>OZ023210.1:51148610-51793610 GCA_963995525.1 Escarpia spicata | reverse complement strand
GACAGACAGACAGACAGACAGACAGACAGACAGACAGACAGACAGACAGAGAGACAGACAGACAGACAGACAGACAGACAGACAGACAGACACACATACACGCAGATAGTCAGGCAGACAGATAGACAGTCAAACAAACAGATAGACTCACAGACAGACAGATAGACAGAAAGACAAACAAACAGAAAGACAAATATATACATAGATGCGTTTATTTCCCCCAATATTGTACAGCATGTAGTACAGAACAGTAATACAAATAATGTACAGTGTACAGTGTACACATAAATATATAACGTCAATAGTTTGCGTAAATGTTATGACAATTATGTTTAGCTCCTTATCTTTGGCTTGAAACAATCACAAGAATCCAATTGTATTTGAATATGGAGAAGCATACCGATACATGCCATCGTTTACCAGGATGGCTTAACGGCTGATTGCATATTATGTTCGGCCGTCTGAAGTAGGATATCACACCTGCATCACTTGTGACATGGCGTGCTTCACATCCAACTTGATACACATGTTCACTTGTAAGTTTAATGATTCAATGGTTGTTCTTGTTTTTGACAAGAAGTTTTATTTGGATTTCGGGACCATGTCATTCATTAAGGCGACAGTTTAACCAGCTCGTACACCTGTTCATGTTGAATAGCACTTTCTTTGACAGTTTTGTTTTGATATTCATCAATAAAGCCAGTCGCATATCGAGGAGATGTTTGGTAGACATCGAAAAATGGACGTGATATGGCTCTGGCAGCAGAACAAAGAGCTAAGCATACAACTGGAAGGAATCTGAGACGGGATGAGTGTCGGTAGTAGAAGGGCACCAGTATTATATATGTGATCATAAGTTGTGCCACGGTGCCATGGTATTCTATGCAAGCGGGACCCATCACCCATAACGTACTGACTGTAAACGACATTTACTTGCTTCAACGATTGCTGGTGTATTGTTGTTCGAATTGAGAGATATCTTGCAGCTGGTCATCCGCGTTCCTGCTGTAATGACTCGTTGAAACGGCATTTATGGATCGATCTGCAAGAGAAATGTAAGAACATGCGTTATTCCTTTCAAAATTAGCTTGTCTTGATTGTTCCACTGGGTGTTGAGAGAGTTGCGTCATCTCTGTAAATTTTTACGCAGCAAATGTAGAGAGCAATGGCGATACACGGCCTCTCCAACGAACGGTAAGAACTCCTGTCACTATTGTCACTTTCTTGAGACATAGTTCACGGCATCATGAAACTGCACACAATAGTCCCCCTCTTGAGCAGCTTTCACAGAGGTAATGTGGCCGTATAAGAGAGGTGACTGTTCAATCGAGGGATACATAGTCAGCTTCCTACTTTAAACACAGGCCATCGTGCAAAAATAGACGTCAATATAATATCATACGGATGTATGGACATGCTACCTGTTTTGAAATACAGAAAACCTTAACGTAATGTAAACGAAATTTGATATGGCCCAGTTCGGCTCTACCACGTGGCCCGCATGTATGACAAGCGCAGTGCCAATATTGCCAATATTGCCCAGACAATGGTCGTTGCACAGGAGTAAAATGTCCTTTAAAGCCGGCCGCTGGTTGGCGTTGCACAGGTAGGCCGTCGAGAGACGCGGCTTTAATGATAGAAACAGTTAATGCAACATAAATGTGGCCGCTGCTGGTGAGTGGCCTTTGGTGAGAGGGGCCACTCGAGAGGGGGACTGCTGTAAAAAATACTACTCTTGACGTTTGTTATACAACGTAATCAAATAAAATATGTCATAGAGGCAGACTTATTGTGAAATTCTGAACTATGGCGGCCATTTGTTATTTCCATATAACAACTCTTTCAGGATATTGAACAATTTGCCCATGAGATGTAGCGTTAGCCACATGTTTGCTACAGCTAATGTCAGCTCGGGTAAATGTATAATCAGAAAGGCTATTTTTAGCCTAATGAATAGGTTTGACATGTCTTTGAATCCCATTATTTATAGCATTAAAACTAGCGACATGTATTGTACTTCGAAACTGCGGCACCAGTGGGTCCGGGATTTATATAATTTTTAAACATGTTGTTCTTATCGATGTATTTATTTATTTATTTACATACTTTTATTGATGTATTTCTATATATGGACATGATGATTGTCTGAAATAAATACATTATTATTATTATTATTATTATTATTATTTAAGCATTCAAAACATGCTACAACAAAATTAACTCACGATGTGTTTGGGTGGCTTCTTTGATATTGAACTTCACAGTTTATTGATTTAACATTAATGAAAAACATGAGTTAGATGACAAGATAAGATGAACTAAATTTTTTATGGCGGCCTTTTTGTATCATTACAAATATATGTTATTATTATTATGAAGACATTTCTGATAACAAATTCGAAGAGAATCCTTCTGTTGCAATTTGTGGTGAGTGCGGTGGTGAGTGCGGTGGTAACGACATGTTTGAACACTCGAGGTGTCAACCTAATCTTCAACCTGTGTATAAAAGGTACTCTGAAAGCACTTACTCGAGTGCTCACGACTGATGAAAGACCAGTTTCGGTGAGAACATTGCGACGTCGGCAGCTACATTGAATAACTCGCAGGGGCGAGGATTCTTACATTATCCGTGTCGGAAGGTAATTGATCTAGCTACATTCTAGCCATCGTCTACATATATTGAAATGTACGCGTTCGCATAAAAAGAGAGTGCCGGAAAGAACTGGAACTAGAAGAGAACTTGATAAAAGTAGAGAAGACTTTGGCTAAACGGCCTACTCTTGGCAAGCTAATTACTGTGTGCACTTAGTCATGTTTCACAACGTGATGGCACTCAGAAAGAATAACTACTTATTATGTACGTCGACGCGGATGCACGTCTGGTTGTAGCGCAGTCTCACGTCTGGTTGTAGCGCAGTCTCACGTCTGGTTGTAGTGCAGTCTTACGTCTGGTTGTAGCGCAGTCTCACGTCTGGTTGTAGCGCAGTCTCACGTCTGGTTGTCTTTAGCGCAGTCTTTAGCGTGTGGTGTTATAGCGCGGCCGTGAATTAATTCTTCATCACTTTAAGATGGCTGTTATTAGGTAGAACTTAGCCTTAGTTCGTCTTCTATCCAAGGCTGTTGTTGCCACGCTGCTCGTCGTTGACCGTTCTCCATTGATCTGGTTTTGTCTCCAGTGGTTTGGTGCTATAATGTGGCGTATCTAAGATCTTGGAAGGGACAATGGAAGGCCAAGCACAGTCACTCATTAGTTTTCCCTGTTAGATTTACTGGCGCAATATATAGGCCTAATTTAGGAAAACTTATAAAAGGGTGTTTACCGTTTGTTTCTGTTATAAAATCATGTTATATTAATCAGTATAATACACACACGCACGCCTACTCTTGGCAAGCTAATTACTGTGTGCACTTAGTCATGTTCCACAACGTGATGGCACTCAGAAAGAATAACTACTTATTATGTACGTCGACGCGGATGCACGTCTGGTTGTAGCGCAGTCTCACGTCTGGTTGTAGCGCAGTCTCACGTCTGGTTGTAGTGCAGTCTTACGTCTGGTTGTAGCGCAATCTCACGCCTGGTTGTAGCGCAGTCTCACGTCTGGTTGTCTTTAGCGCAGTCTTTAGCGTGTGGTGTTATAGCGCGGCCGTGAATTAATTCTTCATCACTTTAAGATGGCTATTATTAGGTAGAACTTAGCCTTAGTTCGTCTTCTATCCAAGGCTGTTGTTGCCACGCTGCTCGTCGTTGACCGTTCTCCATTGATCTGGTTTTGTCTCCAATGGTTTGGTGCTATAATATGGCGTATCTAAGATCTTGGAAGGGTCAATGGAAGGCCAAGCACAGTCACTCATTAGTTTTCCCTGTTAGATTTACTGGCGCAATAGATAGGCCTAATTTAGGAAAACTTATAAAAGGGTGTTTACCGTTTGTTTCTGTTATAAAATCATGTTATATTAATCAGTATAATACACACACGCACGCACACACACACACGCACACACACACACACACACACACACACACACACACACACACACACACACACACACACACACACACACAGATATATATATATATATATATATATGTTTAATTGACTACTTGCAGTAAATATTCTTTTCCCGTGGGTGGCTCTCACGCTAGCGGCTTTTGAGCCTTAGTGAGAGCCTCCCGACATAGACTAACTATTGTAAACATGTGTGTTGCATTGTGTGCTTTGTTTGTTTATTGTCGAATAAATTGTTCCAATTCCAAAATATATATTATAATGTATAACAACATATGTTTCACAGTGCACATTTGGGCAGTCAGTATAAGACACACACTTTGTCTGGCCTCTCACCTCATACAACCATTTGACTAGATTGTAGGCTGCTTTAATAATAATAATAATTTATTTTTCCTATAGCGCCATATCCCAATAATTGCTCTGGGGCGCTTTACAATGGTTATTGCAAATAAATAAATAACATATCATACAATATATATTTAAAAATACTAATGTGTTGCAACATATGCAAACATTACTACTAAGTAAAATAAACTATACAGTCTTAAAATAAATTAAAAAAACAATTATGCAAGCTATTAAAACAATCAAATTGATTTTTGAGTGGAAATGACTGTGTGTATTCTCGACAATAAATAACTGTGTGGCCACTCGAAATGTCCAGCTAAAACTAACCTTTGGGTAATGGTCACAATGAACTCACTTACTCGAGGGCTCACGGATGTTGTATGATGAGCTTCAACGAGACTACGGATACACCGGGAGACACATTGCACAGGTCACAGCGCTTAGGATTCCTACACGTGTCTTGTCGGAAGGTAAATGTATGTAAAGGTAAGTTCTTATATTACGCGCTATCCAGTCCTCAGGACTGCTCAAAGCACTTTACACTTTACTCCTTGGCAGACCTGTTTAATCGAACACCATCTCGACTTCTCTGGGAAGCATTCAATTAATGCGCGAAGATTATTCGTGCACAAATATCCACCACTGTCTATAGCCAGGTACTCATTCATACAGTTGAGTGAACTGAAGCTTCGTAGAATAAACAAACTTGCCCAAGGTTCGACACCGTTCCACAAGATTCGAACCCGGATTCTCTCAGTCGAGAGTCCGAAACTCTACTCGCTGCGCTACTGCGCTCCACTAAATGTACTTAACATCATTCTATCCGCTTTTTGTGTGAATACTTCCGTAGAATTACATTTGGCGTTCGAGTAAGCTGGATTATTTATGTAAAGCGTTCCAAAGGAGAGGCCGGATACACTGCTATATCTTCATATCGTAACATGTTGCTATAGTAGACGGATTGCACTCCAGAGGAGCAATTTTATCTTCTTCGTCTTCTCCCTCTGTCTTATCCTAAGCTAAAGTCGATAGCACCCTGGATGTTTCTCCAACCTGGTCCTACAGTGTGAGGTAACAATGCACGTAACATGTCTGTGCCGTGGTATACTGTCCGGGCTCCGTATCGGTTGGTACCGAGGGCAGTATGTCCAACGTTATCCGTTTAGGGGTATTTTCTGGTAGCCGTAGCACGTGGTCAAACATTGACCATCTGTGTTGTGTCAGTTTCACAGGCAGCAAAATATATTGAACGCTGCTATATAAAACATAATTTACAGCATCATAAATGACAAAGTAATACTCACACGTAATTGGCAGAATGCTTAGGCAAAAAGTGTCACACACGCTGACAGTTTCTTGCCAGTGCCGGGTGTAGGGCAGGACAGACCGGGCAGTGGCCCAGAGACTCCCACAGTATCATTGTTATGGTGACCTCCACAAAACGCTTTTTGTGTAAATTCATTGGGATCGAAAAGTTTTTAGACGTAACTTGGGTGCTTTGATATGATACAAATTGGTGTTATAAATGGGCAAAAGTTGTATTTTATTCTGGGGTTCCTACTGTAGAAGGTAGGAGGAAAGAGAACTATTATGATACCATACGCGGCCAATCACTGCCTAGGTTCCCCGCAGTCCTAAATCTGGCACGGTTTATTGCAATGTTAGACCTGTTCATCATTGTTCACTGCAACAATTGGTGTGATTTTCGATACATGCTTCTGTTAACGACTTTCTTGTTTGCCGTGACAGATGAAGGTCGTTCTCATGCTGCAGAAGGAGGTGCTCGGATAATCCCAAACCCGAAATGCCTGCATTACATATCCCAGTATTATAACTGCCACGTGAAAAGCAGGTGTGACTTGGAGAGAAACAAACGATACATTGCACACTGCAAGAGGCAATTCAGAGACTGCATGGAGTACTGCTTAAAAACGCTTACATTTCTGGAAACCGAAAGTGATATGTAGAATTGCTAGCGACCCTAGGTACCACTATCGACGACTTTCCGATCCTCTGACAAGACTCCTCCGGGAAGATATATTCGCATTAATTGTTCACGACACACGCGTCGTGATTAATCATCGTGATTAAAATAATGGCCGCCACATAAATCCATTATCCAGATATATCAGCTTCTACGCAAAATAAAAACATGTTCTTGGTGTCTAACCCAACATTTCCAGAGTCAAGGAATCCATTTCTGTCATATGCAGTGTCCAAGGATGACGGCCATACTGAAATTCAAGATGTCCGCCATGGAAATCCATCACCCAAATATATCAGTTTCTAAGCAACATGTAAACATGTTCTTTGTGTCTAAACCAATATTCTCAGGGTCAAGGAATTAATTTCTGCCATAAGTTATATCCTCAGATGGAAATATTGAAACTAAACATGGCTGCCCTCCATATACGTTTTACGAACATGATTTTACCGCCTCTTCAGGTTGAGCAATCTATATGTGGTTCATAAGTGAATGCCTATCATCGTGAGTCTGTGTGTGTTTGTGTGTGTTTGTGTGTGTGTGTGTGTGTGTGTGTGTGTGTGTGTGTGTGTGTGTGTGTGTGTGTGTGTGTGTGTGTGTGTGTGTGTGTGTGTGTGTGTGTGTGTGTGTGTGTGTGTGTGTGTGTGTGTGTGTGTGTGTGTGTGTGTGTGTGATATCCTACTTCAGACGGCCGTACATAATATGCAATCAGCCGTTAAGCCATCCTGGTAAACGATGGCATGTATCGATATGTTTCTCCATATTCAAATAAAATCGGATTCTTGTGATTGTTTCAAGCCAAAGATAAGGAGCTAAACATAATTGTCATAACATTTACGCTAAATATTTACGTTATATATTTATGTGTACAGTGTACACTGTACATTATTTGTATTACTGTTCTGTACTACATGCTGTACAATATTGGGGGAAATAAACACATCTATGTATCTATTTGTCTGTATGTTTGTCTATCAGTCTGTATGTGAGTCTATCTATATATCTGTCTATCTATCTATCTATCTATCCATCTATCCATATATCTATCTATATATATATATATATATATATATATATATATATATATATATACACACACAGTGTATATATATATATATATATATATCTTTCTATCCCTTTCTCTCTCTCTATGTGTGCTAAATGTGTGTGTATGTGTGTGTGTGTGTGTGTGTGTGTGTGTGTGTGTGTGTGTGTGTGTGTGTGTGTGTGTGTGTGTGTGTGTGTGTGTGTGTGTGTGTGTGTGTGTGTGTGTGTATGAATGATGAAGTAACGGAGGAGTGGGGAACTCAGAAAGGAAAAGGTGATATCCTGTCCACTTGGTAGTGCAACTATGATAGACTTATGGGATCAAACTATGACATGGACGATGGGTAAGTGTTGTGTTCTGTTATTTTAACAGTGTGCCTTTAATATACTTGATCAGCTGACGTTAGCCTCGTTCTGGGTTGAAACGTGGCTCCGCCATGATGCTGTATTACAACCTATTCAACGTCACGATAGTCTGGTGTTGTTTGTGATATTCCGTGTTATCGCCATAACATATTTTGGCGGCGAGGATGGCAGAAGCAAGTTTGTCGCTCCCACAAGCGTTTCTCGCTTCACCAGGCGAACCCACGGTGCCATGGAATCGATGGTACGTGAATTTCCAGACATCTTGTAGCCAGCGGCCTTGACGGCGCGAATGTAGCCGAGGCCCGGCATCGAGCCATGCTAATCCACTGCCTGGAACAGAGCAAGTGTTTGCTTCATTGACAAACACGGACACGTACGACAATTCCGTAACATCGTTACGGAATCATTTCGGCCCGGTGGTGACATGACATTCAAGCGATTTGAAGCAGAACATTGCGTCTGCTCCAATTCCCGCGCATTTCGATCCAAATGCTCCAACGACCGTGACGACGGATGCTTCAGGAATCGCCCTTGGTGCGGTATTATCGCAAGTATCAAATGGCAGAGAGAGGCCAGTCGCGTATGCATCCAAGACGCTTTCAGCAACGGGAGAACGTGAATCACTGGCATGTATCTTCGCGTGCGAACACTGGCGTGCGTTTCTCTTCGGTAGAAAATTCACGTTGAAGACGGACCACCAGGCATTCACAACGCTGTTAGCGACTTCCTGTTCGGGCCACAGGCCATTGCGAATCTACCGTTGGTCTGATCGCCTACACCACAATGACTTTGACACTCGGCACACTGCTGGTTCCAAGAACCAGGTAGCAGATATGCTCAGCAGGCTGGTCAAAGAAGAACAGTGTGAATCGATGACAGACGACTGTGTCATGGAAATTGAGTTGGATAACCTCGTTACTGCAGCCGAGTTGAAAAACGCTTCTTCTGAAGATGCCGTTTTGATGCAGGTCAGTCACTTCGTACAGAATGGTTGGCCCAGACATCCACCCCCTGACATGGAAACCTACTTCCGACTCAAAGATGAGCTATCCGTGTTCAACGATGTGTGTGTGTGTGTGTGTGTGTGTGTGTGTGTGTGTGTGTGTGTGTGTGTGTGTGTGTGTGTGTGTGTGTGTGTGTGTGTGTGTGTGTGTGTGTGTGTGTGTGTGTGTCACGTGGCATCGGTATGCTGATCTCATCAGAAATTGTGAATCATGCGCGGTGTGTGAGAAATCAACCAAACCTACACAGTCACCGATTCAGCCCACGCCATGGCCGGAGAAACCATGGCAGCGAATACAAGTCGACATATTGGGCGAGGTGCAGGCCGCACCTCACAGCCAACGATGTCTGGTTGTCGTACAGGACCAACATTCTGAATGGCCGGAAATAGTCACACAACCAGTACGGTGACATATTTCGCCATCATCGAGATCCTGAAGGATCTGTTCGCTCGTTGGGGAATCCCGGAATTTCTCCAAAGCGACAACGGACCACAGTTCGTGTCATACGAGTTTGAAACATGACTGCAGAAACTTGGTATCGAGCATCGTCGCAGTGCGCTGTACAACCCACAGTGCAACGGGTGTGTGGAGAGACTAAATCGCGTCATCAAAGAGAGTCTCGCAGCTCAACTTGTGGATGGGGAAAACGTTCGCAGATGCAGTACGAACAGTCCTGCAAACGTACCGATCGACACCACATGCGTTGACACAGCGTGCTCTAGCAGAGTTGATGCCTGGTCGTAAACCACGGCTTCCTCTGGACAACCTTAAACCACCCCAGGCATCTACACCGAACATTTAAGTGTTAGTTGAATCGATCGCAAACTGTAAGTCATTACAATGAGTTTCTCACTCACAGCGCCGAGAAAAACTTACTAGGTGAGAAGTTTTGAACGGACATTTTGTTGTGAAAAATATATATGCTGACTCCGAGTACAAACTTAGTCATGAACAAAACTATGTAATGCAAACGGTATACACTGTTAAGGACATGTGAAAATATAGTAGAGCAGATATACGGACGAAACGAATAAAAAACGCCTATTATGACAAGGATCATAATCAGACTGACTGGCGTACCAAAAACAGTACTGCTCCATATCTCGATACAAAGGTGTTGGATGATGATGCTATTTAGGCATAAATGGACAGTTAACGATGATGCCCAGCAAGCAATAATGTCTCCTATGCATTACATCCCAGTTGGCAAGTGTCAGAAGAATTTTTTTTTAAATTGTTTGTGGTAGGTATTTCCTCACGACATCCTCAAGCAACAAACAAGAGAACGCACAATACAGAATCCACTTGTGTCCCATTACAACCCATGCCATTGCCAACAACCTGTGAAATCGGAAACATTGATGCAATGTTATGTCCTGCGTTGGTGTGACATAGTATCCAGTTTCCTTGGTCGAGGGAAGAAGTCGGCATAGTTAGTATGGAGTTCATTCCCCGCTGTTACAGTTACGTCTTACGCGCCCTGTCATCACAATCATAAGAACGTGACTCATGTACACTAAATGAGATACATAGGTTCATCACCAACATTTACATTAAGACTTTCACATTTAGCAGGGTGGATGAAGCGAGAAACAGCTATTTGCCCAGGGGTCTGGTACCAGTTGGAATACAACACCAACAAAACAGTTTATCAAATCGGTTATTTGAAGTCATAATCTCTTGTGCCAAATCCCCATCTGCTTAGTCTTGGACAGTGTGGTTGGAATGCAACTAATTCATGGAAATCATGCTGGACTTGAAATTCCAGGGGCATATATTCCATACCATGATCTAATGCTCTGCATGAGGTTGCAAATCTAAATGTAGTCCAATTTAGATATTATGTTTTGTGACTATGTATGTTGTGAGGTTTATTATGGTTGAGAATATAATGGAGTAACATTTTGCAACAGCCAGAAAAGTTAGAATCGTGAAGACACGAACCATAAATTAGATATGAATTCCTAAACCCAACACGCGTTCAGATCATGTTGCTAGAACGTGCATATGCATGACAGCCATCTTGGTATTCTATGTGACCATCATTAGATGGCTGTAGCCTGTTTACTTTAATTCACACGTACATTGCGACAGAAATGGATTCCTTGATTTTGAAAATGTTGATCTAGATACAAAGAATATATGTTTATATGTTGCTTATAAGCTCAGATACTTGGGTGATGAATTTTCACGACGGTCATCTTAAATTTGAATATGGCCGTCATCCGTGCGCGTGTGCTTGCGTGCGTATGTGTGAGTGTTTGTGTGTGTGCATGCGAGTGTGTATGTGTGTGCATGTGTGCGTGAGTGCGTGTGTGTGTTTGAGTGTTTTCACATAGCGCCCGGTTTCCAGTCATTTGACCAGTCAAATCGTTCTAAGCGCCCCTGGCAGGTCCTTTCACCCGAACAACATATCGACACTATGGGAAGTATTCATCCACGTTACATTTACTGCTCGAAGACTATTCGTTCACATATATTCGCCACTGTCTATGACTAGGTACGCATTTATAAATGCAGCTGAGCTGAGTGAAGTGAACAAAATTGGTCAAGCCGACGTTCTAATCTCTACGCCACAGTGTCCTATTTGTGTGCCATATTATGCATAATATTTGTATTATATATATATATATACATACGGACAGATGGACAGACGGACAGACGGACATACGGACAGACGGACAGACGGACAGACGGACAGACGGACAGACGGACAGACGTGCTGACGTATAACACATATTATGGGGAATTAGTGTTTTAGCAGTATTTTCGTGTGTCAGATCATAGCTAACGGCACCTAATATATTCCCTGTTTGTTGCATTCAATCGCTACACTCCTGTGTTGTTATAATACCACGAAGGGATGAGTAGGTTTGTGACGTTTTATTTGGAGAGAAGGTGATATAAGGGAAAAGAGACTGACTTGCTCTATTGAGGGACTAAATGGCGGCTGATGTCAATGATAGACGTTGTTCTTTAGCGTAATTATGAGTTGTTGTTTGGATTCTGGGGGCTGTCGTTTGGCGACTTCCAATCGTTGATGTTTATTTTTGCTATCTTGAATTTCCTCTACCACCGTGATGTGGCCGTAGTAGCTATATTTACTTAATGCCATCATCCATCCGCTAATATCACATATACAGTATGTGATATTAGCGACATCAAGCATCTCCTCCGCATAAAAAAATGCAACTTCAGCCCCAGGAGAGGATAACATCAGTTACGGTATTCTCAAAAAACTACTGTCGATGGCATGGTAGTCAAAATAAATACAAGCGTTGTAACCCCAGTGCTACAACTGCCTGACTAACATTACCGAACAAACAACCTCTACAGTGATGTTTGTCAAGATCACATTTTGACACTATATTTACAAAAATAATAGTTTAGTGCGTACATTGTTGCTCAAGTTAACGAGTCGACGCTCACAACTACATTGGACTTACGACATGATGCGATCCTGTTTTAGATATTTAACCGTCTAGTGCCTTCATGAATGAATATCGTGTTGCCCGTATAGTACGGTATTCTCAAAAAACTACTGTCGACGCGTCACTTCCTGGCAACGCTCTTTTCGAATCTTCTTGTCACAAACGACCCGCCAGATTTTTGGTCAACCAGCAGAATAGTTCTCATCCATAAAAAGACGACACAACCGATCCAGACAATTTTCGTCCTGTGTTGGTAAGCTTTTCCACTAATTGCTTGCAAATCAAATCATTGACTTTCTCTTCGTCAACAAGCTACTAGATCCAGACACTCAAAAGGCGTTCATTATTCCCAAAGTGAACGGCTGTGTGAACATAAGTATGTACTTCATGAAGCTATTGTTCACAGTCAACAAAAGAACAAAACTACACTGTACATTCTTCGACCTAGCTGATGCATTTGGATCTGTAAATCATCAACTGCTTAAGTATACCCTCGAACGAAATCACCTGCCTGAATGTGTTGCCACCTACATTACCAATCTATATTCACGACTAGGTGGTGTGATCGAAGGTCCCTCATGGACCACGATTTATTTTCCTTTTAAGAAAAGAACATTCCAAGGCGACCCCTTTCCACTGTACTGCTCATTCTTGTCTTCAATCCAATCATCCAATTTTTTTAAACTAAATGAAGACCAATGTGGATATGACCTCAATGGCACCAAGGTTATAACACTGCCTTGTGCAGACGATTTCAATCTTATTATAGGTACCAAAAATACCCAGCAACGCCTGATGCACACACTGCATGACCTAACCACCTCATTGAATCTCAAACTCAAACCATCGAAATGTAAAACGCTATCTATATGCAGTGGCTCTCGAAAAGCTGTACCATTTTTCAATTGGATATAATAACATGGCCTCCGACACGGAAAGCGCCGATAAATGTCTTGGTGCATGGGTCTCCTTCAAAGCAAAATGCAATGAAGGATACACATCCATCTACAACCAAATTGATTCAATGCTAAAAAATATTGAAGCAACCCAGGTACGCTCAGAATACTAAACATTATATCAGTGTCACATCTTTATTCTCAATGCTATTCTCTTGCTATTGCAAGAACAATTAAAAAAAGCTGATACAAGAACAGTCCATGCCCTTACAACCAAACTTGCTAGAGAAGCAAACTTCGACAGGAAAGTCCTTGGTAACACGAAGGCTCAATGCATGATGCCTTTACTGTATTAGCAGGAAGATATATCTTCAGGATGTCAATCATGGAAAAACATAGGCTAAAATAAAAACCGTTATCAATTCAAAATGTGGCTAGATCATCTAAAAACCCAATAGTTCAAGGTGATCTACTTAGTCTCGCCCACCTAGAAGAGTCAGACCTCTCATGGCGTAGTCACATCGATAGTATTCCTCGTCGTGTTCTAAGCTTTGTAATCAATGCATCCATAGACACCCTCCCTACATTCCGAAACTTGAAACTCGGGGGGGGATGGCAACACCCAAACACTCATTCATGTGTGTCCAAATTATTAGAGATCTTCCAGGGAAATCACTTGACTTACCATACCTCCTGAGTTAGTTACCTCAAATCGCCCAGATCTTGTAATCTACCATCCACATACTAAGCGTATTCACATCATCGAACTGACTGTACCAATTGAAACTAACATCGAGAAAGACCATATATTTAAAACTAACACATGCGTACGCACACGGACATTCACGCTCACACGCACGCACATGCACACGCACACGCACAAACACGATACTGATTGGATGGAATAATATGGAAGATATTGTTCATGGCTCCAATATTAAATTTTTCATAGCAAGAATTAAGCTTACATTAGATCTGTATTTGAAACTTGCAACGTTTCGATCCGTCTACAGTTGATCTTGATCACACACTGATGTCATGTGACACGGCTCAGATATTGGTAGAATGATCTGGTAGTAGATGGCAGACAAGTGGTATCCCTGTTGTTGTTGTTGTTGTTGTTGTTGTATTAACTGTAGGGGCTCTCTGTTTGATGTAGATGGCCTCCTTTACTTTTCTCTTGTGCCAGTTCTGTTCTCGAGCCAAGACCTCGGTGTTGCCCATGGATACTGAGCGTCCTGTGGCCAGACAATGGTCTCCTACTCCTGTAGGCTTACCCAGGTTTGTATGTTCTTTAAACCTTTGGCTGGGTGGTCTTTTGGTTTCACCGATGTAAGTGTGGCTGCTGTTTTTATCACAGGTAATGTGGTAGATAGTTCCGTACTGGTGTTCTTTGAGCCGCGTCACATGACATCAGTGCGTGATCAAGTTCCGAAAATTTGCAAGTTTCAAATACAGCTCCAACGTACGTTCAATTTTTGCTATTAAAATTGGATGGAATAGAAAACAAATGTATTTGGTATGGTAACGATATATTCATGAGCTTATTGGCAACCATATGGAATAACCGTAGTTGAACTTTGACCTAGGTAATCCAGGATGCATATCGCTCTCCTTACAGAAGCATAAACAATAAAAGTGTCATATTTGGTTCTTTAATTCCGCGAGTAAAACTGTTTTCTTAATGTTCTGGACGATAAGAGATCGACTGAAAAATGCATGATGCCGTTACTGTTCCTCACACTCCAACCTACGCAACATGCAATCATGTGCTAGTACACACTGCACTTAGATAATATTTGTAATGTCATTGAGAAACTAAGTAGATCTACTTCTGCATGCCAGATTTAACTCCAGCTTGACGAGAGGAGACAAAGAAACTGCTACGACAGTCTTCAATCATTATTTATATTTGGACGACATGCCAAAATGTAATATACTGACGATGATTTTTTTAACTTCGCAGAAATTGAGAATACGGCCCCACGTGCATTATTTGGCTAACAACGTGATCGCAATGCTCTACAGGTGAGTTTGGAAATGTCCAATGTATCGACGACATGAGCATCTTTATGGGCATGTATGATATATTTGTTTCGCGTTTTTAAACATTGACAACTATTTAAGAAACTATTTAAACACTGTTCGTTTTGATTGTTCAACCACTGTGGGGGTAAAAAAGTGAAGATTTAAATGTGAACGTTTAAAATGTTTCTTACAAGTGGCATAATAGTTTGGTGGGTCAATATTTTGTGTTTTAGGACGTCCGCGAATATTACGTTTATACATCTAGTAACAAAACAACATAAAACTAACTCATACGTGTATAACACTACACAGAAAAAAACAATGATATAGTATCCAGTATGGACAATTTCTTTTACACAGTTTGTATAATATCTATATTGTTTATAAAATGTAAAAAAATAACGTCACGGCTGTTCCGCCAGGTCATACCTCGGAAGTCGCAGCACTATCATACAGAACACAAAACGCTCGTAAAACATCAAACAATTGTAAGTGAAATATTGTTTAATTAGATGTATACATTCCCAGGAACAAAACCATTTGCGGACGTTTGGAGAACATCCGTGACAATTTACTTATATTACAAAGATAATACGTCGTACTGGCGCCGCTTCCAAGATAATAACCGGCGCGACAACATCATCCTGACCGTAGTAGATTAGATTCTACGTCGACTATAGGTCTACCATGCGTACCGTTTGCCTAGTCAGAGGCAGCATGAGACGAGCAGATTTGTCAACAAGAACCTTTCTCAAGAGGGGGCATGGAACTGGACCTCAACCCTCAGTATCACGTTGGGTCTTACGAGGTTCCCGATTTCGACGACATAGGTATTTCGTCGGAGAAGTGGTACACCAGGAAATTGATAGCATATTGCGGGTGAAATACGTGTATCACATCGCAAGCATCTAAACCAATGCAACTATCCAGCCACTGAGGACATCGACGATAGTCCCGTCGAGGACATATTCCTGCTTCCTTGTAACGTTCTTGAAAATGATCAAATTTTTTAACAGTTTCAGGTGCGTGCGTGTGTGAGAGTGTGTGTGTGTGTTTGTCTTCATCAAAGCTGTGGCTGTTTTACCATTGAAGGTGTAGCCCTTTCGTGATATTATCTTCAGGCTTCTGAAATGAGCTTAGCAACACTACTATTGATCAAGAACAACAAGAGGTCATCTCTAAAAACAAGCATCAGGACGTTTAAGTAGTTTCCTCTTGCAAGCCTTCAGCGCTTCTCTTTTTCAAGTATTTCGAATGATACAGCAGGCCGTTAATTTCTCACTTGATGGCTTCTGGGAATATTTTGAAAAAATAAAGTGTTATATTTTCAGTTTTTAGACGAATTATAGTCAGGATTTTCATCATATTATAATTTTGAATCATTTGATACCATTGTTTGAAATATTGTGTAAGCTGAATTGCTTGAAATGAGAAAAAATTATTTGAATGCGCTAAGTTTGTTAGAAATTGTTCATCTGTATAATAAAAGGAGATGTATGTTATTCCTTCTAATGATAAGTTTGTAACAACAAATAAACTACACGTTGATCTGATACAATTTGGTTCGATGTTACGTGAGGAAGGAGCAAAGTCGAAAATAGGACGTGAAATTAAAAACGTTGAGAAGCATTGATGAAGAATGTTGGTTGACATTTTACTTCAATGTATTAAATTGTGCATACGTCTGTAATAAGATATGTCATTCTAAAACAAATATCTAGACTTGCATATTTACTGTATATGTGATATTAGCGTAAAATGAAACAAACAATATTCTGTAACGACGTGGACTTCCATTCTATGATGTTATTATAGTTATGATGTGACGGCGAAAGGGACATATGCGCAGCGTAATGTACAGCATAGAGCCCAATACGTTCACCTTGAGGAACAGTCCATGTAATGATTGCCGAACTGGGTTGGTCTCATTTCTGCAGCTAGTAGGCACACTCGCTTCGCTCGGTCAGAAATGAGAGAATGACTTTCGTGTACCCAGCGGCTTACTCTCAGGTAACCTGGTAATCACGCATTGAACTAGGTAGATAACTTTATATGTTGAATATTATAGAAGGATCGTTTTAGATATCGGGCTATCTTAAATTTCAATATGGCTGCCGTATCACTGGATACTTCTCAATAGCGGACACTGCTGGTGCTTCACATCTAAGGCCTCTCGATGGTTGTGTGCTACCATATTCTGTATGCTTTGAGGTTAAAGATTAGCAATAGATTAAGCAGTTGTTTAATTCGACTGAATGTTCAGATACACACAGACGTCGCGCATAGAGCACGAGTTCGTAAATGTCCCAGTTATAACTATTCCTATGGCATGGTAGTCAAAATAAATACAAGCGTTGTAACCCCAGTGCTTTCCGGAAAAACACTTCAGATTAGTGGACCAATTAAAGCAGAACATAATAATAATGACTGGTAACATGGCGATTGATGTTTCGATATGTAGGCAGTCAAATCGGTGAACAAAAACGGTGTGTCAGTTTTCACGTTTTCGCGCTTTTCGCGGATACCACCCATCCCATTAAACACAATTTATCGGTGCATGATGTATGACCACAATGAAATTGGGTCCGAATGTTAGCGGAATACGACTACGTTTTAATTGTGTGGCATTTGGACCAGTAGTTGCGCAATTTGTATGTGACCGTACGGTCACATACAACGTCGTTGGTCATGATAGTATATAGATAGAACTAATTCAAGCACTCATACAGAACCAACATATATCAGGCTTTCATTTGTTACTTCACCTATATGTATCGGTGGTGGCTACGCACTGTTTTACTCATACTATTGACATTGTTGAATACGACGCGACGCGAAACAACTTAGGTTTGATTTAAGGATGCCCCAGTTTCGGTGCAAATTCTGATAAATCTTCCAAGTAGAATTTTATAAGAATAACATATTCGAATTCTACGGTAATTGTTACCCCAGAAACAACTCTCGGACCTTTTGTTAAATAAAACGTAAATAAACCTCCCTGGTTCTTGGACTATTACGTCGGCAGTCGGATGCTCAAACGGTTAGACTCCGGCGCTCCACTGTGCTGAAGGAGTAACACACTTCACATTAAAGGTAGAACAAAATTCCTACTGCTGGGCCGCCTCGAGTGAAGTAACTTCACACTTGAGTTTGTTGTGTCAACGTATTATTTAATCGCTGAAACTCGGTCACAGCTCCGTACATTAGGCTTGCATTTCCAATTGTTGACCTGCGATCACTGGACACTGGACTTGCCTTAACATTTGTATTTGTGATGCCATTGAAAAAATAAATCTCTCTTGATTATCCATATTTAAGAATCGTAGATAGGTAAAAGCGTAAATAAAACTTTGCTCTTTCACTTGTTTGTGTTTTTGTCGGTCGGTCGGTCGGTCGGTCGGTCGGTCGGTCGGTCGGTCGGTCGGTCGGTCGGTCGGTCGGTCGGTCTCTCGGTCGCTCGGTCGCTCGGTCGCTGAGTCGACCTGTAGACGAATACGGTGATCTTCGCTTACTATATTTTAACGTCTTGTCGTTTACATGATCTAAAGTAATATATTTCATAACAACAAACTTAAAACTGCATCGTAAGCAGTATGTTGATTTGTTACATTATGTTAAAACATATGAAACGCAATTACAAATAATTTAACATTTATTACCAAATTAGTAGCCAAATACAACTCAATATCTGGATATCAACTCAGCAAACATAGCACAACTGTTTTTCATCAGGCCATTCAAAGAATATACACAATGATTTTTATAGCACATACGTACACAATGTTAAAAACTAGCAGTGCATCCCATGTGCCAATATAAGCGAATGTACAGTAAGCCATCACCGGCCATTCGAGACGTCGGGATTACCATCGATCGCGGATTGTGATTATCCTCTAGATGCATCACGTGTAAATCCACGTAGTGTGACCCAACTCCAAGGCACAAGTATCTCTATGGATGCATACTGGCCGTTGCAACATGTTTTTGTTTTGTCTTAACGACACATTCTTATCCCGCCTGACATAAATATATTGTTGTAAACGCATGTTTGACAGCAGAATAACTCCAATCACATTATGGAATTTTGAAATTACTTAATTCACGGCTTATACTTTTCTACCGCCTCAAAATATGTTTCCAGAGTTTAAAAACTGAATATGATTTCCTATTATTCTGTCTATACATTTCATGTTATTA
The DNA here is from genome assembly GCA_963995525.1 of Escarpia spicata. Lineage (NCBI taxonomy): Eukaryota > Metazoa > Annelida > Polychaeta > Sabellida > Siboglinidae > Escarpia > Escarpia spicata. Next base: position 51,774,299 of record OZ023210.1, on the reverse strand, counting down.
CGGTAGACAATGACGTTGACATACGTATGGCCATCTGTAAAAATATTTATAAAAAACTAATTAATTATACGTTTACTTACCGATACAGGCAAACCAATTGGCCCTTAGTTTCCTTCAACACCAACTGCCTGACGTACGTGAAGTCGGTCTGGCGAAGGATATATGTGTATAAAACAGGTAAGTGGTATTGTTACTTGAAATTATTCAGCCGTTAACAAAATAAATCTACGGTGCTCTCACGCTACAAAGCAACAAGAACATAGCTATGGTCATCGTGAAAGCAGAACTGAATGGTGGCACACATTGCTTCACAAACAAGCACAGCAAATCGATAACTATCCAACCACCACTGATGAACAACGTTCCAATTCTGAAATCCAAACCGGTTCTTAACAGAATATTACAAGCCCGTTTCCGGCAGGTGCTTTTACGACATATTTTACGACGTCAAGTCTCGGGCTTGTTTCTCGGCGCCTGATGAACAGATGACGGAAAGTCATTATTTTTCAACCGCTCGAGCATTTGTTTGCAGAACTTAAGGCATTCGTTGTATTGCCTCTTGCAGTATTGGATGTAACGCTTGTTTTTCTTAATGTTACACTCGTTCTTGTTGTAACAGTGAACAAACTGGTCCATACAGTGCGAGCAGTTGGTGTTTCTTCTGCGCTTCACCGCAAGTCCGCCTCCAATCAACGTCAACAGCATCAGTACCACCAGTGCGACCTTCATCTGGAACGGGAAACAAGAAGGTCGTTAACAGAAGCATGTCGCTTACATCGCGACAATAACTGTAATTGACATATTTGCGAACGATACATCAAACAGAGCAATGGAATAAAACTTAATGGAATTGTTGACCTAAATGCTCTACCCGTTACACTACCGTAATATCTTTGGCGCATAATTTAATTTATTTATGTACCATGTCTCCGTAAAAGTAGATTGTCAGGGTGTTTATAAATAATGACAATGCACTACGTAAGTGAATACAGTGCTGGGCATTACATGCGCTACAATACATATATTACAACATACAAGACAACACGTTTTACACATATGCACGCCTACTCGAGGGATATGTCTAAAATATCAATATATAAAAACTGGACATATGCTTATATTGCAGAATCTATATTCTGGTCCTAAGCTATTCTAAACAATATTTTTATTTTTTCTAATTTTTTCTAATTCACCATTGATTGAATACAAGGTATAATTAAAGGGTATATCATGTAATTATGAATATAACTCAGATACGTTAAGTCATAATGGAATGTCAATGTACATCAACGTGATACGAGCGTAGCTTGTGAAGACTACACTTTGTCATTAGGATATTGTGATGCCTTTTGATTATCATCGCTATTACCTTACTTATCAAGACATGTAAATACGGTGTACATCACGTTCTGTTATATCACATTGTTTGTAGCATCATCACACGCATATTTTGGTAAACGTGAATTTTCTGGTAGACGCAATTGATTATGCATTTATGCATCTAAGAGTGTGTGTTAAATAATTAGGTATTGCAGTCCAATGTACAGACTAATTATTAGCTATTATAATACACCTAGCTAAACGAGATGCATATATTATGTATTGATATTATGACACTCTAGCACAGTCTAACACATACCAAGTTATCAACACGGCACTTTGGTATTATGTTTGTGTATATGTTTATATGAGGGTTTCCATATTTTTAGTAACTTTTTGTGTCCACACATTGCGAGAGGTCCTGTTCATTGAAAATTTTTATTTACAAGAAATGTTTTGGACATAACTCTCCTTAAAGGTTATGAATATATCATACTAAAATATTTATAACTTCTGGTATACCAACAGATGTAGACTGAAATGTCAAATGTCACTCCATGACGCAAAGTTATTATGTCCCAGTACAAGTTCTCAACTTAGTCAATGTTTATTTAGATAATTTCAAGATGCAGAATTGATTCAAATGTGCCCTGTTCCAGTAATCAATGTATTTATTTTAATAACAAAACAACTGTTGAAATAAAAATATTTGTCTTTTACTTGTTACATCTATAAATAACATTGTCCCTCTGACTTGTGTCACTCCATGACATTGTACAACAATTGACCTTTGCAACGGGTTTCTAAGTGTTGTTGAAGCAGGCTGATGGTGCTCCCTTTTCCCAAACACATACTGCTGGCAGTGAAACATGGTAAGATTGTGTGCAATAAAAATTGTTTGAACTATCCGATATAATGTGCTAGAATACCAATGCATGTGTTAATTCATTGTCACCTCAGTGGCATCCACTCCCCACTTCCCAGTAAACCTATCTGCCTAACACTACCAGTCATAAAAAGAGTAATTAAACCACTTGAATATTCTGTGATATGGCTGATAACAGACACATTTAGCTGCCTGTTTGAAGTGGAATACTTGAATGTGTCACTCCATGACAGTCACCCCATAGCAAATGGACATGTCATGGAGTGACTGTTGTGTCATGGAGTTAATGAATAGGACAATTATTTAATTTCTTGTTAGTGATTGGGGCATGTGTACATTTAAATATGTTCTTACATGCAGAAACATCATAACATCTATTGCGTGTACAATCCAATGTCATTCATTTCATGGCCGTTTTATTGGAAGTGGATGTCTTGGAGGGGCACTCCATGACACCAGTTGAGTGTGGGTTGCTTTCTCATCTCCTCAAGCATAAATAATGCCAATTAATAAAGCATTATCACCAGCAAAATATATTGATCTGCAAGGACCACATATTTATATTTATTTAAAGTTTTGCATGTATTCTAGCGAGAAAACAATGGATCACACCAGAGGAAAAGAACTGGTAAAAAGAAATATAGGGTGCAACACCAGAAGGCGTGTATAGACAGGATTAAGTCAAACACTGAGAGATATAAAGATTTAAAAGAAAAGGATAGATACCGTTGGCATCAGAGACATAAACAAATTGAGGTAAGCAACAGGGATGTGAGACAGCAGAAACAAAGGTGGCGAGAGTCAGCTGAGCATTCTCGAGCTAAGAAAAAGGCTCACCAGCAATAGCTATGTTTACTTCAGCAAAGCACCCCAACAACATCACCATAACAAGACGACAGTGGTGCTAATGCAGATGCAGCAAACACGATGCAACAAACACGTCAGAACGAATCACTACAAAAGCAAAGTGGTCGACAACGAGTGCGTCGGACAGAAGCAAGTTGTACAGGAGAATATAGAAATTGGAGAAAGAAATGGAGAAATCAAAACGTAGAGCAGAAAAATACAGAACAAGATTACAGTGCCTTAAATCACAACAACTGGGCAAGTCGACACCAACAAGACATGTTTACCGTTTGCTGCGAAACAGCAAGAGCAAACTTACTCCAAAGGACGTGCAAGCAATTGACCTTCTCAACAGCTGTGATGTCAGGCATCAAGGAGCGGTACAGAAGATCCATGTCATATAAATAAAAGCAAATGATTACCAAATTGATGCAATTCCGCATAAAGAAGTACAGGATGCGTGCAATGGCTCATGGTGTTCTCGGCATCCCAAACAAGCTGACTCGTGGAATGGAGAACTTAACTAACTACACAAGAAACATTCACAAATCACTAGGACAGAGACTATTAGGCAAAGTCAAGACATTCCTATGCAGAGATGACAACAGTAGGATTACTACTAGCAGATGAGACACAATCACCAAAAATGGGGTTAAAATGCAACGAAGAATACTCTCAGAGACAATGACTCGGCTGCATGGAAATACTGTGCTGAGTTCCCCAAGTATAAGATGAGTTTATCCATGTTCTGTCGGTTATGTGGGAACCAACGGTACAGATGGCCAAAAAACACGACATCGCTTGGCTAGAGTCATGCAATGTCGTCCGCCAACTTCCGTCTCCAGTCACTGAGCAGCAGGGGCCAGGGAAAACTGTGTATACTTTTGATTAAGAGATGGCCTTAATGACTGGCTTCTTCAACTGAATTCAATGATACACGTTTGATATGTCGCTAGTAAGCACTAATGCAGGGTATGTATGCCTACTTAATAAAGCGAAATGCGAAGTGTGCATGCCAGGTAGGTGCGGGTTTGTATCATTCCATGACACCTGTTTGGTTACGAGCCAGTGTGCCAGTATTTACCATGACAACATGTCACCTCCATGACGGAAGTTTATTTTGAAATGCCCTGATTAATGTAACTAACTTCCAAATCAGCTCTGCTGGGTAACACATAATGATCCTTATATGTAAAACACCTAGAAAATCCCAAAGGCACCCAAAATCAACATGATTTATTTTTGTCATACAGTCCAGTTAAAAGTCTCTAAAATATGGAAACCCTCATATGTGCCTAGCTTGCAGAAGATACACGTTCTTATTATGATATTCAGATTATGTTTTACTGTTATTATATCTTTGATTGATTATGATATATAAATAAGGAGTACATCAAGTCATTACGACACCCGTGCCCTTCCCGTAGCCATCTCAAATGAACAAGGTTAAAACCATATTCATATATCTTTTCTGTTTTATACGTTATACCACCCCTATCATTACTATATAGCTATGTCTAACCATGCAGATACCTCCATTGACGCACCAAACACCTCATGAACTATATACATTACGAGCAAGAACAACATACTGCCATACATAAACGTACGTGCAGTCAACGTGAAACTTACGAAACATATTATCTTGCTTATAAATCCATACGTCTGAATCATAAAAAATTCTAGCACACTTGGGTGGTTTTCATGATCACTCGCTAAACAACATATTAGATATAAATGGTAGTAATTAATTAAATCCTATGCGTATATCGTCACATTTCGACACAGATTCATTTATTAAACTTAGCAAACAAAATGCAAATAGATTCAGTGTATTAAGTTCCAACATACAATCGATAAACGCAAAATTAATTAAATAGAAGCATTCGTCAAAGAACTAACTAGCGAAAACTATAAATTCAGCATCATATGTTCATCATATGATGACTCAGCAACTATACAATTGGATGGATGCAACTGCATTTCTCAAAGGAAAACGTCCAGTAATAAAGGAAGACATCATATATATATATATATATATATATATATATATATATATATATATATATATATATACGAAGTAATCTTACATTTAAACAATTATGAATTATGGGAAGGATTAATTATTAAACTAGTAACGGTGGATTGACAAAACCAGTACTAATAGGGAATACATATAGATTTCCCAGAACATTAAATGAAATTTTTTTTAAACATAATTATCATTGTTGCTATCCTCATTTGACAAAATTCAACACAATATAATTATCGCTGGTGATTTTAATATAAACTTATTAAAGGTAAATGAAAATGAAACTATAACAGTTTTTTATCTTCTCACGTCACATAACATATATCCACAAATTACACTTCCAACAAGATTCTCAGTAAGAAATGGTACATTAATCGACAATCTGTTTCTGTAAACTGACTAAATCAATCTTAGATAGTACAGCTGGCATTACTGATAAAACAATTTCCAGACCACCAACCTTACTTAATTTTTATGGATATAACTGAACATAAACAATCAAATCCAAAAATAACGGAAATAAGCACAGAAACGTATGAAGCGGTAGCAAACGTTAAACGCGACATCCACACATGAGATATTTATAATAACATGGACAGGAGCCCAAATGCAGATATTAATTATGATTATAATCTTATATATCGAGTAATAGAAACTACCAAAAATAAACACATGGAAACAAAATTTATGAAATTTCATAAATACAGGCACAACAAAATCTTACTGGATAACTAAACGTCTAATAAGGTCAATTAAATTTAAAGATAAATTACACAAACAACTGAAGATGACTGATCCACTTTCTGCAGAATATCAAATGCGTCACATTAACTTGACAACATACAATGCAATACTCAAACGGAGCATCCGAGAAGCAAAGTGAATACACTACGAGTTACTTTTTAATAAATACAAATATAATACAGCAACCACATGGAAAACAATAAATGAAATTATATCAAAACAGAAACCCACAACGCAGTTCCCAGTATGTAAATAATGTAAATAAACATATACGAATAACCGTGACATAGCCAATGAATTTAATACTTATTTTACTCAAATAGGCCCTAAGCTTGCAGAAAATATAACATGTACATGTACAAATAATTTTACTTAATATCTAATAACTAAAACTAATACAAGTTAAAAATTGGCAGAAATACAAGAAACATCGATATTACAAATTATCCACAACCTTCCCAACAAAAGCAATTATGGCTTTGATGGAATATCAAGTAAATTATTGAAATCTATTGAACCAAGCAGTATTGATAAACCAAGTATTAAACACTGGAACATTTCCTGAACAACTTAAAATTACAAAAGTTTTAGTTTTTAGTATATATATATAATATTATATATAACAAAAAGATCCTACATTATTTTCTAACTACAGACCTATATCCATTTTACCGGTCATCTCAAAGGTTATTAATTTTTTTAATCTATAACCAATTAGTGATGTATCTTACATACACAAATTTGGTATCTGACAACCAGTATGACCTCATCATTCAACTGAATATGCTGTTCTAGAAATGGTTGATAGAATCACGACACAAATTGATCGAAACCAGTTATTTCTTCTTATGTCTACAGCATTTGACACACTTGACCATTCAATTTTACTAGAAAAGTTAAAATATTATGGATTGGAACCCATATCTATACACCTATTACGTGACAACTTAACGTTGCTTACTTACCGTAAGCAATATGTAAAACTGGAAGAGGTATAATAAATCTTTGCATACAGGCGTTTCACAAGGATCAATTTTAGGGGCATCGCTATTTATTATGTATATCAATGATTTTCCAAAAGCCAGTACTATATTTAAGTTCATAACTTATGCTGATGACACTTCTCTAACAAGTGCAATTGGATCCTTCACAGATGACACAAACACAATTAATACTGAATATTTGATCAATAAGGCTCAATATATATGTTTAAACACTCCAAACGCACATGCATAGGCGGATCCAGGGGGGCCTTGGTGGCCCTTAGACCTTTGGAATTTGTCGTGCCCGTAGACCTTTTGAATGAATGAATAAATGAAATTAAATTTATTATACCAATAATTACAAATACATATTATAATAGAGTATATACAATAAGTCAGGAGACTCCCGTTAAGGCATTTAACTGCCAAGAGAGACACCTTAAGTAATAATTATAGTATAATAATAGTATCTTTACTAAGTAATTTAACTGGTAACAAATGAACATGTCATCGGAAAAATTATAATCAAAATACGTCCAGTAGCTGTCATATAATTATATATATATATATATATATATATCTGCACATATACGCATATAATTAGACATAATACAAGTCACAAAATGCATCAACAGACATTACAATACATTTTAGTTAATTATCTTCCACATATATAACAGTTAATAATAGTACAAGCATTCGTATCTTTTGATGTAGGTGGAAAATCCATGGATACTGTGTGTGAATATTTGATTAATAATGATATCGGGAGAATTATTTAATATCTTTGCTATGCTGAATCTGATGTTTCTTTTGGCGAATTCGTTATTTACTCTAGGGATAAATACATTTTTGTATGCCCTAGTAGCGTGTTGGTGGCGCTGGGTATTGAATAAGAGTAGGTTTTGATTGAAATAATCAGGCAGCTGCTTGTTGATCAATTTGTAAATAAATTTGAGTAGTTGAATTGTATATATGTCATCAAGCTTTAAGAGGTAAAATCTCTTAAAAATTGGTTCACTATGAGCCAGGTAATCACTAGAAGTTGTAATTCTAAGTGCCGTTTTCTGTAATTTGATAATTTTATTATCAAATTTATCTGAGACTGGGGCCCAATACTCCATTTTGAGGTGGCATACGATTAGGGAGTTATAGATTGTTCTCAGAATGTGGATATGTTTGAGACTATTTAAGACTCCTAATATTTTATATATTTTTTAAGTCAGTGCATCAATATGAATAGCCCAATTTAAGTGTTTGTTAATAGTGATACTGAGAAAATTAAAATTATTTACATATTCAATATTTGATTCAGCTATTCGAAGGAGAGGAAGCTGAACCTTTTTTGTGGCATATGAAATATCATGGCTTTTGTTTTCTTAACATTTAGTGAAAGTGTATTCACTTTGAGCCAAATACTTATTTTTTCTAATTCACTGTTTGGTCTTTCATTGTAAATATCATATTTTCCATTTGAATTTAGTGTAGTGAATAATGTGATGTCATCTGCAAACGTTATGAACTTAAATGAATTACTAGAGCGGATAATATCATTCATTCCTCGAGGCTATATTTGGCGGAGATAGATCGTAGAAATTGGTGGTGTAAAAAAGTGGATAAACAAGTGGAATTACTGATTGATAAGTATTATTTTTGCCTTAATATAATTCATAAAGTTGCAATAAACATATATTGAATAGCAGTTGTGCTTAAAGTTAGTTAGTTAAAGTATTTTAGAACACCTTAGTATAGTGAGTGATAATAGGGTAACTCACTTAGGCGGCTTAGCCTTCGATGTAAACAAGATTTAACAAACCTGATTATGTGGTAGAATATATAGGAGATAAAGTAACAACCATCAAACTACTTACATAAGATAATATCTGTGTAAGCCAGTACTTGCTATATAATTTGGTTAAGTAGCATTGTTGTTAAAATTAAGCAAGGGCGATAGTCGGGCGGCGTAACCTAAATAAATAAAGCAGCCTAACATAACGTAATTTATTGTATTTAAATTAGGTCACTACCGGTGATGTTAGCGTTCGTGTTAGGATAAATAGTCGGCTGTGTAATTGAAATTTGTAACCTAAAGTGTGCTGTAGTACACAGGAAACAGTCTTTATAAAGACTAAGTTAATTAAGTTATTAAATAAATTCTGATCGGGATATGGCGCCTTGCAAGCGGCAAGTCAAGGCAAAGCGACACTTGGTGTGCGATCACTGCCACAGCTGGGTAGATTTTGCATTGTCCGGGTGTGGAAAGTCATGGGCAGAAACCATGGAGGAAGGATTCACCTTTCAGTGCATTGGATGTTGGAAGGTGGAGTGTTTGCAGAAGGAGATAGTTAGGTTGACAGATATTGTGAAGGGAATGGAGATGGGAATTAGCAAGGAGGCAGGTCGAATGGAGAGAGACGACAGGGAGAGAGGTGAGGATACTGCAAGACTGAAGGAGAATAGCAGTGGCAAGAAAACTTAGGAAAGGAGATTGAGAGGAGAGAAGGTGATTGGAGGGGAAGAAATTGGAAAATCGACAACAGAAAACGTGACAAGCGTAAAGGTGACAGGGAAGAAAGTGACTGTAGAGAAGGAGGGAGGGAAGATGGAACGGGAGAGGAGAGAGGAAAATGAGACGGGACGAAAGAAGAAGGGACAAAACGAAGTGAGAGCAAATGTGATAGAAGAGAAGTCGATAAAAGGGACGCTGACAGGAGGAAAGGTGACAAGAGAAAAAGCGACAGGAAAGAATGGATCGGAAGAGAATGTGACAGGGGAGAAGACGGCAGGGGGGAAAGACAACAACCAGAAATATGCAAACCGAAGAAGGAGCTATTCTAAGGCAGTGATTGAGGGGGCAATGAGGAAAGAGAGGGTGTTTATGGGTGACTCCATTATGAGAAAGACGGACAAGACACTGAGCGAGGGAAAGGACATCGTTGTTTGTTTACCGGGGGCTATGATTGAACATGTAACTGACAGGGTAGAGAAGGTATTGGGACATGGCACGGGGGGGTCTATACTGGTACATGTAGGAACAAATAATGCAGACAGGGAGGGAACAACTGCGATAGTACAGAAGTATAGACAGTTAGTGAGGAAGCTAAAGAAGGCGAGAGTCGAACAGGTTATTTTGTCAGGAATTTTGCCAGTAATGGGAGGAAGGGGGGCAACGTATAGAAACTGCAAGAGGATGGCGATCAATGCACTAGCTGAGCAGATGTGTGAAGAAGAGGGGGTGGGATTCACAGATTTATGGGGATACTTTGTTGGGAGGGAAGATATGTACATGAGAGATGGCCTCCATCTTAGTGGAAAGGGGACAGCAGTTTTCTCAGAGAATCTGCTGCAATCTGTTGAGAGTGGGACAGGTTGCATCTATTTAAACTAGATTCGCAGGGGGGACTCACAGAAAAGCCTGAAAATGGAGGCATAGATAAAGACAGCACAAATAAATCAACAAATAACAGTCTGGAAAACTCTTCTGAAGCTGGATATAAATGTGTTTGTTTAAATGCAAGGAGTATAGTAAACAAAAGAAATGAACTAAACATTATGGTAGAAGATATTGACCCTCATATAATAGGTATAACCGATTCCTGGATCACCACCGATATATCAGATGCTGAATTGGGACTGACAGGATATGTAATGTTTAGAAAAGATAGACTAGGAAGAAAGGGAGGTGGAGTTATTTTATATATTAAAGAATCTATTCAGGCTTATGAAATAAAATTAGAAAGAGAAGCAGATTGCGACGAAGCTGTTTGGTGTAACATAGTTACAGGAAACTCAACGTTAACAGTTGGGTTAGTTTATCGAAGTCCAAACATAAGCATAGAAGAGAATGAAAAAATACAAAACGCTATAAGGGAAGTAAGCAAACGGGATTTTAACCATGGGCATATACAATGGAAATCTCTACAGAGTATGGGGAGAGAGGACCACAAGTTTTTAGTTTTAGTTCAAGATACATTCCTTTCTCAACATGTGCTAGAACCAACCAGGGGTGAGAATGTGTTAGACGTAGTTTTGTCCTCACAGAATGAATTAGTTGACAATGTCAAGATATGTGAGACACTGGGGAGTAGCGATCACAACCAGATACATTTTACCATCAAAATAAAATCAGAAAGGAATAGCAAAAAGCAGTATAGGAGAAATTTCCACAAAGGAAGGTATAAGGACATGAGGAAATATTTAGCAAAGATAGACTGGAATAAGACACTGAAAAATAAGACGGCAACAGAATGCTGGAATATATTAAAGAGTGAAATTAAGTGCATAATCGATCAATTTGTACCCTTCAAAAAACAAGGAAAACGGTCCAAAAAGAAACACTTATCGAAAGAAGCCATTAGAAAAATTAAGTATAAACAAATGATGTGGAAGTCATATAGATGTACTGGAAATGATGAAGACTACAACAATTATAAAGAAGCACTTAACCAAGCTACAGCTGAAATTAGAAATTCAAAGAGAAGCTATGAACAACAATTAGCTAGTAATATAAAACATGACAGCAAGAGTTTTTATGCGTATGTTCGAAGCAAACAGAAAGTTCAAGATAAGGTCGGTCCTCTAGAAGATAGTGCTGGAAATATAATATCAGAGGGATTCATAATGGCAGAAGACCTGAATGAGTACTTTAGTTCAGTGTTTACCAGGGAAGATATTAGTTCATTGCCAATACCAGAGGCTAAGTTCAAGGGGGCAGATTCAGACTATTTAGGACAATTAATTGTAACCCCGGACACGGTAGCTAAGAAAATAAGGGCTATGAAGGATAATAAATCACCTGGAGTGGATGGTATTCCACCCAAACTACTATTGGAAATTGTAGAACAAATTAGCATACCACTTGCAACAGTTTTCAACTTGTCATTAGAAGAGGGAGTGGTTCCTTTAGAATGGAAAGAAGCAAACATTATACCGTTATTCAAAAAAGGTTCGAGAAACAAGTCAGAGAACTATAGACCAGTGAGTTTAACATCAGTGATTTGTAAATTATTAGAAAGACTAATTAAAGATCACATGGTGGATTTTCTTGTTAAACAAAACTTGATAAACCCATCTCAACATGGTTTTTTTAAAGCGAGGTCATGCTTAACAAATATGTTATGTTTTTTGGAAGACATCACTAAGTGGGTAGATGAGGGATCACCAGTAGATATCGTCTACTTAGATTTTCAAAAAGCTTTTAACAAAGTACCACATCAAAGATTACTGCTTAAACTAAAGGCCCATGGCATAGGAAATGGTATAATAAACTGGATAGAACAATGGCTGATTGACAGAAGACAACGTGTAGTAGTTGATGGGGAGGCTTCAAACTGGAAAACGGTATTGTGTGGGGTACCACAGGGATCAGTATTAGGTCCTATATTATTCTTAATATACATCAACGATTTGGATGATGAAATAACAAGCAAGGTGTTTAAATTTGCGGATGATACAAAAGTGTTTAGAAGGATTAAAAGTGATGGAGATAGACAGCATTTACAAGATGATCTTGACAGGTTGATCAAATGGTCTGAAAAGTGGCAAATGATGTTCAATTTTGGGAAATGTAAATGCCTCTACATAGGACATGGGAACGAAGAGGTAGAATATACAATGGGGGGTACTGTACTAAGTACTACTGTAAAAGAAAAGGACTTAGGGTTAACCGTTAGTGTTGATATGAAGATTTCAGAGCAGTGCGGAATTGCAGCTTCAAAGGGAAATCAAATCCTTGGATTAATTAGGCGAAACATAACGTATAAGGAAAAAGAGCTAATAATACCGCTGTACAAAACAATAGTTAGGCCTCATTTAGAATATTGTATTCAAACGTGGAGGCCATATCGCAGGAAGGACATAGATATGCTAGAAAGAGTGCAGAGGAGAGCAACTAAAATGATACCAAATCTTAGGGATCTTAGTTATGATATACGCCTAAAAAAATGCGGTTTAATAACACTAGAAACCAGGAGATTGAGAGGAGATCAGATAGAAGTGTTTAAAATATTGAAGGGTTATGAAAATATTGATAGAAATATGTTTTTCTCAGTTAAGAAAGATAGAAGGACTAGAGGACATGATCTTGCATTAGCAAAGGAGCAGAGTAGATTGGATATAAGAAAGTTTTCATTTTCACAAAGGACTGTAAATGAATGGAACAGATTACCTGCTGATTGTGTGGGTGCTAGTAGCGTGAATATGTTTTAAAATAAAATCGACACATACCTCAGCCGGGCGGGATACACATAGATAAAAAGGTCGGACTCTCGATAAGCCAAGGGCTTCCTTGTCCACCTGCTACCTAGAGTTAATTCTCTGGGTGGCAATCTTGTTAAATCTTGTTAAATATATATTATGAACAATAAAGGACCCAATATTGAGTCTTGGGGTCCACCCATTGTTATATCGGCTTCTGACGATTTAGCGTTATTAATCTGAATAAACTGTTTCCTTTTCGATAAGTAGGTTTTGCAAAATTCTAACGCTGAATTTGTAAACCCATAACATTGTAATTTAGATAACAAAATATTATGGTCAAGGGTGTCAAACGCTTTTAACAAATCAAGGTACACATTGTTTGGAGTCATTCCTTGACCAAGTTCCTGAGATATTCTGTCAATGGGTACAAGTGCCGCTAGTTGAGTGGAGTGTTTTTCTCTAAAGCCGTATTGTCCATTGTAATATAAATTATGAGATGAGAATTACATGTGAATTTGATTGAAAATTACTCTTTCAAAGATTTTGGAGATTGATGGTAATATGGAGATTGGACGATAGTTATAAAGTAATGTCCTGTCGTCATTTTTTTTAAAGTGGTATTACTTTTGCAATTTTAGGGGGTCAATAAAAATGCCAGCTTCTAGTGACTGATTAATTATGATGGTGAGGTTTGCAAATTTCTTGTTTTATTACTTTTAATAATTTAGTGGAAATGCAATCATTGCCACAACTAGGTTCAGGTTTTATGCTATCTAATATGTTTGTGATGGTTTCTTCAGAAATTGGCTTGAATACATTTGTAAAAAAAAACAATTAAATTTGTTAGCAATGACATTTTGATAATATGTTTTTTTTTGCATTACGAATGTGTGTTTTTTTCAGAATTATTTGGTAAGTGGCTAAGTTAGTTTACGATTTATATAAATCTCGGAATCTGCAGGTGTTTGTTTTAGTTTCATGTATAATTTATCTTTGTAAGCAACTGACCGGATTATACCATGTGTGATCCACTGATACTTGTTGTGTTTATTCTTATTGAATTCGATTGTACGTACTGGCAAATGTTTATCGTTTGCCCTGGATATTGCTTCATTAAGAATGTTGAGATTGTCAGTTGGATTGGCAAGGTTAGTTGTGTTTAGCATGTAACAAATACCTGCATTATTTATTTCCATTTTAAATCTATCTATCGATGCTATATTCCAAGTTTGGATTATAATTGATTTGTTGGCATTTACACGTTTTGGCTTAGATAATCTAAAAATATGAAGTATGGTAGATGATTTGATATTGTGTTTATTAATACACCAGCAGCAGAAGCCATGTGCTAGTTAACATAGGAAATGATCTATAAGCGTACAATTTCTAATGGGCCCACATGATTGTGTCCTTCCCAGATCCTTGGAAATGTGCCCCCGTCTTCCGATGTCATAGTCGAGCCATGCGAGCCAGCGTAGAAGCTAAATAAAAGCGAGTGAACAATTTTCAACAGCACCCCCTCAACCAAATTTTCTACACCATTTGTTTCGGCCGCCAGTGGAGGTTTTTGTGCCCCCCAGGCTACCCTCTCTGGATCCGCCCCTGCACATGTATATCTATACCAACACCAATATGACTTCTTTCATCCTCACTTAAGTTACTGCTCGAACAGCATACACAGTTTTGTTGAAAGGGAAAAGGACAACATATGTTAATAGTCCGATTGGACAGAAAATGTCTCTGCTGGCTACCCTAAAACTAAATTGTCTACCGTCAAGCAAACATTATGTGCAAGTGATCGATCTTAGGTAATCACGAGTGTAGTGGGTTGGTGTTGTTAGCAAAGCAAGTTTGCGACGCAGAATAGCAGCTTGGTGTATATTAAAACGTAATATCAACATATCCAGATATTGATTCATGTACAAGTTGTTATCAGTGATCAGTAGTGTACGTACACACACAGAATGTGTCGTTCGATGTCTACGATCTCTTTATCTCGACATTTCTATTTGATTCCACATTGAAACGCGCCTGCGGAAAACTAAAACACGATAATAAATCACACTCGTTCGTTTTTATAATTAGGCTACTCATAGAAACAAGTTTATTATATCACGGTCTATACCTACTTGAACACTTACATTAATGAATCTATATAAAATGCTCGCATGGTAAAAAAAAAAACAGATTACCTTGCGATGAGACGGCTGCGAGTTGTTGCCGCGACGAATCGAGTGAACTGTCGCCCAATGTGGCCGGGTCCTCATGTAGTCGCACAAGGACCGTGAGGTCACGCGTAAGTGTCTTCAATATCGCCTTTTCACTCACGTTAGTTTTTAGGAGGTAATTTCGAGTGGTCAATATTGTCACTATAAATAAACACGTTCATTTCCACTTTAAAACGGCACTTATATTGCATCGTTGTTTGTTTTAATAATGGCGTAATGTTATCGACAACAACAGCAGTAACAGTAGCCGCAGGCAGTTGCAACAACGGCACTAGAAACAACGGCAACAGCAGCAGCTACAGCAGAAGCAACAATAGTTACACCAGTTGCTACATCAACATCATCAAACATGGTTTTGATATTTTAAACAAATGTTATGAGAAATAAGCTTGTGGCGGATCGGGGGAGCTTTTGTCCGACGTGTCGTTTCAATGGACGTTTTAGTCGATTGATTTCAACTGCTTCTTAAATGTCACTCCTCAGCCATTGTTCCGCGTAGTGTGACTATGCCTTTCACGGAACACTGATGCCTGTTTTTATATATTAATGGATGGTTGACATGTGAAGTCAAGACACTGTTCTCCTAATCACTTAGATTGCATCGTTGTTTATTTGAATAATGGCGTAATGTTATCGACAACAACAGCAGTAACAGTAGCCGCAGGCAGTTGCAACAACGGCACTAGAAACAACGGCAACAGCAGCAGCTACAGCAGAAGCAACAATAGTTACACCAGTTGCTACATCAACATCATCAAACATGGTTTTGATATTTTAAACAAATGTTATGAGAAATAAGCTTGTGGCGGATCGGGGGAGCTTTTGTCCGACGTGTCGTTTCAATGGACGTTTTAGTCGATTGATTTCAACTGCTTCTTAAATGTCACTCCTCAGCCATTGTTCCGCGTAGTGTGACTATGCCTTTCACGGAACACTGATGCCTGTTTTTATATATTAATGGATGGTTGACATGTGAAGTCAAGACACTGTTCTCCTAATCACTATTAAGTTCTAAATTCGATGCAAACATTTGTTTCTGCGTGACATATCGCGTGAAATTCAAACTGGAGAGGAGATGTACGAGAAACGAATCGCTGAGTGAACTGACGCGACATCTCAGACGTAGACAAGACGCCGCGTCAATCGACCGTCCGTTGGTGCTCGAATGTTTGCGTGTTTTATTCGCAAACACCTGCTGATGAACAATGGATTACAGGGCCTGGCAGAGCTAACGGGGAGGATTATTTATGAAAATGAATACTAGAAGACTGGTTGACATTGGAAGCGTATGAATCAGCTTCTCGTCTTCCGCCGCGCCGTTGTGACAATTGTTTACTGTGAATAGTTACAAACACGAGACGAGTCAGCGGCACCACACCTATTGTGAAATGTCAAGGTGAATAATTAGTGTTTGTAATACCACGCAAATGCACTTAATGATGATGATGATGGTGAGGCATAGTAGCAGTAGCAGTAGCAGTAGCAGTAGTAGTAGTAGTTTATTAAATCTCCGTTGCCGAAAAAGAATATAAATAATATATATAATATATATATATATACCATATATAGTAGTGTGCAACGAGCGTGTACTGTGAGTAACAGTAAAGTTAACAAGGTTATAAGGCATAACATACTTGTTTGCTGTAAAATGACTAGTGGCAATCAAGTACCACGTCATGATATAATATGTAAACACAGTATAAATTACGTTAATCCATTATACCAAAATAGTGTGTAGAGGTTAAGAGATGAACTAACATGGTCATATAAATAAGGCTTTTTAAACGAACTTTCCGTTGTGCAAAGGTTTTGAGTTGAGTCACAAACATCATTGCCAGTCATAGTCTATAAAGCGGAACACTTACGGTGTAGGTCCCATGTACCATTACACCGTGGATATAACAACACTAAGTAATACATGCCACATCAGCCTATACACACGAAGACGACTCTCTACAATACATCTAAATACAATACAATCTAAATATTTAATCAATAAAACCCACGCACGCTTTTGCAAGGGTAAGGATTTTTAGTGCTCTTTGAAAGTTGGAACAGTTGTCCTTTATATGTAGCTTTTAATTTTTTGTAATGTCTATCATATTTAATACGTTTCTTTGTTACTTGAAGATACATTTCCTTTGCATAATAATATAACATAACAATTCGTATTAACGTAGGATTAGCATAGAATTCATATGTTAACAAAGTATTCTTTACTGATTTAATATTACATAAATTATAATGTATTGTAATGCGCCACGAACAGCCCTGACGCTATTGCAAATTAAATATGTAATTATTATTATTTATTAATAATTGTGAAAAGCGTAAATTTACATGAAATCAACATGTGCATTAGTTATATTTCGGGAGGAATTTAATCACCATGTGTAGGGATAGATAGCCTAATAAGAGCGATCGATAAATCCTTCTCGTTCCATTAACTTTTCATAATCAACAGTTGAAACCCAGCTGCCAGTCAGATTCATGGTAAATACAAATATGACTGTCAAGACGCACTTCGCGGTGTCAAAGGCAAAGACGGGCAAGACCAGACCATGATTGTATTGATTTTGTGACCTCACAAAGGTCGCAAAACATGTACGAAGATATATTGGTTTTGTGAATCACGCACAGTGGCGTGCAGGACATTTTCAACTAGACAACTGCAGGGTTACGGTTTTCGCAACTGATATACGTGTTAACTGCATCAGTTATGTAATATGTAGGAAATGTTTATTCAGAAAGCAGATCATACAGTATGCAGCTAAACGTCACGGAATGTGTGTTACACTGCTAAGGCGTAATGTTACCACATGTACCTTATGACTTTCGACACATTTACCTTACCCTCTCTCTCCCTCGCTCTATTTATCTAACGTCCTCCTCTCTCATGCTTGTCAATACCTTCATCCCTCACTCCCGCCTTCCTAGTCTCTCTCTCTCTTCTTCACACATCCTTTCCATCTCTTAACTTCACTGTCAATCCCACTGCCTCTCTCTCTTTCAAATAAAGTGAGAATCCGGCATTTCGATAACCGGTATTGTTGACCTTCTTATTAACTCATAAAAAATAGTACAATCATATTGACGAACCAAATAGTCGTCTCATCCTAGACTCATTTAACAAAGGATGCCAGAGTATACGGTCTAGCCAAGCCAGATATCCGTAGGTCAAACGCCGAGATTGGTCTAAAGACAGCAACAGCCGCCGAGTCCGTAGATCAAGCGGCACAAAGACACTGGTGAAGTCAAGATGAAGCTTCCGATCACCTGTCCGTGTCAGCTCTGCTGTAATAATAATAACTATAGTGATAACATTTGATAATAGTGACATATTTCTATGTTATATATTCTTAGAAACGTGGGGCACAGTGGTACAACGAACTAGAAGCATTAGTCTATGTCTATGTTTTTGGGCTTAATGACAATTTCGTAAAGATTCTTGACAATGTGGATTTCTAGATGCACTATGATATAAACTTATCAAAAACTGTAGTTCTTATGTATTCTTTTGCCGTGTGGGAGTTATTTTTAAATATATGTGTTATTTTCATTGTTTTCCCCATGATAGTAGGGTGTATAACTTACCGTCATTCAAATGATGATATAAGCATGACATTTAGAATGAATACTCTCATCGGTTCATTCTTCAAATCCAATTGACTAATCACTTGGAAAACCAAGATGGCGTTCATTTTTTTCAAGATGGCCGCCAATTTATCCAGCCGATGCCATGAAAGCTGACTAATGGAGAGCATCGTCTTTTTAGAAGCTTGCCTGACTTCGGTGCCGTATCGCTGGCGGACAGTTTTCTTTGTTAGGGAATACACTGTCTCTGCAATGTGAACCTGTGTTTGAAGATTGTTATATGCAGGAACATCATGGTCGTCCATTCGCTTTGGCTTGAGGCAACTAACATTCCATCTGCAGGTAATGTTGGGGAACGTTTCCGTCTTCGTGACATGTGTAGACCGGTCATGTAGGAGAAGCACATTGAGCTGTCGAGTAGCACATTGAAAGAACATTATTATGCATAATAACTGGGTACGTTCCCTGTATGGGCAGCTTCTTAAAGATATTGTGCATGCTTCTTTCATGCGTGATTAGTTTGATGACATTATCTTTGTAGATGAATATGCGGCTCAACCTAACTCCAATATATACTCGTTTGCGGTTGTGAGTCAGTTGTTCCCTTCTTAGCCGACGGTCAGTCATCTTGGATGGCAAACAATTTACCCGTCCTCTTTCAGTTTGCATGTTCTTAAGAAGAATTATATTTATCTGCGTCGGTTCTGCATTTGAATTTTTGAACTTTATTTCGGTTACAAGTACAAATTAGTGAACATATGTACATTGGATTATAAAACAGAAACAAAATATTGCAACCGTGGAGATCCTATAAAAACCCCTAGTGGCTTATATCGAGAACTTCCAGAACATGATAATTTAAAAACAGTTTCCTTGTTCCATAAAATTAAAGTAAGACAGTAAGTTATTGTGGAACAAAGTGAATTAATCATCTCATAGATGCAGTTAATGAATACACATACATACACATTATTTACAATACATTGACTACTAATTAAATTTCACTCGTTAGAACATAACAATGTATTCTGAATAAATTAACTAGCTAATTTTCAAGTAAAACATGAATATAAACTTAATCATTTATACCATGATAAAAAAATATCATGATTATGGTTAATTTACAAGTAAGATATTTCAAATAATAATAATAAAATTTATGATATTTTGACAATACTTTTCTTGAGTTTCTTCTTAAATTGATTGGTGGATACAAGTTGTTATAAATAATCAGGTAGTGCATTCCAGAATATTGGTCTTGAATAATTTGTTGTGAATTTCCTTGTGGTTGTTCTTATTTGTTGGATGTAATATGCATTATAGTTTCTCAGCTTATGTTTATGTACATTATCTGTTCGCAATAACATTGATGACATGTTATCTGGGAGTTGTTTATTTGTTGCTTTATACATAAAAATACTTAACTGATGTTTGCATATATCATCCAATTTTAATAGTTTTAACTTCGCGAGTAGGGGATCTGAGTGTGAAATATATTGGAATAATGTGATTATCCGAATAGCTTTCTTCTGTAGTATGTTTAGTTTGCTTTAGGTTTGTGCTATATGAATTTGCCCAATATTGTAAATGTGAATTAATGCAGTGTAAATAGTTTTCATAATGGAGAAAGGAAGAAAGTGTTTTAGGTTGTTTAGCATTCCTACCTTACCTGCTATTTTATTTGATATATTGTCAATATGAGTCTTCCAGTTTAGGTGTTCATTTATAATTATTCCGAGAAATTTAGTGAATTGAACGTGTTTTATTTTGTTTCCATCTATTTTTATTTCAGCTTTGTCAATATTGTATTTCTTCCCGTTTGTTGTGAATATAATAAAATTAGTCTTTTTTGTGTTTAATGAAAGCTTATTGGTATGAAACAACATGGAATTTTTTTTAATTGCACATTAACTTCTTCTATAAGTGTGTCAAAGCATGTATGCGCATGAAAAAGACTAGTGTCATCTGCAAAAAGTATATGATTTAAAACACCTGATACATATTTTACATCATTTATAAATAGGATGAAGAGTAATTGACCTAATATTGGTCCATGCGGAACTCCGCATAAGATTTCCTTATATTCTTATTCAGTTTTATTGTAC
Organism: Escarpia spicata; assembly: GCA_963995525.1. Lineage (NCBI taxonomy): Eukaryota > Metazoa > Annelida > Polychaeta > Sabellida > Siboglinidae > Escarpia > Escarpia spicata. Next base: position 51,753,363 of record OZ023210.1, on the reverse strand, counting down.
GACACATACTGTTTTCTGTTCTTAAGATAGCTTTTAAACCAGTTGCAGGTAGTACCTCTTACATCATAGCATTGAAGTTTTATATTAACGTATCATGATCTATTGTGTTAAAAGCCTTAGAGAGGTTTTAGCCATCTGTCTGTTACAGGGGTGACATTGCTTAGAATAGCGCGATTTGTCTAAAGGCGAGCGTGATTTGCGTCATAAACGCTCTAAATAACAACGACGCCTTTTATTTAGTATAATTTCGGAAGTCATCCATGGAGCCGGTGGCCTTTCTGACATACATTTGGATTTTATATGTGCATGCTTGTTAAGTAATGCATTGAGTAATTGACAGTAATGTTTATATAAGTAATTTGTCCTTTAAGGATATCAGCCATTAAAGCTGTAATGTCAATCCTGTGAATGGCTCTGTAAGACACATTGTGTTTTGACTATAATGGAGATATAGAAACGTTAACATTAGACATGACTGTATGGTGGTCTGATAACCCATATGAAACAGTAGGTGTTTGGATATTAACAAGAGGTCAAGCCAATGGCCTTGTATATGTGTCAAAAAAGTAACATGTTGTTTCAAATCAAAGGATGCCAGAATATCATTAAACGTAATTGTAGTTGTAGTAGGTATATCCAAATGAAGATTATAATCACAAAGAATGTAAAATTCTGGTTGGAATGAATGGTTGCCAAATTTCCCAACAGATCCTGATAGTCTTCAAAGAAATCTGCTTGGTTTCCTGGAGGGCTATAGAAACTGGAGTAATCACTGTTGGAATGTAATTTAACTCTTTGAACTGCTGTGATACTAGAAAGTCAAAACCACCACCCCGTCAGACTAAACTTGGTCGATGGTGAAAGGTGTAACCAGTAGGAGAAACGTCAGCAATGCATGCAGCTGCATCACAGCAGATGTTGCCTAATTATCACGTGATCTATGTTTAAACATAATTATGATCTTATTTACGACAAAGACTATTTGTAATAATACATATTGGGTGTGAAGTGAGAATAGTCTGCTCGCACAATTCGAAGATGGCAGTCATTACTTATTACAGGTTTATTTCGCAGTAGCCACCTATCAAACTATCAAAGCTGTTGGTATGGGGAAACGTATTACTTTGAAAGGAGTCATGCATTTAGCGTGCTATTGACCACGGGTGGATCCAAAATATGTACATCAGGTGCCCGAGGACTCGCCCTTTACTTCAGCAGAATGTTTATCACGTCCGAATTAATTCTACGGAAAACTGCGAGGTGATGTAATTTTGCACTTGTTCCACCAAAATGGACATTTCTAACATAACATTAGAAGCTCTGCCATCAGAATAGTATGGCCTTTTGCCATGTCCCCACAATCGTTCTGGCTACATCTTCTCAAGTCACACCTTCCTTAATTCTTAAGTTAACATCCACTGGTAAGTGTTGTAAATACAGCTGGAAAGGCGATCTGTGGGACTGCTTAATATAAACGATTTCCATCGCATATATAACAGTAGCGAACTTCTTTAATTTCTCCCCAAAGTGGCAAGAAAAGCGTGGAGGCTTATGGGGTGTTCGCATATGGGGTGTACCATATACCATAGCAGGGTGGATATGACACAGTCACACAATCTCAAGCTAGGATTAGTTGAATTGCCACGCTAATGGGTGGTGACACAAAATAGCCAATTGCCCAAATAAAAAATATGTGACCGTGCGGGCGGGATTACATGCATGCGAGCGTGCGGGCGCGTGTGTATGCGTGTGCACACATCATGCCACATGGTGATTTGCTTGAAAAACTGGGCAACCCCTCCCTTTTTGGGTCTGGATCCGTCAGGAATAGACTAGCTGATGCCGAAGTGAAAAGATCGTAACCCGAGTGAAACCGGGAAGGCCCGAAGGTACATTGAAATGGACCAATTGGCGACTGGGTAGATGGGTAGACTACATAATGCATGATGAGTGTCAATGCGATTGCACTTACAGTAAGTTGTGAGTCTTAATTACATCTGTACTTAAGAATCATGGTATTCGTACAGAAACATATTTATGCCCTTATCGGACACTTGATCTTAAAATGTTTGGAATAGGACAATAAAACTACATAAGAATGAGTGGCGCCACCTAGTGTCAGGCGTAGCACCTCTTCTTTAATTTTACATGTTTGTTACGTCACCTGGCGGATAATATTGTTACATGGGTGACGACACGTAGCCCCGTACAGTTTGAAATCGGTAAGTAGGGGTGCAAGTGTCCGGCTGCAATATTTCGTATTAGTGTTTGATTAACGTATGTCAGCTTGTAGGATCGTCCCACGAAACAAAAGAAGAACAGGCACGTTCATAGGAGAATGATCACGATGTGACCGGCTACACGACAATGCCCCACCTACACGACAACGCCCCACCTACACGACAACGCCCCATCTACACGACAACGCCCAATCTACACGACAACTCCCAATCTACACGATAACGCCACATCAACACGACAACCCCCCATCTACACGATAGCGCCCCATCTACATGGCAAGGTCCCACCTACAAAACAACCCCCTTATCTACATGACAACGACCCATCTACACGACAAGGCACCATTATTATAACAAGGCCCCACCTACACGACAAGGCACCAGCATTAAGACAAAGCCCCATCTACACAACAAGACACCAGCATTATGACAAGGTCCTATTTTCATTACAAGGCTCAACATTACGACAAGGCCCCATCTAAACGACAAAGTCCCAGCTACAAGACAAGGCCCCAATTACCTCTATGAGGTGACAAATCAACGGCGGTCACGACACTCGAAATGCGACGTTGGCGTCAACAACGCGCGACATTGTGAAGGCGACCAGCTGGTGCAGAGACTGTCTGATCCATCCAGAGATGATTGAGCCGCCTCGGAACAAGACTAGGAAGATTAGACGTTAACATATGAATGTGGAACGACGGACGTGAAGCAGACAAATGCACCTGCAGTTAGACACACGTCATGTATTATACATCTGCTCTCGGTCGAGTCAAGCGCCAAGGAGGAATCGCTAGTTCTTTAGAAATACACATGTCATGCTCTTGCAACTAACCTGCAACACTGCGAACCACTGTGCTAGATGTCACACGAATATACAAGCTCGAACACACATGACATTCACACAACTATAACAACTACCATGCACACACCCTTTGAGTAATACATCGTGGCTCTCCCTGGAGAATAGCCGATTACTCGATTTGTCCACTGAAACAAGTACATAACTCAAAATATCGATCGTAGTGTTTGCTTTAAATATGCATCGCCAATAGGTAGATCAGAGGCCAATGTTCCAAGGATGCGAATGAACATAGAAAGAAGCAAGATGACTGGGCACCTGGGAGGAAGTGACCCTTGCAGAGCCTCCAAGTTAGCGTATTAATATTGTACTTGAACACTGCCAAATTAGTACCACAGTGTAGTATTTCCTTGTAGAGTGTAGTGTAACTGTTTTGTCTCTTGAAAAATCAGCTGTCGGGTAACACAAACTCATCAGCCACCTCTTTTTCTCATCGCGTCCTTCACAAAAGATATTGCTATTTTCGGGCACATGCTTCAACCACGGTCAAGACGGTGTCTAGACCTTCGGGTGCGCACATGTTGTCCAGTAGCCCAGAGCAAAGAATGTGGGACATTGCCTGGTCTTCCCTGCAGTCCGCCTTGATGACATAGCTACATAAAAACCTGTTGCGACCTATGCTATGACTGGCTCGTCACTTGAGGTTGATAATTTTTGCTCTCCGCAGATTGACCTAATATACTAATTGCGGAGCTATTTCATGTGGCCCACAGATAAAAAAAAGTTCGATACCATGTTGACTGCTGGATGACGACAGTTGGTACACAATACGTGGTCGGAAGACTACTACTTCATTCACTGCACTGCAATATCCCTCAATATAGTATAGAGCGGCATGTAGATGAACAAGCCAAACAAAATGACCGTCATCGTGAAGATTGTGAACTATGTTCGTGCTCGTGACCTGAATCACCGAAAGTTCCAGTACTTTATTGCCGATATAAATGCACAATATTGAAACCTCATCTACTTCTGCTAAGTGCGCTTGCCGAGTTGAGGTTTCATGTGCGCCGCGAAGTGGGATGAATGACGGTGTAGCGACAAATCCTGCCACTGAAAAAAACTGCCGCACTGAACCTTAATGCGCATGTCCAGAAGTACAGTTTTTCGCGGGGAGACGTTAGGGCTTGTTATATGTTAACAAAGGGCTGTATATATAGCGTTAACTTTTGACAGATCCTGTTTAGGACAGTCGCAACATCCATTAATTGTAAATGTTGTCAAACTGTTATCTTAACAACACGAAGTAAATAGGTGCCATGTGGAACAACAATTACCTTTGTATTAATATAATAACATTCTAGAACATGCGCAAATCTAATAACTAATTAATTTAACTTTAATCGAGCTAACGTTTTAGGGAAGACTGGGGATTGTTGTCATTTGTTTCTCTTTGTAATAACATTTCCATAATTGTTGTTTTTTACTTAATAAAACATTTTAAAACGTGTGCACAGTGTGTATTAAACATTCCCCAATTATATTACATGATCACAGTGCACATGCATTATATAATTTCTAGAATGTAAAATTATTTGAAAACATAAGCGTGGTATGCATTAAACAAACATGAATTAATGTAATGTATGTGGATTGCATACTTGGGTAGTGTATAAGTAACTATGCCTACAGTATGTTTGTTTCACTACTAGCATCAAACCAAATATATAAAGGACTACACACATTTCAATTAGTGTGCAGAGTGTACGTTATATATTGTGTGACTGTCACACGGATCAAATAATTTAACTCTTATTGTTATGGGAATGTGCAAAATATGACGACAAAGTATATATACATATATATATATATATATATATATATATACATATATATATATATATGTATACGTATTAAGTTTAAATTTAGTATATCATATAGGCACTATATATATATTGATGTAGTTTTATTCAAAGTATGATATTTGGGTCGTTCAAAAGGTGTTTCTCCTAAAGCAAGCTGTCCTATATATATATATATATATATATATATATATATATATATATGTATATATATATATATATATATATATATATAGGACAGGTTGCTTTAGGAGAAACACCTTTTGAACGACTCAAATATCATACTTTGAATAAAACTACATCAATATATATATACTGTATATATATATATATATATATATATATATATATATATATATATATACAGTAGTCCCCTCTTATAAGGCCAACCCTTCAGCAAATCTAAAGTGGCCTTATAAGGCGGGTGGCCTCTGGTGAAGGGGAACCATCGATGAACGTAGCATGTGAAACGAAAACATATGGACAGTGAACATAATTTATATGGAAAATAACAGTTGATTTGCCATAGATAATGTAATTTGTAAAACACGTCCGAATGCTAACTCAGCACGACGAGTGTGTATGCCTACTTAATTTGTTATAGACATCGACATCGTCTTGTGATTAAAACTAGCAGTTTCGGCTGCCGACTGGCCGCTGCCGAGGGGTTGACCGTTCCTGTAACCCCGGCCGTTGGCCGCGTTAGCCGGGTGGTCGCTATTGAGGGGTGGTTCGTAATAGACAACGCTAATGCAATGAAAATATGGCCGCGCAATCCGGGTGGCCGTCGGCGAGGGGGGCTTATAAGAGGGGGACTACTGTATATATATATACATATATATGGGTAAGTATGTATTGTATAAAACTGTTTTACTTATACTATAACAAAAAATCCTGTCGCTCTAAATTACTGCCGCACCGAACATCAATGCACATGTCCGCAATTATAAGTTCGTTGTGTAAAGAAATACTTTGCCCTATTCTAAATATATTAATCTAACCGCGGTCTCCAAGCTTTACTGTGAAAAATTGAATATACTCCGAAACTAAGTCGAATACACAAATTGGCTTTAGCATATGCCATGATTACATCCCGTTTGGACTACTGCAACTCTTTACTGTTCGGTACCTCAACCAATAACATCGGTCGATTGCAGCGACTCCAGAATGCTGCCGCTCGCCTTATTACTCGACATGCTCGTTGTGAAAGTGCGACCCCTATTCTTCGCGAATTGCACTGGCTACCTATTCAACAGCGCATTGTATTCAAGATCGCAGTTCTTACGTACAAGTCGCTGCACGAAGACTTCTCGCCTGTCTACATGCAGAAACTTGTGCGTGTCTACATACCAGCCAGACGTCTTCGGTCTGCTGACTCGAACGCACTAGTTGTTCCGAGAACACGCAGCAGAGCCGGTGACTGTTCATTTGCTCACGCAGCGGCAGCAGTGTGGAACGCTCTGCCGTCAAGCGTTACTAACAAAACATCACTGGAATCATTTAAATCTGTGTTGAAGACTCATCTGTTCACTGCAGCGTATATGTAACTCGGACCCTTACCAACACTGTTTTACCATAGCTGATTGATGTTTAACGTTTATTTATTATTTATTTATCTATTTATTTATTTTTCGTATACATTTTAGCCTAATTTATTTATGTTTACATTAATTTTAGTTTATTTATATAAAGAAAAAAAAGATCTTAACAATTTTATTTTATGATATTTTTCATCACATTCCTTTTCTACTTCTACTATATTTATTGTTTTAATTGCTAACATACACTTGTATATTGTTGTAAAGCGCTGTGAACAATATTGGATGTGGCGCTTAACAAAATAAAATATTATTATTATTATTATATACATATATTCTAACGAAGACTGAGTTAAACACTACGTAATAAAATGTACACGTTACATGACATGCGCTCGTTGTATTTTAACGTTATATTAACGTTATACTAATACCCGTGTTTGTACGCGTAATTGCACAAGTATTTGTATGAACGCGTCCTTCCGTCATCTATTTAGTACTGGCGTTACGACTCCTTCGCGAGGTCTGGCGTGTTGGCTGGCGCAGACATGTTCTCTTTGAACTGCGCAAGACAGATGAAATATGACACTTTGGAAAGTATCCAAGCATTATATTTCCCGGGGTGCGTGCGGGGGCGCCATTTGTAACTTTGTGGCAACAAAGTTTCGTTCATGTTAGACGAGTGTCGTCGTCAACTCAGAAAAACCTCATCCAGATTGTAATCATACGAAGGCAGTGGCACAATGATAGATGGAGTAAACAATTATCAAAGGCATGTGGTTTCAAAAAATGGACACGGTACAAAGTGATTATATTAATTAAATCAAAAGAATGCATGCATGAATAGTCATCGTTGGCAGATGAATGGAATGGCCCTTGCTTGTAGGAAATATAAAATTATAAGAGTGCGTTAATATCTATAAAAATATCAGCGTTGCTCTTTATCACACACAAGTAGGCGCATGCGAAACCACACGCTCAAGCACACGCACACGCACACCACACACACGCGCACGCACACGCACACGCACACGCACACGCACACGCACACGCACACACACACATTACATACACACACCTACACTGTATTTGTGTGTAGTGCGGCGTGACTATATTTCAGCTATCGATTCAACGCATTCCCCACGACAGAGACAAGCTAGTGGTCTACACCAGCAATAGGTAACTTGTTGCTGGTAATATGACCATCGTGTCGGCAACGCTAACGAAGTATAAGCAGCAGTTATGTCTTTGAACTGTGCGGTGCTGTTATTACAACAAAATGCACGTAGTCGCTATATGTATAATGGACCGTTTGGCAGATAATAATGTTGCACATTGACTTGTTTCGACTGACATGTCCCGACTCTACACAGCCGATGTGTGATGTACAGACAAGCAAAGTCACACACATGGACGCCCTGCGAAAATTTAAACCGATAGTAAACAGCTGAAACGGTTGCGTGATATGTAACAATAGCATCCAAACGGAACCGTCTCCGAACCATTTGATGGTTGTTTGTCTATAACGGTTTGTAGAAATAAAAACAGGAGCGTAAACACACGGGAATGACGCCAGAGAGACGTTAATGAGAATGGCTACACGTTTTATAACTGTATCGTCTACAAACTTTCACGACAAGCTTCAAAAAGAAATATGTGTCAAAATAGACAGAGAATAACATGCTAAACGATGTTAAACCTAATCAATAATTTGGACAAGAAATAAGGGTGGAACACTTCTGAAAAAGACATCAGTACTAAGATAACACGTTTATATACAGAGTGTGGAATATTCAAGGACGACAAATATCCAAAGAAATGTATTTAGATAATGCATCCTACCAGCAATAATTCACGATGCCAAACATAATTAATAACAAAGCAGACAAACATTCAGTACGTTAAGTAAGTAAGTAAGTAAGAAAGTAAGTAAGTAAATTTATTTCCTCAGCCACATAATATATAACACACTTGAAGACTAATGGAACTCAGATGCGATGGCTACCAGAGAAGTGTAAACCTATCAAGCTGGTAGCGTAAAATTAAAACGAAGCATACTATAACTGTCGAGCATCAAATGCGTGTCGGAATGGGGCAGTAGACTGTAGACATAGCAAGAATGAAATACAACAGAAGATCACAGAGCAAAACAAAAAAGTAGCAATCAAAATACGGGAACACGCGAAATGATTATCAAGCGTAACGAACGAAAACATAAAATTGAGGGAGGAGCTGTATTAACGAGACGTTGTTTGTCTTGTGTTTGTCTTTCTATCCACAGAGAAAGGAGCGAATGATAATTTGACTTTGTTTTTTGTGTGTTTGTCTTAGTATGTGCTAATATTGTTGTTTGTCTTGTGTTTATGTTTGTATCCACTGGGAAAGAAGCTGTAATAACTTGACGTTGTTTGTTCTGTGTTTGTGTTAGTATCCATTGAGGAAAGAGTTGTTATAAACTAACGTTGTTTGTGTTGTGTTTATATTAGTATTCACCGAGAAAGCAGATGTAATAACTTGACGTTGTTATATTTTTCTTAGTATCCATAATCTAGTACTATTGTGCTACCATATTTGACCGCCTCCCGCGAGCCCGTGAAATAACACAGACAGTCACGCCAGTTCCAGGCACGGTTTGTGCTTGAAGCAGGTGCTACACCGGAAACAGCCGCCATGGTGAATTAAACATCCAAATTAATTAGTGATTAGGACACTTTTCATCACCTTTCTTATTACACCGCTAACTAAAGGTGCACGGTCACAGCCGCCGCATCTTATATAAATCCGCCACGATTAAATCTACGCCATATCTCTTCATCCACCAGCGTCCACAAGGAAAGCTTATCGTACCGAATGTGTGTGTCTGTCATAACGGCTAATTAATTTGACATATTGCTGCTGTTTCTGCTGGTGTCAGCATTATGTTAGCAATGCTGAGGTAACGGGTGTACCTAGGCCTCCTATGGCCATTTTCTTCCTCCGTTTATCTTTACAATTACATTGCCCGTTCACGCATGTATGACTGTGCAACATTTGTAAGACGCGCATACACGAAATAACTAACATTATATATATATATATATATATATATATATATATATATATATATATATATATATATACACATGTATATATATATTATATATATATATATATATATTATATATATATATATATATATATATTGATATTATATATATATATATATATTATATATATATATATATATATATAAGTTTTGTTAGGAAACCTGGACAAATCAAACCGAAAAATTAAAATGTTGTTTAACTCTAATATTTCTTTTGTTTTCTGATAGCCAACATGGTGTATTTCATACACCTAAAATATTGTGAACACCATTTAAACTACTTTTGTGTGGTATCCGCTTGAAAATAATACTTGTTTTAGCACTTTTGTTTATGTTTATTACGACACCCGCCACTTTGCTAACAAAGCACACTGTCTTGTTGTGAATATATATGAATGAATGAATGAATGAATGAACGAACGATTATTTAGAATATTGGTAACAGTATGTATACAAGACAACCAAACAAATTTACCTATAATACAAGTGAGAATATACAATGTTTGAAGTGGGTAAATACGAAGTCATTGACGTTTGTGTAAATTTACCCCTGACATATATTTATATATACCTATATGTATACACATACATACATATGTACATACACATATAAACACATATACATACACATTTGCACATATATACACATACATATACATACATATACACACATATACATACATACGTACATGTATATTGAGACATCGATATCATATTAATTGAACTTGCTATTCATCTAACAATCTAGCTACAATAATTGAAAACATGTAATGGAATATGTGCATGTTCAAAATGTTAAAGTATACATTTTACACATATTGTAGTTTCCTCAATGGCATGATTATATTTGTGTATGATTTTGTTTAGATTTCCACAACCAGATATTTCTTAAATATACATTGATCGCATGGTAGAACTCTCTGTCGTTCTAAGTCATGATTAGCTCGCATTGAGTATGCTATTTCCCGTCTAGTAAACAAACACTGAATATTTGATGGCAAACAGCTATAGTAAGCTTTGCACATAAATAATAATGTTTTCAGGTCTATGATATCTGTAAATTTTTGAACATGTAAGTGTTGGAAAAGTGTGTTTGTTTGATCCAACCGTCTTGCACCAAATATAATGCGGATTACTCTTTTTTTGTAATAAGAAAATACAGTTAGTATTTGTTGGGTACGTCTTTCCCCATATCTCTGCACAGTAATTTATATACGGCAAAAAGAGAGAACTGTATAGAATACGTCTACTATTTCTATCAACTAGATATGATACTGCATCTATGCAATATAGCTGTACTTTTGAAAAGCCTTGATTGTACGTATTCTATATGAGGTTTCCAATTTAGTAGATCATCAATAAACACACCCAACACTTACTCTTTCGATATTAACATTTCGTATTTTTATATTAACTTCTTTGTTGAGCATACGATTTCCAAATAACATATAATTGGTTTAATATAGGTTCACGTGGCGCAAATTGATATGGGAAATTAGATATCAACCGATGCGTATCAATAAATAATGTCTCATAAACTTTGCTGTTATTACAACGACACGTGAGACGAGTGTCCTGCGCATCTGCAGTTGGCTGCAGCAACATGAGTCTGCCAATAAATACCGGTGTCCGTGGGCGTGTATCTGAGTGATTGGGATCATTCTTGCCGCCGGTCACCGTCCAGTACGTCGCCTGTCTTCGTGTAGCAAGGAACACAATCATTCGACCTAAACGCCCAGAGCGCATCGAGACGCCAGAACGTCTCAACAGAGAGTTGTCCACCGCTCAAGGAACACTCAACGGAGGAGGGTTAACTAATGCAGCGATGGTGCTCGCAATGTAGATCGTGTCTCTTGACTAAGGAAGACACTGCGTGTCGACATGGCGTCGGAGGTATCAACGTATAACGACACTCTAGGCGAGAACCTGCGAGAGTCGCAAGGAATCGTCACGATCGTGTACTACGTCATCGGGTCGGTCGGCATTCTCGGCAACATGCTCGTCATCATCGTTATCCTCAACTTTCGGGCGATGCGCAGTAAGAATGTCAACGTGCTCGTGCTCAACCAGAGCTTTGTCGACATGCTCGCGTCGGTGCTGATCGTCGCCCAGACGCACATTCACACGGGCATGTACCTGGAAGGGCTGTGGGGCGAGCTCGTGTGTCGCTTCTGGCTTACCACGGTGCCGCTGTGGAGCCTGCTGATGGCGTCCATCCTCAACATCCTGATCATCACGCTCGAGCGCTATGTCGCCGTCGTTCACCCCTTCGTCTACCGCAACTACAGCGAGCACACCAAGCGCCGTCTGACGGCAGTTGCCATGGCGAGCGCGTGGATCACCGGCTTCGTGTTCAACATCTTGACGACGTCGACGACGTCATCTGTGCGTCAACACCGCTGCCTCAGCATGGTCTTCTTCCCAAGCGAGGCGTGGAAGAGGTTGTCCGGCGTGGCTGCGTTCTCCTTCGAGTTCCTCATCCCCCTCGCCATCTGTGTCGTCTGCTATGCCCGCATCGTCAAGACGCTCGGCCAGAAGGTTTCGCCACAGACAGCGTCTATCGCCCCGTCCGGCAGCCAACGCGGACCGGTCAACAGCCACACAAAGGCGAAGATGATTCGCAATGTCCACAAGACGTTCGGCATTGTAGTCGTGTGTGCGATCGTCTGCAATACGGGCAACCATTGTCTGTTCCTTGCCTTTAATTTCGGCTACGCTCTCGACTTCACGGGAGCGCTGTATAATGTCTCCGTGATCGGAGCCTTTGCTAACTGCTGCGTCAATCCATTCATTTACGCCTTCAAATACAAGATGTTCCAACAGGGCATGAAGAGACTGTTTTGTCGGTACACGCCAGAGAACGGAAGTGGTGTGTACACCACTCACACCGACTGTCGACTCATTGCCAGGCACGACACACTCCATATGTAAGACTGAGCATCCGATTAAGGCAAAATTGTGTCACTCAATAATTATGATATACTAGTCGTTCTCTTCGTCATCGACGACATCCTCGTCGTTCACTTTGTTCATCTCATTCACTTTGTTAACTTTATTTAGTTTGTCCATCTTGTTCAGTGTGTTCTCCTTGTTGAAATTAATGGTATAATGGCATTGTTACCTTTGCTGTTGTTGATATTGTTGTTGCAGTTGGAGGTAATGGTGATGGTGGTGGTGATGGTGGTGAAGGTGATGGCGATATTAGTAATACTATTACTCACTGAAAAATTTATAAATAGTTATCAAATCCTGTCATCAATGCACCTCTGACATCTCACAAAACTACAACGAAGACATCTATGGCCAGTGGGTCAGCTCGGCAGTATGTTGACTGTCTGTGACGAGGTATAGAATGCTGTCCATCTCTGTATGAACAGAACACATGTACCTCTGTGCCGACCACTCGTAGACATACAGTCAGGTAAGACGATAGTTCATGTAGTGTTATGTTTGTCTGTTTTATTGTAAACTGGTGTACGACGTAGAGTGCCAATTTACATGTACGTTACATATTTTGCGACAATGTGTTTTGTATACTGACAACAACATCTGGTAATCTATTGCGCAGAAAATCAAACGTATCTCTTGAATTGTTAGATTACACTACTGTACATGTAATATGTCGGTTCGTGAATAAACATCACGTTATTGGCCATGTGTAATCTACATATGCTTTATGTCGATGTTTTCCATTAACTAAACGAATTTTCTAACACTCACTGTGTACATTACATGTGTTAGCCAATATTAATCGTTCGTTGTTCATATATCTAAAGAAGTGACATTGCGAAAAGGTTTGTCCTTCATCTCAACTGTCAATGTTTCGAAAATACTTTGAAATCCCTTGAAACTCAATCGGTATTACGGGCTCCCATCTGATCAGTATTACAAGGCTCGTGGTGTATGAAAGCTAACTGTGACAATGGTGTCGTTTGCCTTGTTGGATAAGACTTTAAATAAACAATTCTGATATAAATGCATTCATAGCTAAGGACGACCTTGAACTAATGTCGCGTTTAATTAAATTATATGCAAATCAAAAAAAATATTACTAAGGTCAAACGTAACTGTTTACTAGTCGTTATAACATTGTACAAAATCGCATGTTGCGAGAGAACTAACACATTACGACCGACCCTCTGGAAGGCGCTGCCAGAAGAGTTGGGGCTGACACACTGCTTCGACACATTTAAAGTTAATCTTAAAAAATGCTACACTACACTCGCTTTTAATGTTAAATCTTCATACGTCACGCGTGAGTCATCTATTATCACGATATATTTCATTATTTTTATTATCACAATAATGTATTATTATATTTATTTACTCATTATTATTCTTATGACTATTCATTGTACAATTTTCACCTTAATTTTTATTTATGTGCACTCAATATTTACTATTTAGTTATTTATGTACAAGCGGAACTTCATATTTTATACAAATTTATACAAAACCGTAGGTATTCTTATTATTTTGTTAGTATTATTGTATTTATTATTTACCATATTAATTGGCCGTTGTTAACACTGCCAAATAAAGTTTTACTCTAGATTTTATTGTATCAATAAAGTTATTATATTCAATCTCCGTGTTCTGGGTGAGAAATACATGCAACAACAACAAGAACTATTCCTTGTCTTCATTGATTTCAAGAAGGCATTTGACAGGGTGTGGCATGCCGCACTATGGACAACAATAAAGAACTACAATATTGGAATGGTTCCACACATCAGTCGGAGTCCGTCAAGGATGCCTCTTGTCACCTACATTATTCAACATTTTCCTGGAACGAATAATAACAGATGCCCTGGAAGATCACACCGGCACAGTCAACATTGGAGGACGCATCATCACCAACCTACGATTCGCTGATGACATCGACGGGTTGGCTGGAAGTGAAGAGGAACTTGCTAACCTTGTGAACCAACTGGACGAAACATCAGCCAGATATGGAATGGAAATTAGCACACACAAAAACAAGCTAATGACAAAACAGCAAAAATGCAATAAAGTCCCGAATTGACACGAACTGGAAACTGTACGTCAATTCAAGTACCTCGGCGCTATCATCAAAGACGAGGGTTCCAGAAACGAAATCCTTGCAAGATATGCGCAATCATTAGCAGCACTGGCGAAATTGAAACCAGTTTGGAGAGACAAAAACATCGCACTGAAATATAAACTTAATCTAGTACGTACACTGATCCTTTTCATCTTTCTGTATGCGTGCGAATCATGGACCCTCACAGCGGAACTGCAAAGACGAATTGCTGCATCGGAAATGAAATGCTACCGAAGAATCCTCGGTATTTCCTACACGGACCACATCACATCACCAACGATGAAATCAAAAAAATCATCACTCAACATGTGGGATATTATGAAGACCTGCTGACCACAGTAAAAAAGAGGAAACTGAGATGGTATGGTCATGTAACACTATCCAGCGGGCTCACAAAAACAATACTACAAGGAACAGTGCCGGGGAAAAGAAGACAGGGAAGATAGAGGAAGAGATGGTCAGACAATATCGCAGAATGGACTGGGAAGACCTTAGCAGAAACTCAGATATTAGAACACAACCGCGAAGACTGGCGTCGACTGGTGAAACATTCAGCAATGCAGCGCCTCTATGACCCAGGCGGGTTACGGGAGCAAGCCGAAGCCAATAAAGTTATTACTATTATTATTACATGAAGAACAACTTTTTAAAAAGTCCATAACAACTCAATCGTTATAGTTTATTGGCTGTTCTATCTGCGTGTATTCAATTGTCCATCAATGTTGCATCACCTGTCGTATTTATTGTGGGGTCGTATAACAGCCGTGCGTGGTTGTATATGTCACTGGGAATGCTGCGGGTCAGGGGTCATTGCTGCTGATTACGTTGGTGCCAGCCAGCAGTACCCCTGGTTGATCGCGAAACTCTGAATTGAAGCTCAGCCTATGAAATCGCTCACTAGATCAGCGGTTAGCAGCAGGTCAGGTGGTCATAATAAAACTAATTTCAACCAACCCTGGCTCGTGTTACACGCAATGTTTAGGAAGTAGAAGCAATAATTCGAATACACAATACCGCTCAGCTGCTCGTGCTAATGGGCGAACGTGTCAATTTATATTGGGATTCCCAGAAGTCGTTTATCTTACTTCAAAGCTGTTCTCACGGGTGACGTGACTGGCGAAGTTGATTATTAGTTTGACTCAGCTAACGTCCGCACTTCGCGTTAGCCTCGATTATCCAGGCGCCGTGAGGTGGCAGAATTGTCCCATCACAACAGCCTGGATTATTAAGCTCCAGCCAGTGTTACCGGTAGAGGGCTTTACCCCAGATTCGGGTAAAGACGATGATTGACTCTCATGCCAACTATGAAATAACAAATTAAATAAGGATACACTTTTATCAGATAATACTATACTAGAACAACTATTCAACATTAAACTTATATTGAAACATGTCACACACAAAATAAACCGACATTAAAGGTGCTCAATCACTTCGTTTGCCCATCGCCAATCCGGTTCTTTTATGTCCAGATGTGTAATGTGTGAATAGTTTAACTAGTGCGCACAGTCGGTTTAATAAACAAAAATGCGTACTTGTTTTTTAATCGTCAAAAAAAGATGTGTCGTTACAGCGGGTATCGCTGGCGAAAGCCAATTGCGCTGTCTGCCTACTGCGCCACTTCGGTCATGTGCTTTACGCGAGATCGGCATCACAGGCATTCGAAAACAATAACAACACACACGTGCTTTAGCGTATCAAGATGAAGATTATAATTCCAAAGTGGTTGTACGAAGGTACGTATTAGACTATCGCAGTTAGCAACAAGAACGCGTAGCCGTGTATTAATTCAACGAGAATTGCAACTTGCGAACGTCAACACTCGACTCGAGCCTGTCGAGGCTGACTTTAAGTTCTAACTCAAAAGTCTAAGACTAAGACAGTCACCTTATCTAGGTATGTGGATATCTGTCGATCAGTGTCCGCCATCTTTGTTCCAAATACGTGCTTCCGGGGTCTCACCTGGCGTTGAGGGCATCCCCACAAAGAGCGCCCTGTGACTGGCTGTTGGAACGAAAAATCCCAGTGATTCACTGGATATGACGTAGTCAGGATATTCCTTGACTGCCGCGTTTTTGATTTGTTCAAATCCGACAATTATTTAGCCTTGGACGCTTTTCCGAAAACCAGTCCCCATTTCAACGCAAAATAAAACTGATAAACTCTATAGGCGGTAATGAAAGGTACATAAACATAAAATATAGGTTTTTATCTCATAACTGACGAAGTTTTAAAACGATCTTATGTTGCGAAGTGGTTTGTCAGCTTGCGGAATTTTGAGATGCACCAGCGTCGATGCGTCATGGCAAATGAAAATGGTTGCACCATCTCTGCTGATTTAAACATGTTTATATTGTAGAAATCATATATGTTATGTTTTGTGCAGCTGTAGTTATGATTTAGGACATCAGAAATATGTGTTTAATTGCCAGATGCTTTACCACAAAGCAGATGATTGTGGATTTATGACCAGTTCTTTCCGTCGCTAAAACACGCATTCAGGTCATATGACCAATTTCTCTCAATCTGGTTGGCTCTAGTTCAATGTTTACAAACAAATCACCATGTGATCTTAGGGGTGTGATGCAGAGGAAGCGTGTTTACTTTAATGAAAGGGAATTATTTTGCATTTCAAGTGGAATTTAATTTAAGCCAAACTTGTTAGCTCTGCATATATATTGAATAGTTATATATTTCTGAAAAATATTGTTTCTTTTTCATGATGTATAGATGCCTCCAAAGAAGAAGTCCCGTGGAGGGTCACGTAGTAGTGGAGAAGAAGTTCCGTGGAGGGCCACCTGGTAGTGGTACCCATGTTGATATTGAAAAAGCAGCATATTCTGGATAATTTCTCAACTCTTCCAAAGGTTGATGATCTTTGTAATAGATACATACTATACTTGTATATTACCTTGGGGGAGTGTAGCAGAGACAAGACAGAGAGACAATTGCGAGCACATTTTCCATCAATCTATGCTGAACAAGGCTCAAATACCTTAAATAATGCAATTAAGAGAACTGTATCACAAACTATAGACAATAAGTTAAAAAAAACTTAGTGATTCAAACGAATTAATCATATTTTCGTCCATATGCAATCAGAAGTTTGACTTGCACATTGACATTTCTCAGGAAATGCAACCAAGTACCAGCCATACTAGCACTGAACAGCCCATTGCTCATTGTTGTCATCAAATACTCTGTTCAGTCAAAACAACTAACCAAGAACAGTTATTTGGCTTTGAAAGGTAAAAACAACTACATTTTGTATATTACTGATTCATTTTTAGGATAGTTTCTGTAATTCCAGGTGTGGACTGGACGGCTGTAATTAATATTATTAACACTAATTAATTAATACTTGTATCTTATATTGCAGTTTTGATTAGATCTTTTGAAAGAACTCATTACCCTATATCTTCAATCAAAATTTTATGAAGATATCTTTATTATTAAGGAAGTTACATGCTTTTTTGAGGAAAAAGTCACATTTTCGGTCACACAGCTGTAATGCAAACATATGTATTTCATAGGACTAAAACAAAGGCCGATTCCTGAAGAAAAAAAAAAAAATAACTCCATTAATATTTAACATAATTAAATAATTTTTGTATCATTGTTTATGGTTTTTAAACCTCTTTTCATCAGTGTTATTTGTTTAGACATTGGTCAAGCTTGAAATTTTTGTCCATATACCTACCATATCAGCCAGAGAGTGACAACGAGCATAATATTTGGTACCTAATATTTCATATGTATTGTATTTGGTTACGCAGGATGTTGTTAATAAACTGTTATTCCGGCAATACATATAAAGAGTAGATGACGTGATGGTGCGAAATGACAAGTAACATTGCTTTGGCAGCAGGCCCCTGTTGTTCGTGCGAGTAACTTAGTCAGGGAGCATCCGTAATGTTGGTGATCGTAATTATTAAAACATTTTTTGTGACTCATATTTTTGATACTATTACTGCAGAATATTGTTGATTTGTAATTGTATTTTATGCAAAATAATTTAGATTTTTATATGACAAGCATGACGGTAATGATTTTATTCAATATAAAAATGTAAACGTGTAAATACATAAAATATCAATACACATAGAGTACACCATATATAAGGATTACACAAGAAAATGCACGCACTTGTCTCCATTGGGGTCCTTGATGCCTGGCTATAGTGTATGTAATGCATTAATTGGTATCCTGTGATACCTTTCAACTGACATATGCCGGCTATTCTTATGTATTTATGTATTGATAGAGACCACACTGCAACCCATGAATGAGAATGAGAGGAGGAGCTAGAGGCGATCACCCGGGCCAGGCAGACACAGGGATGATACATAATCTGCGGCAGGCCCACATTTGATCAATCCAGGTAATTTCAAATTTATAACAATCAACCACGTATAAGTTATCAACAAATTTTAATGTGCAAATTTAAATATACTACATTTGTTTTCATACACATTTTAATAATAACATCTTGGGCATAGAAAACTAGATTGACTTCTGCACTTGTATATTATACCCACAGGTGTATCAACACAGATATATTAATACACCTTTAAACAGTATTTAGCATATGGCGATGACTCTGAAAGTTTATCAAATAAATTAGTCATTCTTGAAGAAGGTAGGCATACGTATTATGAACCTTTTAATACTTGACGAGGAAAATATAATGTTATCATCACAATAACACCTCATTCTGTCATTTCCAACATTCACCTTGACCATTCAACCTCAGGCTTAAAATGTCAAACATAAATACGTATAGTAGTTACACATGGCAGACACTGACATGAATTTGTATACTGAAAACAAAATAAAAAATATAAATGCGCTTTACT
This sequence comes from Escarpia spicata, assembly GCA_963995525.1. Lineage (NCBI taxonomy): Eukaryota > Metazoa > Annelida > Polychaeta > Sabellida > Siboglinidae > Escarpia > Escarpia spicata. The sequence continues at coordinate 51,733,915 of OZ023210.1, read as the reverse complement.
GATGCTTTAGTGATTAGCAGAATTCAAATCAGTCTATAATAATGACTAAGATGAGGCGTCACTGTAATGAAATTGAACATTTTTAAATTCATGTAATGACAATGAACACATAGTAACGAAAAACAGTTAAAAATTTTCACCGTTTTGAAAAATTGCATATTCCACTAATGTCTGCATGCTGTATCAAGCCACCCTTCCCCGGAACAACTCTGGTAAACACTGACTGTTCCTAAGATATCAACATGTATAGATGCAGCTGTAATAGAACATTTCTTGCTGCCTTTTTTCTTGTGAAATGCTGCAGGTCATACATGAAACATTATTATATACCGATTATGACAATGAACATATCATAATTATTTACTCCCAACACTACTATGATGCCTGTTTTTGTTTACTGAATATGTTTTTTTTTACAGGAGATTGAACTAGTGTGCTTAGTACCACTAGCTCTCCAAGTTAATATGGCATACTGGGCAGTTGTATTTGTCCAGGATCTCGGACAAGATTCTACAGCCATGCAACATGCTGCATAGTAACAGTTTGTCATATGAATGTCCACTGAGTGATCCCAATTGTGTCGTGTTGAATCCGTGACAGATTCCCCAGTGCTGATGGGGTGTACACTGGCTTCCAGGTCAGTCAGTTAGCTTGACTGACTGGAAACCAATGTTCACTGCAGGTTGCTCGACATAAGAATGTGGTGACGCTTGACTAGCTCTGCAGTTGGTGATGGAACGATGGGTGCCAGGGTCTGCAGATATGGCAACAACTTTCGATGCTGTCAGACAGGTTCAGTGTCGAGCATTCTTCGGTGAACTGCATCGGTTTAGATATCGATGACATCACTGTATGTCTTGCTGTCTTCGATGGTACTGCATACCAGCTTCCTGACTTTTTGCTGTACGTCTGCATCTGCCTATACCGGTGACAAAGTGACAATTAGGATGGCTCTGACATGTAGGATATTTTTATATGTGATGACACATTTATCAAAAGTCAATAATACAAGGTATTTGTATTCAATTCAACTATAACTTTTAGCAGTGTCCATGAAAAAATACATTAATTATCCAGAATTGTTACAGTGGTACGGTTTCATTGTCTTTGTGTTGCTGATAGTCAGTGGCAGCCAGCTGAGTTCTTGCAACATACACCAGGCACAAGTTTGTGATGAAGTAATAGTATTGAAAGCCTTTTCACATTTTTCAACAACAATCTGTTGATACACTGACAGCAGCATTTTACTTGTTTAAATTCTCTATGTATCACGAGGACTGTTATATGTTTTTCATGCCATGTACACTGTATCATTTTTCTCAATAATTCTTTTTTATCACTGTTTTATATTTTCACAAATAATTTACATTAATTTTAATTTTGCATGATAATTAAACAACACTTGAGTAAGTTTAGTTCTGATATGGTGTAGTATCCAGTCCTCAGGATTACTCAAAGCGCTTTAAACTTTACTCCCTGGCAGAACTGTTAAATCGAAAACACCATCTTGACTTATGTGGGAAGAATTCAGCCACACTGAAATTAATATGCGAAGATTACTCATACAAAAATATCAACCGTTTGTAGCCGGTACTCTTCATACAGCTGAGTAAACTGGAGCAATGTAGCATGTAGCGATTGTACATGTAATTCTCAGTCACATGGCGATGACCCTGTCTAGTCTAGTCACTATTTTTTGCGAGTTGTAAACAAACCAAGCATTGCACAAACTACAACAGTTTTGAAGTTTATATCATATTGATGTTTAAAAAAAAAATCATAATATAGTTATTTTTATTTGATATGTACATATTAAATTTGTTCAACTAAACATCTTCCTAAGTAATTTTTTTTCATTGGTTTACATTTTTTATGAGCATTAAATATTAAAATTTGGTAAATACACATAATTGTTTAGTCACTAATTTGATATCACATGTACTAGTGTTGTTTTTTGTAACAAAGAATTGTGATAAAAGTAACTGTTTGTTTTGTTATATGTACCTGACATTTTTTCAACCTCTTCCTAATTTTTGTTTCTATTGTTGCTTTGCATTTTATGTGCATGTGTTATAAAAATTATTAAATTATACACATCAAGTGCAATGATTGTACCTGTAGTTGTATTGTGCTTTTCATAATTTTGTAGTCATGATCTCATCAAATAGTTTCAATAAAATGTTTTTAATTTACATTGTCTTTACTTTAATTCACATGCATTTCTAACAACAATATGCAATTTAACGAGGACACCCAAATCCTAAAATCCTCAGACAAACAAAACTATCACATACAGGGTTGGATCCAGAAAACGAGCATGGGGGGCACAAAAATCTTCACTGGCGGCCGAACCAAATGGTGTAGTCTAAATTTTGTCGCTACCAAGCAGCCATAACTATAACTTCAGCCGCTCGACTGGAGTGGTGATATCGGAAGACGGGGGGGGGGGGGGGGGGTTAGGGTTAGGGTTAGGGTTAGGGTTAGGGTTAGGGTTAGGGTTAGGGGGGGGGGGGTTGCTATTGAAACATTTTCGCCACTGCATAGGCATGATTATTATGAAAGTACAAGCATCACTGAGGCTTGGCTTCTTCTTCTTCTTATGTACAGCTCAGGCTATATTGTTTCACGTGTATTTACTTGCACTGTATAATATACAAAGTTATGTTTGTAACATAAATATTCCAAATTAAATAAATAGAACATTAAGTTCCAAAATTGAAATGCAAATGAAATGTATAATGTAATTGAAAGTTTCACAAAAGCCCTATCAACCAAAGATGATGTACCCACATAACATTGGTCAGAATAAAACATAATTGTTAAAACCAATCACATATGTTTGCATATCTTCCTATTATTATGCTATGATTTATATATATATATATATATATCACGTTTGCATAGCAGCATCAATTAATACTTACGTTTATTCTAACTGTCCGGAGCTGCATCCAGCCTCAGGAAGTAACTGGACACCTGAGTTGCCTTTGCTACGACCACTGATGCGTGATAGAGCCACCACAGATCTTGTCATATGTGACAGCTGCAGTGGTGTTGAGGTAGTTCACACCTTTGTGTTGAAGCTGTCGAACAAAGTCATGAATTGGATTATGGAATGAGTCAGATTATTTGTGAAAATGAACATGGTTTTACAGCACTAATACCTGTTATATATATATATATATATATATATATATATAATAGTATATAATATTATATATGTGTGTGTGCGGTATGTAACTTGTACACTTTTTAATTTCATTAACAGGTAAAAATATGTTGCACGGTCTTGTCCAATGGTCATTTGCTCAGCACTCAAGTGTGAAAAGTTCATTTGCCCAGTTGTGAAAAAAATTACAATGATATGAGAGTGGTAAAGTTATTATTGTATATATATATATAGTAAAAGTGTAGTACATAACAAACAAATGGACAATTTACAAGTGTCAACTTACTAACTAAGTACAGGTAGAACATAGATGGGCTGGAAAGAAGGTTACACGAAATAAAGTCACAAAGTAATTTTATTCGAAAAATATATAAATAAAAAGTTTTGCAATTTTTCATTGATAGTTCAACAAAACAAAGCTTGAGGAATTCAATAGTAAACCATGCAAAATACCCAAAGCCTTAGTTGTGATCTCAATGTGTCATTCACCTTATGTGTCATCGCTAATTAATGAGGAGGACATTTGGCTGGTAATGGTTGAACCCCTGGCAGTGTCCACAAAGTTCTACTGTTTACTCAGAGGGTGGATTACCACTGTCTTTAGAAGAAGATTCCAGCTGTTAGTCATGTCTCTTATGAGAGCAACAAAGGCATTTTATTATGGATTTCCTGGCTTGATTTAACACACAAAAATGATAATAATGGCCTTTCAACTACTTGCCACTGTGGTTATTAACTAGAGGTTTCTCGCCCAAATTCGCGAACACGATACTATTATATGAAGTTTCCACTTCCAGGTGCATGTCCGTGTTGCTAGTTTCGACTCGTTCGACTCGAAACAAAATTCTAAATAGTTCGCAGTTTGTTTATTAATTTCAACAAAACGAAGTCGCACAAGTGCACCAACGAACTAGGATATTATAGGGGATACTTGATAGCTTTGCTTTTTCGGGAAATTAGTCAGAAAAGCCAGGAGGATAACAATCGAAATGATATTGCAGGTTTAAACGTTGTTCGTAGTTTAATGCCTTTTAATCACATGCATATTCACTAGGTGGCAGCTCTCGATTAAAATCGCTCACTAGATCAGTTGTTGGCGGCAGGTCAGGTGGTCATAATAAAACTAATTTCAAACAACCGTGGCTCGTGTTACATGCAATGTTTAAGAAGTAGACGCAATTATTCGAATACACAATACCGCTCAGCTGGTCGAACTAATAATAATAATACAATGTATTTGTATAGTGCCCAAATCAATCAGATTGCTATCAGACGCTATACATGAATGTACACGTAACTATTTAGCATTGTATTATATATAGAAACAAAAAATAATATAAAATGTATACATAAAATAATAATTAAAACATGCATTGCATAATTATTATACCTCCATGTACAAACAATAAAAATTATATGATAGGTGTTAAACAATATAAAATAAAGAAATGAATTAAAATGTAATAAATAATTTTTAAATAATAATTATTTAAAATATGGGTAAGTGCATTTGATAAACGTAAGTGTTTTGAACTGTGGCTGTGTCTTTGCCGTCTTGACACAGTCCGGCACTCTGTTCCATAGACAGGCTGCAGCTACAGTAAAACGGCGATCACCGTGAGTGACCGTTTGCGAAGCCGGTACTGACAATAGCGGCAAAGACGCAGATCTCAGGTGCCGATTCTGTTGACGTTGGTTGAGAAATTCCGCGAGATAACTCGGTGCACACAAGCTAATGGGCGAACGGGTCATTATATATTGGGATTCCCAGAAGTCGTTTATCCGTCTTCAAATTGGGGCGGGTATTTGCGCTGTTCTCACGGGTGATGCAGTCGCGACTGGCGAAGTCAATTACTAGTTTGACTCGGCTAACTTCCGCACTTCGCGTAAGGGATCAGCCAGGGCTAGTTTTGCATGGCAAACAGCCCTGGCTTACGAGGATGGATAGCATATCTGTCCCCCAGAAGGTTTACATTATATATGCTTTCGATAACGAAATGAAATGACGAAATAGTGCCCGAAATAATATTATACAAAATAAAATGATTCTTAAACTAAATGAACACAAACAAAAGTTTCGAGTACTGTGTGGGATTCGAAGCGAGCACCTAAAAGTAACACCTTAACACGCCACCCATTTAGCCACCAAGATCGCATGTTTTTGTTGTACTTTGGCGACTATATATATTAGTCAGCAATCCGATCGTTGCGCGTGACATCGACTGCACTTTGTTTAGTTATATTTGTCCTTATTTGGTATTTATATTATGCTTATTTATGATGCGTTTTTGTGTGGCAACCTGCAGCGCCATGGGCGATGACGCGATGCGATGGGCGATGCGATGAGCGATGCTATGGACGATGCGCTGCGCGATGCGATGGACGATACGATACGCGATGCGATGGTATAAATTATAAAGATGCCGTAATGAGCATGCGTACGTCGAAAACGAGACTTAGGCAGCCATTTGTATTTTATTAAACGCATTCCTTTTTGTGTTCAGAGCATGTGATGATGGCTGGTGATGCTGACTGTACGTATACGGTTACATATATATTTGGTTTGCGCACAGAATTTGTTTTGTTCATACTTCTAAATATTGTGACGAAAGTCTGGGGCAAACATATTTCATAACATGACATATATGTACTTCTTCTACCGCTCAAATGCAGTTTTTAAATTGTTTCCGTCTGGATATCCTTGGTAGAAAATATAAAACTTATTTTGTATACATGGGAAGAGACGACAACTTTTTTCACCTTTCGCTTATTGCAAATGCCGTTCGTTTGTGTCCAAGTTTATGTTTCAATTATTGTAAATAGCTACAATATTCGCAGTCGGTTTAACAAGAAGCACATCTGTGCTAGTGAATTAACTAAAACGAAAGCTAAAGTCTAATCTATAGCTAGAGGCAGTTGCTAAACATGGTTATGTATGTGGATGGATGTTTAAAGTCTACGGCGCAATAAACAAAAGTGATGCACGTGTTTTTTGTATTTTGTTGCCGTCGTCGTGTCTGTCAAGGTTGATAATGACATGATGATGATGGTTTATTACAGAAACTATGACACAATACATTCGATATTTGATGCACATTTGATACATACATTGTTATAGTTTCTATAATGAGAGTTTAAAGCCACGAGTGGCTGATGTTCCCTCTCCGTGAATGTAATACATATGTAATTCCATGGTGCACGTAAAATAATTTAATAAAAAAGACGAAGAAGAAGAAACAGATTGTGCAATTGAAGAAAAGAAATCAGCAACACAAATCACAGCAATACGATTGTCATGCATACACGCATTAGAATGCAACAATGAATGTTAGTTATATAAGTCACTAGCATTATTTACTCACAAAAATCTCTTGACATTTATACGTTGCCAGTGCATATATACAATCCACTGTTGTTGTTTATAGTTCCATAGCTTAACACCTCGACGTCTAATGGTTTTATATAATACGTTGGTTTTAGAAATCGGTACAAGCAGTAGATCCACATGGCGTGTCCTATAATTATTGGTTAACGATTTGCCGTTAAATACAGGAACGACAATTGGTTTCTCATTCTACCATGAGCAACGGCCAACACATTTTCTTTAGACGACCAATTTGTAATTAAACAGACTGAAACGATCACAAACAATTGCAAAGAAAGCTCATGTTAAATGTATGATTATTGTTTAAATATTTTTTAAATCGTATTGTCAACGCGGATTTGAAATACCGCATGAAAATGTCTGTATTGTTATATGTGTCATGTTTATGAGTTAAAGTTCGCCACTTATGACATGTATTGCGTTTCAGCAGTGACGCGTGGTGAAAGTCCCTGGAAGACTAGCTCAGTAGTTACGCCGCTACAGCCTCATCCACGGGGTTTCCTGCATATCCTCTTCGTGTGTCTGATGTCTTCCTTGTCGACTTCGACTTTGTAGTCTACAGTAGATATAGCGTTTTATACAAGCTAGTAAATTGTTATAACAAACATTGTATAACAGTACAAATGTTTCAATCAAACTTGGGGAAGACAACAACTATATTATCAATACCAATGTTTGTGTTTAAAAACATTGCTTAAATCGATGCTGTTTGTAGTACAATAACATTGTCTAAAACTAAACAGAGGTTGTTTGCAAACACATTATTATAGTATCCTATGTTTAATAAGGTGAAGCTAATTTTCTACTTTACTGTTCATTTGTAAATATAATTTTCTCACCGTATACTAATTGTTCATAATGTACTCTCACTCCTATTTTGCATGTTTTAATGACATAGACTATATTCACTTTATTTTACATACTGTAATGATGTACATACATCGGTTTGCTTAATGGTACTGTTGTGACTCAGAAAAAGGTTCCTATCACTCCGCTAGGGATCTTTGGGATGAATACAATTATTAAATATGTACGTCAAATATGCACGGTAAAGTTAAAATGCCTTCTACGTATGTGTGCAAATTGTATAGCATTAATGTACATTAATTTAAATGCTACCTTACCATAAATCTCTGGCAAGAAATACAGCAGGTCTGGTTTTCCTCGGATGACCGTATCGCGTGCGTCTTACGCTCGTTCGTTTTTGATAAGTGCCAATGATTTCTCATAAAACGTGCGGTGCCAAAAAATTTAACGAATATGCACAAAGAAGCACGGTGTTTCGTCGATTGAAATGATTCCTTGAGACTCGTAGTATTTCATTGTTCAGTTTTCTAAGAAAGATACTTCTGATATACATCATGTTTTCACTGTAATTGTAATTTCACTGTAATTGTTGTGTATATATATATATATACATATATATGTATATATATATATATATATATATATAAATTTGACGTGTGATATAATGTGTTTACGAAAGCAAAACGTGTGATGCTAATTACTATTACCATGCATACCGCCGATACCGTATGTGATAATGTAATTTCTCCGTATTTAAATGAATAAATAATGTAAACAAATGCTCATTCAATATTTTTATTGTTGAGATGTATACTCTTGGTTTCTATGGGAACTTCCATAGACAACAACAACATGTTTTGCGACATATCATCAAGGTGGTCCCATATGAACGATTGTCCTCCAAAAACACATTCGCCTTTCCTCGTCCCATTCTGATACACCTTAACAGCTGTTACACGGATGTAACACAACTGAATTTTTTTAGACTAGAGAGCAATGTCGTTTTCTATATGATTCAGCACAAACGAGTATATCAAAATTGTAATTTACACCTGGAAGTGCCGATGCACTAAAGTGGGGGTTAAGTAGCACTTTCGGTTAATTGTATCTCTTATCTGGCAAGTGGATTACATGATGTGTCAAAGTCGGTGCGTCTGTGGAGACGATAATCCCTGGGTCAGGAGCTATAATTAGAACAGCACCATATCCCAAAATTGCAGCAGTGGACTAGAATGATGCTACTTATTTACATCGTCTGGTCGTAGTTGCGCCTGTGGTTAATTGTGTCTTTGATATGAATAGTCGACACAATTGTTTCTGAACAAGCATAAGCATGAGTCAACTAAGATGGGCAGGACTTGTAGAGAAAATGGGAGAAGAACGGATGGCAAAGAGAGCAGAGGCACAGAGACTGGAAGGAAAAGGAGGCGAAGAAGAACTAGACTGCGATGGGAAGACTATGGAAAAAGAGATTTTGAAGGATTGGGAGAAAGGTGGAAAACGAGAGCGAACGATCTGGTGGAGAGAGCTGTGCAGGACCAGCGAGAGAAATTAAAAAAAAATTAGACAGCGAGCATCGGAATCGAGGCCAGTTTCACCCCTAACAGACAGGGATATATGAGGAGTTCAAATTCATGTTTGTGGAGAGCCTCAATGTAAATATTTTGGGGGTGCAAATCGAGGTTTTTGAAGAGCCTGAAGATGGAGTTATTTTGGCGAGCCTCAGTGGGTGTGCAAATTGTGATGTTGGAGAGCCTTAATGTGGCTGTTTTGGCGAACCTCAAGAGGGGGAGTGCAAATCGAGGTTTTGGAAAGCCTCAACCTCAAATATCCACCATGTTCCGACGCCAGTGTTTTGGGTTTGGCTTTATTGTCTGGGCTTGAACAAATTCGTGACCATAGGCAACACTGGATGCCTTTTATGTTCAACGCATGTGCCCACGGTTGATGACTTTGAGTGTGCGCATACGGTTACACTTCTCTAGTTATTGTGCACAAAAGATTATGTGATTGTACTTCTAAATATTATGATAGAAGCCTAATGCGATTGAGTTTAGACTAAGATAAATGTGGGCATGCGGACAATCACTTTATAGAATGTAATCTAGGTTCTCGCACCAAAACCGGAGACCAAAAATGAATTACTTCATAGCATGAGGTGTGTACCTCTTCTACCACTCCCCATTTAATTTTTGGTTTCATCTGAATATCCTTGATCGAAAATATAAACGATAATTTATGTACCTCCACACATGAAAAACGGGGATGTTGATGGCATTTTTCAGTTGAACATTAACCGTAGGCTTTGAAGTATACATTTCTTGAATATTTATTCATTAATGACATGATATATTTTCATAGGTGTACATATCATGTTCATTATGCCTTACATAAATAAAACTATATATATATATATAAATAACGACAATCAGTTAGACCCTACTAAACTTTAGTGTCTTCAGTTTATAATAAAATATCTAAATCGTAAACTAAAATAGTATTGTCTCTAATTATTTTACAAAACCTACATATAAAATGCACAAACGAGGTAGCGAATCGTTGTTCCTAGAGTGTAGTTTCATTTTTGCTAAGGGATCATCTCGGAACGTCGATGTCCGATATCAAGCGAAATTATTTTTGTTTGGGGGACGGGGGTCTGGGGCAGTTTCATCTGGCGTCGGACATCGACCGACACTCTTAATTATACTGATGTCATCATATTAATGTTTAAACAATTCGTCTGAGGTGGGTGGGGGGGGGCTGAGGCAAGATGAAAGTAAGTTCGTCTGATATCGACGTTCTGAGATGACCCCTAAGTGAATCGAATTGTAGACGCACCACGCGCACCGTGCACCTCCTAGTAGACCTACTACAAGTTAACTTCCTGTCAATTTCGGCTGTTTATTACGTGGTCCAATAGAGCTGGTAGCCTGATTTGAGCGGGGCTATTTATTGACACCGCGTTATTCGTACTTGTATTTTGGCGCAACGCTGCTTTTATGTGCTACTACGGAACCCAGATTAAGTCATTAAACATCACTGCATTTGTATTGAAGAACGTCTCACGGAATATGTGTCAGTTTTTTCCAGACATGGAAGTATTGGGGATCGAGGAGTAAATCAAGAAGCATAAATTATGAAAAGTTTATATTTTAATTTATATAAGGCATAAATAACATGTTTGCATTCTAAACAGATATTATGTCATTAATTTCTAAATATAAACAAATAGGCTTCAAAACTGTTGGTTAAAGGTGCTCAATCATTTCGATTTTTGTGCTCCTCACGTGTCAGACTAATTTCACGAAACGTAAACGTATCAAGTATTCATTATTGATATACTGGTTCATTTGTACGTATGCTTTACTTCGTTTTAGTGAAATTAACAGACAAACAATAAAATGATTTTCGGTTAGTCCTAACGGAATATCAAGACACATATCTGAACTTGGATGTGGTCTGAGATAGACTTCTCGTGTAATAGTCACGTGAACGGGAATATGCGGCGACATCGGCCTTTGACCCCACCTCTCGGTGCCTGGATTCAGTCAACATTGCGTATTTACGAGTCGCCAACCATTTTTCATACAAGTGATAGCTCGATAATTTTATCTGCGATGAAGGGACGTCCGGCCGACTCGGCTAAAAAGAGGGTGAGAGCGGAAAGACAAAGAGAGTATCCGCGTACAAAGGTGTATATTGGAAAGGTTATGGATTGGTGAAACCGAACGAAAGAAACGGCTGGCGTGAAAAGTGATGCAGCATTTGCCAAGTTCTTCTGGACAGGTTAGTAATATTGAATTTATCAGCAAGCACACCACACACACGACTGTGTGTTCTATAGATGGAACAGACAAAACATCGTCCGCCATCTTCGATCGATGTTCCGCGACGTTCCATCGCACGTGAATATACATTAATGTAGATATTATGACTTTATATTGATGGACATGTTATATTATACCAATAGTTAACTATGTGCGAAGTATCAGTCTCATGCGAAGCACACACCGAATGGTACATGAACTTAAAATCCGCTCCATCGACATTCACACTTTACCCTCAATCACTGACTGACACTGGGCTGGCTGGATATTTGAGACTAATAAAATAATTGCCTGGATCTAACTAGTAACTATAAGTACTTGCTTTGTTGGATGTCTTGACTTGAGTCACTGGCTGCTTGTACTGTGCACTTTAAAAATAACACTTTACTGTTTTTCCATGTGTGATGTAATACTTTGAATGCTGATTGTAACCAAATATAAATTTAATAATCTTGTATTATGTGAATTTAAAGAGTAGTAATAATTTATGATTTCTGTAGAGAATGCTAACATTTATATGTATATTGTGACCGTAATAGCCTAAATATGTTACCAGGGGGTAAACGCCCAAAACTGCATGTAGTATGTATAGAAGTATGTATATAAAGAAAAGTATATAAGTTACATCTCTGAAAAGTGTGGAATATGTATACAAATTGATAGAGATCTTCTAGACCTCTGTGCTAACCTTAGTTTGTTAGGGAGCAAGAAAACAAGTACACCGGGTGCATGAACATAGGAGGACAATTTATTTTATTATTTCTGAAAGTTATTTAAATAGCCTGGATATTATTTTGATGTGTTATACTTTGCTGTCCATTTTTAGGGGTAGTAGTACTACTAAAAAATTTCAAATTTAACCAATTTTGGCCATTCCACTTATGCCTTCACTTCAGTTTCACCACAAATATATGCAAATGACGTCCACACCAATCCAGCCACCACAGACAACAACCGCTGCATTGGCTCTATCGAGTATCAGTGGTCGCAGTAAAAACAGCTCACTGTCAGGTATTCAGTTCTCTTCCCGAGGCTGGGTGGAGCTCTGAACCATTACAACCAATGTCAGTTTAAGTAATGGTATTAATGTACTGTTATGTTCTGGTTTGACCAGTCTAATGTGTGTACAATTATTCCATCTTTGTATGATAGGGTGGTTATCAAACTGTCAGCTACATAGCACATTTCATTTGCAGTTCATTTTTTCAACTTAATTTTCTTTTTATTTCATTAGGAATATTTGTATTGCAAACACAAATGTGTATATACACTGTACAATGCAAGTAAATATACGTGACAATATAGCCAAGCCTCAGTGATTGTCATTTCATAATAATTATGCTTATGCTGGCACACAGATCTGCTAAAGGCTGCAACTGCTTCAATGTTAATGTTACGTCACATGACATTTTACCTCTGTAATCACCTGCTGGCTTGCACAGCACAATATACTTATGTTCAGTTACTGATTTGTATCTTTGAATGTATATTTTAGTGTGTGTGTGTGTGTGTGTGTGTGTGTGTGTGTGTGTGTGTGTGTGTGTTGTGTGTGTGTGTGTGTGTGTGTGTGTGTGTGTGTGTGTGTGTGTGTGTGTGTGTGTGTGTGTGTGTGTGTGTGTGTGTGTGTGTGTGTGTGTGTGTGTGTGTGTGTGTGTGTGTGTGTGTGTGTGTGTGTGTGTGTGTTCCGAAATCAAAATAACTTAATTTGACCTGTTTAAACATACAATGTGTGGAATTATTTTAATAATACGTAAGGTTGTGGAGACTCTTAATAAGACATATGATATAATGTCACTAGTACTATCAGTGAAAAATTGCAAAATTTGTTATATTTTTTTAATAAAATTACTTTGTGACTTTATTTCCTGTGACCTTCTTTCCAGCCCACCTATGTTCTACCTGCACTTACAGGTAGTTAATTATGCTGGCAATTGGATGGTGCACAATCCAAATTGTTTCACTTTGTTGGCTATGACACTTGTAAATTGTCTATTTGTTTGTTATATACTACAATTTTACAATATATACAATAATAACTTTGCCACTCTCATATCATTTATTGTAATTTTTTCACAACTGGGCAAATGACCTTTTCACACTTGAGTGCTGGGCAAATGACCATTGGGCAAATTATTGTGCAAAATATTTTTACCTATTAATGAAATTAAAACGTTTACAAGTTACACACCACATGTACACACACACATATATTTACATCTACATACATATATAATATTATTTAATATTATATATATTTACATGTAGCAGTGCTGTCAAACCATGTTCACCTTCACAAATAATCTTGACTCATCCCATTTCATGACTTTGTTTGACAGCTTCAACACAAAGGCGCGAACTACCTCGACACCACTGCAGCCAACACATATGACAAGATCTGTGGTGGCTCTATTGAGCATCAGTGGTCGTAGCAAAGGCAGCTCACTGTCAGGTGTCCAGTCACTTCCTGAGGCTGGATGCAGCTCAGGACAGTAAGTAAACGTAAGTATTAATTGCTGCTGGTATGCAAACGTGATATATATACATAAATCATAGCCTAACATTTGGAAGATATGCAAACATATGTGTTTGGTTATTTTTACAATTATGTTTTATTCTGACCAATCTTATTTGGGTACAGTTACACCATCTTTGAAAATGTTACAACAGCTCCCCCCCCCTCCCCCCCCCCCCCCCCCTTCCAATATCACCACTCCAGCCGAGCGGCTGAAGTTATAGCGGCTCGGTAGCGACAAATTTTAGACTACACCAATTGGTTCGGCCACCGTTGGTGGTTTTTGTGCCCCCCAGACTTGGTTGTCTGCAGTAGGATTTTGCAGTAACGGGTGTCCTCGTTAAATTGCATATTGTTGTTAGAAATGCATGTGAATTAAAGTAAAGACAATGTAAATTAAAAACATTTTATTGAAACTATTTGATGAGATCATGACTACAAAATTATAAAAAGAACAATACAACTACAGGTACAATCATTGCACTTGATGTGTATAATGTAATAATTTTTAATATTACATACACATAAAATGCAAAGCAACAATAGAAACAAAAATTAGGAAGAGGTTGAAAAAATGTCAGGTACATATAACAAAACAAACAGTTACTTTTATCACAATTTTTTTTAACAAAAAAAACAACACTAGTACATGTGATATCAAATGCTAGTTGTATGTTTACAACTCACAAAATTAGTGACTAAACAATTATGTGTATTTAACAACAAATTTTTATATTTAATGTCCATAAAATGTAAACCAATGAGAACAAATTATTTAGGAAGATGTTTAGTTGAACAAATTTAATAAGTACACATCAAATAAAAATAACTATATTATGATTTTTTATTTTTATCAATAGCATATAAAATTCAAAACTGTTGTAGTTTGTGCAATGCTTGGTTTGTTTACAACTCGCAAAAAATAGTGACTACATTTCTCCAGTTTACTAAGCTGTATGTAGAGTACCGGCTACAGACGGTGGATATTTTTTTATGAATAATCTTCGCATATTAATTTCAGTGTGGCTGAATTCTTCCACATAAGTCAATATGGTGTTTTCGATTTAACAGGTCTGCCAGGGAGTAAAGTTTAAAGCGCTTTGAGTAATCCTGAGGACTGGATACTACACCATATCAGAACTAAACTTACTCAATTGTTGTTTAATTATCATGCAAAATGAAAATTAATGTAAATTATTTGTGAAAATATAAAACAGTGAAAAAAAGAATAATTTAGAAAAATTATACATGGCATGAAAAACATATAACAGTCCTCGTGATACATAGAGAATTTAAACAAGTAAAATGCTGCTGTCAGTGTATCAACAGATTGTTGTTGAAAAATGTGAAAAGGCTTTCAATACTATTACTTCATCATAAACTTGTGCCTGGTGTATGTTGCAAGAACTCAACTTGCTGCCACTGACTATCAGCAACACAAAGACAATGAAACCCTACCATTGTAACAATTCTGGATAATTAATGTATTTTTTCATGGACACTGCTAAAAGTTATAGTTGAATTGAATACAAATACCTTATATTATTGACTTTTGATAAATGTGTCTTCACATATAAAAATATACATGTCAGAGCCATGCTAATTGTCACTTTGTCTCCGGTATAGGTAGATGCAGACGTACAGCAAAAAGTCAGGAAGCTGGTATGCAGTACCATCAAAGACAGCGAAAACATACAGTGATGTCATCGATATCTAAACCGATGCCGTTCACCGAAGAATGCTCGACACTGAACCTGTCTGACAGCATCGAAAGTTGTTGCCATATCTGCAGACCTTGGCGCCCACCGTTCCATCACCAACTGCAGAGCTAGTCAAGTGTCACCACATTCTTATGTCGAGCAACCTGCAGTCTACATTGGTTTCCAGTCAGTCAAGCTAACTGACTGACCTGGAAGCCAGTGTACACCCCATCAGCACTGGGGAATCTGTCACGGATTCAACACGACACAATTGGGATCACTCAGTGGACATTCATATGACAAACTGTTATTATGCAGCATGTTGCATGGCTGTAGAATCTTGTCCGAGATCCTGGACAAATACAACTGCCCAGTATGCCATATTAACTTGGAGAGCTAGTGGTACTAAGCACACTAGTTCAATCTCCTGTAAAAAAGCATATATTCAGTAAACAAAAATAGACGTCATAGTAGTGTTGGGAGTAAATAATTATGATGTGTTCATTGTCATAATCGGTATATAATAATGTTTCATACATGTATGTATGTATGACCTGCAGCATTTCACAAGAAAAAAGGCAGCAAGAAATGTTCTACTACAGCTGTATCTATACATGTTGATATCTTATGAACAGGCAGTGTTTACCAGGGTTGTTCCGGGGAAGGGTGGCTTGATACAGCATGCAGACATTAGTGGAATATGCAATTTTTCAAAACGGTGAACAATTTTAACTATTTTTCTTTACTAGGTGTTCATTGTCATTACATGAATTTAAGTGTTCAATTTCATTACAGTGACGCCTGATCTTAGTCAATATTATAGACTGATTTGAATTCTGCTAATCACTAAAGCATCAGTAAAGCACATTTATATATATTTTTTGTTTTCAGTATACAAATTCATGTCAGTGTCTGCCATGTGTAACTACTATACATATTCATGTTTGACATTTTAAGCCTGAGGTTGAATGGTCAAGGTGAATGTTGGAAATGACAGAATGAGGTGTTATTGTGATGCTAACAATATATTTTCCTCGTCAAGTATTCAAAGGTTCATAATACGTGTGTCTACCTTCTTTAAGAATGACTAATTTATGTTATAAACTTATTTCAGAGTCATCGCCATATGCTAAATACTGTTTAAAGGTGTATTAATATGTCTGTGTTGATACACTTGTGGGTATAATATACAAGTGCAGAAGTCAATCTAGTTTTCTATGCCCAATATGTTATTATTAAAATGTGTATGAAAACAAATGTGGTATATTTAAATGTGCACATTAAAACTTGTTGATAACTTATACGTGGTTGATTGTTATAAATTTGAAATTACCTGGATTGATCAAATGTGGGCCTGCCGCAGACTATGTATCATCCCTGTATCTGCCTGGCCCGGGTGACCGCCTCTAGCCCCTCCTCTCATTCTCATTCATGGGTTGCAGTGTGGTCTAGCAATATCATCATTCAAGTTACATATATCATTATGTACTCATATATTGCTGTGGTGAGAATATATACATATATTGGTAAATACATAAGAATAGCCGGCATATGTCAGTTGAAAGTATCACAGGATACCAATTAACGCATTACATACACTATAGCCAGGCATCAAGGACCACAATGGAGACAAGTGCGTCCATTTTCTGGTGTAATCCTTATATATGGTGTACTCTAGATGTATTGATATTTCATGTCTTTACACGTTTACATTTTTATATTGAATAAAATTATCACCACCATGCTTGTCATATAAAAATCTAAATTATTTTGCATAAAATACAATGCAAATCAACAATATTCTGCAGTAATAGTATCAAAAATATGAGTCACAATTTTTTTTTTTTAATTACGATCACCAACATAGTACTCCCGTGTTTGACGTTCTGTTGCACGAAATTACGGATGCTCCCTGACTACGTTACTCGCACGAACAGCAGGGGCCTGCTGCCAAAGCAATGTTACTTGTCATTTCGCACCCTCACGTCATCTACTCTCAATGTGTATTGTCGGAATAACAGCTTATTAACAACATCCTGCGTAACCAAATACAATACATATGAAATATTATGCTCGTTGTCACTCTCTGACTGAATCTCCGGCTGATATGGTGACTGTCTTAGACTTTTGAGTTAGAACTTAATCTTAAAGTCGGCCTCGACAGGCTCGAGTCGAGTGTAGACGTTCGCAAGTTGCAATTCTCGTTGAATTAATACACGGCTACGCGTTCTTGTTGCTAACTGCGATAGTGTAATACGTACCTTCGTACAACCACTTTGGAATCATAATCTTCATCTTGATACGTTAAAGCACGTGTGTGTTGTTAATGTTTTCGAATGCCTGGGATGCCGATGTCGCGTAAACCACATGACCGAAGTGGCGCAGTAGGCAGACAGCGCAATTGACTTTCGCCAGCGATACCCGCTGTAATGACAAATCTATTTTTTGACGATCAAAAAACAAGTACGCATTTTTGTTTATTAAACCGACTGTGCGCACTAGTTAAACTATTCACACGTTACACATCTGGACATAAAAGAACCGGATTGGCGATGGGCAAACGAAGTGATTGAGCACCTTTAATGTTAAACTGAGAAATACCTTAACCATCCCTGGTTCATCGTGTCTGCAGGCACACAAAATAGTGTTTATATTTGCGATCAGGGATATCCAGATGGAAACAATAATTATTTAACAAATAAAATATTGAATAGGTACATATTTCATGTTATAAAGTAATCTAGTTCAGTCCCTAGTCTAGTTTTTGCGAAGAGGCTGCCTGCCTGGCACCCGTTTTTGTTTCGCTAAATTCAATCTCAGTAGATGTCCGAGACAATATTTAGAAGTACAATCACATAACCTTTTGTGCACAATAACTAGATGTGTAACCGTATACGTACAGTCAGCGTCATCAGCCATCATCACATACTCTGAACACAAAAAGAAATGTGTTTAATACAAATAAATAAAAATGGCTGCCTAAGTCTCGTTTTCGGCGTACGCATGCTCATTGCGGCACCTTTATAATGTATACCATCGCATCGCGCATCGCATTGCATCGCGTATCGCATCGCGCATCGCATATCGCATCGCGCATCGCATCGCCCATCGCATCGCGCATCGTCCATCGCATCGCCCATCGCATCGCCCATCGCATCGCGCATCGCTCATCGCATCGCCCATCGCATCGCGCATCGCGTCATCGCCCCATGGCGCTGCAGGTTGCCACAAAAAAACGCGATGGCCCTTCTCGGTCATCATACTTATTCACACTTAGTCTTTTATTTCTGCTCGAGCATAAGCAAAGAAAACCGATACGGAATTTTCGACATGCAGCCACGAGAGCTGCCACCTAGTGTATCCTTATTTAATATGTTATTTCTTGGTTGGTCTGAGAGCCAATCGTCGTCTCTACCCAAATCTGGGGTAAAGCCCAGTAACATTAACTACGGTAACATTGGCTGGAGCTTAAAGGAAATAAAAATATGGCATTAGCTAAAATCATTTTTCCATGTGTACACAAAGTTTAACATTGTATGTAACATTTGACAACATTAAACAAATACAGAAAAATACATTTGTAGCATAAATTCGATTTTAAGCCCATCTGTGAAGCGATTCCCGCGGAAAATTTTATTTTAATGAGCTAGGCGATCACGTGGTATCGTGACGTCACTTATGACACGCACTCGCATCAGGCCGACCCTTTCCATGAATTCAGAGCATGTTTACAAGGATAGCTTTTGGGTCGAAACGAGCGTCAGAAAGAGTTATTATGCAATATTCCGACGTAACACAAACACTAGTCATCATAGAGGAACAAACAGTTATCTTACAGTTCCACATGAATCGAATTTTATTCAAAACAACGAATGCGAATGCGCCTACAAGTGACTAGGTTTCGCCGAGCTTGGGCTCGTTTTCAGAATAATTATATCGAATGCAACCAACGGGAGATAATCTACACCAATAAATATACAATACATAGCAAACATATATTGTATCCAGCTACAGAAAGTAACGTGTATAATCTCATAATATCACTAGAATATCGATATATGAAGCAGGAGTTGTACAATTTATCATAACAACTTAAATCAGTCAGAAATATGAAAATATGGTCATTATATATAACGATGTTTCTAAATTGTATTTATCCAGACAGATCACAATCTGTTTTCACATATATAAGTACAATATATTACCGTACAATATATTTACAATTAATAAATTATATATCCATTACATTATATTTGTTTGGATAATATTTTCATTTTTGTGGCGAATAAATAATTACTAAAAAATATATAAATATTTACAAACAGTGCATCATAGTATACTAAATGATTTGGTTTATATTACTTCGTGAAAACATAAACAAAAAAAGTGTAAAGAAAATCAATAGTTTGCATGCTGTCAGTATTTAACCGGCGTCGCCCGATTTTAAAATAAATGGCAAGAAACCAACGCGTCTACCAATTGAGCTAGCGGCACCAACAAGAATTCGCTGACTGATTTAAGTTATTATGATAAATTGTATAACTCCTGCTTCATATATGGATATTCTAGTGATATTATGAGATTATACACATTACTTTCTGTAGCTGGATACAATATATGTTTGCTATGTATTGTATATTTATTGGTGTAGATTATCTCCCGTTGGTTGCATTAGATATAATTATTTGGAAAACGAGCCCAAGCTCGGCGAAACCTAGTCACTTGTAGGCTCATTCGCATTCGTTGTTTTGAATAAAATTCGATTCATGTGGAACCGTAAGATAACTGTTTGTTCCTCTATGATGACTAGTGTTTGTGTTACGTCGGAATATTGCACAATAACTCATTCTGACGCTCGTTTCGACCCAAAAGCTATACTTGTAAACATGCTCTGAATGCATGGAAAGGGTCGGCCTGATGCGAGTTTGAATCATAAATGACGTCACATCTCGGCATACCGAAAAGCGCGCCAAACATATGCATATTCGAAAATGTCCGGATGCACAGCATAAAATGTGGAATTTCTAATTCATTTATTTTTTTATTTTTTTTCCCTTGGTGGACGTGGAAATAGATAGCAGGATGTAATATAACATGAATTCAAGCAATATATGTTTTATTCCCTTTAATAATCCAGGCCGTAGTGATAGGCTAAGCGAATGCTGCCACCTCACTACGACTGGATAATCGAGGCTACATGGCAAACAGCCCTAGCTTGCGAGGATGATTAATCGTGATGGAGATAGACAGCATTTACAAGATGATATTGACAGGTTGATCAATTGGCTTGAAAAGTGGCAAATGTTGTTCAATTTTTGGAATTGTAGATGCCTCCACACACGAAATGGGAACGAAGATATACAATATAAAATGCGGGTACTGTACTATGTACTACTGTAAAAGAAAAGGACTTAGTGCTGATTTGAATGTTTCAGAGCAGTGTGGAATTGCAGCTTCAAAGGGAAATCAAATCCTTGGATTAATTAGGCGATATATAGCGTATAAGGAAAAAGAACTAATAATACCGCTGTACAAAACAATAGTTAGGCCTCAGTTAGAATGTTGTATTCAAGCGTGGAGGGCATATCGCACGAAGGACAAAGATATGCTATAAAGGGTACAGAGGAGAGCGACTAAAACGATACCAAAACTAGGGGATCTTAGCTACGAAATACGCCTAAAAGAATGTGGTTTAACAACACTAGAGAGCAGGAGATTGAGAGGAGATCAGATAGAAGTGTTTAAAATACTGAGTGGTTATATAAATATTGATAGACTTTTTTTTATCAATTAAGAAAGATAGAAGAACTAGAGGACATGAAGTTACATTAGTAAAGGGGCAGTGTAGATTATATGAAAGAAAGTTCTCATTTTCACAAGGGACAGTAAATGAACGGAACAGATTATCTGCTGATTGGGTGGGTGCTAGTAGTGCGTATGTTTTAAAATAAAATCAACACATACCTCAGAAGGGCGGGATTCACGTATATAAAACGGACGGACTCTCGATAAGCGAAAAGGCTTCCTTGTCCACCCACCATTTAGAGTAAATTATCTGGGTGGCAATCTGATTAAATCTTGTTAAATGGATTGCTCCACACATCTGTTCGCAGAGATCGCCAAACCAAACGGCAATCACTGCATGACGGAGAAGCGTAGCTGCTTCATTTCCGATGTGACATTGTATCACCATTGCACTGGGTAACCGTCTTCTGTGCGGCATCGACACTTCGCCGAATATATATATTCCATTGTTTTTGTCGCAAACCCAGTTGAGTTAATGTGATTTCATTACTACGTTTGTTTCTTGCACGCCATCTAATCGCTCGTCTGTTCGCACAGCTAAGTGAATCATCCAATTCCACACATGATGTCGACTCAGTTACCTCAGCTGCAATATTCGATTTCGTAACATAAAAAACAAAATACTGCACGAAGCAGATGGGTGATATTGAAGAGAGCAGTACACGACCCTACACTAGCAATGTCCTGTTGATTCTGACGCCGCGTGGGAGACAAAGTTTGACGACTATACTAATACAATGGTATATATAGGTCTCATATGCATAATCTTTATCAGCGCTCCACTATCTGCTACTGGCGACGATCCACCCAAGCTCAACAATACTATAGTCACATACTTGTGGCTGATACAGAGGACTGAGCAATGCAGAAGAAGAAGACGTTTGCCTCGATCGGGCACGACTGGCAAGTTCGTGAACAAAAGGAACGTGGCACTGACTTTACAGAAACTAAACAAACAATTCAAATCCATATCAAAATAATGTTGCTATCATCTGTAGCTTATTCAATGGCAGTGCGTTGTCTAATCTGTGTACCATCCAAGTTTACGTTTTGAGACATATAACTAACTTTCGTTTTCTTCATTTTCAAATGTATCATTAACACACAAACACACCTACGTAAACACACCGGCACGTACGCCACACGCACGCTCATACGCACGCACACGCACACACGCACACCTACCCATTTGGAAAGTTAGGTAAGGTACCTGTCTAAGAAAACGAACTAGAAAAATGTGCGAATTGTGGTAAATATGATTAACTTAAAATATGTTAATTCTGATATGCTATACAGAAGTCATAGAGTGAAAAAAATAAAATGGAACTACCATATTAGGTAATCCATCAAAGAAAAGGCAGGAGACACAACTAATCGTGTTGTGAAAGGTTTAGAAGAATGTGGGATTAAAGAGTAATATAATGTTCGGATAAATGATACAACATAGACAAAAAATGTTCATATTTTACGGACAATGTTGATGACGTCGTGGCTGTAGCATAAAGAACATCTTGACAATGACCTCACGGGGAGGCGATGTTATGGAATTTGGTATACAGGGTGTGTATATGGAAACGAAGCCATTGTCCTATCGAGATTCCAACACTGTTATTTTATTTTGAGTTTGACATCCCGAATCTGCAGTAACTAATTTACCCGTTGTGTCCTTTTAGTATTTTCACGTGGATCTAAATCAAAATTTTAGTAAGAATGTGCGTATTGTCTGTTTCTACAAAAGGATGCCACCTATACTTTCAAACGTGTTTTCATAGTTACATATTGGTTCGGGTGGCAGATATTTATGTTTCCCTTGGTCGTAAATTAATGATGCAATTTACCTGCTATGTCGTAAAACTACTATCACCTACATTTAACAGGTCGGTCGGTCGGTCGGTCGGTCGGTCGGTCGGTCGGTCGGTCGGTCGGTCGGTCGGTCGGTCGGTCGGTCGGTCGGTCGGTCGGTCGGTCGGTCGGTAACCGGAAATATAAATATTATTCTGAAAGGCCTTAGCAGCTTGTTATATATATATATATGAGTCCAATATATTAGATCAAACCGCTATGGCGAAGTAGGGGCTGCTACAGCATGCAGCCTCTAGAGGCCAGTCGACGGTAACATACGTCTGACTTGGATCACAGTCTAGACATAAACCATGTCCTCAACACGTACTGTAGACAATATAATTCGTAGCTCTTGAGATATTTTGGCAGGTAAAGAGTGCACAGAATACGGGTTTATAACTCTTCATGAATTGTATAAACCGGTAAAAGATGTAGGTCATTACTGCTTCAGCTGAAGACGTGCGTTGTAGACTTTGCGTAGAGGATTACATGCTAGAAGTACTATCACACTGCGTGTATACGTACAGCTGTAATTAATGGAGAAATGCATCCCTGTTGACTACTGAAAGTTTCATTTTGGAAGCACACCACTTAGAGATGATTCCATTCACGATTGAATTCACTACAGTGTCAAATCAAATTGAAATAATAAACATCAAACGATTTACGCGACTGCTTGTGATTACCCCGTCGTGTCTGTCGGGATGACAGCGTAGAAGTCGTGTGTTTAACTACACTTAGCAGCCAGGGGTGTGGTCGTGGGTAATTACCTACCTCATTTAGAGCCGGTTGTTTATCTATTTATATTTATATTATATTAATGTAGACATATTTACCTCTTAATTAGCATTTCGGTTCTGGTCGAGTCATCGATGTAATTACTGGCATCTGCATCCTCGAACACAGCGTGTAACATAAGGTCATTGATGAGCTCAGCCAACGTAGAGAGGAGGAGAATCGGGAAGATAGAATGTGTCAAGAAAAAGTAGACGACTTCCTCTGTGTCTTCAATCATAACTTAATCGTAAGTAATAATAATAATAAGATAAC
Source organism: Escarpia spicata (assembly GCA_963995525.1). Taxonomy (NCBI): domain Eukaryota; kingdom Metazoa; phylum Annelida; class Polychaeta; order Sabellida; family Siboglinidae; genus Escarpia; species Escarpia spicata. The sequence goes on along the minus strand of OZ023210.1, from coordinate 51,709,818 downwards.
TTATATTTCGCCTAAATCTTTGGAAACCAAGCTCAGAGGCGCATAAAAACAACAGGATTGGTCAATCTCAAAATCCATAAGCATTATTCCAGTTGTCAACAGATGGGTCAAGGCGCTAGTGAGCTACGGTGGATAAGCAAGGTTGTAAAGATAAGTTTTTAAATGACGACGGAATTGTTATATATTTTCAACTGATCTAACACTAAGACGGAGCATATTCCAAAGAGTTGGTGCAGCAACAGAAAAAGCCCTAGTTCCAATATTAGTGTTGACTCTAGGAACAACAAGTAGGTCAGAACTAGATGATCGAAGCTGGATAGTTTTTTTTACAGGAGTAAGCAATTAATGCAAATAATATGGTTGCTTATTGGGCAGTGCCTGGTATGTAATGGTACAGATCTTACATATTATACGACATCGTACAGGAAGCCAATGCAAAGACTTCAAAAGTGGTACAGAGCGAGAACAACGAGGAGATCTTGTAACTATTCTTGCTAGACAATTTTAAACACGCTGACGTTTTGTGATATCCTTGCTAGCGATATTATAAAGGAGGGAATTGCAATAGTCAAGTCTGCTGCTAACAAGCGCTGTTGCAATAGTTTTAGCAACAGAAAATGACACATACCAGCGAATACGGCGAAGATCACGAATATGAAGAAAAAAAACAGCAGCGACATGTTTGAGATATGTGTTGTCGCTTTAGTCACTTTACCAGTATTAATGTTCAAGTTAATATCATTATGAACCTTTAAGAGGGCAGTCTCTGTTGAATGAAACTGTCTATGTGCTGATTGGGACACATTAATTAAGTCATTTGTGCTAATGTGAGACCTTAGCCGACTTGCTACAACCTTTTCTAGTATTTTGGAAATAAAGCTGAAGTTACAAATAGGTATATAACTGTTTAGGTATTGTTTAGGCAGAGATGACTTCTTACGAAGTGGTGTGACATGGGCGTATTTGAAATCATCAGGAAAACACCAAGAACAAAGTGATGCATGTATAATATGTGTTATAGATCTAATTAGTGTATCGAGACATGCTTTTAGCAGTATTGTTGGAAATGGATCAAGTGCACAAGATTTATTTAAGGAGGACATAATTATTTTCCTAACTTCATCAACTGCTGCAAGTCCAAATGATACAAGTAGATAATTTATTTGTGGAAAGTCCACATTGACATTACTAAATTTATGACGTGGGAAAGCAGAACGAATATGATGTTATTCTTAAAGTGAGAGAGAACGAATCACATAGAGACTTAATTGACACATGATCAGGTAGCAATGGAGTCGGCCGTCTGTGTAGAATGTTATTGAAGCAGTTCCATAACTGACGCGGGTTATCAGACTTATTTGTATAACAATCTGATTTAGCTTTGACCATTTGTCTGTTACAGAGGTGACATTGCTTAGAATAGCGCGACCTGTCTAACGGCGAGCGCGATTTGCGCCATACACGCTCTAAATAACGACTACACCTTTTAGATAGTATAATTTCGGAAATCATCCATGGAGCCGGTGGCCTTTCTGACACATATTTGGATTTTGTATGTGCATGCTTGTTGAGTAATGCACTGAGTACTTGACAGTACTGTTGATATAAGTCAGATATATGTTCTTCTGGATATGTGATAAGGTCGGATATAAGGATATCAACCATTAAAGCTGTACTGTTAGTCCTGTGAATGGCTTTGTAAGACACATTGTATTTCGACTCTAGTGGGGTTATTGAAACATTAACATTAGCAATGATAGTATGGTGGTCTGATAACCCATCTGAAACAATAGGTGCTTGGATATTATTACAAGTTGAACGGGTTATCAAGAGGGCAGCCAACGGCCATGTATATGTATCGAAAAGGTAATATGTTGTTTCAAATCAAATTAGGACAGAATATCATCAAACATAGTTGTAGTTGTATAAGATATACCAAGTAGAGAGGAATAGCTGCTACGTCAAGGAACAAACCAAAGTAGAAAGAAATTGTTCATATTTTACGGGAAATGTTGATGTCGCCGTGGCTGTAACATGAAGAACGCTTCGATAGTGACGTCACGGGAACACGGTGGGGTTTTACAAGATTAACATTCGCGCCATTGTCCTATCGAGATTCCAGTAGTGTCATTCTATGTGTGACATCCCGCATTTACACATCCTGAAAAAAGTATTACTTGTTATTATTTCATGTTTGTAACAAATGTTTCTATCAATATCATCTTTATTTCAGTATTTAAATTTTCTCATTTAATCCGCCATTAATCTACAGACTTGTATGATGTCCAATCTGCATTCGCTAGGCCAATTGTCTAGATAAACTACACAGCGGTCCGTGTTCAAAACATTGTGACTGTTGTAATCGCAAAAGTTGAATACTATTATTGTAGTCGTTCAACGTGGTTGGTTCGACGTAGAGAATTGCATTGTGAGATCGTCCATCTTTTAAATACAATTTTTTTGTAAATCATCATTCCCCGTACACAATGTATTACTTTCATCAACACCATATACACTATTTTTTACAAAATAGTAAAACGGCGCAAAAGTTATACCTGAATCTCACACGTTTATTATTCCGCAGGCCGGGCATGGCGACCGGTAATAAGTTTTGGCAAAAGTATAATTTATCGAATAACATACCAAACGCCAAAGTAACATATGATCAAATACGTACAAATTGTTCACGTTGTTCATGCACTTTCGTTAAACCAGTTAAAGATGGTAGTTTATCTCTGTAACTGTACATGGCTGACTGTATTCGTTCACCTCAAAAGTGATGGCAGAGTTGTCTGAGGAGGTGGTTGATGCATCAGAATCCTCCACGAAGTCGAAGAGGTCATCTTAGTCATTGGTATGTCGTCGTTTCGCTGGAGGAGGCTGAACTTCAGCAGTCTGCTTGATGATGGTCTCAGCCTTGCTGGTCAGAAGCTGCTTAATAGTTTTGCGCTCACCATCATTGTTGCACCACGTCAACTTGAAGCGCAGGTCAAGTGCAGACTCTGTCCTGTAATGTCATTCTCTTGGAACGAAGTCAAGCTTTTCTCTACTGACTGTTGCAGAGCCGAAGCAAGCTTGCTGTTGTAGGTGGAGGATATTTTCTTCAGTTTGTTCTTCAATCCACGGATGCATGGCACAACTAGGCTCGCTGATACACTACTCTCTTCCTGCACATGGACTGTTGCGATTTCAACAGGTCACACAATTTCACAGAGATCCTGCAGGCAGTTGCGTTCATACTGTGTTAGATGCACAATATCGAAGGCATCCAGCTTGTCCCCTGGCACTTTCAGGATCGACCGAATCATGCGAATTTGTGAATTACATCTTGTTGTAGTTGTGGCTTGGTGACACTTCTCGCCCTTGAGAATGTCAGTAGCAAGTGCTGACTTTCTCCCAAATTAAACGATCTTTGCAGCTTTTGCATTAAGTTTTGTGATGGGTGGGCCAGCCTGTTTCAGTCCATCGTGAACAACCAGCTGTGTCGTTTGAGCGAAACAGCTGCCACAGCAGGGAAATGGTCAAACACGGCTGGTTGATGGGACTATCACCCTTGTCGTCAGTGTCACTGCTGTCATCATCATCACTGCTATCATCACTTTCACTGATATCTGACTCGGTCGCCCCAGATGTATATCCTGGCAGATCGACATTGAATGCCTTTACCATGTTGGCGAGTTATTGTTGACAGTTTCGAGATACTGTTGGTAAATGTTATCTGCCGTATGCATTCCCTCGAATATCCTGCAGTCCAGCATGACTGACTTCATCGTCCAGTCAAGGATGACGTGGCCGATTATCCCAATGAAGCTTTTCATCTGGCGATTGCTCCAAATGTCAATCGTGAGACATATGCTCTGCACATGCTTCTGTTGCTGCATAATATGTGAGTGGACAGATGCGTGTTTCTGTCGCAACAACTTGGTCAACAGGTGTTCTCTGCTGGACACTGTGTAACAGACATCTGCGCATCCCATGAGTGTATGGAACCGAGGGCTGTCGACCAGCGATAATGGCAACAGATCACCGGCGACCAGCATGACAACGGCATCGGTGAGTGCATGCTGGCGTGGACCATGCGTGCTATACTTCACTGCATATGTTGGCGGCATGTAGCTGACTATGGGTTCCTGAGCCTGATCATGTATTTTTGGATGCTACATCTGCATGTACAGACGGATGGCGTCTCTAAAATCACAACAAATTGCACATTAAACTTAATATTGAGAATCAGTTACATTAAAAATTAAATCATGAAATTGAACCGAGGCATCCAGGACATCACATATCACTAATATATCTGGACAACAACATTCATAAACGAATAGATATGACGAAGCCAAGAGCAGTAAATCATCAGCATACATCAGATGATTTATTAATGCTGGACCTATTATGCATTCAGCATCTACATTGTTTTAATGAGATTATTGATGCAGACCCCAAAAAGATACAGGGAGAGCATTGATGTACACCATTACTAACAGACAAACTGTCTGACAAGGATTCTTCCAACATACATACATTTTTTATTAGTACACCAAAATGCTACAATTCTAAGTTCTATATACACAGGTATGACTGCCTCACGAACACAGTGATTTAATCAATCAGACGTTTCAGATGCATTAAAAACCGTGAATATACATTACCATTCAAACTATGGTATTTTAGCACAGCGTTCTTGAAGGTATATATACACATATCCGTAATGTCTTTAGTCATGAAGATAAAGACACTGTTGCCTGTAGTCAGACAAACTGACTACTACATGTAGTCAAACAAACTTATAGCTACATGTAGTCAAACAAACTGACTGCTACATGTAGTCAAACAAACTGACTGCTGCTTGTAGTCAAACAAACTGACTGCTGCTTGTAGTCAAACAAACTGACTGATGCCTGTGGTCAAACAAATTGACTGCTGCATGTGGTCAAACAAACTGACTGCTGCTTGTAGTCAAACAAACTGACTGCTGCCTGTAGTCAAACAAACTGACTGCTGCCTGTAGTCAAACAAACTGACTGCTGCCTGTAGTCAAACAAACTGACTGCTGCCTGTAGTCAAACAAACTGACTGCTGCCTGTAGTCAAACAAACTGACTGCTGCATGTAGTCAAACAAACTGACAGATGCATGTAGTCAAACAAACTGACTGCTACATGTAGTCAAACAAACTGTCTGCTACATGTAGTCAAACAAACTGACAGCTGCCTGTAGTCAAACAAACTGACAGCTGCATGTAGTCAAACAAACTGACTGCTGCCTGTAGTCAAACAAACTGACTGCTGCATGTGGTCAAACAAACTGACTGCTGCCTGTAGTTAAACAAACTGACTGCTGCCTGTAGTCAAACAAACTGACAGCTGCATGTAGTCAAACAAACTGACTGCTGCATGTAGTCAAACAAACTGACAGCTGCCTGTAGTCAAACAAACTGGCTGCTGCCTGTAGTCAAACAAACTGACAGCTGCCTGTAGTCAAACAAACTGACAGCTGCATGTAATCAAACAAACTGACTGCTGCCTGTAGTCAAATAAACTGACTGCTGCCTGTAGTCAAACTAACTGACTGCTGCATGTAGTCAAACAAACTGACTGCTGCATGTAGTCAAACAAACTGACTGCTACACGTAGTCAAACAAACTGACTGCTACATGTAGTCAAACAAACTGACAGCTGCCTGTAGTCAAACAAACTGACAGCTGCATGTAGTCAAACAAACTGACTGCTGCCTGTAGTCAAACAAACTGACTGCTACATGTGGTCAAAAAAACTGACTGCTGCCTGTAGTCAAACAAACTGACTGCTGCCTGTAGTCAAACAAACTGACTTCTGCTTGTAGTCAAACAAACTGGCTGCTGCCTGTAGTCAAACAAACTGACTGCTGCTTGTAGTCAAACAAACTGACTACGGCATGTAGTCAAACAAACTGGCTGCTGCCTGTAGTCAAACAAACTGACTGCTGCATGTAGTCAAACAAACTGGCTGCTGCCTGTAGTCAAACAAACTGACTGCTGCATGTAGTCAAACAAACTGGCTGCTGCATGTAGTCAAACAAACTGGCTGCTGCCTGTAGTCAAACAAACTGACTGCTGCCTGTACTCAAACAAACTGACTGCTGCATGTAGTCAAACAAACTGGCTGCTGCCTGTAGTCAAACAAACTGACTGCTGCCTGTAGTCAAACAAACTGACTGTTGCATGTAGTCAAACAAACTGACAGCTGCCTGTAGTCAAACAAACTGGCTGCTGCCTGTAGTCTAACAAACTGACAGCTGCCTGTAGTCAAACAAACTGACTGCTGCCTGTAGTCAAACAAACTGACTGCTGCATGTAGTCAAACAAACTGGCTGCTGCCTGTAGTCAAACAAACTGACTGCTGCCTGTAGTCAAACAAACTGACTGCTGCATGTAGTCAAACAAACTGGCTGCTGCCTGTAGTCAAACAAACTGGCTGCTGCCTGTAGTCAAACAAACTGGCTGCTGCCTGTAGTCAAACAAACTGACTGCTGCCTGTAGTCAAACAAACTGACAGCTGCCTGTAGTCAAACAAACTGACTGCTGCCTGTAGTCAAACAAACTGACTGCTGCATGTAGTCAAACAAACTGACAGCTGCCTGTAGTCAAACAAACTGACTGCTGCCTGTAGTCAAACAAACTGACTGCTGCCTGTAGTCAAACAAACTGACTGCTGCCTGTAGTCAAACAAACTGACTGCTGCATGTAGTCAAACATACTGACTGCTACATGTAGTCAAACAAACTGACTGCTACATGTAGTCAAACAAACTGACAGCTGCTTGTAGTCAAACAAACTGACAGCTGCATGTAGTCAAACAAACTGACTGCTGCCTGTAGTCAAACAAACTGACTGCTGCCTGTAGTCAAACAAACTGACTGCTGCCTGTAGTCAAACAAACTGACTGCTGCTTGTAGTCAAACAAACTGGCTGCTGCCTGTAGTCAAACAAACTGACTGCTACATGTAGTCAAACAAACTGACTGCTACATCTAGTCAAACAAACTGACTGCTACATGTAGTCAAACAAACTGACTGCTACATGTAGTCAAACAAACTGGCTGCTGCCTGTAGTCAAACAAACTGACTGCTGCCTGTAGTCAAACAAACTGACAGTTGCCTGTAGTCAAACAAACTGATTGCTGCCTGTAGTCAAACAAACTGACTGCTGCATGTAGTCAAACAAACTGACAGCTGCCTGTAGTCAAACAAACTGACTGCTGCCTGTAGTCAAACAAACTGACTGCTGCCTGTAGTCAAACAAACTGACTGCTGCCTGTAGTCAAACAAACTGACTGCTGCATGTAGTCAAACATACTGACTGCTACATGTAGTCAAACAAACTGACTGCTACATGTAGTCAAACAAACTGACAGCTGCTTGTAGTCAAACAAACTGACAGCTGCATGTAGTCAAACAAACTGACTGCTGCCTGTAGTCAAACAAACTGACTGCTGCCTGTAGTCAAACAAACTGACTGCTGCCTGTAGTCAAACAAACTGACTGCTGCTTGTAGTCAAACAAACTGGCTGCTTCCTGTAGTCAAACAAACTGACTGCTACATGTAGTCAAACAAACTGACTGCTACATCTAGTCAAACAAACTGACTGCTACATGTAGTCAAACAAACTGACTGCTACATGTAGTCAAACAAACTGACTGATGCCTGTAGTCAAACAAACCGACTGCTGCATGTAGTCAAACAAACTGACTGCTACATGTAATCAAACAAACTGACTGCTGCCTGTAGTCAAACAAACTGACTGCTGCATGTAGTCAAATAAACTGACTGATGCCTGTAGTCAAACAAACTGACTGCTGCCTGTAGTCAAACAAACTGACAGCTGCATGTAGTCAAACAAACTGACTGCTGCATGTAGTCAAACAAACTGACAGCTGCCTGTAGTCAAACAAACTGGCTGCTGCCTGTAGTCAAACAAACTGACAGCTGCATGTAATCAAACAAACTGACTGCTGCCTGTAGTCAAATAAACTGACTGCTGCCTGTAGTCAAACTAACTGACTGCTGCATGTAGTCAAACAAACTGACTACTGCATGTAGTCAAACAAACTGACTGCTACACGTAGTCAAACAAACTGACTGCTACACGTAGTCAAACAAACTGATTGCTACATGTAGTCAAACAAACTGACAGCTGCCTGTAGTCAAACAAACTGACAGCTGCATGTAGTCAAACAAACTGACTGCTGCCTGTAGTCAAACAAACTGACTGCTGCATGTGGTCAAAAAAACTGACTGCTGCCTGTAGTCAAACAAACTGACTGCTGCCAGTAGTCAAACAAACTGACTTCTGCTTGTAGTCAAACAAACTGGCTGCTGCCTGTAGTCAAACAAACTGACTGCTGATTGTAGTCAAACAAACTGACTGCTGCATGTAGTCAAACAAACTGGCTGCTGCCTGTAGTCAAACAAACTGACTGCTGCATGTAGTCAAAAAAACTGGCTGCTGCCTGTAGTCAAACAAACTGACTGCTGCCTGTAGTCAAACAAACTGACTGCTGCCTGTAGTCAAACAAACTGACTGCTGCCTGTAGTCAAACAAACTGACTGCTGCATGTAGTCAAACATACTGACTGCTACATGTAGTCAAACAAACTGACTGCTACATGTAGTCAAACAAACTGACAGCTGCTTGTAGTCAAACAAACTGACAGCTGCATGTAGTCAAACAAACTGACTGCTGCCTGTAGTCAAACAAACTGAATGCTGCCTGTAGTCAAACAAACTGACTGCTGCCTGTAGTCAAACAAACTGACTGCTGCTTGTAGTCAAACAAACTGGCTGCTTCCTGTAGTCAAACAAACTGACTGCTACATGTAGTCAAACAAACTGACTGCTACATCTAGTCAAACAAACTGACTGCTACATGTAGTCAAACAAACTGACTGCTACATGTAGTCAAACAAACTGACTGATGCCTGTAGTCAAACAAACCGACTGCTGCATGTAGTCAAACAAACTGACTGCTACATGTAATCAAACAAACTGACTGCTGCCTGTAGTCAAACAAACTGACTGCTGCATGTAGTCAAATAAACTGACTGATGCCTGTAGTCAAACAAACTGACTGCTGCCTGTAGTCAAACAAACTGACAGCTGCATGTAGTCAAACAAACTGACTGCTGCATGTAGTCAAACAAACTGACAGCTGCCTGTAGTCAAACAAACTGGCTGCTGCCTGTAGTCAAACAAACTGACAGCTGCCTGTAGTCAAACAAACTGACAGCTGCATGTAATCAAACAAACTGACTGCTGCCTGTAGTCAAATAAACTGACTGCTGCCTGTAGTCAAACTAACTGACTGCTGCATGTAGTCAAACAAACTGACTACTGCATGTAGTCAAACAAACTGACTGCTACACGTAGTCAAACAAACTGACTGCTACACGTAGTCAAACAAACTGATTGCTACATGTAGTCAAACAAACTGACAGCTGCCTGTAGTCAAACAAACTGACAGCTGCATGTAGTCAAACAAACTGACTGCTGCCTGTAGTCAAACAAACTGACTGCTGCATGTGGTCAAAAAAACTGACTGCTGCCTGTAGTCAAACAAACTGACTGCTGCCAGTAGTCAAACAAACTGACTTCTGCTTGTAGTCAAACAAACTGGCTGCTGCCTGTAGTCAAACAAACTGACTGCTGATTGTAGTCAAACAAACTGACTGCTGCATGTAGTCAAACAAACTGGCTGCTGCCTGTAGTCAAACAAACTGACTGCTGCATGTAGTCAAAAAAACTGGCTGCTGCCTGTAGTCAAACAAACTGACTGCTGCCTGTAGTCAAACAAATTGACTGCTGCCTGTAGTCAAACAAACTGGCTGCTGCCTGTATTCAAACAAACTGACTGCTGCCTGTAGTCAAACAAACTGACAGCTGCCTGTAGTCAAACAAACTGACTGCTGCCTGTAGTCAAACAAACTGACTGCTGCCTGTAGTCAAACAAACTGGCTGCTGCCTGTATTCAAACAAACTGACTGCTGCCTGTAGTCAAACAAACTGACAGCTGCCTGTAGTCAAACAAACTGACTGCTGCCTGTAGTCAAACAAACTGACTGCTGCATGTAGTCAAACAAACTGACAGCTGCCTGTAGTCAAACAAACTGACTGCTGCCTGTAGTCAAACAAACTGACTGCTGCCTGTAGTCAAACAAACTGACTGCTGCCTGTAGTCAAACAAACTGACTGCTGCTTGTAGTCAAACAAACTGACTACTGCATGTAGTCAAACAAACTGGCTGCTGCCTGTAGTCAAACAAACTGACTGCTGCATGTAGTCAAACAAACTGGCTGCTGCCTGTAGTCAAACAAACTGACTGCTGCATGTAGTCAAACAAACTGGCTGCTGCCTGTAGTCAAACAAACTGACTGCTGCCTGTAGTCAAACAAACTGACTGCTGCCTGTAGCCAAACAAACTGACAGCTGCCTGTAGTCAAACAAACTGACTGCTGCCTGTATTCAAACAAACTGACTGCTGCATGTAGTCAAACAAACTGGCTGCTGCCTGTAGTCAAACAAACTGACTGCTGCCTGTACTCAAACAAACTGACTGCTGCATGTAGTCAAACAAACTGGCTGCTGCCTGTAGTCAAACAAACTGACTGCTGCCTGTAGTCAAACAAACTGACTGTTGCATGTAGTCAAACAAACTGACAGCTGCCTGTAGTCAAACAAACTGGCTGCTGCCTGTAGTCTAACAAACTGACAGCTGCCTGTAGTCAAACAAACTGACTGCTGCCTGTAGTCAAACAAACTGACTGCTGCATGTAGTCAAACAAACTGGCTGCTGCCTGTAGTCAAACAAACTGACTGCTGCCTGTAGTCAAACAAACTGACTGCTGCATGTAGTCAAACAAACTGGCTGCTGCCTGTAGTCAAACAAACTGGCTGCTGCCTGTAGTCAAACAAACTGGCTGCTGCCTGTAGTCAAACAAACTGACTGCTGCCTGTAGTCAAACAAACTGACAGCTGCCTGTAGTCAAACAAACTGACTGCTGCCTGTAGTCAAACAAACTGACTGCTGCATGTAGTCAAACAAACTGACAGCTGCCTGTAGTCAAACAAACTGACTGCTGCCTGTAGTCAAACAAACTGACTGCTGCCTGTAGTCAAACAAACTGACTGCTGCCTGTAGTCAAACAAACTGACTGCTGCATGTAGTCAAACATACTGACTGCTACATGTAGTCAAACAAACTGACTGCTACATGTAGTCAAACAAACTGACAGCTGCTTGTAGTCAAACAAACTGACAGCTGCATGTAGTCAAACAAACTGACTGCTGCCTGTAGTCAAACAAACTGACTGCTGCCTGTAGTCAAACAAACTGACTGCTGCCTGTAGTCAAACAAACTGACTGCTGCTTGTAGTCAAACAAACTGGCTGCTGCCTGTAGTCAAACAAACTGACTGCTACATGTAGTCAAACAAACTGACTGCTACATCTAGTCAAACAAACTGACTGCTACATGTAGTCAAACAAACTGACTGCTACATGTAGTCAAACAAACTGGCTGCTGCCTGTAGTCAAACAAACTGACTGCTGCCTGTAGTCAAACAAACTGACAGTTGCCTGTAGTCAAACAAACTGATTGCTGCCTGTAGTCAAACAAACTGACTGCTGCATGTAGTCAAACAAACTGACAGCTGCCTGTAGTCAAACAAACTGACTGCTGCCTGTAGTCAAACAAACTGACTGCTGCCTGTAGTCAAACAAACTGACTGCTGCCTGTAGTCAAACAAACTGACTGCTGCATGTAGTCAAACATACTGACTGCTACATGTAGTCAAACAAACTGACTGCTACATGTAGTCAAACAAACTGACAGCTGCTTGTAGTCAAACAAACTGACAGCTGCATGTAGTCAAACAAACTGACTGCTGCCTGTAGTCAAACAAACTGACTGCTGCCTGTAGTCAAACAAACTGACTGCTGCCTGTAGTCAAACAAACTGACTGCTGCTTGTAGTCAAACAAACTGGCTGCTTCCTGTAGTCAAACAAACTGACTGCTACATGTAGTCAAACAAACTGACTGCTACATCTAGTCAAACAAACTGACTGCTACATGTAGTCAAACAAACTGACTGCTACATGTAGTCAAACAAACTGACTGATGCCTGTAGTCAAACAAACCGACTGCTGCATGTAGTCAAACAAACTGACTGCTACATGTAATCAAACAAACTGACTGCTGCCTGTAGTCAAACAAACTGACTGCTGCATGTAGTCAAATAAACTGACTGATGCCTGTAGTCAAACAAACTGACTGCTGCCTGTAGTCAAACAAACTGACAGCTGCATGTAGTCAAACAAACTGACTGCTGCATGTAGTCAAACAAACTGACAGCTGCCTGTAGTCAAACAAACTGGCTGCTGCCTGTAGTCAAACAAACTGACAGCTGCCTGTAGTCAAACAAACTGACTGCTGCCTGTAGTCAAACAAACTGACTGCTGCCTGTAGTCAAACAAACTGACTGCTGCCTGTAGTCAAACAAACTGACTGCTGCATGTAGTCAAACATACTGACTGCTACATGTAGTCAAACAAACTGACTGCTACATGTAGTCAAACAAACTGAGAGCTGCTTGTAGTCAAACAAACTGACAGCTGCATGTAGTCAAACAAACTGACTGCTGCCTGTAGTCAAACAAACTGACTGCTGCCTGTAGTCAAACAAACTGACTGCTACATGTAGTCAAACAAACTGACTGCTACATGTAGTCAAACAAACTGACTGATGCCTGTAGTCAAACAAACTGACTGCTACATGTAGTCAAACAAACTGACTGCTACATGTAGTCAAACAAACTGACTGCTACATGTAGTCAAACAAACTGACTGCTGCCTGTAGTCAAATAAACTGACTGCTGCATGTAGTCAAACAAACTGACTGCTGCCTGTAGTCAAACAAACTGACTGCTGCCTGTAGTCAAACAAACTGACTACTGCCTGTAGTCAAACAAACTGACTGCTGCATGTAGTCAAACAAACTGACTGCTACATGTGGTCAACAAACTGACTGCTACATGTAGTCAAACAAACTGACTGTTGCCTGTAGTCAAACAAACTGACTGCTGCCTGTAGTCAAACAAACTGACTGCTACATGTAGTCAAACAAACTGACTGCTGCCTGTAGTCAAACAAACTGACTGCTGCCTGTAGTCAAACAAACTGACTGCTGCCTGTAGTCAAACAAACTGATTGCTACATGTAGTCAAACATACTGACTGCTACATGTAGTCAAACAAACTGACTGCTACATGTAGTCAAACAAACTGACAGCTGCTTGTAGTCAAACAAACTGACAGCTGCATGTATTCAAACAAACTGACTGCTGCCTGTAGTCAAACAAACTGACTGCTACATCTAGTCAAACAAACTGACTGCTACATGTAGTCAAACAAACTGACTGCTACATGTAGTCAAACAAACTGACTGATGCCTGTAGTCAAACAAACTGACTGCTGCATGTAGTCAAACAAATTGACTGCTACATGTAATAAAACAAACTGACTGCTGCCTGTAGTCAAACAAACTGACTGCTGCATGTAGTCAAACAAACTGACTGATGCCTGTAGTCAAACAAACTGAGTGCTGCCTGTAGTCAAACAAACTGACTGCTACATGTAGTCAAACAAACTGACTGCTGCCTGTAGTCAAACAAACTGACTGATGCCTGTAGTCAAACAAACTGACTGATGCCTGTAGTCAAACAAACTGACTGATGCCTGTAGTCAAACAAACTGACAGCTGCATATAGTCAAACAAACTGACTGATGCCTGTAGTCAAACAAACTGACTGCTACATGTAGTCAAACAAACTGACTGCTACATGTAGTCAAACAAACTGACTGCTACATGTAGTCAAACAAACTGACTGCTACATGTAGTCAAACAAACTGGCTGCTGCCTGTAGTCAAACAAACTGACTGCTACATGTAGTCAAACAAACTGACTGCTGCATGTAGTCAAACAAACTGACTGCTGCATGTAGTCAAACAAACTGACTGCTGCCTGTAGTCAAACAAACTGACTGCTGCATGTAGTCAAACAAACTGACTGCTACATGTAGTCAAACAAACTGACTGCTACATGTAGTCAAACAAACTGGCTGCTGCCTGTAGTCAAACAAACTGACTGCTACATGTAGTCAAACAAACTGACTGCTACATGTAGTCAAACAAACTGGCTGCTGCCTGTAGTCAAACAAACTGACTGCTGCCTGTAGTCAAACAAACTGACTGCTACATGTAGTCAAACAAACTGACTGCTGCCTGTAGTCAAACAAACTGACTGCTGCCTGTAGTCAAACAAACTGACTGCTGCCTGTAGTCAAACAAACTGACTGCTGCATGTAGTCAAACAAACTGGCTGTTGCCTGTAGTCAAACAAACTGGCTGCTGCCTGTAGTCAAACAAACTGGCTGCTGCCTGTAGTCAAACAAACTGACTGCTACATGTAGTCAAATAAACTGACTGCTACATCTAGTCAAACAAACTGACTGCTACATGTAGTCAAACAAACTGACTGCTACATGTAGTCAAACAAACTGACTGATGCCTGTAGTCAAACAAACTGACTGCTGCATGTAGTCAAACAAACTGACTGCTACATGTAATCAAACAAACTGACTGCTGCCTGTAGTCAAACAAACTGACTGCTGCATGTAGTCAAACAAACTGACTGATGCCTGTAGTCAAACAAACTGACTGCTACATGTAGTCAAACAAACTGACTGCTACATGTAGTCAAACAAACTGACTGCTACATGTAGTCAAACAAACTGACTGCTACATGTAGTCAAACAAACTGACTGCTGCCTGTAGTCAAACAAACTGACTGCTGCATGTAGTCAAACAAACTGACTGCTGCATGTAGTCAAACAAACTGACTGCTGCCTGTAGTCAAACAAACTGACTGCTGCATGTAGTCAAACAAACTGACTGCTACATGTAGTCAAACAAACTGACTGCTACATGTAGTCAAACAAACTGGCTGCTGCCTGTAGTCAAACAAACTGACTGCTGCCTGTAGTCAAACAAACTGACTGCTACATGTAGTCAAACAAACTGACTGCTGCCTGTAGTCAAACAAACTGACTGCTGCCTGTAGTCAAACAAACTGACTGCTGCCTGTAGTCAAACAAACTGACTGCTGCATGTAGTCAAACAAACTGGCTGTTGCCTGTAGTCAAACAAACTGGCTGCTGCCTGTAGTCAAACAAACTGGCTGCTGCCTGTAGTCAAACAAACTGACTGCTCCCTGTAGTCAAACAAACTGACAGCTGCCTGTAGTCAAACAAACTGACTGCTGCCTGTAGTCAAACAAACTGACTGCTGCATGTAGTCAAACAAACTGACAGCTGCCTGTAGTCAAACAAACTGACTGCTGCCTGTAGTCAAACAAACTGACTGCTGCCTGTAGTCAAACAAACTGACTGCTGCCTGTAGTCAAACAAACTGACTGCTGCATGTAGTCAAACATACTGACTGCTACATGTAGTCAAACAAACTGACTGCTACATGTAGTCAAACAAACTGAGAGCTGCTTGTAGTCAAACAAACTGACAGCTGCATGTAGTCAAACAAACTGACTGCTGCCTGTAGTCAAACAAACTGACTGCTGCCTGTAGTCAAACAAACTGACTGCTACATGTAGTCAAACAAACTGACTGCTACATGTAGTCAAACAAACTGACTGATGCCTGTAGTCAAACAAACTGACTGCTACATGTAGTCAAACAAACTGACTGCTACATGTAGTCAAACAAACTGACTGCTACATGTAGTCAAACAAACTGACTGCTGCCTGTAGTCAAATAAACTGACTGCTGCATGTAGTCAAACAAACTGACTGCTGCCTGTAGTCAAACAAACTGACTGCTGCCTGTAGTCAAACAAACTGACTACTGCCTGTAGTCAAACAAACTGACTGCTGCATGTAGTCAAACAAACTGACTGCTACATGTAGTCAACAAACTGACTGCTACATGTAGTCAAACAAACTGACTGTTGCCTGTAGTCAAACAAACTGACTGCTGCCTGTAGTCAAACAAACTGACTGCTACATGTAGTCAAACAAACTGGCTGCTGCCTGTAGTCAAACAAACTGGCTGCTGCCTGTAGTCAAACAAACTGACTGCTACATGTAGTCAAACAAACTGACTGCTACATCTAGTCAAACAAACTGACTGCTACATGTAGTCAAACAAACTGACTGCTACATGTAGTCAAACAAACTGACTGATGCCTGTAGTCAAACAAACTGACTGCTGCATGTAGTCAAACAAACTGACTGCTACATGTAATCAAACAAACTGACTGCTGCCTGTAGTCAAACAAACTGACTGCTGCATGTAGTCAAACAAACTGACTGATGCCTGTAGTCAAACAAACTGACTGCTACATGTAGTCAAACAAACTGACTGCTACATGTAGTCAAACAAACTGACTGCTACATGTAGTCAAACAAACTGACTGCTACATGTAGTCAAACAAACTGACTGCTGCCTGTAGTCAAACAAACTGACTGCTGCATGTAGTCAAACAAACTGACTGCTGCATGTAGTCAAACAAACTGACTGCTGCCTGTAGTCAAACAAACTGACTGCTGCATGTAGTCAAACAAACTGACTGCTACATGTAGTCAAACAAACTGACTGCTACATGTAGTCAAACAAACTGGCTGCTGCCTGTAGTCAAACAAACTGACTGCTGCCTGTAGTCAAACAAACTGACTGCTACATGTAGTCAAACAAACTGACTGCTGCCTGTAGTCAAACAAACTGACTGCTGCCTGTAGTCAAACAAACTGACTGCTGCCTGTAGTCAAACAAACTGACTGCTGCATGTAGTCAAACAAACTGGCTGTTGCCTGTAGTCAAACAAACTGGCTGCTGCCTGTAGTCAAACAAACTGGCTGCTGCCTGTAGTCAAACAAACTGACTGCTGCCTGTAGTCAAACAAACTGACAGCTGCCTGTAGTCAAACAAACTGACTGCTGCCTGTAGTCAAACAAACTGACTGCTGCATGTAGTCAAACAAACTGACAGCTGCCTGTAGTCAAACAAACTGACTGCTGCCTGTAGTCAAACAAACTGACTGCTGCCTGTAGTCAAACAAACTGACTGCTGCCTGTAGTCAAACAAACTGACTGCTGCATGTAGTCAAACATACTGACTGCTACATGTAGTCAAACAAACTGACTGCTACATGTAGTCAAACAAACTGAGAGCTGCTTGTAGTCAAACAAACTGACAGCTGCATGTAGTCAAACAAACTGACTGCTGCCTGTAGTCAAACAAACTGACTGCTGCCTGTAGTCAAACAAACTGACTGCTACATGTAGTCAAACAAACTGACTGCTACATGTAGTCAAACAAACTGACTGATGCCTGTAGTCAAACAAACTGACTGCTACATGTAGTCAAACAAACTGACTGCTACATGTAGTCAAACAAACTGACTGCTACATGTAGTCAAACAAACTGACTGCTGCCTGTAGTCAAATAAACTGACTGCTGCATGTAGTCAAACAAACTGACTGCTGCCTGTAGTCAAACAAACTGACTGCTGCCTGTAGTCAAACAAACTGACTACTGCCTGTAGTCAAACAAACTGACTGCTGCATGTAGTCAAACAAACTGACTGCTACATGTAGTCAACAAACTGACTGCTACATGTAGTCAAACAAACTGACTGTTGCCTGTAGTCAAACAAACTGACTGCTGCCTGTAGTCAAACAAACTGACTGCTACATGTAGTCAAACAAACTGACTGCTGCCTGTAGTCAAACAAACTGACTGCTGCCTGTAGTCAAACAAACTGACTGCTGCCTGTAGTCAAACAAACTGATTGCTACATGTAGTCAAACATACTGACTGCTACATGTAGTCAAACAAACTGACTGCTACATGTAGTCAAACAAACTGACAGCTGCTTGTAGTCAAACAAACTGACAGCTGCATGTATTCAAACAAACTGACTGCTGCCTGTAGTCAAACAAACTGACTGCTACATCTAGTCAAACAAACTGACTGCTACATGTAGTCAAACAAACTGACTGCTACATGTAGTCAAACAAACTGACTGATGCCTGTAGTCAAACAAACTGACTGCTGCATGTAGTCAAACAAATTGACTGCTACATGTAATAAAACAAACTGACTGCTGCCTGTAGTCAAACAAACTGACTGCTGCATGTAGTCAAACAAACTGACTGATGCCTGTAGTCAAACAAACTGAGTGCTGCCTGTAGTCAAACAAACTGACTGCTACATGTAGTCAAACAAACTGACTGCTGCCTGTAGTCAAACAAACTGACTGATGCCTGTAGTCAAACAAACTGACTGATGCCTGTAGTCAAACAAACTGACTGATGCCTGTAGTCAAACAAACTGACAGCTGCATATAGTCAAACAAACTGACTGATGCCTGTAGTCAAACAAACTGACTGCTACATGTAGTCAAACAAACTGACTGCTACATGTAGTCAAACAAACTGACTGCTACATGTAGTCAAACAAACTGACTGCTACATGTAGTCAAACAAACTGGCTGCTGCCTGTAGTCAAACAAACTGACTGCTACATGTAGTCAAACAAACTGACTGCTGCATGTAGTCAAACAAACTGACTGCTGCATGTAGTCAAACAAACTGACTGCTGCCTGTAGTCAAACAAACTGACTGCTGCATGTAGTCAAACAAACTGACTGCTACATGTAGTCAAACAAACTGACTGCTACATGTAGTCAAACAAACTGGCTGCTGCCTGTAGTCAAACAAACTGACTGCTACATGTAGTCAAACAAACTGACTGCTACATGTAGTCAAACAAACTGGCTGCTGCCTGTAGTCAAACAAACTGACTGCTGCCTGTAGTCAAACAAACTGACTGCTACATGTAGTCAAACAAACTGACTGCTGCCTGTAGTCAAACAAACTGACTGCTGCCTGTAGTCAAACAAACTGACTGCTGCCTGTAGTCAAACAAACTGACTGCTGCATGTAGTCAAACAAACTGGCTGTTGCCTGTAGTCAAACAAACTGGCTGCTGCCTGTAGTCAAACAAACTGGCTGCTGCCTGTAGTCAAACAAACTGACTGCTACATGTAGTCAAACAAACTGACTGCTACATGTAGTCAAACAAACTGACTGCTACATGTAGTCAAACAAACTGACTGCTACATGTAGTCAAACAAACTGACTGCTGCCTGTAGTCAAACAAACTGACTGCTGCATGTAGTCAAACAAACTGACTGCTGCATGTAGTCAAACAAACTGACTGCTGCCTGTAGTCAAACAAACTGACTGCTGCATATAGTCAAACAAACTGACTGCTACATGTAGTCAAACAAACTGACTGCTACATGTAGTCAAACAAACTGGCTGCTGCCTGTAGTCAAACAAACTGACTGCTGCCTGTAGTCAAACAAACTGACTGCTACATGTAGTCAAACAAACTGACTGCTGCCTGTAGTCAAACAAACTGACTGCTGCCTGTAGTCAAACAAACTGACTGCTGCTTGTAGTCAAACAAACTGACTGCTGCATGTAGTCAAACAAACTGGCTGTTGCCTGTAGTCAAACAAACTGGCTGCTGCCTGTAGTCAAACAAACTGGCTGCTGCCTGTAGTCAAACAAACTGACTGCTGCCTGTAGTCAAACAAACTGACAGCTGCCTGTAGTCAAACAAACTGACTGCTGCCTGTAGTCAAACAAACTGACTGCTACATGTAGTCAAACAAACTGACTGCTACATGTAGTCAAACAAACTGACTGCTACATGTAGTCAAACAAACTGACTGCTGCATGTAGTCAAACAAACTGACTGCTGCATGTAGTCAAACAAACTGACTGCTGCCTGTAGTCAAACAAACTGACTGCTGCATGTAGTCAAACAAACTGACTGCTACATGTAGTCAAACAAACTGACTGCTACATGTAGTCAAACAAACTGGCTGCTGCCTGTAGTCAAACAAACTGACTGCTGCCTGTAGTCAAACAAACTGACTGCTACATGTAGTCAAACAAACTGACTGCTGCCTGTAGTCAAACAAACTGACTGCTGCCTGTAGTCAAACAAACTGACTGCTGCCTGTAGTCAAACAAACTGACTGCTGCATGTAGTCAAACAAACTGGCTGTTGCCTGTAGTCAAACAAACTGGCTGCTGCCTGTAGTCAAACAAACTGGCTGCTGCCTGTAGTCAAACAAACTGACTGCTGCCTGTAGTCAAACAAACTGACAGCTGCCTGTAGTCAAACAAACTGACTGCTGCCTGTAGTCAAACAAACTGACTGCTGCATGTAGTCAAACAAACTGACAGCTGCCTGTAGTCAAACAAACTGACTGCTGCCTGTAGTCAAACAAACTGACTGCTGCCTGTAGTCAAACAAACTGACTGCTGCCTGTAGTCAAACAAACTGACTGCTGCATGTAGTCAAACATACTGACTGCTACATGTAGTCAAACAAACTGACTGCTACATGTAGTCAAACAAACTGAGAGCTGCTTGTAGTCAAACAAACTGACAGCTGCATGTAGTCAAACAAACTGACTGCTGCCTGTAGTCAAACAAACTGACTGCTGCCTGTAGTCAAACAAACTGACTGCTACATGTAGTCAAACAAACTGACTGCTACATGTAGTCAAACAAACTGACTGATGCCTGTAGTCAAACAAACTGACTGCTACATGTAGTCAAACAAACTGACTGCTACATGTAGTCAAACAAACTGACTGCTACATGTAGTCAAACAAACTGACTGCTGCCTGTAGTCAAATAAACTGACTGCTGCATGTAGTCAAACAAACTGACTGCTGCCTGTAGTCAAACAAACTGACTGCTGCCTGTAGTCAAACAAACTGACTACTGCCTGTAGTCAAACAAACTGACTGCTGCATGTAGTCAAACAAACTGACTGCTACATGTAGTCAACAAACTGACTGCTACATGTAGTCAAACAAACTGACTGTTGCCTGTAGTCAAACAAACTGACTGCTGCCTGTAGTCAAACAAACTGACTGCTACATGTAGTCAAACAAACTGACTGCTGCCTGTAGTCAAACAAACTGACTGCTGCCTGTAGTCAAACAAACTGACTGCTGCCTGTAGTCAAACAAACTGATTGCTACATGTAGTCAAACATACTGACTGCTACATGTAGTCAAACAAACTGACTGCTACATGTAGTCAAACAAACTGACAGCTGCTTGTAGTCAAACAAACTGACAGCTGCATGTATTCAAACAAACTGACTGCTGCCTGTAGTCAAACAAACTGACTGCTACATCTAGTCAAACAAACTGACTGCTACATGTAGTCAAACAAACTGACTGCTACATGTAGTCAAACAAACTGACTGATGCCTGTAGTCAAACAAACTGACTGCTGCATGTAGTCAAACAAATTGACTGCTACATGTAATAAAACAAACTGACTGCTGCCTGTAGTCAAACAAACTGACTGCTGCATGTAGTCAAACAAACTGACTGATGCCTGTAGTCAAACAAAAACTGAGTGCTGCCTGTAGTCAAACAAACTGACTGCTACATGTAGTCAAACAAACTGACTGCTGCCTGTAGTCAAACAAACTGACTGCTGCCTGTAGTCAAACAAACTGACTACTGCCTGTAGTCAAACAAACTGACTGCTGCATGTAGTCAAACAAACTGACTGCTACATGTAGTCAACAAACTGACTGCTACATGTAGTCAAACAAACTGACTGTTGCCTGTAGTCAAACAAACTGACTGCTGCCTGTAGTCAAACAAACTGACTGCTACATGTAGTCAAACAAACTGACTGCTGCCTGTAGTCAAACAAACTGACTGCTGCCTGTAGTCAAACAAACTGACTGCTGCCTGTAGTCAAACAAACTGATTGCTACATGTAGTCAAACATACTGACTGCTACATGTAGTCAAACAAACTGACTGCTACATGTAGTCAAACAAACTGACAGCTGCTTGTAGTCAAACAAACTGACAGCTGCATGTATTCAAACAAACTGACTGCTGCCTGTAGTCAAACAAACTGACTGCTACATCTAGTCAAACAAACTGACTGCTACATGTAGTCAAACAAACTGACTGCTACATGTAGTCAAACAAACTGACTGATGCCTGTAGTCAAACAAACTGACTGCTGCATGTAGTCAAACAAATTGACTGCTACATGTAATAAAACAAACTGACTGCTGCCTGTAGTCAAACAAACTGACTGCTGCATGTAGTCAAACAAACTGACTGATGCCTGTAGTCAAACAAAAACTGAGTGCTGCCTGTAGTCAAACAAACTGACTGCTACATGTAGTCAAACAAACTGACTGCTGCCTGTAGTCAAACAAACTGACTGATGCCTGTAGTCAAACAAACTGACTGATGCCTGTAGTCAAACAAACTGACTGATGCCTGTAGTCAAACAAACTGACTGCTGCCTGTAGTCAAACAAACTGACTGATGCCTGTAGTCAAACAAACTGACTGCTACATGTAGTCAAACAAACTGACTGCTACATGTAGTCAAACAAACTGACTGCTACATGTAGTCAAACAAACTGACTGCTGCCTGTAGTCAAATAAACTGACTGCTGCATGTAGTCAAACAAACTGACTGCTGCCTGTAGTCAAACAAACTGACTGCTGCCTGTAGTCAAACAAACTGACTACTGCCTGTAGTCAAACAAACTGACTGCTGCATGTAGTCAAACAAACTGACTGCTACATGTAGTCAACAAACTGACTGCTACATGTAGTCAAACAAACTGACTGTTGCCTGTAGTCAAACAAACTGACTGCTGCCTGTAGTCAAACAAACTGACTGCTACATGTAGTCAAACAAACTGACTGCTGCCTGTAGTCAAACAAACTGACTGCTGCCTGTAGTCAAACAAACTGACTGCTGCCTGTAGTCAAACAAACTGATTGCTACATGTAGTCAAACATACTGACTGCTACATGTAGTCAAACAAACTGACTGCTGCATGTAGTCAAACAAACTGACTGCTGCATGTAGTCAAACAAACTGACTGCTGCCTGTAGTCAAACAAACTGACTGCTGCATGTAGTCAAACAAACTGACTGCTACATGTAGTCAAACAAACTGACTGCTACATGTAGTCAAACAAACTGGCTGCTGCCTGTAGTCAAACAAACTGACTGCTACATGTAGTCAAACAAACTGACTGCTACATGTAGTCAAACAAACTGGCTGCTGCCTGTAGTCAAACAAACTGACTGCTGCCTGTAGTCAAACAAACTGACTGCTACATGTAGTCAAACAAACTGACTGCTGCCTGTAGTCAAACAAACTGACTGCTGCCTGTAGTCAAACAAACTGACTGCTGCCTGTAGTCAAACAAACTGACTGCTGCATGTAGTCAAACAAACTGGCTGTTGCCTGTAGTCAAACAAACTGGCTGCTGCCTGTAGTCAAACAAACTGGCTGCTGCCTGTAGTCAAACAAACTGACTGCTACATGTAGTCAAACAAACTGACTGCTACATGTAGTCAAACAAACTGACTGCTACATGTAGTCAAACAAACTGACTGCTACATGTAGTCAAACAAACTGACTGCTGCCTGTAGTCAAACAAACTGACTGCTGCATGTAGTCAAACAAACTGACTGCTGCATGTAGTCAAACAAACTGACTGCTGCCTGTAGTCAAACAAACTGACTGCTGCATATAGTCAAACAAACTGACTGCTACATGTAGTCAAACAAACTGACTGCTACATGTAGTCAAACAAACTGGCTGCTGCCTGTAGTCAAACAAACTGACTGCTGCCTGTAGTCAAACAAACTGACTGCTACATGTAGTCAAACAAACTGACTGCTGCCTGTAGTCAAACAAACTGACTGCTGCCTGTAGTCAAACAAACTGACTGCTGCTTGTAGTCAAACAAACTGACTGCTGCATGTAGTCAAACAAACTGGCTGTTGCCTGTAGTCAAACAAACTGGCTGCTGCCTGTAGTCAAACAAACTGGCTGCTGCCTGTAGTCAAACAAACTGACTGCTGCCTGTAGTCAAACAAACTGACAGCTGCCTGTAGTCAAACAAACTGACTGCTGCCTGTAGTCAAACAAACTGACTGCTACATGTAGTCAAACAAACTGACTGCTACATGTAGTCAAACAAACTGACTGCTACATGTAGTCAAACAAACTGACTGCTGCATGTAGTCAAACAAACTGACTGCTGCATGTAGTCAAACAAACTGACTGCTGCCTGTAGTCAAACAAACTGACTGCTGCATGTAGTCAAACAAACTGACTGCTACATGTAGTCAAACAAACTGACTGCTACATGTAGTCAAACAAACTGGCTGCTGCCTGTAGTCAAACAAACTGACTGCTGCCTGTAGTCAAACAAACTGACTGCTACATGTAGTCAAACAAACTGACTGCTGCCTGTAGTCAAACAAACTGACTGCTGCCTGTAGTCAAACAAACTGACTGCTGCCTGTAGTCAAACAAACTGACTGCTGCATGTAGTCAAACAAACTGGCTGTTGCCTGTAGTCAAACAAACTGGCTGCTGCCTGTAGTCAAACAAACTGGCTGCTGCCTGTAGTCAAACAAACTGACTGCTGCCTGTAGTCAAACAAACTGACAGCTGCCTGTAGTCAAACAAACTGACTGCTGCCTGTAGTCAAACAAACTGACTGCTGCATGTAGTCAAACAAACTGACAGCTGCCTGTAGTCAAACAAACTGACTGCTGCCTGTAGTCAAACAAACTGACTGCTGCCTGTAGTCAAACAAACTGACTGCTGCCTGTAGTCAAACAAACTGACTGCTGCATGTAGTCAAACATACTGACTGCTACATGTAGTCAAACAAACTGACTGCTACATGTAGTCAAACAAACTGAGAGCTGCTTGTAGTCAAACAAACTGACAGCTGCATGTAGTCAAACAAACTGACTGCTGCCTGTAGTCAAACAAACTGACTGCTGCCTGTAGTCAAACAAACTGACTGCTACATGTAGTCAAACAAACTGACTGCTACATGTAGTCAAACAAACTGACTGATGCCTGTAGTCAAACAAACTGACTGCTACATGTAGTCAAACAAACTGACTGCTACATGTAGTCAAACAAACTGACTGCTACATGTAGTCAAACAAACTGACTGCTGCCTGTAGTCAAATAAACTGACTGCTGCATGTAGTCAAACAAACTGACTGCTGCCTGTAGTCAAACAAACTGACTGCTGCCTGTAGTCAAACAAACTGACTACTGCCTGTAGTCAAACAAACTGACTGCTGCATGTAGTCAAACAAACTGACTGCTACATGTAGTCAACAAACTGACTGCTACATGTAGTCAAACAAACTGACTGTTGCCTGTAGTCAAACAAACTGACTGCTGCCTGTAGTCAAACAAACTGACTGCTACATGTAGTCAAACAAACTGACTGCTGCCTGTAGTCAAACAAACTGACTGCTGCCTGTAGTCAAACAAACTGACTGCTGCCTGTAGTCAAACAAACTGATTGCTACATGTAGTCAAACATACTGACTGCTACATGTAGTCAAACAAACTGACTGCTACATGTAGTCAAACAAACTGACAGCTGCTTGTAGTCAAACAAACTGACAGCTGCATGTATTCAAACAAACTGACTGCTGCCTGTAGTCAAACAAACTGACTGCTACATCTAGTCAAACAAACTGACTGCTACATGTAGTCAAACAAACTGACTGCTACATGTAGTCAAACAAACTGACTGATGCCTGTAGTCAAACAAACTGACTGCTGCATGTAGTCAAACAAATTGACTGCTACATGTAATAAAACAAACTGACTGCTGCCTGTAGTCAAACAAACTGACTGCTGCATGTAGTCAAACAAACTGACTGATGCCTGTAGTCAAACAAAAACTGAGTGCTGCCTGTAGTCAAACAAACTGACTGCTACATGTAGTCAAACAAACTGACTGCTGCCTGTAGTCAAACAAACTGACTGATGCCTGTAGTCAAACAAACTGACTGATGCCTGTAGTCAAACAAACTGACTGATGCCTGTAGTCAAACAAACTGACAGCTGCATATAGTCAAACAAACTGACTGATGCCTGTAGTCAAACAAACTGACTGCTACATGTAGTCAAACAAACTGACTGCTACATGTAGTCAAACAAACTGACTGCTACATGTAGTCAAACAAACTGACTGCTACATGTAGTCAAACAAACTGGCTGCTGCCTGTAGTCAAACAAACTGACTGCTACATGTAGTCAAACAAACTGACTGCTGCATGTAGTCAAACAAACTGACTGCTGCATGTAGTCAAACAAACTGACTGCTGCCTGTAGTCAAACAAACTGACTGCTGCATGTAGTCAAACAAACTGACTGCTACATGTAGTCAAACAAACTGACTGCTACATGTAGTCAAACAAACTGGCTGCTGCCTGTAGTCAAACAAACTGACTGCTACATGTAGTCAAACAAACTGACTGCTACATGTAGTCAAACAAACTGGCTGCTGCCTGTAGTCAAACAAACTGACTGCTGCCTGTAGTCAAACAAACTGACTGCTACATGTAGTCAAACAAACTGACTGCTGCCTGTAGTCAAACAAACTGACTGCTGCCTGTAGTCAAACAAACTGACTGCTGCCTGTAGTCAAACAAACTGACTGCTGCATGTAGTCAAACAAACTGGCTGTTGCCTGTAGTCAAACAAACTGGCTGCTGCCTGTAGTCAAACAAACTGGCTGCTGCCTGTAGTCAAACAAACTGACTGCTACATGTAGTCAAACAAACTGACTGCTACATCTAGTCAAACAAACTGACTGCTACATGTAGTCAAACAAACTGACTGCTACATGTAGTCAAACAAACTGACTGATGCCTGTAGTCAAACAAACTGACTGCTGCATGTAGTCAAACAAACTGACTGCTACATGTAATCAAACAAACTGACTGCTGCCTGTAGTCAAACAAACTGACTGCTGCATGTAGTCAAACAAACTGACTGATGCCTGTAGTCAAACAAACTGACTGCTACATGTAGTCAAACAAACTGACTGCTACATGTAGTCAAACAAACTGACTGCTACATGTAGTCAAACAAACTGACTGCTACATGTAGTCAAACAAACTGACTGCTGCCTGTAGTCAAACAAACTGACTGCTGCATGTAGTCAAACAAACTGACTGCTGCATGTAGTCAAACAAACTGACTGCTGCCTGTAGTCAAACAAACTGACTGCTGCATGTAGTCAAACAAACTGACTGCTACATGTAGTCAAACAAACTGACTGCTACATGTAGTCAAACAAACTGGCTGCTGCCTGTAGTCAAACAAACTGACTGCTGCCTGTAGTCAAACAAACTGACTGCTACATGTAGTCAAACAAACTGACTGCTGCCTGTAGTCAAACAAACTGACTGCTGCCTGTAGTCAAACAAACTGACTGCTGCCTGTAGTCAAACAAACTGACTGCTGCATGTAGTCAAACAAACTGGCTGTTGCCTGTAGTCAAACAAACTGGCTGCTGCCTGTAGTCAAACAAACTGGCTGCTGCCTGTAGTCAAACAAACTGACTGCTGCCTGTAGTCAAACAAACTGACAGCTGCCTGTAGTCAAACAAACTGACTGCTGCCTGTAGTCAAACAAACTGACTGCTGCATGTAGTCAAACAAACTGACAGCTGCCTGTAGTCAAACAAACTGACTGCTGCCTGTAGTCAAACAAACTGACTGCTGCCTGTAGTCAAACAAACTGACTGCTGCCTGTAGTCAAACAAACTGACTGCTGCATGTAGTCAAACATACTGACTGCTACATGTAGTCAAACAAACTGACTGCTACATGTAGTCAAACAAACTGAGAGCTGCTTGTAGTCAAACAAACTGACAGCTGCATGTAGTCAAACAAACTGACTGCTGCCTGTAGTCAAACAAACTGACTGCTGCCTGTAGTCAAACAAACTGACTGCTACATGTAGTCAAACAAACTGACTGCTACATGTAGTCAAACAAACTGACTGATGCCTGTAGTCAAACAAACTGACTGCTACATGTAGTCAAACAAACTGACTGCTACATGTAGTCAAACAAACTGACTGCTACATGTAGTCAAACAAACTGACTGCTGCCTGTAGTCAAATAAACTGACTGCTGCATGTAGTCAAACAAACTGACTGCTGCCTGTAGTCAAACAAACTGACTGCTGCCTGTAGTCAAACAAACTGACTACTGCCTGTAGTCAAACAAACTGACTGCTGCATGTAGTCAAACAAACTGACTGCTACATGTAGTCAACAAACTGACTGCTACATGTAGTCAAACAAACTGACTGTTGCCTGTAGTCAAACAAACTGACTGCTGCCTGTAGTCAAACAAACTGACTGCTACATGTAGTCAAACAAACTGACTGCTGCCTGTAGTCAAACAAACTGACTGCTGCCTGTAGTCAAACAAACTGACTGCTGCCTGTAGTCAAACAAACTGATTGCTACATGTAGTCAAACATACTGACTGCTACATGTAGTCAAACAAACTGACTGCTACATGTAGTCAAACAAACTGACAGCTGCTTGTAGTCAAACAAACTGACAGCTGCATGTATTCAAACAAACTGACTGCTGCCTGTAGTCAAACAAACTGACTGCTACATCTAGTCAAACAAACTGACTGCTACATGTAGTCAAACAAACTGACTGCTACATGTAGTCAAACAAACTGACTGATGCCTGTAGTCAAACAAACTGACTGCTGCATGTAGTCAAACAAATTGACTGCTACATGTAATAAAACAAACTGACTGCTGCCTGTAGTCAAACAAACTGACTGCTGCATGTAGTCAAACAAACTGACTGATGCCTGTAGTCAAACAAACTGAGTGCTGCCTGTAGTCAAACAAACTGACTGCTACATGTAGTCAAACAAACTGACTGCTGCCTGTAGTCAAACAAACTGACTGATGCCTGTAGTCAAACAAACTGACTGATGCCTGTAGTCAAACAAATTGACTGATGCCTGTAGTCAAACAAACTGACAGCTGCATATAGTCAAACAAACTGACTGATGCCTGTAGTCAAACAAACTGACTGCTACATGTAGTCAAACAAACTGACTGCTACATGTAGTCAAACAAACTGACTGCTACATGTAGTCAAACAAACTGACTGCTACATGTAGTCAAACAAACTGGCTGCTGCCTGTAGTCAAACAAACTGACTGCTACATGTAGTCAAACAAACTGACTGCTGCATGTAGTCAAACAAACTGACTGCTGCATGTAGTCAAACAAACTGACTGCTGCCTGTAGTCAAACAAACTGACTGCTGCATGTAGTCAAACAAACTGACTGCTACATGTAGTCAAACAAACTGACTGCTACATGTAGTCAAACAAACTGGCTGCTGCCTGTAGTCAAACAAACTGACTGCTACATGTAGTCAAACAAACTGACTGCTACATGTAGTCAAACAAACTGGCTGCTGCCTGTAGTCAAACAAACTGACTGCTGCCTGTAGTCAAACAAACTGACTGCTACATGTAGTCAAACAAACTGACTGCTGCCTGTAGTCAAACAAACTGACTGCTGCCTGTAGTCAAACAAACTGACTGCTGCCTGTAGTCAAACAAACTGACTGCTGCATGTAGTCAAACAAACTGGCTGTTGCCTGTAGTCAAACAAACTGGCTGCTGCCTGTAGTCAAACAAACTGGCTGCTGCCTGTAGTCAAACAAACTGACTGCTACATGTAGTCAAACAAACTGACTGCTACATGTAGTCAAACAAACTGACTGCTACATGTAGTCAAACAAACTGACTGCTACATGTAGTCAAACAAACTGACTGCTGCCTGTAGTCAAACAAACTGACTGCTGCATGTAGTCAAACAAACTGACTGCTGCATGTAGTCAAACAAACTGACTGCTGCCTGTAGTCAAACAAACTGACTGCTGCATATAGTCAAACAAACTGACTGCTACATGTAGTCAAACAAACTGACTGCTACATGTAGTCAAACAAACTGGCTGCTGCCTGTAGTCAAACAAACTGACTGCTGCCTGTAGTCAAACAAACTGACTGCTACATGTAGTCAAACAAACTGACTGCTGCCTGTAGTCAAACAAACTGACTGCTGCCTGTAGTCAAACAAACTGACTGCTGCTTGTAGTCAAACAAACTGACTGCTGCATGTAGTCAAACAAACTGGCTGTTGCCTGTAGTCAAACAAACTGGCTGCTGCCTGTAGTCAAACAAACTGGCTGCTGCCTGTAGTCAAACAAACTGACTGCTGCCTGTAGTCAAACAAACTGACAGCTGCCTGTAGTCAAACAAACTGACTGCTGCCTGTAGTCAAACAAACTGACTGCTGCATGTAGTCAAACAAACTGACAGCTGCCTGTAGTCAAACAAACTGACTGCTGCCTGTAGTCAAACAAACTGACTGCTGCCTGTAGTCAAACAAACTGACTGCTGCCTGTAGTCAAACAAACTGACTGCTGCATGTAGTCAAACATACTGACTGCTACATGTAGTCAAACAAACTGACTGCTACATGTAGTCAAACAAACTGAGAGCTGCTTGTAGTCAAACAAACTGACAGCTGCATGTAGTCAAACAAACTGACTGCTGCCTGTAGTCAAACAAACTGACTGCTGCCTGTAGTCAAACAAACTGACTGCTACATGTAGTCAAACAAACTGACTGCTACATGTAGTCAAACAAACTGACTGATGCCTGTAGTCAAACAAACTGACTGCTACATGTAGTCAAACAAACTGACTGCTACATGTAGTCAAACAAACTGACTGCTACATGTAGTCAAACAAACTGACTGCTGCCTGTAGTCAAATAAACTGACTGCTGCATGTAGTCAAACAAACTGACTGCTGCCTGTAGTCAAACAAACTGACTGCTGCCTGTAGTCAAACAAACTGACTGCTGCCTGTAGTCAAACAAACTGACTGCTACATGTAGTCAAACAAACTGACTGCTGCCTGTAGTCAAACAAACTGACTGCTGCCTGTAGTCAAACAAACTGACTGCTGCCTGTAGTCAAACAAACTGACTGCTGCCTGTAGTCAAACAAACTGACTGCTGCCTGTAGTCAAACAAACTGACTGCTGCCTGTAGTCAAACAAACTGACTGCTACATGTAGTCAAACAAACTGACTGCTGCCTGTAGTCAAACAAACTGACTGCTGCCTGTAGTCAAACAAACTGACTGCTGCCTGTAGTCAAACAAACTGACTGCTGCATGTAGTCAAACAAACTGGCTGTTGCCTGTAGTCAAACAAACTGGCTGCTGCCTGTAGTCAAACAAACTGGCTGCTGCCTGTAGTCAAACAAACTGACTGCTGCCTGTAGTCAAACAAACTGACAGCTGCCTGTAGTCAAACAAACTGACTGCTGCCTGTAGTCAAACAAACTGACTGCTGCATGTAGTCAAACAAACTGGCTGCTGCCTGTAGTCAAACAAACTGACTGCTGCATGTAGTCAAAAAAACTGGCTGCTGCCTGTAGTCAAACAAACTGACTGCTGCATGTAGTCAAACAAACTGGCTGCTGCCTGTAGTCAAACAAACTGACTGCTGCCTGTAGTCAAACAAACTGACTGCTGCCTGTAGTCAAACAAACTGACAGCTGCCTGTAGTCAAACAAACTGACAGCTGCCTGTAGTCAAACAAACTGACAGCTGCATGTAGTCAAACAAACTGACTGCTGCCTGTAGTCAAACAAACTGACTGCTGCATGTGGTAAAAAAAACTGACTGCTGCCTGTAGTCAAACAAACTGACTGCTGCCAGTAGTCAAACAAACTGACTTCTGCTTGTAGTCAAACAAACTGGCTGCTGCCTGTAGTCAAACAAACTAACTGCTGCTTGTAGTCAAACAAACTGACTGCTGCATGTAGTCAAACAAACTGGCTGCTGCCTGTAGTCAAACAAACTGACTGCTGCATGTAGTCAAAAAAACTGGCTGCTGCCTGTAGTCAAACAAACTGACTGCTGCATGTAGTCAAACAAACTGGCTGCTGCCTGTAGTCAAACAAACTGACAGCTGCCTGTAGTCAAACAAACTGACAGCTGCCTGTAGTCAAACAAACTGACTGCTGCCTGTAGTCAAACAAACTGACTGCTGCTTGTAGTCAAACAAACTGGCTGCTGCCTGTAGTCAAACAAACTGACTGCTACATGTAGTCAAACAAACTGACTGCTACATCTAGTCAAACAAACTGACTGCTACATATAGTCAAACAAACTGACTGCTACATGTAGTCAAACAAACTGACTGATGCCTGTAGTCAAACAAACTGACTGCTGCATGTAGTCAAACAAACTGACTGCTACATGTAATCAAACAAACTGACTGCTGCCTGTAGTCAAACAAACTGACTGCTGCATGTAGTCAAACAAACTGACTGCTGCCTGTAGTCAAACAAACTGACTGCTACATGTAGTCAAACAAACTGACTGCTACATGTAGTCAAACAAACTGACTGCTACATGTAGTCAAACAAACTGACTGCTACATGTAGTCAAACAAACTGACTGCTGCCTGTAGTCAAACAAACTGACTGCTGCATGTAGTCAAACAAACTGACTGCTGCATGTAGTCAAACAAACTGACTGCTGCCTGTAGTCAAACAAACTGACTGCTGCATGTAGTCAAACAAACTGACTGCTACATGTAGTCAAACAAACTGACTGCTACATGTAGTCAAACAAACTGGCTGCTGCCTGTAGTCAAACAAACTGACTGCTACATGTAGTCAAACAAACTGACTGCTACATGTAGTCAAACAAACTGACTGCTGCCTGTAGTCAAACAAACTGACTGCTGCCTGTAGTCAAACAAACTGACTGCTGCCTGTAGTCAAACAAACTGACTGCTGCATGTAGTCAAACAAACTGGCTGTTGCCTGTAGTCAAACAAACTGGCTGCTGCCTGTAGTCAAACAAACTGGCTGCTGCCTGTAGTCAAACAAACTGACTGCTGCCTGTAGTCAAACAAACTGACAGCTGCCTGTAGTCAAACAAACTGACTGCTGCCTGTAGTCAAACAAACTGACTGCTGCATGTAGTCAAACAAACTGACAGCTGCCTGTAGTCAAACAAACTGACTGCTGCCTGTAGTCAAACAAACTGACTGCTGCCTGTAGTCAAACAAACTGACTGCTGCCTGTAGTCAAACAAACTGACTGCTGCATGTAGTCAAACATACTGACTGCTACATGTAGTCAAACAAACTGACTGCTACATGTAGTCAAACAAACTGAGAGCTGCTTGTAGTCAAACAAACTGACAGCTGCATGTAGTCAAACAAACTGACTGCTGCCTGTAGTCAAACAAACTGACTGCTGCCTGTAGTCAAACAAACTGACTGCTACATGTAGTCAAACAAACTGACTGCTACATGTAGTCAAACAAACTGACTGATGCCTGTAGTCAAACAAACTGACTGCTACATGTAGTCAAACAAACTGACTGCTACATGTAGTCAAACAAACTGACTGCTACATGTAGTCAAACAAACTGACTGCTGCCTGTAGTCAAATAAACTGACTGCTGCATGTAGTCAAACAAACTGACTGCTGCCTGTAGTCAAACAAACTGACTGCTGCCTGTAGTCAAACAAACTGACTACTGCCTGTAGTCAAACAAACTGACTGCTGCATGTATTCAAACAAACTGACTGCTACATGTAGTCAACAAACTGACTGCTACATGTAGTCAAACAAACTGACTGTTGCCTGTAGTCAAACAAACTGACTGCTGCCTGTAGTCAAACAAACTGACTGCTACATGTAGTCAAACAAACTGACTGCTGCCTGTAGTCAAACAAACTGACTGCTGCCTGTAGTCAAACAAACTGACTGCTGCCTGTAGTCAAACAAACTGATTGCTACATGTAGTCAAACATACTGACTGCTACATGTAGTCAAACAAACTGACTGCTACATGTAGTCAAACAAACTGACAGCTGCTTGTAGTCAAACAAACTGACAGCTGCATGTATTCAAACAAACTGACTGCTGCCTGTAGTCAAACAAACTGACTGCTACATCTAGTCAAACAAACTGACTGCTACATGTAGTCAAACAAACTGACTGCTACATGTAGTCAAACAAACTGACTGATGCCTGTAGTCAAACAAACTGACTGCTGCATGTAGTCAAACAAATTGACTGCTACATGTAATAAAACAAACTGACTGCTGCCTGTAGTCAAACAAACTGACTGCTGCATGTAGTCAAACAAACTGACTGATGCCTGTAGTCAAACAAACTGAGTGCTGCCTGTAGTCAAACAAACTGACTGCTACATGTAGTCAAACAAACTGACTGCTGCCTGTAGTCAAACAAACTGACTGATGCCTGTAGTCAAACAAACTGACTGATGCCTGTAGTCAAACAAACTGACTGATGCCTGTAGTCAAACAAACTGACAGCTGCATATAGTCAAACAAACTGACTGATGCCTGTAGTCAAACAAACTGACTGCTACATGTAGTCAAACAAACTGACTTCTACATGTAGTCAAACAAACTGACTGCTACATGTAGTCAAACAAACTGACTGCTACATGTAGTCAAACAAACTGGCTGCTGCCTGTAGTCAAACAAACTGACTGCTACATGTAGTCAAACAAACTGACTGCTGCATGTAGTCAAACAAACTGACTGCTGCATGTAGTCAAACAAACTGACTGCTGCCTGTAGTCAAACAAACTGACTGCTGCATGTAGTCAAACAAACTGACTGCTACATGTAGTCAAACAAACTGACTGCTACATGTAGTCAAACAAACTGGCTGCTGCCTGTAGTCAAACAAACTGACTGCTACATGTAGTCAAACAAACTGACTGCTACATGTAGTCAAACAAACTGGCTGCTGCCTGTAGTCAAACAAACTGCCTGCTGCCTGTAGTCAAACAAACTGACTGCTACATGTAGTCAAACAAACTGACTGCTGCCTGTAGTCAAACAAACTGACTGCTGCCTGTAGTCAAACAAACTGACTGCTGCCTGTAGTCAAACAAACTGACTGCTGCATGTAGTCAAACAAACTGGCTGTTGCCTGTAGTCAAACAAACTGGCTGCTGCCTGTAGTCAAACAAACTGGCTGCTGCCTGTAGTCAAACAAACTGACTGCTACATGTAGTCAAACAAACTGACTGCTACATCTAGTCAAACAAACTGACTGCTACATGTAGTCAAACAAACTGACTGCTACATGTAGTCAAACAAACTGACTGATGCCTGTAGTCAAACAAACTGACTGCTGCATGTAGTCAAACAAACTGACTGATGCCTGTAGTCAAACAAACTGACTGCTACATGTAGTCAAACAAACTGACTGCTACATGTAGTCAAACAAACTGACTGCTACATGTAGTCAAACAAACTGACTGCTACATGTAGTCAAACAAACTGACTGCTGCCTGTAGTCAAACAAACTGACTGCTGCATGTAGTCAAACAAACTGACTGCTGCATGTAGTCAAACAAACTGACTGCTGCCTGTAGTCAAACAAACTGACTGCTGCATGTAGTCAAACAAACTGACTGCTACATGTAGTCAAACAAACTGACTGCTACATGTAGTCAAACAAACTGGCTGCTGCCTGTAGTCAAACAAACTGACTGCTGCCTGTAGTCAAACAAACTGACTGCTACATGTAGTCAAACAAACTGACTGCTGCCTGTAGTCAAACAAACTGACTGCTGCCTGTAGTCAAACAAACTGACTGCTGCCTGTAGTCAAACAAACTGACTGCTGCATGTAGTCAAACAAACTGGCTGTTGCCTGTAGTCAAACAAACTGGCTGCTGCCTGTAGTCAAACAAACTGGCTGCTGCCTGTAGTCAAACAAACTGACTGCTGCCTGTAGTCAAACAAACTGACAGCTGCCTGTAGTCAAACAAACTGACTGCTGCCTGTAGTCAAACAAACTGACTGCTGCATGTAGTCAAACAAACTGACAGCTGCCTGTAGTCAAACAAACTGACTGCTGCCTGTAGTCAAACAAACTGACTGCTGCCTGTAGTCA
Source organism: Escarpia spicata (assembly GCA_963995525.1). NCBI lineage: Eukaryota > Metazoa > Annelida > Polychaeta > Sabellida > Siboglinidae > Escarpia > Escarpia spicata. The sequence goes on along the minus strand of OZ023210.1, from coordinate 51,673,763 downwards.
AACAAACTGACTGCTGCCTGTAGTCAAACAAACTGACTGCTGCATGTAGTCAAACATACTGACTGCTACATGTAGTCAAACAAACTGACTGCTACATGTAGTCAAACAAACTGAGAGCTGCTTGTAGTCAAACAAACTGACAGCTGCATGTAGTCAAACAAACTGACTGCTGCCTGTAGTCAAACAAACTGACTGCTGCCTGTAGTCAAACAAACTGACTGCTACATGTAGTCAAACAAACTGACTGCTACATGTAGTCAAACAAACTGACTGATGCCTGTAGTCAAACAAACTGACTGCTACATGTAGTCAAACAAACTGACTGCTACATGTAGTCAAACAAACTGACTGCTACATGTAGTCAAACAAACTGACTGCTGCCTGTAGTCAAATAAACTGACTGCTGCATGTAGTCAAACAAACTGACTGCTGCCTGTAGTCAAACAAACTGACTGCTGCCTGTAGTCAAACAAACTGACTACTGCCTGTAGTCAAACAAACTGACTGCTGCATGTAGTCAAACAAACTGACTGCTACATGTAGTCAACAAACTGACTGCTACATATAGTCAAACAAACTGACTGTTGCCTGTAGTCAAACAAACTGACTGCTGCCTGTAGTCAAACAAACTGACTGCTACATGTAGTCAAACAAACTGACTGCTGCCTGTAGTCAAACAAACTGACTGCTGCCTGTAGTCAAACAAACTGACTGCTGCCTGTAGTCAAACAAACTGATTGCTACATGTAGTCAAACATACTGACTGCTACATGTAGTCAAACAAACTGACTGCTACATGTAGTCAAACAAACTGGCTGCTGCCTGTAGTCAAACAAACTGACTGCTGCCTGTAGTCAAACAAACTGACTGCTGCCTGTAGTCAAACAAACTGACTGCTGCCTGTAGTCAAACAAACTGACTGCTGCCTGTAGTCAAACAAACTGATTGCTACATGTAGTCAAACATACTGACTGCTACATGTAGTCAAACAAACTGACTGCTACATGTAGTCAAACAAACTGACAGCTGCTTGTAGTCAAACAAACTGACAGCTGCATGTATTCAAACAAACTGACTGCTGCCTGTAGTCAAACAAACTGACTGCTACATCTAGTCAAACAAACTGACTGCTACATGTAGTCAAACAAACTGACTGCTACATGTAGTCAAACAAACTGACTGATGCCTGTAGTCAAACAAACTGACTGCTGCATGTAGTCAAACAAATTGACTGCTACATGTAATAAAACAAACTGACTGCTGCCTGTAGTCAAACAAACTGACTGCTGCATGTAGTCAAACAAACTGACTGATGCCTGTAGTCAAACAAACTGAGTGCTGCCTGTAGTCAAACAAACTGACTGCTACATGTAGTCAAACAAACTGACTGCTGCCTGTAGTCAAACAAACTGACTGATGCCTGTAGTCAAACAAACTGACTGATGCCTGTAGTCAAACAAACTGACTGATGCCTGTAGTCAAACAAACTGACAGCTGCATATAGTCAAACAAACTGACTGATGCCTGTAGTCAAACAAACTGACTGCTACATGTAGTCAAACAAACTGACTGCTACATGTAGTCAAACAAACTGACTGCTACATGTAGTCAAACAAACTGACTGCTACATGTAGTCAAACAAACTGGCTGCTGCCTGTAGTCAAACAAACTGACTGCTACATGTAGTCAAACAAACTGACTGCTGCATGTAGTCAAACAAACTGACTGCTGCATGTAGTCAAACAAACTGACTGCTGCCTGTAGTCAAACAAACTGACTGCTGCATGTAGTCAAACAAACTGACTGCTACATGTAGTCAAACAAACTGACTGCTACATGTAGTCAAACAAACTGGCTGCTGCCTGTAGTCAAACAAACTGACTGCTACATGTAGTCAAACAAACTGACTGCTACATGTAGTCAAACAAACTGGCTGCTGCCTGTAGTCAAACAAACTGACTGCTGCCTGTAGTCAAACAAACTGACTGCTACATGTAGTCAAACAAACTGACTGCTGCCTGTAGTCAAACAAACTGACTGCTGCCTGTAGTCAAACAAACTGACTGCTGCCTGTAGTCAAACAAACTGACTGCTGCATGTAGTCAAACAAACTGGCTGTTGCCTGTAGTCAAACAAACTGGCTGCTGCCTGTAGTCAAACAAACTGGCTGCTGCCTGTAGTCAAACAAACTGACTGCTACATGTAGTCAAACAAACTGACTGCTACATCTAGTCAAACAAACTGACTGCTACATGTAGTCAAACAAACTGACTGCTACATGTAGTCAAACAAACTGACTGATGCCTGTAGTCAAACAAACTGACTGCTGCATGTAGTCAAACAAACTGACTGCTACATGTAATCAAACAAACTGACTGCTTCCTGTAGTCAAACAAACTGACTGCTGCATGTAGTCAAACAAACTGACTGATGCCTGTAGTCAAACAAACTGACTGCTACATGTAGTCAAACAAACTGACTGCTACATGTAGTCAAACAAACTGACTGCTACATGTAGTCAAACAAACTGACTGCTACATGTAGTCAAACAAACTGACTGCTGCCTGTAGTCAAACAAACTGACTGCTGCATGTAGTCAAACAAACTGACTGCTGCATGTAGTCAAACAAACTGACTGCTGCCTGTAGTCAAACAAACTGACTGCTGCATGTAGTCAAACAAACTGACTGCTACATGTAGTCAAACAAACTGACTGCTACATGTAGTCAAACAAACTGGCTGCTGCCTGTAGTCAAACAAACTGACTGCTGCCTGTAGTCAAACAAACTGACTGCTACATGTAGTCAAACAAACTGACTGCTGCCTGTAGTCAAACAAACTGACTGCTGCCTGTAGTCAAACAAACTGACTGCTGCCTGTAGTCAAACAAACTGACTGCTGCATGTAGTCAAACAAACTGGCTGTTGCCTGTAGTCAAACAAACTGGCTGCTGCCTGTAGTCAAACAAACTGGCTGCTGCCTGTAGTCAAACAAACTGACTGCTGCCTGTAGTCAAACAAACTGACAGCTGCCTGTAGTCAAACAAACTGACTGCTGCCTGTAGTCAAACAAACTGACTGCTGCATGTAGTCAAACAAACTGACAGCTGCCTGTAGTCAAACAAACTGACTGCTGCCTGTAGTCAAACAAACTGACTGCTGCCTGTAGTCAAACAAACTGACTGCTGCCTGTAGTCAAACAAACTGACTGCTGCATGTAGTCAAACATACTGACTGCTACATGTAGTCAAACAAACTGACTGCTACATGTAGTCAAACAAACTGAGAGCTGCTTGTAGTCAAACAAACTGACAGCTGCATGTAGTCAAACAAACTGACTGCTGCCTGTAGTCAAACAAACTGACTGCTGCCTGTAGTCAAACAAACTGACTGCTACATGTAGTCAAACAAACTGACTGCTACATGTAGTCAAACAAACTGACTGATGCCTGTAGTCAAACAAACTGACTGCTACATGTAGTCAAACAAACTGACTGCTACATGTATTCAAACAAACTGACTGCTACATGTAGTCAAACAAACTGACTGCTGCCTGTAGTCAAATAAACTGACTGCTGCATGTAGTCAAACAAACTGACTGCTGCCTGTAGTCAAACAAACTGACTGCTGCCTGTAGTCAAACAAACTGACTACTGCCTGTAGTCAAACAAACTGACTGCTGCATGTAGTCAAACAAACTGACTGCTACATGTAGTCAACAAACTGACTGCTACATGTAGTCAAACAAACTGACTGTTGCCTGTAGTCAAACAAACTGACTGCTGCCTGTAGTCAAACAAACTGACTGCTACATGTAGTCAAACAAACTGACTGCTGCCTGTAGTCAAACAAACTGACTGCTGCCTGTAGTCAAACAAACTGACTGCTGCCTGTAGTCAAACAAACTGATTGCTACATGTAGTCAAACATACTGACTGCTACATGTAGTCAAACAAACTGACTGCTACATGTAGTCAAACAAACTGGCTGCTGCCTGTAGTCAAACAAACTGACTGCTGCCTGTAGTCAAACAAACTGACTGCTACATGTAGTCAAACAAACTGACTGCTGCCTGTAGTCAAACAAACTGACTGCTGCCTGTAGTCAAACAAACTGACTGCTGCCTGTAGTCAAACAAACTGACTGCTGCATGTAGTCAAACAAACTGGCTGTTGCCTGTAGTCAAACAAACTGGCTGCTGCCTGTAGTCAAACAAACTGGCTGCTGCCTGTAGTCAAACAAACTGACTGCTGCCTGTAGTCAAACAAACTGACAGCTGCCTGTAGTCAAACAAACTGACTGCTGCCTGTAGTCAAACAAACTGACTGCTGCATGTAGTCAAACAAACTGACAGCTGCCTGTAGTCAAACAAACTGACTGCTGCCTGTAGTCAAACAAACTAACTGCTGCCTGTAGTCAAACAAACTGACTGCTGCCTGTAGTCAAACAAACTGACTGCTGCATGTAGTCAAACATACTGACTGCTACATGTAGTCAAACAAACTGACTGCTACATGTAGTCAAACAAACTGAGAGCTGCTTGTAGTCAAACAAACTGACAGCTGCATGTAGTCAAACAAACTGACTGCTGCCTGTAGTCAAACAAACTGACTGCTGCCTGTAGTCAAACAAACTGACTGCTACATGTAGTCAAACAAACTGACTGCTACATGTAGTCAAACAAACTGACTGATGCCTGTAGTCAAACAAACTGACTGCTACATGTAGTCAAACAAACTGACTGCTACATGTAGTCAAACAAACTGACTGCTACATGTAGTCAAACAAACTGACTGCTGCCTGTAGTCAAATAAACTGACTGCTGCATGTAGTCAAACAAACTGACTGCTGCCTGTAGTCAAACAAACTGACTGCTGCCTGTAGTCAAACAAACTGACTACTGCCTGTAGTCAAACAAACTGACTGCTGCATGTAGTCAAACAAACTGACTGCTACATGTAGTCAACAAACTGACTGCTACATGTAGTCAAACAAACTGACTGTTGCCTGTAGTCAAACAAACTGACTGCTGCCTGTAGTCAAACAAACTGACTGCTACATGTAGTCAAACAAACTGACTGCTGCCTGTAGTCAAACAAACTGACTGCTGCCTGTAGTCAAACAAACTGACTGCTGCCTGTAGTCAAACAAACTGATTGCTACATGTAGTCAAACATACTGACTGCTACATGTAGTCAAACAAACTGACTGCTACATGTAGTCAAACAAACTGACAGCTGCTTGTAGTCAAACAAACTGACAGCTGCATGTATTCAAACAAACTGACTGCTGCCTGTAGTCAAACAAACTGACTGCTACATCTAGTCAAACAAACTGACTGCTACATGTAGTCAAACAAACTGACTGCTACATGTAGTCAAACAAACTGACTGATGCCTGTAGTCAAACAAACTGACTGCTGCATGTAGTCAAACAAATTGACTGCTACATGTAATAAAACAAACTGACTGCTGCCTGTAGTCAAACAAACTGACTGCTGCATGTAGTCAAACAAACTGACTGATGCCTGTAGTCAAACAAACTGAGTGCTGCCTGTAGTCAAACAAACTGACTGCTACATGTAGTCAAACAAACTGACTGCTGCCTGTAGTCAAACAAACTGACTGATGCCTGTAGTCAAACAAACTGACTGATGCCTGTAGTCAAACAAACTGACTGATGCCTGTAGTCAAACAAACTGACAGCTGCATATAGTCAAACAAACTGACTGATGCCTGTAGTCAAACAAACTGACTGCTACATGTAGTCAAACAAACTGACTGCTACATGTAGTCAAACAAACTGACTGCTACATGTAGTCAAACAAACTGACTGCTACATGTAGTCAAACAAACTGGCTGCTGCCTGTAGTCAAACAAACTGACTGCTACATGTAGTCAAACAAACTGACTGCTGCATGTAGTCAAACAAACTGACTGCTGCATGTAGTCAAACAAACTGACTGCTGCCTGTAGTCAAACAAACTGACTGCTGCATGTAGTCAAACAAACTGACTGCTACATGTAATCAAACAAACTGACTGCTACATGTAGTCAAACAAACTGGCTGCTGCCTGTAGTCAAACAAACTGACTGCTACATGTAGTCAAACAAACTGACTGCTACATGTAGTCAAACAAACTGGCTGCTGCCTGTAGTCAAACAAACTGACTGCTGCCTGTAGTCAAACAAACTGACTGCTACATGTAGTCAAACAAACTGACTGCTGCCTGTAGTCAAACAAACTGACTGCTGCCTGTAGTCAAACAAACTGACTGCTGCCTGTAGTCAAACAAACTGACTGCTGCATGTAGTCAAACAAACTGGCTGTTGCCTGTAGTCAAACAAACTGGCTGCTGCCTGTAGTCAAACAAACTGGCTGCTGCCTGTAGTCAAACAAACTGACTGCTACATGTAGTCAAACAAACTGACTGCTACATGTAGTCAAACAAACTGACTGCTACATGTAGTCAAACAAACTGACTGCTACATGTAGTCAAACAAACTGACTGCTGCCTGTAGTCAAACAAACTGACTGCTGCATGTAGTCAAACAAACTGACTGCTGCATGTAGTCAAACAAACTGACTGCTGCCTGTAGTCAAACAAACTGACTGCTGCATATAGTCAAACAAACTGACTGCTACATGTAGTCAAACAAACTGACTGCTACATGTAGTCAAACAAACTGACTGCTGCCTGTAGTCAAACAAACTGACTGCTGCATGTAGTCAAACAAACTGACTGCTGCATGTAGTCAAACAAACTGACTGCTGCCTGTAGTCAAACAAACTGACTGCTGCATGTAGTCAAACAAACTGACTGCTACATGTAGTCAAACAAACTGACTGCTACATGTAGTCAAACAAACTGGCTGCTGCCTGTAGTCAAACAAACTGACTGCTGCCTGTAGTCAAACAAACTGACTGCTACATGTAGTCAAACAAACTGACTGCTGCCTGTAGTCAAACAAACTGACTGCTGCCTGTAGTCAAACAAACTGACTGCTGCCTGTAGTCAAACAAACTGACTGCTGCATGTAGTCAAACAAACTGGCTGTTGCCTGTAGTCAAACAAACTGGCTGCTGCCTGTAGTCAAACAAACTGGCTGCTGCCTGTAGTCAAACAAACTGACTGCTGCCTGTAGTCAAACAAACTGACAGCTGCCTGTAGTCAAACAAACTGACTGCTGCCTGTAGTCAAACAAACTGACTGCTGCATGTAGTCAAACAAACTGACAGCTGCCTGTAGTCAAACAAACTGACTGCTGCCTGTAGTCAAACAAACTGACTGCTGCCTGTAGTCAAACAAACTGACTGCTGCCTGTAGTCAAACAAACTGACTGCTGCATGTAGTCAAACATACTGACTGCTACATGTAGTCAAACAAACTGACTGCTACATGTAGTCAAACAAACTGAGAGCTGCTTGTAGTCAAACAAACTGACAGCTGCATGTAGTCAAACAAACTGACTGCTGCCTGTAGTCAAACAAACTGACTGCTGCCTGTAGTCAAACAAACTGACTGCTACATGTAGTCAAACAAACTGACTGCTACATGTAGTCAAACAAACTGACTGATGCCTGTAGTCAAACAAACTGACTGCTACATGTAGTCAAACAAACTGACTGCTACATGTAGTCAAACAAACTGACTGCTACATGTAGTCAAACAAACTGACTGCTGCCTGTAGTCAAATAAACTGACTGCTGCATGTAGTCAAACAAACTGACTGCTGCCTGTAGTCAAACAAACTGACTGCTGCCTGTAGTCAAACAAACTGACTACTGCCTGTAGTCAAACAAACTGACTGCTGCATGTAGTCAAACAAACTGACTGCTACATGTAGTCAACAAACTGACTGCTACATGTAGTCAAACAAACTGACTGTTGCCTGTAGTCAAACAAACTGACTGCTGCCTGTAGTCAAACAAACTGACTGCTACATGTAGTCAAACAAACTGACTGCTGCCTGTAGTCAAACAAACTGACTGCTGCCTGTAGTCAAACAAACTGACTGCTGCCTGTAGTCAAACAAACTGATTGCTACATGTAGTCAAACATACTGACTGCTACATGTAGTCAAACAAACTGACTGCTACATGTAGTCAAACAAACTGACAGCTGCTTGTAGTCAAACAAACTGACAGCTGCATGTATTCAAACAAACTGACTGCTGCCTGTAGTCAAACAAACTGACTGCTACATCTAGTCAAACAAACTGACTGCTACATGTAGTCAAACAAACTGACTGCTACATGTAGTCAAACAAACTGACTGATGCCTGTAGTCAAACAAACTGACTGCTGCATGTAGTCAAACAAATTGACTGCTACATGTAATAAAACAAACTGACTGCTGCCTGTAGTCAAACAAACTGACTGCTGCATGTAGTCAAACAAACTGACTGATGCCTGTAGTCAAACAAAAACTGAGTGCTGCCTGTAGTCAAACAAACTGACTGCTACATGTAGTCAAACAAACTGACTGCTGCCTGTAGTCAAACAAACTGACTGATGCCTGTAGTCAAACAAACTGACTGATGCCTGTAGTCAAACAAACTGACTGATGCCTGTAGTCAAATAAACTGACAGCTGCATATAGTCAAACAAACTGACTGATGCCTGTAGTCAAACAAACTGACTGCTACATGTAGTCAAACAAACTGACTGCTACATGTAGTCAAACAAACTGACTGCTACATGTAGTCAAACAAACTGACTGCTACATGTAGTCAAACAAACTGGCTGCTGCCTGTAGTCAAACAAACTGACTGCTACATGTAGTCAAACAAACTGACTGTTGCATGTAGTCAAACAAACTGACTGCTGCATGTAGTCAAACAAACTGACTGCTGCCTGTAGTCAAACAAACTGACTGCTGCATGTAGTCAAACAAACTGACTGCTACATGTAGTCAAACAAACTGACTGCTACATGTAGTCAAACAAACTGGCTGCTGCCTGTAGTCAAACAAACTGACTGCTACATGTAGTCAAACAAACTGACTGCTACATGTAGTCAAACAAACTGGCTACTGCCTGTAGTCAAACAAACTGACTGCTGCCTGTAGTCAAACAAACTGACTGCTACATGTAGTCAAACAAACTGACTGCTGCCTGTAGTCAAACAAACTGACTGCTGCCTGTAGTCAAACAAACTGACTGCTGCCTGTAGTCAAACAAACTGACTGCTGCATGTAGTCAAACAAACTGGCTGTTGCCTGTAGTCAAACAAACTGGCTGCTGCCTGTAGTCAAACAAACTGGCTGCTGCCTGTAGTCAAACAAACTGACTGCTACATGTAGTCAAACAAACTGACTGCTACATCTAGTCAAACAAACTGACTGCTACATGTAGTCAAACAAACTGACTGCTACATGTAGTCAAACAAACTGACTGATGCCTGTAGTCAAACAAACTGACTGCTGCATGTAGTCAAACAAACTGACTGCTACATGTAATCAAACAAACTGACTGCTGCCTGTAGTCAAACAAACTGACTGCTGCATGTAGTCAAACAAACTGACTGATGCCTGTAGTCAAACAAACTGACTGCTACATGTAGTCAAACAAACTGACTGCTACATGTAGTCAAACAAACTGACTGCTACATGTAGTCAAACAAACTGACTGCTACATGTAGTCAAACAAACTGACTGCTGCCTGTAGTCAAACAAACTGACTGCTGCATGTAGTCAAACAAACTGACTGCTGCATGTAGTCAAACAAACTGACTGCTGCCTGTAGTCAAACAAACTGACTGCTGCATGTAGTCAAACAAACTGACTGCTACATGTAGTCAAACAAACTGACTGCTACATGTAGTCAAACAAACTGGCTGCTGCCTGTAGTCAAACAAACTGACTGCTGCCTGTAGTCAAACAAACTGACTGCTACATGTAGTCAAACAAACTGACTGCTGCCTGTAGTCAAACAAACTGACTGCTGACTGTAGTCAAACAAACTGACTGCTGCCTGTAGTCAAACAAACTGACTGCTGCATGTAGTCAAACAAACTGGCTGTTGCCTGTAGTCAAACAAACTGGCTGCTGCCTGTAGTCAAACAAACTGGCTGCTGCCTGTAGTCAAACAAACTGACTGCTGCCTGTAGTCAAACAAACTGACAGCTGCCTGTAGTCAAACAAACTGACTGCTGCCTGTAGTCAAACAAACTGACTGCTGCATGTAGTCAAACAAACTGACAGCTGCCTGTAGTCAAACAAACTGACTGCTGCCTGTAGTCAAACAAACTGACTGCTGCCTGTAGTCAAACAAACTGACTGCTGCCTGTAGTCAAACAAACTGACTGCTGCATGTAGTCAAACATACTGACTGCTACATGTAGTCAAACAAACTGACTGCTACATGTAGTCAAACAAACTGAGAGCTGCTTGTAGTCAAACAAACTGACAGCTGCATGTAGTCAAACAAACTGACTGCTGCCTGTAGTCAAACAAACTGACTGCTGCCTGTAGTCAAACAAACTGACTGCTACATGTAGTCAAACAAACTGACTGCTACATGTAGTCAAACAAACTGACTGATGCCTGTAGTCAAACAAACTGACTGCTACATGTAGTCAAACAAACTGACTGCTACATGTAGTCAAACAAACTGACTGCTACATGTAGTCAAACAAACTGACTGCTGCCTGTAGTCAAATAAACTGACTGCTGCATGTAGTCAAACAAACTGACTGCTGCCTGTAGTCAAACAAACTGACTGCTGCCTGTAGTCAAACAAACTGACTACTGCCTGTAGTCAAACAAACTGACTGCTGCATGTAGTCAAACAAACTGACTGCTACATGTAGTCAACAAACTGACTGCTACATGTAGTCAAACAAACTGACTGTTGCCTGTAGTCAAACAAACTGACTGCTGCCTGTAGTCAAACAAACTGACTGCTACATGTAGTCAAACAAACTGACTGCTGCCTGTAGTCAAACAAACTGACTGCTGCCTGTAGTCAAACAAACTGACTGCTGCCTGTAGTCAAACAAACTGATTGCTACATGTAGTCAAACATACTGACTGCTACATGTAGTCAAACAAACTGACTGCTACATGTAGTCAAACAAACTGACAGCTGCTTGTAGTCAAACAAACTGACAGCTGCATGTATTCAAACAAACTGACTGCTGCCTGTAGTCAAACAAACTGACTGCTACATCTAGCCAAACAAACTGACTGCTACATGTAGTCAAACAAACTGACTGCTACATGTAGTCAAACAAACTGACTGATGCCTGTAGTCAAACAAACTGACTGCTGCATGTAGTCAAACAAATTGACTGCTACATGTAATAAAACAAACTGACTGCTGCCTGTATTCAAACAAACTGACTGCTGCATGTAGTCAAACAAACTGACTGATGCCTGTAGTCAAACAAACTGAGTGCTGCCTGTAGTCAAACAAACTGACTGCTACATGTAGTCAAACAAACTGACTGCTGCCTGTAGTCAAACAAACTGACTGATGCCTGTAGTCAAACAAACTGACTGATGCCTGTAGTCAAACAAACTGACTGATGCCTGTAGTCAAACAAACTGACAGCTGCATATAGTCAAACAAACTGACTGATGCCTGTAGTCAAACAAACTGACTGCTACATGTAGTCAAACAAACTGACTGCTACATGTAGTCAAACAAACTGACTGCTACATGTAGTCAAACAAACTGACTGCTACATGTAGTCAAACAAACTGGCTGCTGCCTGTAGTCAAACAAACTGACTGCTACATGTAGTCAAACAAACTGACTGCTGCATGTAGTCAAACAAACTGACTGCTGCATGTAGTCAAACAAACTGACTGCTGCCTGTAGTCAAACAAACTGACTGCTGCATGTAGTCAAACAAACTGACTGCTACATGTAGTCAAACAAACTGACTGCTACATGTAGTCAAACAAACTGGCTGCTGCCTGTAGTCAAACAAACTGACTGCTACATGTAGTCAAACAAACTGACTGCTACATGTAGTCAAACAAACTGGCTGCTGCCTGTAGTCAAACAAACTGACTGCTGCCTGTAGTCAAACAAACTGACTGCTACATGTAGTCAAACAAACTGACTGCTGCCTGTAGTCAAACAAACTGACTGCTGCCTGTAGTCAAACAAACTGACTGCTGCCTGTAGTCAAACAAACTGACTGCTGCATGTAGTCAAACAAACTGGCTGTTGCCTGTAGTCAAACAAACTGGCTGCTGCCTGTAGTCAAACAAACTGGCTGCTGCCTGTAGTCAAACAAACTGACTGCTACATGTAGTCAAACAAACTGACTGCTACATGTAGTCAAACAAACTGACTGCTACATGTAGTCAAACAAACTGACTGCTACATGTAGTCAAACAAACTGACTGCTGCCTGTAGTCAAACAAACTGACTGCTGCATGTAGTCAAACAAACTGACTGCTGCATGTAGTCAAACAAACTGACTGCTGCCTGTAGTCAAACAAACTGACTGCTGCATATAGTCAAACAAACTGACTGCTACATGTAGTCAAACAAACTGACTGCTACATGTAGTCAAACAAACTGGCTGCTGCCTGTAGTCAAACAAACTGACTGCTGCCTGTAGTCAAACAAACTGACTGCTACATGTAGTCAAACAAACTGACTGCTGCCTGTAGTCAAACAAACTGACTGCTGCCTGTAGTCAAACAAACTGACTGCTGCTTGTAGTCAAACAAACTGACTGCTGCATGTAGTCAAACAAACTGGCTGTTGCCTGTAGTCAAACAAACTGGCTGCTGCCTGTAGTCAAACAAACTGGCTGCTGCCTGTAGTCAAACAAACTGACTGCTGCCTGTAGTCAAACAAACTGACAGCTGCCTGTAGTCAAACAAACTGACTGCTGCCTGTAGTCAAACAAACTGACTGCTGCATGTAGTCAAACAAACTGACAGCTGCCTGTAGTCAAACAAACTGACTGCTGCCTGTAGTCAAACAAACTGACTGCTGCCTGTAGTCAAACAAACTGACTGCTGCCTGTAGTCAAACAAACTGACTGCTGCATGTAGTCAAACATACTGACTGCTACATGTAGTCAAACAAACTGACTGCTACATGTAGTCAAACAAACTGAGAGCTGCTTGTAGTCAAACAAACTGACAGCTGCATGTAGTCAAACAAACTGACTGCTGCCTGTAGTCAAACAAACTGACTGCTGCCTGTAGTCAAACAAACTGACTGCTACATGTAGTCAAACAAACTGACTGCTACATGTAGTCAAACAAACTGACTGATGCCTGTAGTCAAACAAACTGACTGCTACATGTAGTCAAACAAACTGACTGCTACATGTAGTCAAACAAACTGACTGCTACATGTAGTCAAACAAACTGACTGCTGCCTGTAGTCAAATAAACTGACTGCTGCATGTAGTCAAACAAACTGACTGCTGCCTGTAGTCAAACAAACTGACTGCTGCCTGTAGTCAAACAAACTGACTGCTGCATGTAGTCAAACAAACTGACTGCTACATGTAGTCAACAAACTGACTGCTACATGTAGTCAAACAAACTGACTGTTGCCTGTAGTCAAACAAACTGACTGCTGCCTGTAGTCAAACAAACTGACTGCTACATGTACTCAAACAAACTGACTGCTGCCTGTAGTCAAACAAACTGACTGCTGCCTGTAGTCAAACAAACTGACTGCTGCCTGTAGTCAAACAAACTGATTGCTACATGTAGTCAAACATACTGACTGCTACATGTAGTCAAACAAACTGACTGCTACATGTAGTCAAACAAACTGACAGCTGCTTGTAGTCAAACAAACTGACAGCTGCATGTATTCAAACAAACTGACTGCTGCCTGTAGTCAAACAAACAGACTGCTGCCTGTAGTCAAACAAACTGACTGCTGCCTGTAGTCAAACAAACTGACTGCTGCTTGTAGTCAAACAAACTGGCTGCTGCCTGTAGTCAAACAAACTGACTGCTACATGTAGTCAAACAAACTGACTGCTACATCTAGTCAAACAAACTGACTGCTACATGTAGTCAAACAAACTGACTGCTACATGTAGTCAAACAAACTGACTGATGCCTGTAGTCAAACAAACTGACAGCTGCATGTAGTCAAACAAATTGACTGCTACATGTAATAAAACAAACTGACTGCTGCCTGTAGTCAAACAAACTGACTGCTGCATGTAGTCAAACAAACTGACTGATGCCTGTAGTCAAACAAACTGAGTGCTGCCTGTAGTCAAACAAACTGAGTGCTACATGTAGTCAAACAAACTGACTGCTGCCTGTAGTCAAACAAACTGACTGATGCCTGTAGTCAAACAAACTGACTGATGCCTGTAGTCAAACAAACTGACTGATGCCTGTAGTCAAACAAACTGACAGCTGCATGTAGTCAAACAAACTGACTGATGCCTGTAGTCAAACAAACTGACTGCTACATGTAGTCAAACAAACTGACTGCTACATGTAGTCAAACAAACTGACTGATGCCTGTAGTCAAACAAACTGACTGCTACATGTAGTCAAACAAACTGACTGCTACATGTAGTCAAACAAACTGACTGCTACATGTAGTCAAACAAACTGACTGCTGCCTGTAGTCAAACAAACTGACTGCTGCATGTAGTCAAACAAACTGACTGCTGCATGTAGTCAAACAAACTGACTGCTGCCTGTAGTCAAACAAACTGACTGCTGCATGTAGTCAAACAAACTGACTGCTACATGTAGTCAAACAAACTGACTGCTACATGTAGTCAAACAAACTGGCTGCTGCCTGTAGTCAAACAAACTGACTGCTACATGTAGTCAAACAAACTGACTGCTACATGTAGTCAAACAAACTGGCTGCTGCCTGTAGTCAAACAAACTGACTGCTGCCTGTAGTCAAACAAACTGACTGCTACATGTAGTCAAACAAACTGACTGCTGCCTGTAGTCAAACAAACTGACTGCTGCCTGTAGTCAAACAAACTGACTGCTGCCTGTAGTCAAACAAACTGACTGCTGCATGTAGTCAAACAAACTGGCTGTTGCCTGTAGTCAAACAAACTGGCTGCTGCCTGTAGTCAAACAAACTGGCTGCTGCCTGTAGTCAAACAAACTGACTGCTGCCTGTAGTCAAACAAACTGACAGCTGCCTGTAGTCAAACAAACTGACTGCTGCCTGTAGTCAAACAAACTGACTGCTGCATGTAGTCAAACAAACTGACAGCTGCCTGTAGTCAAACAAACTGACTGCTGCCTGTAGTCAAACAAACTGACTGCTGCCTGTAGTCAAACAAACTGACTGCTGCCTGTAGTCAAACAAACTGACTGCTGCATGTAGTCAAACATACTGACTGCTACATGTAGTCAAACAAACTGACTGCTACATGTAGTCAAACAAACTGACAGCTGCTTGTAGTCAAACAAACTGACAGCTGCATGTAGTCAAACAAACTGACTGCTGCCTGTAGTCAAACAAACTGACTGCTGCCTGTAGTCAAACAAACTGACTGCTACATGTAGTCAAACAAACTGACTGCTACATGTAGTCAAACAAACTGACTGATGCCTGTAGTCAAACAAACTGACTGCTACATGTAGTCAAACAAACTGACTGCTACATGTAGTCAAACAAACTGACTGCTACATGTAGTCAAACAAACTGACTGCTGCCTGTAGTCAAATAAACTGACTGCTGCATGTAGTCAAACAAACTGACTGCTGCCTGTAGTCAAACAAACTGACTGCTGCCTGTAGTCAAACAAACTGACTGCTGCCTGTAGTCAAACAAACTGACTGCTGCATGTAGTCAAACAAACTGACTGCTACATGTAGTCAACAAACTGACTGCTACATGTTGTCAAACAAACTGACTGTTGCCTGTAGTCAAACAAACTGACTGCTGCCTGTAGTCAAACAAACTGACTGCTACATGTAGTCAAACAAACTGACTGCTGCCTGTAGTCAAACAAACTGAGTGCTGCCTGTAGTCAAACAAACTGACTGCTGCCTGTAGTCAAACAAACTGATTGCTACATGTAGTCAAACATACTGACTGCTACATGTAGTCAAACAAACTGACTGCTACATGTAGTCAAACAAACTGACAGCTGCTTGTAGTCAAACAAATTGACAGCTGCATGTATTCAAACAAACTGACTGCTGCCTGTAGTCAAACAAACTGACTGCTGCCTGTAGTCAAACAAACTGACTGCTGCCTGTAGTCAAACAAACTGACTGCTGCTTGTAGTCAAACAAACTGGCTGCTGCCTGTAGTCAAACAAACTGACTGCTACATGTAGTCAAACAAACTGACTGCTACATCTAGTCAAACAAACTGACTGCTACATGTAGTCAAACAAACTGACTGCTACATGTAGTCAAACAAACTGACTGATGCCTGTAGTCAAACAAACTGACTGCTGCATGTAGTCAAACAAATTGACTGCTACATGTAATCAAACAAACTGACTGCTGCCTGTAGTCAAACAAACTGACTGCTGCATGTAGTCAAACAAACTGACTGATGCCTGTAGTCAAACAAACTGAGTGCTGCCTGTAGTCAAACAAACTGACTGCTACATGTAGTCAAACAAACTGACTGCTGCCTGTAGTCAAACAAACTGACTGATGCCTGTAGTCAAACAAACTGACTGATGCCTGTAGTCAAACAAACTGACTGATGCCTGTAGTCAAACAAACTGACAGCTGCATGTAGTCAAACAAACTGACTGATGCCTGTAGTCAAACAAACTGACTGCTACATGTAGTCAAACAAACTGACTGCTACATGTAGTCAAACAAACTGACTGATGCCTGTAGTCAAACAAACTGACTGCTACATGTAGTCAAACAAACTGACTGCTGCCTGTAGTCAAACAAACTGACTGCTGCCTGTAGTCAAACAAACTGACTGCTGCCTGTAGTCAAACAAACTGACTGCTGCATGTAGTCAAACAAACTGGCTGTTGCCTGTAGTCAAACAAACTGGCTGCTGCCTGTAGTCAAACAAACTGGCTGCTGCCTGTAGTCAAACAAACTGACTGCTGCCTGTAGTCAAACAAACTGACAGCTGCCTGTAGTCAAACAAACTGACAGCTGCCTGTAGTCAAACAAACTGGCTGCTGCCTGTAGTCAAACAAACTGACTGCTGCCTGTAGTCAAACAAACTGACAGCTGCCTGTAGTCAAACAAACTGACTGCTGCCTGTAGTCAAACAAACTGACTGCTGCATGTAGTCAAACAAACTGACAGCTGCCTGTAGTCAAACAAACTGACTGCTGCCTGTAGTCAAACAAACTGAGTGCTGCCTGTAGTCAAACAAACTGACTGCTGCCTGTAGTCAAACAAACTGACTGCTGCATGTAGTCAAACATACTGACTGCTACATGTAGTCAAACAAACTGACTGCTACATGTAGTCAAACAAACTGACAGCTGCTTGTAGTCAAACAAACTGACAGCTGCATGTAGTCAAACAAACTGACTGCTGCCTGTAGTCAAACAAACTGACTGCTGCCTGTAGTCAAACAAACTGACTGCTACATGTAGTCAAACAAACTGACTGCTACATGTAGTCAAACAAACTGACTGATGCCTGTAGTCAAACAAACTGACTGCTACATGTAGTCAAACAAACTGACTGCTACATGTAGTCAAACAAACTGACTGCTACATGTAGTCAAACAAACTGACTGCTGCCTGTAGTCAAATAAACTGACTGCTGCATGTAGTCAAACAAACTGACTGCTGCCTGTAGTCAAACAAACTGACTGCTGCCTGTAGTCAAACAAACTGACTGCTGCCTGTAGTCAAACAAACTGACTGCTGCATGTAGTCAAACAAACTGACTGCTACATGTAGTCAAACAAACTGACAGCTGCCTGTAGTCAAACAAACTGACAGCTGCATGTAGTCAAACAAACTGACTGCTGCCTGTAGTCAAACAAACTGACTGCTGCATGTGGTAAAAAAAACTGACTGCTGCCTGTAGTCAAACAAACTGACTGCTGCCAGTAGTCAAACAAACTGACTTCTGCTTGTAGTCAAACAAACTGGCTGCTGCCTGTAGTCAAACAAACTAACTGCTGCTTGTAGTCAAACAAACTGACTGCTGCATGTAGTCAAACAAACTGACTGCTACATGTAGTCAAACAAACTGACTGCTACATGTAGTCAAACAAACTGGCTGCTGCCTGTAGTCAAACAAACTGACTGCTACATGTAGTCAAACAAACTGACTGCTACATGTAGTCAAACAAACTGGCTGCTGCCTGTAGTCAAACAAACTGACTGCTGCCTGTAGTCAAACAAACTGACTGCTACATGTAGTCAAACAAACTGACTGCTGCCTGTAGTCAAACAAACTGACTGCTGCCTGTAGTCAAACAAACTGACTGCTGCCTGTAGTCAAACAAACTGACTGCTGCATGTAGTCAAACAAACTGGCTGTTGCCTGTAGTCAAACAAACTGGCTGCTGCCTGTAGTCAAACAAACTGGCTGCTGCCTGTAGTCAAACAAACTGACTGCTGCCTGTAGTCAAACAAACTGACAGCTGCCTGTAGTCAAACAAACTGACTGCTGCCTGTAGTCAAACAAACTGACTGCTGCATGTAGTCAAACAAACTGACAGCTGCCTGTAGTCAAACAAACTGACTGCTGCCTGTAGTCAAACAAACTGACTGCTGCCTGTAGTCAAACAAACTGACTGCTGCCTGTAGTCAAACAAACTGACTGCTGCATGTAGTCAAACATACTGACTGCTACATGTAGTCAAACAAACTGACTGCTACATGTAGTCAAACAAACTGACAGCTGCTTGTAGTCAAACAAACTGACAGCTGCATGTAGTCAAACAAACTGACTGCTGCCTGTAGTCAAACAAACTGACTGCTGCCTGTAGTCAAACAAACTGACTGCTACATGTAGTCAAACAAACTGACTGCTACATGTAGTCAAACAAACTGACTGATGCCTGTAGTCAAACAAACTGACTGCTACATGTAGTCAAACAAACTGACTGCTACATGTAGTCAAACAAACTGACTGCTGCCTGTAGTCAAATAAACTGACTGCTGCATGTAGTCAAACAAACTGACTGCTGCCTGTAGTCAAACAAACTGACTGCTGCCTGTAGTCAAACAAACTGACTGCTGCCTGTAGTCAAACAAACTGACTGCTGCATGTAGTCAAACAAACTGACTGCTACATGTAGTCAAACAAACTGACAGCTGCCTGTAGTCAAACAAACTGACAGCTGCATGTAGTCAAACAAACTGACTGCTGCCTGTAGTCAAACAAACTGACTGCTGCATGTGGTAAAAAAAACTGACTGCTGCCTGTAGTCAAACAAACTGACTGCTGCCAGTAGTCAAACAAACTGACTTCTGCTTGTAGTCAAACAAACTGGCTGCTGCCTGTAGTCAAACAAACTAACTGCTGCTTGTAGTCAAACAAACTGACTGCTGCATGTAGTCAAACAAACTGACTGCTACATGTAGTCAAACAAACTGACTGCTACATGTAGTCAAACAAACTGGCTGCTGCCTGTAGTCAAACAAACTGACTGCTACATGTAGTCAAACAAACTGACTGCTACATGTAGTCAAACAAACTGGCTGCTGCCTGTAGTCAAACAAACTGACTGCTGCCTGTAGTCAAACAAACTGACTGCTACATGTAGTCAAACAAACTGACTGCTGCCTGTAGTCAAACAAACTGACTGCTGCCTGTAGTCAAACAAACTGACTGCTGCCTGTAGTCAAACAAACTGACTGCTGCATGTAGTCAAACAAACTGGCTGTTGCCTGTAGTCAAACAAACTGGCTGCTGCCTGTAGTCAAACAAACTGGCTGCTGCCTGTAGTCAAACAAACTGACTGCTGCCTGTAGTCAAACAAACTGACAGCTGCCTGTAGTCAAACAAACTGACTGCTGCCTGTAGTCAAACAAACTGACTGCTGCATGTAGTCAAACAAACTGACAGCTGCCTGTAGTCAAACAAACTGACTGCTGCCTGTAGTCAAACAAACTGACTGCTGCCTGTAGTCAAACAAACTGACTGCTGCCTGTAGTCAAACAAACTGACTGCTGCATGTAGTCAAACATACTGACTGCTACATGTAGTCAAACAAACTGACTGCTACATGTAGTCAAACAAACTGACAGCTGCTTGTAGTCAAACAAACTGACAGCTGCATGTAGTCAAACAAACTGACTGCTGCCTGTAGTCAAACAAACTGACTGCTGCCTGTAGTCAAACAAACTGACTGCTACATGTAGTCAAACAAACTGACTGCTACATGTAGTCAAACAAACTGACTGATGCCTGTAGTCAAACAAACTGACTGCTACATGTAGTCAAACAAACTGACTGCTACATGTAGTCAAACAAACTGACTGCTACATGTAGTCAAACAAACTGACTGCTGCCTGTAGTCAAATAAACTGACTGCTGCATGTAGTCAAACAAACTGACTGCTGCCTGTAGTCAAACAAACTGACTGCTGCCTGTAGTCAAACAAACTGACTGCTGCCTGTAGTCAAACAAACTGACTGCTGCATGTAGTCAAACAAACTGACTGCTACATGTAGTCAACAAACTGACTGCTACATGTTGTCAAACAAACTGACTGTTGCCTGTAGTCAAACAAACTGACTGCTGCCTGTAGTCAAACAAACTGACTGCTACATGTAGTCAAACAAACTGACTGCTGCCTGTAGTCAAACAAACTGACTGCTGCCTGTAGTCAAACAAACTGACTGCTGCCTGTAGTCAAACAAACTGATTGCTACATGTAGTCAAACATACTGACTGCTACATGTAGTCAAACAAACTGACTGCTACATGTAGTCAAACAAACTGACAGCTGCTTGTAGTCAAACAAACTGACAGCTGCATGTATTCAAACAAACTGACTGCTGCCTGTAGTCAAACAAACTGACTGCTGCCTGTAGTCAAACAAACTGACTGCTGCCTGTAGTCAAACAAACTGACTGCTGCTTGTAGTCAAACAAACTGGCTGCTGCCTGTAGTCAAACAAACTGACTGCTACATGTAGTCAAACAAACTGACTGCTACATCTAGTCAAACAAACTGACTGCTACATGTAGTCAAACAAACTGACTGCTACATGTAGTCAAACAAACTGACTGATGCCTGTAGTCAAACAAACTGACTGCTGCATGTAGTCAAACAAATTGACTGCTACATGTAATCAAACAAACTGACTGCTGCCTGTAGTCAAACAAACTGACTGCTGCATGTAGTCAAACAAACTGACTGATGCCTGTAGTCAAACAAACTGAGTGCTGCCTGTAGTCAAACAAACTGACTGCTACATGTAGTCAAACAAACTGACTGCTGCCTGTAGTCAAACAAACTGACTGATGCCTGTAGTCAAACAAACTGACTGATGCCTGTAGTCAAACAAACTGACTGATGCCTGTAGTCAAACAAACTGACAGCTGCATGTAGTCAAACAAACTGACTGATGCC
Organism: Escarpia spicata; assembly: GCA_963995525.1. Taxonomy (NCBI): domain Eukaryota; kingdom Metazoa; phylum Annelida; class Polychaeta; order Sabellida; family Siboglinidae; genus Escarpia; species Escarpia spicata. The sequence continues at coordinate 51,652,301 of OZ023210.1, read as the reverse complement.
TGTAGTCAAACAAACTGACTGCTACATGTAGTCAAACAAACTGACTGCTACATGTAGTCAAACAAACTGACTGATGCCTGTAGTCAAACAAACTGACTGCTACATGTAGTCAAACAAACTGACTGCTGCCTGTAGTCAAACAAACTGACTGCTGCCTGTAGTCAAACAAACTGACTGCTGCCTGTAGTCAAACAAACTGACTGCTGCATGTAGTCAAACAAACTGGCTGTTGCCTGTAGTCAAACAAACTGGCTGCTGCCTGTAGTCAAACAAACTGGCTGCTGCCTGTAGTCAAACAAACTGACTGCTGCCTGTAGTCAAACAAACTGACAGCTGCCTGTAGTCAAACAAACTGACAGCTGCCTGTAGTCAAACAAACTGGCTGCTGCCTGTAGTCAAACAAACTGACTGCTGCCTGTAGTCAAACAAACTGACAGCTGCCTGTAGTCAAACAAACTGACTGCTGCCTGTAGTCAAACAAACTGACTGCTGCATGTAGTCAAACAAACTGACAGCTGCCTGTAGTCAAACAAACTGACTGCTGCCTGTAGTCAAACAAACTGACTGCTGCCTGTAGTCAAACAAACTGACTCCTGCCTGTAGTCAAACAAACTGACTGCTGCATGTAGTCAAACATACTGACTGCTACATGTAGTCAAACAAACTGACTGCTACATGTAGTCAAACAAACTGACAGCTGCTTGTAGTCAAACAAACTGACAGCTGCATGTAGTCAAACAAACTGACTGCTGCCTGTAGTCAAACAAACTGACTGCTGCCTGTAGTCAAACAAACTGACTGCTACATGTAGTCAAACAAACTGACTGCTACATGTAGTCAAACAAACTGACTGATGCCTGTAGTCAAACAAACTGACTGCTACATGTAGTCAAACAAACTGACTGCTACATGTAGTCAAACAAACTGACTGCTACATGTAGTCAAACAAACTGACTGCTGCCTGTAGTCAAATAAACTGACTGCTGCATGTAGTCAAACAAACTGACTGCTGCCTGTAGTCAAACAAACTGACTGCTGCCTGTAGTCAAACAAACTGACTGCTGCCTGTAGTCAAACAAACTGACTGCTGCATGTAGTCAAACAAACTGACTGCTACATGTAGTCAAACAAACTGACAGCTGCCTGTAGTCAAACAAACTGACAGCTGCATGTAGTCAAACAAACTGACTGCTGCCTGTAGTCAAACAAACTGACTGCTGCATGTGGTAAAAAAAACTGACTGCTGCCTGTAGTCAAACAAACTGACTGCTGCCAGTAGTCAAACAAACTGACTTCTGCTTGTAGTCAAACAAACTGGCTGCTGCCTGTAGTCAAACAAACTAACTGCTGCTTGTAGTCAAACAAACTGACTGCTGCATGTAGTCAAACAAACTGGCTGCTGCCTGTAGTCAAACAAACTGACTGCTGCATGTAGTCAAAAAAACTGGCTGCTGCCTGTAGTCAAACAAACTGACTGCTGCATGTAGTCAAACAAACTGGCTGCTGCCTGTAGTCAAACAAACTGACAGCTGCCTGTAGTCAAACAAACTGACAGCTGCCTGTAGTCAAACAAACTGACTGCTGCCTGTAGTCAAACAAACTGACTGCTGCTTGTAGTCAAACAAACTGGCTGCTGCCTGTAGTCAAACAAACTGACTGCTACATGTAGTCAAACAAACTGACTGCTACATCTAGTCAAACAAACTGACTGCTGCATGTAGTCAAACAAACTGACAGCTGCCTGTAGTCAAACAAACTGACTGCTGCCTGTAGTCAAACAAACTGACTGCTGCCTGTAGTCAAACAAACTGACTGCTGCCTGTAGTCAAACAAACTGACTGCTGCATGTAGTCAAACATACTGACTGCTACATGTAGTCAAACAAACTGACTGCTACATGTAGTCAAACAAACTGACAGCTGCTTGTAGTCAAACAAACTGACAGCTGCATGTAGTCAAACAAACTGACTGCTGCCTGTAGTCAAACAAACTGACTGCTGCCTGTAGTCAAACAAACTGACTGCTACATGTAGTCAAACAAACTGACTGCTACATGTAGTCAAACAAACTGACTGATGCCTGTAGTCAAACAAACTGACTGCTACATGTAGTCAAACAAACTGACTGCTACATGTAGTCAAACAAACTGACTGCTGCCTGTAGTCAAATAAACTGACTGCTGCATGTAGTCAAACAAACTGACTGCTGCCTGTAGTCAAACAAACTGACTGCTGCCTGTAGTCAAACAAACTGACTGCTGCCTGTAGTCAAACAAACTGACTGCTGCATGTAGTCAAACAAACTGACTGCTACATGTAGTCAAACAAACTGACAGCTGCCTGTAGTCAAACAAACTGACAGCTGCATGTAGTCAAACAAACTGACTGCTGCCTGTAGTCAAACAAACTGACTGCTGCATGTGGTAAAAAAAACTGACTGCTGCCTGTAGTCAAACAAACTGACTGCTGCCAGTAGTCAAACAAACTGACTTCTGCTTGTAGTCAAACAAACTGGCTGCTGCCTGTAGTCAAACAAACTAACTGCTGCTTGTAGTCAAACAAACTGACTGCTGCATGTAGTCAAACAAACTGACTGCTACATGTAGTCAAACAAACTGACTGCTACATGTAGTCAAACAAACTGGCTGCTGCCTGTAGTCAAACAAACTGACTGCTACATGTAGTCAAACAAACTGACTGCTACATGTAGTCAAACAAACTGGCTGCTGCCTGTAGTCAAACAAACTGACTGCTGCCTGTAGTCAAACAAACTGACTGCTACATGTAGTCAAACAAACTGACTGCTGCCTGTAGTCAAACAAACTGACTGCTGCCTGTAGTCAAACAAACTGACTGCTGCCTGTAGTCAAACAAACTGACTGCTGCATGTAGTCAAACAAACTGGCTGTTGCCTGTAGTCAAACAAACTGGCTGCTGCCTGTAGTCAAACAAACTGGCTGCTGCCTGTAGTCAAACAAACTGACTGCTGCCTGTAGTCAAACAAACTGACAGCTGCCTGTAGTCAAACAAACTGACTGCTGCCTGTAGTCAAACAAACTGACTGCTGCATGTAGTCAAACAAACTGACAGCTGCCTGTAGTCAAACAAACTGACTGCTGCCTGTAGTCAAACAAACTGACTGCTGCCTGTAGTCAAACAAACTGACTGCTGCCTGTAGTCAAACAAACTGACTGCTGCATGTAGTCAAACATACTGACTGCTACATGTAGTCAAACAAACTGACTGCTACATGTAGTCAAACAAACTGACAGCTGCTTGTAGTCAAACAAACTGACAGCTGCATGTAGTCAAACAAACTGACTGCTGCCTGTAGTCAAACAAACTGACTGCTGCCTGTAGTCAAACAAACTGACTGCTACATGTAGTCAAACAAACTGACTGCTACATGTAGTCAAACAAACTGACTGATGCCTGTAGTCAAACAAACTGACTGCTACATGTAGTCAAACAAACTGACTGCTACATGTAGTCAAACAAACTGACTGCTACATGTAGTCAAACAAACTGACTGCTGCCTGTAGTCAAATAAACTGACTGCTGCATGTAGTCAAACAAACTGACTGCTGCCTGTAGTCAAACAAACTGACTGCTGCCTGTAGTCAAACAAACTGACTGCTGCCTGTAGTCAAACAAACTGACTGCTGCATGTAGTCAAACAAACTGACTGCTACATGTAGTCAACAAACTGACTGCTACATGTTGTCAAACAAACTGACTGTTGCCTGTAGTCAAACAAACTGACTGCTGCCTGTAGTCAAACAAACTGACTGCTACATGTAGTCAAACAAACTGACTGCTGCCTGTAGTCAAACAAACTGACTGCTGCCTGTAGTCAAACAAACTGACTGCTGCCTGTAGTCAAACAAACTGATTGCTACATGTAGTCAAACATACTGACTGCTACATGTAGTCAAACAAACTGACTGCTACATGTAGTCAAACAAACTGACAGCTGCTTGTAGTCAAACAAACTGACAGCTGCATGTATTCAAACAAACTGACTGCTGCCTGTAGTCAAACAAACTGACTGCTGCCTGTAGTCAAACAAACTGACTGCTGCCTGTAGTCAAACAAACTGACTGCTGCTTGTAGTCAAACAAACTGGCTGCTGCCTGTAGTCAAACAAACTGACTGCTACATGTAGTCAAACAAACTGACTGCTACATCTAGTCAAACAAACTGACTGCTACATGTAGTCAAACAAACTGACTGCTACATGTAGTCAAACAAACTGACTGATGCCTGTAGTCAAACAAACTGACTGCTGCATGTAGTCAAACAAATTGACTGCTACATGTAATCAAACAAACTGACTGCTGCCTGTAGTCAAACAAACTGACTGCTGCATGTAGTCAAACAAACTGACTGATGCCTGTAGTCAAACAAACTGAGTGCTGCCTGTAGTCAAACAAACTGACTGCTACATGTAGTCAAACAAACTGACTGCTGCCTGTAGTCAAACAAACTGACTGATGCCTGTAGTCAAACAAACTGACTGATGCCTGTAGTCAAACAAACTGACTGATGCCTGTAGTCAAACAAACTGACAGCTGCATGTAGTCAAACAAACTGACTGATGCCTGTAGTCAAACAAACTGACTGCTACATGTAGTCAAACAAACTGACTGCTACATGTAGTCAAACAAACTGACTGATGCCTGTAGTCAAACAAACTGACTGCTACATGTAGTCAAACAAACTGACTGCTGCCTGTAGTCAAACAAACTGACTGCTGCCTGTAGTCAAACAAACTGACTGCTGCCTGTAGTCAAACAAACTGACTGCTGCATGTAGTCAAACAAACTGGCTGTTGCCTGTAGTCAAACAAACTGGCTGCTGCCTGTAGTCAAACAAACTGGCTGCTGCCTGTAGTCAAACAAACTGACTGCTGCCTGTAGTCAAACAAACTGACAGCTGCCTGTAGTCAAACAAACTGACAGCTGCCTGTAGTCAAACAAACTGGCTGCTGCCTGTAGTCAAACAAACTGACTGCTGCCTGTAGTCAAACAAACTGACAGCTGCCTGTAGTCAAACAAACTGACTGCTGCCTGTAGTCAAACAAACTGACTGCTGCATGTAGTCAAACAAACTGACAGCTGCCTGTAGTCAAACAAACTGACTGCTGCCTGTAGTCAAACAAACTGACTGCTGCCTGTAGTCAAACAAACTGACTCCTGCCTGTAGTCAAACAAACTGACTGCTGCATGTAGTCAAACATACTGACTGCTACATGTAGTCAAACAAACTGACTGCTACATGTAGTCAAACAAACTGACAGCTGCTTGTAGTCAAACAAACTGACAGCTGCATGTAGTCAAACAAACTGACTGCTGCCTGTAGTCAAACAAACTGACTGCTGCCTGTAGTCAAACAAACTGACTGCTACATGTAGTCAAACAAACTGACTGCTACATGTAGTCAAACAAACTGACTGATGCCTGTAGTCAAACAAACTGACTGCTACATGTAGTCAAACAAACTGACTGCTACATGTAGTCAAACAAACTGACTGCTACATGTAGTCAAACAAACTGACTGCTGCCTGTAGTCAAATAAACTGACTGCTGCATGTAGTCAAACAAACTGACTGCTGCCTGTAGTCAAACAAACTGACTGCTGCCTGTAGTCAAACAAACTGACTGCTGCCTGTAGTCAAACAAACTGACTGCTGCATGTAGTCAAACAAACTGACTGCTACATGTAGTCAAACAAACTGACAGCTGCCTGTAGTCAAACAAACTGACAGCTGCATGTAGTCAAACAAACTGACTGCTGCCTGTAGTCAAACAAACTGACTGCTGCATGTGGTAAAAAAAACTGACTGCTGCCTGTAGTCAAACAAACTGACTGCTGCCAGTAGTCAAACAAACTGACTTCTGCTTGTAGTCAAACAAACTGGCTGCTGCCTGTAGTCAAACAAACTAACTGCTGCTTGTAGTCAAACAAACTGACTGCTGCATGTAGTCAAACAAACTGGCTGCTGCCTGTAGTCAAACAAACTGACTGCTGCATGTAGTCAAAAAAACTGGCTGCTGCCTGTAGTCAAACAAACTGACTGCTGCATGTAGTCAAACAAACTGGCTGCTGCCTGTAGTCAAACAAACTGACAGCTGCCTGTAGTCAAACAAACTGACAGCTGCCTGTAGTCAAACAAACTGACTGCTGCCTGTAGTCAAACAAACTGACTGCTGCTTGTAGTCAAACAAACTGGCTGCTGCCTGTAGTCAAACAAACTGACTGCTACATGTAGTCAAACAAACTGACTGCTACATCTAGTCAAACAAACTGACTGCTACATGTAGTCAAACAAACTGACTGCTACATGTAGTCAAACAAACTGACTGATGCCTGTAGTCAAACAAACTGACTGCTGCATGTAGTCAAACAAACTGACTGCTACATGTAATCAAACAAACTGACTGCTGCCTGTAGTCAAACAAACTGACTGCTGCATGTAGTCAAACAAACTGACTGATGCCTGTAGGCAAACAAACTGACTGCTGCCTGTAGTCAAACAAACTGACTGCTACATGTAGTCAAACAAACTGACTGCTGCCTGTAGTCAAACAAACTGACTGATGCCTGTAGTCAAACAAACTGACTGATGCCTGTAGTCAAACAAACTGACTGATGCCTGTAGTCAAACAAACTGACAGCTGCATGTAGTCAAACAAACTGACTGATGCCTGTAGTCAAACAAACTGACTGCTACATGTAGTCAAACAAACTGACTGCTACATGTAGTCAAACAAACTGACTGCTACATGTAGTCAAACAAACTGACTGCTACATGTAGTCAAACAAACTGACTGCTGCCTGTAGTCAAACAAACTGACTGCTGCATGTAGTCAAACAAACTGACTGCTGCATGTAGTCAAACAAACTGACTGCTGCCTGTAGTCAAACAAACTGACTGCTGCATGTAGTCAAACAAACTGACTGCTACATGTAGTCAAACAAACTGACTGCTACATGTAGTCAAACAAACTGACAGCTGCCTGTAGTCAAACAAACTGACAGCTGCCTGTAGTCAAACAAACTGACTGCTGCCTGTAGTCAAACAAACTGACTGCTGCTTGTAGTCAAACAAACTGGCTGCTGCCTGTAGTCAAACAAACTGACTGCTACATGTAGTCAAACAAACTGACTGCTACATCTAGTCAAACAAACTGACTGCTACATGTAGTCAAACAAACTGACTGCTACATGTAGTCAAACAAACTGACTGATGCCTGTAGTCAAACAAACTGACTGCTGCATGTAGTCAAACAAACTGACTGCTACATGTAATCAAACAAACTGACTGCTGCCTGTAGTCAAACAAACTGACTGCTGCATGTAGTCAAACAAACTGACTGATGCCTGTAGGCAAACAAACTGACTGCTGCCTGTAGTCAAACAAACTGACTGCTACATGTAGTCAAACAAACTGACTGCTGCCTGTAGTCAAACAAACTGACTGATGCCTGTAGTCAAACAAACTGACTGATGCCTGTAGTCAAACAAACTGACTGATGCCTGTAGTCAAACAAACTGACAGCTGCATGTAGTCAAACAAACTGACTGATGCCTGTAGTCAAACAAACTGACTGCTACATGTAGTCAAACAAACTGACTGCTACATGTAGTCAAACAAACTGACTGCTACATGTAGTCAAACAAACTGACTGCTACATGTAGTCAAACAAACTGACTACTGCCTGTAGTCAAACAAACTGACTGCTGCATGTAGTCAAACAAACTGACTGCTGCATGTAGTCAAACAAACTGACTGCTGCCTGTAGTCAAACAAACTGACTGCTGCATGTAGTCAAACAAACTGACTGCTACATGTAGTCAAACAAACTGACTGCTACATGTAGTCAAACAAACTGGCTGCTGCCTGTAGTCAAACAAACTGACTGCTGCCTGTAGTCAAACAAACTGACTGCTACATGTAGTCAAACAAACTGACTGCTGCCTGTAGTCAAACAAACTGACTGCTGCCTGTAGTCAAACAAACTGACTGCTGCCTGTAGTCAAACAAACTGACTGCTGCATGTAGTCAAACAAACTGGCTGTTGCCTGTAGTCAAACAAACTGGCTGCTGCCTGTAGTCAAACAAACTGGCTGCTGCCTGTAGTCAAACAAACTGACTGCTGCCTGTAGTCAAACAAACTGACAGCTGCCTGTAGTCAAACAAACTGACTGCTGCCTGTAGTCAAACAAACTGACTGCTGCATGTAGTCAAACAAACTGACAGCTGCCTGTAGTCAAACAAACTGACTGCTGCCTGTAGTCAAACAAACTGACTGCTGCCTGTAGTCAAACAAACTGACTGCTGCCTGTAGTCAAACAAACTGACTGCTGCATGTAGTCAAACATACTGACTGCTACATGTAGTCAAACAAACTGACTGCTACATGTAGTCAAACAAACTGAGAGCTGCTTGTAGTCAAACAAACTGACAGCTGCATGTAGTCAAACAAACTGACTGCTGCCTGTAGTCAAACAAACTGACTGCTGCCTGTAGTCAAACAAACTGACTGCTACATGTAGTCAAACAAACTGACTGCTACATGTAGTCAAACAAACTGACTGATGCCTGTAGTCAAACAAACTGACTGCTACATGTAGTCAAACAAACTGACTGCTACATGTAGTCAAACAAACTGACTGCTACATGTAGTCAAACAAACTGACTGCTGCCTGTAGTCAAATAAACTGACTGCTGCATGTAGTCAAACAAACTGACTGCTGCCTGTAGACAAACAAACTGACTGCTGCCTGTAGTCAAACAAACTGACTGCTGCCTGTAGTCAAACAAACTGACTGCTGCATGTAGTCAAACAAACTGACTGCTACATGTAGTCAACAAACTGACTGCTACATGTAGTCAAACAAACTGACTGTTGCCTGTAGTCAAACAAACTGACTGCTGCCTTTAGTCAAACAAACTGACTGCTACATGTAGTCAAACAAACTGACTGCTGCCTGTAGTCAAACAAACTGACTGCTGCCTGTAGTCAAACAAACTGACTGCTGCCTGTAGTCAAACAAACTGATTGCTACATGTAGTCAAACATACTGACTGCTACATGTAGTCAAACAAACTGACTGCTACATGTAGTCAAACAAACTGACAGCTGCTTGTAGTCAAACAAACTGACAGCTGCATGTATTCAAACAAACTGACTGCTGCCTGTAGTCAAACAAACCGACTGCTGCCTGTAGTCAAACAAACTGACTGCTGCCTGTAGTCAAACAAACTGACTGCTGCTTGTAGTCAAACAAACTGGCTGCTGCCTGTAGTCAAACAAACTGACTGCTACATGTAGTCAAACAAACTGACTGCTACATCTAGTCAAACAAACTGACTGCTACATGTAGTCAAACAAACTGACTGCTACATGTAGTCAAACAAACTGACTAATGCCTGTAGTCAAACAAACTGACTGCTGCATGTAGTCAAACAAATTGACTGCTACATGTAATAAAACAAACTGACTGCTGCCTGTAGTCAAACAAACTGACTGCTGCATGTAGTCAAACAAACTGACTGATGCCTGTAGTCAAACAAACTGAGTGCTGCCTGTAGTCAAACAAACTGACTGCTACATGTAGTCAAACAAACTGACTGCTGCCTGTAGTCAAACAAACTGACTGATGCCTGTAGTCAAACAAACTGACTGATGCCTGTAGTCAAACAAACTGACTGATGCATATAGTCAAACAAACTGACTGATGCCTGTAGTCAAACAAACTGACTGCTACATGTAGTCAAACAAACTGACTGCTACATGTAGTCAAACAAACTGACTGCTACATGTAGTCAAACAAACTGACTGCTACATGTAGTCAAACAAACTGGCTGCTGCCTGTAGTCAAACAAACTGACTGCTACATGTAGTCAAACAAACTGACTGCTGCATGTAGTCAAACAAACTGACTGCTGCATGTAGTCAAACAAACTGACTGCTGCCTGTAGTCAAACAAACTGACTGCTGCATGTAGTCAAACAAACTGACTGCTACATGTAGTCAAACAAACTGACTGCTACATGTAGTCAAACAAACTGGCTGCTGCCTGTAGTCAAACAAACTGACTGCTACATGTAGTCAAACAAACTGACTGCTACATGTAGTCAAACAAACTGGCTGCTGCCTGTAGTCAAACAAACTGACTGCTGCCTGTAGTCAAACAAACTGACTGCTACATGTAGTCAAACAAACTGACTGCTGCCTGTAGTCAAACAAACTGACTGCTGCCTGTAGTCAAACAAACTGACTGCTGCCTGTAGTCAAACAAACTGACTGCTGCATGTAGTCAAACAAACTGGCTGTTGCCTGTAGTCAAACAAACTGGCTGCTGCCTGTAGTCAAACAAACTGGCTGCTGCCTGTAGTCAAACAAACTGACTGCTACATGTAGTCAAACAAACTGACTGCTACATGTAGTCAAACAAACTGACTGCTACATGTAGTCAAACAAACTGACTGCTACATGTAGTCAAACAAACTGACTGCTGCCTGTAGTCAAACAAACTGACTGCTGCATGTAGTCAAACAAACTGACTGCTGCATGTAGTCAAACAAACTGACTGCTGCCTGTAGTCAAACAAACTGACTGCTGGATATAGTCAAACAAACTGACTGCTACATGTAGTCAAACAAACTGACTGCTACATGTAGTCAAACAAACTGGCTACTGCCTGTAGTCAAACAAACTGACTGCTGCCTGTAGTCAAACAAACTGACTGCTACATGTAGTCAAACAAACTGACTGCTGCCTGTAGTCAAACAAACTGACTGCTGCCTGTAGTCAAACAAACTGACTGCTGCCTGTAGTCAAACAAACTGACTGCTGCATGTAGTCAAACAAACTGGCTGTTGCCTGTAGTCAAACAAACTGGCTGCTGCCTGTAGTCAAACAAACTGGCTGCTGCCTGTAGTCAAACAAACTGACTGCTGCCTGTAGTCAAACAAACTGACAGCTGCCTGTAGTCAAACAAACTGACTGCTGCCTGTAGTCAAACAAACTGACTGCTGCATGTAGTCAAACAAACTGACAGCTGCCTGTAGTCAAACAAACTGACTGCTGCCTGTAGTCAAACAAACTGACTTCTGCCTGTAGTCAAACAAACTGACTGCTGCCTGTAGTCAAACAAACTGACTGCTGCATGTAGTCAAACATACTGACTGCTACATGTAGTCAAACAAACTGACTGCTACATGTAGTCAAACAAACTGAGAGCTGCTTGTAGTCAAACAAACTGACAGCTGCATGTAGTAAAACAAACTGACTGCTGCCTGTAGTCAAACAAACTGACTGCTGCCTGTAGTCAAACAAACTGACTGCTACATGTAGTCAAACAAACTGACTGCTACATGTAGTCAAACAAACTGACTGATGCCTGTAGTCAAACAAACTGACTGCTACATGTAGTCAAACAAACTGACTGCTACATGTAGTCAAACAAACTGACTGCTACATGTAGTCAAACAAACTGACTGCTGCCTGTAGTCAAATAAACTGACTGCTGCATGTAGTCAAACAAACTGACTGCTGCCTGTAGTCAAACAAACTGACTGCTGCCTGTAGTCAAACAAACTGACTGCTGCCTGTAGTCAAACAAACTGACTGCTGCCTGTAGTCAAACAAACTGACTGCTGCTTGTAGTCAAACAAACTGGCTGCTGCCTGTAGTCAAACAAACTGACTGCTACATGTAGTCAAACAAACTGACTGCTACATCTAGTCAAACAAACTGACTGCTACATGTAGTCAAACAAACTGACTGCTACATGTAGTCAAACAAACTGACTGATGCCTGTAGTCAAACAAACTGACTGCTGCATGTAGTCAAACAAATTGACTGCTACATGTAATAAAACAAACTGACTGCTGCCTGTAGTCAAACAAACTGACTGCTGCATGTAGTCAAACAAACTGACTGATGCCTGTAGTCAAACAAACTGAGTGCTGCCTGTAGTCAAACAAACTGAGTGCTACATGTAGTCAAACAAACTGACTGCTGCCTGTAGTCAAACAAACTGACTGATGCCTGTAGTCAAACAAACTGACTGATGCCTGTAGTCAAACAAACTGACTGATGCCTGTAGTCAAACAAACTGACAGCTGCATGTAGTCAAACAAACTGACTGATGCCTGTAGTCAAACAAACTGACTGCTACATGTAGTCAAACAAACTGACTGCTACATGTAGTCAAACAAACTGACTGATGCCTGTAGTCAAACAAACTGACTGCTACATGTAGTCAAACAAACTGACTGCTACATGTAGTCAAACAAACTGACTGCTACATGTAGTCAAACAAACTGACTGCTGCCTGTAGTCAAACAAACTGACTGCTGCATGTAGTCAAACAAACTGACTGCTGCATGTAGTCAAACAAACTGACTGCTGCCTGTAGTCAAACAAACTGACTGCTGCATGTAGTCAAACAAACTGACTGCTACATGTAGTCAAACAAACTGACTGCTACATGTAGTCAAACAAACTGGCTGCTGCCTGTAGTCAAACAAACTGACTGCTACATGTAGTCAAACAAACTGACTGCTACATGTAGTCAAACAAACTGGCTGCTGCCTGTAGTCAAACAAACTGACTGCTGCCTGTAGTCAAACAAACTGACTGCTACATGTAGTCAAACAAACTGACTGCTGCCTGTAGTCAAACAAACTGACTGCTGCCTGTAGTCAAACAAACTGACTGCTGCCTGTAGTCAAACAAACTGACTGCTGCATGTAGTCAAACAAACTGGCTGTTGCCTGTAGTCAAACAAACTGGCTGCTGCCTGTAGTCAAACAAACTGGCTGCTGCCTGTAGTCAAACAAACTGACTGCTGCCTGTAGTCAAACAAACTGACAGCTGCCTGTAGTCAAACAAACTGACTGCTGCCTGTAGTCAAACAAACTGACTGCTGCATGTAGTCAAACAAACTGACAGCTGCCTGTAGTCAAACAAACTGACTGCTGCCTGTAGTCAAACAAACTGACTGCTGCCTGTAGTCAAACAAACTGACTGCTGCCTGTAGTCAAACAAACTGACTGCTGCATGTAGTCAAACATACTGACTGCTACATGTAGTCAAACAAACTGACTGCTACATGTAGTCAAACAAACTGACAGCTGCTTGTAGTCAAACAAACTGACAGCTGCATGTAGTCAAACAAACTGACTGCTGCCTGTAGTCAAACAAACTGACTGCTGCCTGTAGTCAAACAAACTGACTGCTACATGTAGTCAAACAAACTGACTGCTACATGTAGTCAAACAAACTGACTGATGCCTGTAGTCAAACAAACTGACTGCTACATGTAGTCAAACAAACTGACTGCTACATGTAGTCAAACAAACTGACTGCTACATGTAGTCAAACAAACTGACTGCTGCCTGTAGTCAAATAAACTGACTGCTGCATGTAGTCAAACAAACTGACTGCTGCCTGTAGTCAAACAAACTGACTGCTGCCTGTAGTCAAACAAACTGACTGCTGCCTGTAGTCAAACAAACTGACTGCTGCATGTAGTCAAACAAACTGACTGCTACATGTAGTCAACAAACTGACTGCTACATGTTGTCAAACAAACTGACTGTTGCCTGTAGTCAAACAAACTGACTGCTGCCTGTAGTCAAACAAACTGACTGCTACATGTAGTCAAACAAACTGACTGCTGCCTGTAGTCAAACAAACTGACTGCTGCCTGTAGTCAAACAAACTGACTGCTGCCTGTAATCAAACAAACTGATTGCTACATGTAGTCAAACATACTGACTGCTACATGTAGTCAAACAAACTGACTGCTACATGTAGTCAAACAAACTGACAGCTGCTTGTAGTCAAACAAACTGACAGCTGCATGTATTCAAACAAACTGACTGCTGCCTGTAGTCAAACAAACTGACTGCTGCCTGTAGTCAAACAAACTGACTGCTGCCTGTAGTCAAACAAACTGACTGCTGCTTGTAGTCAAACAAACTGGCTGCTGCCTGTAGTCAAACAAACTGACTGCTACATGTAGTCAAACAAACTGACTGCTACATCTAGTCAAACAAACTGACTGCTACATGTAGTCAAACAAACTGACTGCTACATGTAGTCAAACAAACTGACTGATGCCTGTAGTCAAACAAACTGACTGCTGCATGTAGTCAAACAAATTGACTGCTACATGTAATCAAACAAACTGACTGCTGCCTGTAGTCAAACAAACTGACTGCTGCATGTAGTCAAACAAACTGACTGATGCCTGTAGTCAAACAAACTGAGTGCTGCCTGTAGTCAAACAAACTGACTGCTACATGTAGTCAAACAAACTGACTGCTGCCTGTAGTCAAACAAACTGACTGATGCCTGTAGTCAAACAAACTGACTGATGCCTGTAGTCAAACAAACTGACTGCTGCCTGTAGTCAAACAAACTGACAGCTGCATGTAGTCAAACAAACTGACTGCTGCCTGTAGTCAAACAAACTGACTGCTACATGTAGTCAAACAAACTGACTGCTACATGTAGTCAAACAAACTGACTGATGCCTGTAGTCAAACAAACTGACTGCTACATGTAGTCAAACAAACTGACTGCTGCCTGTAGTCAAACAAACTGACTGCTGCATGTAGTCAAACATACTGACTGCTACATGTAGTCAAACAAACTGACTGCTACATGTAGTCAAACAAACTGACAGCTGCTTGTAGTCAAACAAACTGACAGCTGCATGTAGTCAAACAAACTGACTGCTGCCTGTAGTCAAACAAACTGACTGCTGCCTGTAGTCAAACAAACTGACTGCTACATGTAGTCAAACAAACTGACTGCTACATGTAGTCAAACAAACTGACTGATGCCTGTAGTCAAACAAACTGACTGCTACATGTAGTCAAACAAACTGACTGCTACATGTAGTCAAACAAACTGACTGCTACATGTAGTCAAACAAACTGACTGCTGCCTGTAGTCAAATAAACTGACTGCTGCATGTAGTCAAACAAACTGACTGCTGCCTGTAGTCAAACAAACTGACTGCTGCCTGTAGTCAAACAAACTGACTGCTGCCTGTAGTCAAACAAACTGACTGCTGCATGTAGTCAAACAAACTGACTGCTACATGTAGTCAACAAACTGACTGCTACATGTTGTCAAACAAACTGACTGTTGCCTGTAGTCAAACAAACTGACTGCTGCCTGTAGTCAAACAAACTGACTGCTACATGTAGTCAAACAAACTGACTGCTGCCTGTAGTCAAACAAACTGACTGCTGCCTGTAGTCAAACAAACTGACTGCTGCCTGTAGTCAAACAAACTGATTGCTACATGTAGTCAAACATACTGACTGCTACATGTAGTCAAACAAACTGACTGCTACATGTAGTCAAACAAACTGACAGCTGCTTGTAGTCAAACAAACTGACAGCTGCATGTATTCAAACAAACTGACTGCTGCCTGTAGTCAAACAAACTGACTGCTGCCTGTAGTCAAACAAACTGACTGCTGCCTGTAGTCAAACAAACTGACTGCTGCTTGTAGTCAAACAAACTGGCTGCTGCCTGTAGTCAAACAAACTGACTGCTACATGTAGTCAAACAAACTGACTGCTACATCTAGTCAAACAAACTGACTGCTACATGTAGTCAAACAAACTGACTGCTACATGTAGTCAAACAAACTGACTGATGCCTGTAGTCAAACAAACTGACTGCTGCATGTAGTCAAACAAATTGACTGCTACATGTAATCAAACAAACTGACTGCTGCCTGTAGTCAAACAAACTGACTGCTGCATGTAGTCAAACAAACTGACTGATGCCTGTAGTCAAACAAACTGAGTGCTGCCTGTAGTCAAACAAACTGACTGCTACATGTAGTCAAACAAACTGACTGCTGCCTGTAGTCAAACAAACTGACTGATGCCTGTAGTCAAACAAACTGACTGATGCCTGTAGTCAAACAAACTGACTGATGCCTGTAGTCAAACAAACTGACAGCTGCATGTAGTCAAACAAACTGACTGATGCCTGTAGTCAAACAAACTGACTGCTACATGTAGTCAAACAAACTGACTGCTACATGTAGTCAAACAAACTGACTGATGCCTGTAGTCAAACAAACTGACTGCTACATGTAGTCAAACAAACTGACTGCTGCCTGTAGTCAAACAAACTGACTGCTGCCTGTAGTCAAACAAACTGACTGCTGCCTGTAGTCAAACAAACTGACTGCTGCATGTAGTCAAACAAACTGGCTGTTGCCTGTAGTCAAACAAACTGGCTGCTGCCTGTAGTCAAACAAACTGGCTGCTGCCTGTAGTCAAACAAACTGACTGCTGCCTGTAGTCAAACAAACTGACAGCTGCCTGTAGTCAAACAAACTGACTGCTGCCTGTAGTAAAAACAAACTGACTGCTGCATGTAGTCAAACAAACTGACAGCTGCCTGTAGTCAAACAAACTGACTGCTGCCTGTAGTCAAACAAACTGACTGCTGCCTGTAGTCAAACAAACTGACTGCTGCCTGTAGTCAAACAAACTGACTGCTGCATGTAGTCAAACATACTGACTGCTACATGTAGTCAAACAAACTGACTGCTACATGTAGTCAAACAAACTGACAGCTGCTTGTAGTCAAACAAACTGACAGCTGCATGTAGTCAAACAAACTGACTGCTGCCTGTAGTCAAACAAACTGACTGCTGCCTGTAGTCAAACAAACTGACTGCTACATGTAGTCAAACAAACTGACTGCTACATGTAGTCAAACAAACTGACTGATGCCTGTAGTCAAACAAACTGACTGCTACATGTAGTCAAACAAACTGACTGCTACATGTAGTCAAACAAACTGACTGCTACATGTAGTCAAACAAACTGACTGCTGCCTGTAGTCAAATAAACTGACTGCTGCATGTAGTCAAACAAACTGACTGCTGCCTGTAGTCAAACAAACTGACTGCTGCCTGTAGTCAAACAAACTGACTGCTGCCTGTAGTCAAACAAACTGACTGCTGCATGTAGTCAAACAAACTGACTGCTACATGTAGTCAACAAACTGACTGCTACATGTAGTCAAACAAACTGACTGTTGCCTGTAGTCAAACAAACTGACTGCTGCCTGTAGTCAAACAAACTGACTGCTACATGTAGTCAAACAAACTGACTGCTGCCTGTAGTCAAACAAACTGACTGCTGCCTGTAGTCAAACAAACTGACTGCTGCCTGTAGTCAAACAAACTGATTGCTACATGTAGTCAAACATACTGACTGCTACATGTAGTCAAACAAACTGACTGCTACATGTAGTCAAACAAACTGACAGCTGCTTGTAGTCAAACAAACTGACAGCTGCATGTATTCAAACAAACTGACTGCTGCCTGTAGTCAAACAAACTGACTGCTGCCTGTAGTCAAACAAACTGACTGCTGCCTGTAGTCAAACAAACTGACTGCTGCTTGTAGTCAAACAAACTGGCTGCTGCCTGTAGTCAAACAAACTGACTGCTACATGTATTCAAACAAACTGACTGCTACATCTAGTCAAACAAACTGACTGCTACATGTAGTCAAACAAACTGACTGCTACATGTAGTCAAACAAACTGACTGATGCCTGTAGTCAAACAAACTGACTGCTGCATGTAGTCAAACAAATTGACTGCTACATGTAATCAAACAAACTGACTGCTGCCTGTAGTCAAACAAACTGACTGCTGCATGTAGTCAAACAAACTGACTGATGCCTGTAGTCAAACAAACTGAGTGCTGCCTGTAGTCAAACAAACTGACTGCTACATGTAGTCAAACAAACTGACTGCTGCCTGTAGTCAAACAAACTGACTGATGCCTGTAGTCAAACAAACTGACTGATGCCTGTAGTCAAACAAACTGACTGATGCCTGTAGTCAAACAAACTGACAGCTGCATGTAGTCAAACAAACTGACTGATGCCTGTAGTCAAACAAACTGACTGCTACATGTAGTCAAACAAACTGACTGCTACATGTAGTCAAACAAACTGACTGCTACATGTAGTCAAACAAACTGACTGCTACATGTAGTCAAACAAACTGACTGCTACATGTAGTCAAACAAACTGACTGCTGCCTGTAGTCAAACAAACTGACTGCTGCATGTAGTCAAACAAACTGACTGCTGCATGTAGTCAAACAAACTGACTGCTGCCTGTAGTCAAACAAACTGACTGCTGCATGTAGTCAAACAAACTGACTGCTACATGTAGTCAAACAAACTGACTGCTACATGTAGTCAAACAAACTGGCTGCTGCCTGTAGTCAAACAAACTGACTGCTACATGTAGTCAAACAAACTGACTGCTACATGTAGTCAAACAAACTGGCTGCTGCCTGTAGTCAAACAAACTGACTGCTGCCTGTAGTCAAACAAACTGACTGCTACATGTAGTCAAACAAACTGACTACTGCCTGTAGTCAAACAAACTGACTGCTGCCTGTAGTCAAACAAACTGACTGCTGCCTGTAGTCAAACAAACTGACTGCTGCATGTAGTCAAACAAACTGGCTGTTGCCTGTAGTCAAACAAACTGGCTGCTGCCTGTAGTCAAACAAACTGGCTGCTGCCTGTAGTCAAACAAACTGACTGCTGCCTGTAGTCAAACAAACTGACAGCTGCCTGTAGTCAAACAAACTGACTGCTGCCTGTAGTCAAACAAACTGACTGCTGCATGTAGTCAAACAAACTGACAGCTGCCTGTAGTCAAACAAACTGACTGCTGCCTGTAGTCAAACAAACTGACTGCTGCCTGTAGTCAAACAAACTGACTGCTGCCTGTAGTCAAACAAACTGACTGCTGCATGTAGTCAAACATACTGACTGCTACATGTAGTCAAACAAACTGACTGCTACATGTAGTCAAACAAACTGACAGCTGCTTGTAGTCAAACAAACTGACAGCTGCATGTAGTCAAACAAACTGACTGCTGCCTGTAGTCAAACAAACTGACTGCTGCCTGTAGTCAAACAAACTGACTGCTACATGTAGTCAAACAAACTGACTGCTACATGTAGTCAAACAAACTGACTGATGCCTGTAGTCAAACAAACTGACTGCTACATGTAGTCAAACAAACTGACTGCTACATGTAGTCAAACAAACTGACTGCTACATGTAGTCAAACAAACTGACTGCTGCCTGTAGTCAAATAAACTGACTGCTGCATGTAGTCAAACAAACTGACTGCTGCCTGTAGTCAAACAAACTGACTGCTGCCTGTAGTCAAACAAACTGACTGCTGCATGTAGTCAAACAAACTGACTGCTACATGTAGTCAACAAACTGACTGCTACATGTTGTCAAACAAACTGACTGTTGCCTGTAGTCAAACAAACTGACTGCTGCCTGTAGTCAAACAAACTGACTGCTACATGTAGTCAAACAAACTGACTGCTGCCTGTAGTCAAACAAACTGACTGCTGCCTGTAGTCAAACAAACTGACTGCTGCCTGTAGTCAAACAAACTGATTGCTACATGTAGTCAAACATACTGACTGCTACATGTAGTCAAACAAACTGACTGCTACATGTAGTCAAACAAACTGACAGCTGCTTGTAGTCAAACAAACTGACAGCTGCATGTATTCAAACAAACTGACTGCTGCCTGTAGTCAAACAAACTGACTGCTGCCTGTAGTCAAACAAACTGACTGCTGCCTGTAGTCAAACAAACTGACTGCTGCTTGTAGTCAAACAAACTGGCTGCTGCCTGTAGTCAAACAAACTGACTGCTACATGTAGTCAAACAAACTGACTGCTACATCTAGTCAAACAAACTGACTGCTACATGTAGTCAAACAAACTGACTGCTACATGTAGTCAAACAAACTGACTGATGCCTGTAGTCAAACAAACTGACTGCTGCATGTAGTCAAACAAATTGACTGCTACATGTAATCAAACAAACTGACTGCTGCCTGTAGTCAAACAAACTGACTGCTGCATGTAGTCAAACAAACTGACTGATGCCTGTAGTCAAACAAACTGAGTGCTGCCTGTAGTCAAACAAACTGACTGCTACATGTAATCAAACAAACTGACTGCTGCCTGTAGTCAAACAAACTGACTGATGCCTGTAGTCAAACAAACTGACTGATGCCTGTAGTCAAACAAACTGACTGATGCCTGTAGTCAAACAAACTGACAGCTGCATGTAGTCAAACAAACTGACTGATGCCTGTAGTCAAACAAACTGACTGCTACATGTAGTCAAACAAACTGACTGCTACATGTAGTCAAACAAACTGACTGATGCCTGTAGTCAAACAAACTGACTGCTACATGTAGTCAAACAAACTGACTGCTACATGTAGTCAAACAAACTGACTGCTACATGTAGTCAAACAAACTGACTGCTGCCTGTAGTCAAACAAACTGACTGCTGCATGTAGTCAAACAAACTGACTGCTGCATGTAGTCAAACAAACTGACTGCTGCCTGTAGTCAAACAAACTGACTGCTGCATGTAGTCAAACAAACTGACTGCTACATGTAGTCAAACAAACTGACTGCTACATGTAGTCAAACAAACTGGCTGCTGCCTGTAGTCAAACAAACTGACTGCTGCCTGTAGTCAAACAAACTGACTGCTACATGTAGTCAAACAAACTGACTGCTGCCTGTAGTCAAACAAACTGACTGCTGCCTGTAGTCAAACAAACTGACTGCTGCCTGTAGTCAAACAAACTGACTGCTGCATGTAGTCAAACAAACTGGCTGTTGCCTGTAGTCAAACAAACTGGCTGCTGCCTGTAGTCAAACAAACTGGCTGCTGCCTGTAGTCAAACAAACTGACTGCTGCCTGTAGTCAAACAAACTGACAGCTGCCTGTAGTCAAACAAACTGACTGCTGCCTGTAGTCAAACAAACTGACTGCTGCATGTAGTCAAACAAACTGACAGCTGCCTGTAGTCAAACAAACTGACTGATGCCTGTAGTCAAACAAACTGACTGCTGCCTGTAGTCAAACAAACTGACTGCTGCCTGTAGTCAAACAAACTGACTGCTGCATGTAGTCAAACATATTGACTGCTACATGTAGTCAAACAAACTGACTGCTACATGTAGTCAAACAAACTGACAGCTGCTTGTAGTCAAACAAACTGACAGCTGCATGTAGTCAAACAAACTGACTGCTGCCTGTAGTCAAACAAACTGACTGCTGCCTTTAGTCAAACAAACTGACTGCTACATGTAGTCAAACAAACTGACTGCTACATGTAGTCAAACAAACTGACTGATGCCTGTAGTCAAACAAACTGACTGCTACATGTAGTCAAACAAACTGACTGCTACATGTAGTCAAACAAACTGACTGCTACATGTAGTCAAAAAAACTGACTGCTGCCTGTAGTCAAACAAACTGACTGGTGCCTGTAGTCAAACAAACTGACTGCTGCATGTAGTCAAACAAACTGACTGCTACATGTAGTCAACAAACTGACTGCTACATGTAGTCAAACAAACTGACTGTTGCCTGTAGTTAAACAAACTGACTGCTGCCTGTAGTCAAACAAACTGACTGCTGCCTGTAGTCAAACAAACTGACTGCTGCCTGTAGTCAAACAAACTGACTGCTGCCTGTAGTCAAACAAACTGATTGCTACATGTAGTCAAACAAACTGACTGCTGCCTGTAGTCAAACAAACTGACTGCTGCATGTAGTCAAACAAACTGACTGATGCCTGTAGTCAAATAATCTGACTGCTACATAAAGTCAAATAGTATGCAATGCGATCATAAATTAACTTGTCAAAGACTATAGATCCATTACTGGCTTGAACAATATGTATGTATTTACTCTTACTAAACATGCTAGCACTTCTTTTTCTAACAATGGGCATAAGTACTGCAGATATCATAGATTCAGGTAAAATAGCATGGAGAAAGAAACTAGTAGACACACAGTGTGCATATGGTGAATCCATAATTTGATTTTGGGTAAAAAAATGCGATTAAATTAACAATATCAATACCAACGCAATAATAGACAAAAAAGATCATAATTACCTTCAGATGCTTGACAAAGGCCTTTTATCTCAATCTTACCGTATTTGCATTTACCTAACACATTTCCTGTAGAGTTAGGTGGTATCACAAAATGGCTAAGTACAGTCGACATTCTACTAGTTTTATACTTCACCTCTTGCATCAAAGTTGAACAAACAATATTCCAATTAACTTAATAAGACAATGCAGTAGACCTCTCTGCAATATAGGCATGCGGTATCACTGTCGTTATATGTTTAGGACAGGTTGCTTTAGGAGAAAAACCTTTTGAATATATATATATACATATACAGTAGTGCCCCGCTTATAAGACCAACCCTTCAGCATGTCTAAAGTGGCCTTATAAGGCGGGTGGCCTCTGGTGAGGGGAACCATCGATTAATGTAACATGTGAAAATAAAACATATGGACAGTCAATATCATTTACATGGAAAATAACAGTTGATTTGTCATAGATAATGTAATTTATAAAACACGTCCGAATGCCAACTCAGCGCGACTAGTGTGTATGCCTACTTAACTTGTTATTAACATCGACATCGTTTTGTGATTAAAACTAGCAATTTCGGCTGCCGATTGACCGCTGCCGAGGGGTAGACTCTTCCTGTAACCCCGGCCGTTGGCCGCGTTAGCCGGGTGGCCGCTATTGAAGGGTGGTTTGTATTAGACAACGCCAATGCAATGAAAATATGGCCGCGTAATCCGGGTGGCCGTCGGCGAGGGGGAACTTATAAGAGGGGGACTACTGTATATATATACGTATATATGGGTAGGTATGTATTGTGTTAAACTGCTTTAATTATGCTGTAGAAAAAAATCCTGTCGCTGTAAAATACTGCCGCACCGACCCTCAATGCGCATGTCCGCAATTAGAAGTTCGTTGTGTAAAGAAATATGTTGCCCTATTCCAAATATATTAATCTAACCGCGGTCTCCAAGCTTCATTGTGACTAATTGAATATAATCCTGCAAGAATGATTATATATTCATTCACTCACGTACCCATTTGGCATATTTATTGCTGAGCTCGACTCCACTGGGCTTTTGCTTACATCCATCTAAATATCATTATGGTAATTGGGCTGCACTATGCTCAGTTTATAAAGTGAAAGATTCTCGGAAAAGGTGCATAATGGCAATGCCCATTTATTTAATAACACATTTGAAAGCGTGAGTACGGTGTGTATGAAACATACCCCAATTATATTACTTAATTATATTATATTATATAATTACTAGAATTTAAATTATTTCAAAAGATAATCATGGTATGCATTAAACATACATAAATTAACGCAGTGTATGTGGATTGCATACTTGGGTAGTGTATAAATAACTATGTCTACAGTATTTTTTTTCATTACTAGCATCAAACCAACTATATAAAGGACTACACAAATTTCGATTAGTGTGCATAGTGTACGTTATATCTTGTGTGACTGTCACACGGATCAAACAATTTTACTCTTATTGTCATGGGAATGTGCTAAATATATGACAACGTAATTATACATATATATATATATATATGTATATATATATATATATATATATACACACACACCAAATTGTTTGGTGCACAATGCGCATGCAACATTCATCAATGTATACATCGACATATCAATAGATTACTAGTATAAAACACATTACCATCACAACAAAGGGAGTCGCCAAATATCGCTCAATGACTTAAAAACAAACAAATCAACAGGACCCGACCAAATGCCAGCCAGAATCTAGGGACGGTGGGCCGTATTTTACAGCAGCAGGATTTCATGCAAACATATAACAAGCCCTGACCTCTCCCCGCGAAAAATCTGTACTTCCGGACCGGATATGCGCATTAAGGGTCGGTGCGGCAGTATTTTTCAAGGGCAGGATTTTTTGCTACAGCGGCATTAGTGAAAACTGCAGGCATGTGTTCAGACATTACGTGTGTCTAGTTAATGCAGCAGCAATGTCGCGACCGTCTACTTGGTGACGTCATGTACATCACGTGATCTAATGCATAACGAAAGTAAGTCGAATACATAAATTTGCTTTAGCAAATACATGTATTCTAACGAAGACTGAGTTAAACACTACGTAATGAAATGTACACGTTACATGACAGGCGGTGGTTGTATTTTAACGTTATATTAACGTTATACTAATACCCGAGTTTGTACGCGTAATTGCACAGGTATTTTTATGAACGCGTCCTTCCGTCATCTATTTAGTACTGGCGTTACGACTCCTTCGCGAGGTCTGGCGTGTTGGCTGGCGCAGACACGTTCTCTTTTAACTGCGCAAGACAGGTGAAATATGACACTTTGGAAAGTATCGAAGCACTACATTTCCCGGAGTGCGTGCGGGCGCGCCATTTGTAACTCTGTGGCAACACAGTTTTGTTCACGTTAGACGAGTGTCGTCGTAAACTCATCCAGATTGTAATCATACGAAGACAGTGGCACAGTGATAGATGGGGTAAACAATTATCAAAGGGATGTGGTTTCGAAAAAAGGACACGGTACAAAGTGATTGTACTGATCAAATCAAAAGAATGCATGCATAGTCACCGTTAGCAGATGTATGGAATGGCCATTGCTTGTAGGAAATATTAATTTATATGAGTGCGTTAATGTCTATAAAAATATCAGCGTTGCTCTTCAGCACACACAAGCAGACACATGCGAAGGTACACACTCGCGCACACGCACACGCATACCACACACACAAACACACGCACGCACGCACGCACACACAGACACACACACACACACACACAAACACACGCACGCACGCACACACAGACACACACACACACACATACACACACACACACGCACACACACCTATTTGTGTGTAGTGCGACGTGAAATCTATATTTCATCTACCCATTTAACGCATTCCCCACGACAGAGACATGCTAGTGGTCTACACCTGCAATAGGTAACTTCGTGTTTATTGCTGGTAATATGACCATCGTGTCGGCAACGCTAACGAAGTATAAGCAGCAGTTATGTCTTTGAACTGTGCGGTGCTGTTATTACAACAAAATGCACGTAGTCGCTATATGTATAATGGACCGTTTGGCAGATAATAATGTTGCACATTGACTTGTTTCGACTGACATGTCCCGACTCTACACAGCCGATGTGTGGTGTACAGACAAGCAAAGTCACACACATGGACGCCCTGCGAAAATTTTAACCGATAGTAAGGTCTAAACAGCTGAAACGGTTGCGTGATATGTAACAATAGCATCCAAACGGAACCGTCTCCGAACCATTTGATGGTTATTTGTCTACAACGGTTTGTAGAAATAAAAGCAGGAGCGTAAACACACAGAAATGACGCCAGAGAGACGTGTTTGAGAATGGCTACACGTTAAGCCCGGCGTACACTACACAACAAACGTTTTTGTTAGGCGATTGAACAACAAACGACAAATGTTTTTGTCACTGCCGCGATACTAGCGTAATTATTTGTATTAAATGCATACATGCACGCCATTTTTTTGGCGAATTCCGCAATTAGAATAAAATGGCGCCGATTTCAAAAAAAATAAAGCGAGCTCTAATTGATTTTGTGTATTATTCTCTGTCGTCAACGACGCCGACGTCAAACTACGCAAACAAATTCGCATTCGAGTTAGCCACTCCGCCATATTGTCGTTTTGTAGGTCACGGTCGTCAGCAACAGCGCATGACAAAAATGCTGCACTGCGATTGGCTCGTTGCTACGACAACAGTTTTGTTGTGTTGTGGACCGGCGTACATTATCGTCGTCGCGCAATTTACCTTGGTACACTGCACGACAAAAGTCTGGCCGATTCAATTTTCGAATCGACCAGACTTTTGTTGTGTTGGTCTGGACAACAACAGACAAACGCTTCAGCAAGTCTTTAGACCCGCGCGCATTAGAGACAAACCGGTTTACGTCGGCAAAACACCCGACTTACAACAAACGTTGTATAGTGTACGCCGTGCTTTAGGTAACTGTATCGTCTACAACATTCATGACAAGCTTCAAAATGAAATAGGTGTCAAAATAAAAAGAGAATAACATGCTGAACGATGTTAAACCGAATAAATAATTTGGGCAAGAAATAAGGGTGGAACACTTCTGAAGAAGAAATCAGTACTAGGATAACACGTTTATATATGGAGTGTGGAATATTCAAGGACCACAAATATCCAAAGTAAAGTAATGTATTTAGATAATACATCCTACCAGCAATAATACACGATGCCAAACATAATTAATAACAAAGCAGACAAAAATCACACTATGATTGTCGAGCATCAAATACGTGTCGGAATGGGGCAATAGACTGTCGACATAGCGAGAGTGAAAAACAACAGAAGATCACAGACCAAAACAAAAAAGTGGCAACCAAAATACGGGAACACGCGAAATTATTATGAAGCGCAACGGACGAAATCATGAAATTGAGGGAAGTAATAACTTGATGTCGTTTGTCTTGTGTGTGTCTTAGTATCCACTGAGAAAGGAGCTGTAATAACTTGACGTCGTTTGTCTTGTGTGTGTGTCTTAGTATCCATTGAGAAAGGAGCCGTAATAACTTGACGTTGTTGTATTTTTCTTAGTATCCATAATCTAGCACTATAATGCAGCCATATTCGACCGCCTCCCACGAGCCTGTGACATAACACAGACAGCTATGCCAGTTTCAGGCACGGTTTGTTCTTGAAGCAGGTGCCTCACCGGAAACAGCCGCCATGGTGAATTCTAAATCTTAATTAATTAGTGGCTATGACACGTTTCACCACCTTTCTTATTACACCGCTAACTAAAGGTGCACGGTCACAGCAGCATCCTAAATAAATAATCAACGATTCAATCTACGCCATATCTCTTCATCCATCAGCGTCCACAAAGTAGGTTTATCGTAACGAATGTTTGTCGGTCATAACGGCTAATTAATGTGACATTATTGCAGCTCTTTCTGCTGGTGTACGTTTTATGTTAGCCATGCCGAGGTATCGCGTGTACCAAGGCCTCCTATGGCCATTTTCTTAGTACCGTTTATCTTTACAACACTACATTGCCCGTTGTTTTTCGTACTCCTAATATGATAATACACAAAAGGAACGTTTGGAATGTGTTTGAATGCTTCCACTACTATTACCTTTGGTAAAACAATTCTTGCTTTCACGATACATACTCTACTCCTAAAAATAGCATATTTTCTGCACTATACATTTTACTCAAAAATAGACCAAATATCGTTCTTCATATATGTTTGGGTAAGGGAAAATACCTATTGTTTATCAAACATATCGTCTAATGTATATACAAGACAGACAAGACTTACAATGTCAAATTCGTTGGTGAATAATAGTGAAAACACTAGAAAAGTGTACATTTGGATGTCGTAATAAACATGAATATATCATTTTCGAAACTTTCATTTTTCATATCCAAGAATCATGTTAAATTACCTGGTAGAGGCTTTCGTTGACGTGTCACGTCGACTTCATCAGTACCTATGACGCTGAATGACGTCATCGTACACGTGAGGCAGTTCGTAATTGCCCTCGTCTCTGTTGATGGGTGTTTGGGTTTTTCTGATCCAGATGGCTTCCTTGATTTGCCGAATTCTTCTGTTGGGTTCTTTGTCAACAATTTTCACTCCCTCCCAGTCTATGATATGGTTTTCAGTTGTCGCATGGTCTGTAAGGGCGGATTTATTGATGGTAGACATCAATCTTTTTTTTCCGCTCCTTGTGTATTTCTCATTTTTCGTGTTGTCTACGTCCTTTCTTTGTTCCTCCAGTCTTGTTTTGAGTAGTCTTCCTGTCTCCCCAATGTATTCCCCACCACAATTCTTGCACGGTATTTGGTACACCAGTTCGCCCTGTTCTTCTAGCTGTACTTTGTCCTTGGGATGTACCAACAGGTGTCTGAGGGTGGTGTGGGGACGCATGGCCGTTGCTACTCCATATTTTTTCAGTACTCGATGTACTCTCTCCGATACCCCCTCTATGTATGGGATGACTACTTGGCTCCGATAGTTTTTGTCCTTAGTCTTTTTGTTGGTCTTTTTCTTCTTACTGCTATCTGTCGACTTTTTCAAGGCCCACGACGGATAGCCACATACTCTTAGAGCTCCTCTCAGGTGTTCCACCTCTTCTTTCTTGTCCCCCTCCTCCGAAGTTATTGTCTCACACCTGTTCATAAGGGTTTTGTTCATAAGTCCACAGTGTACAGGAAGAAGACGCACACTGACCAATACCTGAATTTTGCATCCCACCACCCCAAACATCAGAAGTTGGGAGTTGTCAAAACCCTTATGAACAGGTGTGAGACAATAACTTCGGAGGAGGGGGACAAGAAAGAAGAGGTGGAACACCTGAGAGGAGCTCTAAGAGTATGTGGCTATCCGTCGTGGGCCTTGAAAAAGTCGACAGATAGCAGTAAGAAGAAAAAGACCAACAAAAAGACTAAGGACAAAAACTATCGGAGCCAAGTAGTCATCCCATACATAGAGGGGGTATCGGAGAGAGTACATCGAGTACTGAAAAAATATGGAGTAGCAACGGCCATGCGTCCCCACACCACCCTCAGACACCTGTTGGTACATCCCAAGGACAAAGTACAGCTAGAAGAACAGGGCGAACTGGTGTACCAAATACCGTGCAAGAATTGTGGTGGGGAATGCATTGGGGAGACAGGAAGACTACTCAAAACAAGACTGGAGGAACACAGAAAGGACGTAGACAACACGAAAAATGAGAAATACACAAGGAGCGGAAAAAAAAGATTGATGTCTACCATCAATAAATCCGCCCTTACAGACCATGCGACAACTGAAAACCATATCATAGACTGGGAGGGAGTAAAAATGTTTGACAAAGAACCCAACAGAAGAATTCGGCAAATCAAGGAAGCCATCTGTATCAGAAAAACCCAAACACCCATCAACAGAGACGAGGGCAATTACGAACTGCCTCACGTGTACGATGACGTCATTCAGCGTCATAGGTACTGATGAAGTCGACGTGACACGTCAACGAAAGCCTCTACCAGGTAATTTAACATGATTCTTGGATATGAAAAATGAAAGTTTCGAATTTGTAAACGAACTATCCTGAAGAATGTTCAGTAATATAATGAATATATCATTGCTTCAACAGTACCAACAATATATATGTATGTTTTGTGCATTCCGATTGGCAATGTATCATTTAAAAAATCTTCACACACATTCACTGGGTACTTTCTGGTGGGTTTGCAATTGACAAAAAATTTGCCCATACATACATACATTGAATGTTATAAAAAATATTATTGATCTAGATGTTGGAAACCGTTGTCAAATTATACTTAATATAGCTAAAATATAATAATTAGAGGATTTAGAGTATCATTGGTAATTGACCAGTGTTGATTGAACGTAACAAATTAGTCTACAATAGTTAAATCTCCTTTTTTGCAACAATCTTTTTAAAACTCAAAATGGCGGCGGGCTTTATTACCGTTCAGATATATCGCAGAAATAAATAAATGAGTATCTATAATAACATTATATTGAAATGTTGTGAAT
The DNA here is from genome assembly GCA_963995525.1 of Escarpia spicata. Taxonomy (NCBI): domain Eukaryota; kingdom Metazoa; phylum Annelida; class Polychaeta; order Sabellida; family Siboglinidae; genus Escarpia; species Escarpia spicata. Next base: position 51,622,695 of record OZ023210.1, on the reverse strand, counting down.
CTATATGCTGACGGCCATATTGAAAGTAACCTTATCCTTACCCTTATCAAGCAAGAGTAGTTAGTACGTTAGTACGTATGCTAATTAAACGTTCAGCAACAACGAGTTTTTCATAGGCTGCCATCACATTTGCCGACCAAAATACCAATCGCGCACTAAACATAAGCTCCCATTACTATCTGGCAGTTGGCATTAAACAATATATTACTTGCTACCGTCTGTCAAAAAGCCATCACCCTAAAGGCAATCCTGCGAACATGAAACATTGTTGCTTTGATTGTGTTTGGTCGCATAATATTCTAATTCTTCCCGATTTATCTTGAAGATTTTAATATTAACCTACTGCTAAGAGGAATTAGTTTAACGGGTCAATCAATACCCGCGGGCGTCATGATCGCACATATTAACCAAATGTGAAACATATTTAATGCTGATTACGATACTGCGCTCAGACAAGAAAATTCATTTCCAGAACGAAGCCACATGTGGCGCAAATTGATGTGCTAGAATAGGTATCAACCGATGTGTATGAAAAAATAGTTCTGATAAACTTTGCTGTTATTACAATGACACGTGAGGCGAGCGTCCTGCGCACCTGCAGTTGGCTGCAACGACAGGGAATTGTCAGTAAATACCGGTGTCCGTGGGCGGTTTTTACGTGTAGTGTTTCAGAGTGATTGGCTCACTCTTGACGCCAGCTACACCATTCCATACGTCGCTTGCCTACACGCAGCAAGGAACATAATCACTCGACGTAAACGCCCAGAACGCATCGAGACGCCAGAACGTCTCGACTGAGAGTTGTCCACCGCTCACGGAACACTCAACGGAGGAGGGTTAACTAGTGCAGCGATGGTGCTCGCAATGTAGATCGTATCTCGTAACTAAGGAAGACACAGCGTGTCGACATGGCGTCGGAGGTTTCGACGTATAACGACACTATAGGCGAGAACCTGCGTGAGTCGCAAGGAATCGTCACGATCGTGTACTACGTCATCGGGTCAGTCGGCATTCTCGGTAACATGCTCGTCATCGTTGTTATCCTCAACTTCCGGGCGATGCGCAGTAAGAACGTCAATGTGCTTGTGCTCAACCAGAGCGTCGTCGATATGCTAGCGTCGGTGCTGATCGTCGCCGAGACGCACATCCACACGAACATGTATCTGGACGGGCTGTTGGGCGAGCTCGTGTGTCGCTTCTGGCTTACCACGGTGCCACTGTGGAGTCTGCTGATGGTGTCCATCCTCAACATCCTGGTTATCACGCTCGAGCGCTATGTCGCCGTCGTTCACCCCCTCGTCTACCGCAACTACAGCGAGCACGCCAAGCGCCGTCTGACGGCAGTTGCCATGGGGAGCGCGTGGATTACCGGCTTCGTGTTCAACATCTTGACGACGTCGACGACGTCATCTGTGCGTCAACATCGCTGCCTCAGCATGGTCTTCTTCCCAAGCGAGGCGTGGAAGAGGTTGTCCGGCGTGGCTGCGTTCTCCTTCGAGTTCCTCATCCCCCTCGCCATCTGTGTCGTCTGCTATGCCCGCATCGTCAAGACGCTCGGCCAGAAGGTTTCGCCACAGACAGCGTCTATCGCCCCGTCCAGCAGTCAACGTGGACCGGTCAACGGCCACACAAAGGCGAAGATGATTCGAAATGTCCACAAGACGTTCGGCATTGTAGTCGTGTGTGCGATCGTCTGCAATATGGGCAACCATTGTATGTTCCTTGCCTTTAACTTCGGCTACCCTCTCGACTTCACAGGAGCGCTGTATAATGTCTCCGTGATCGGAGCCTTTGCTAACTGCTGCGTCAATCCATTCATTTACGCCTTCAAATACAAGATGTTCCAACAGGGCATGAAGAGACTGTTCTGTCGATACAAGCCAGCACCAGAGAACGGAAGTGGTGTGTACACCACTCACACCGACTCTCGACTCATTGCCAGACACGGCACACTCCATATCTAAGACTGAGCATCCGATTAAGGTGAAATTGTGTCACTCAATAATGATGATATATTAGTGGTTCACTTCGTCATCAACGTCATCCTTATAGGTCACTTTGTTCATCTCATTCACTTTGTTCAGTTTGTTCTCCTTGTTGACGTTAATGATATCAGTGGTGATGGTGGTGATGGTGGTGATGGTGGTGATGGTGGTGATGGTGGTGATGGTGGTGATGGTGGTGATGGTGGTGATGGTGGTGATGGTGGTGATGGTTGTTGTGATGGTGGTGAAGGTGGTATTAGTAATACTATTACTTACAGTAAAATGTCTAAATATTTGTAAAATCGTGCCATCCATGCACCTCTGGCATCTCTCAAAACTACAACGACGACATCTATGGCCAGTGGGTCAGCTCGGCAGTATGGTGACTGTCTGTGACGAGGCATAGAATTATGTCCATGTCTGTATGAATGTGTGCTACACATTGATCACTATATATACCTGCAGTATGTGAAACGGCTTATCATGCGAGGTTTGTCTGCGTTCTGCTTAACACGAAATGACCAGAACACACGTAATTCTTTGCCGACCGCTCGTAGGCGTACGCTAAGTAAGACGATAGTTCATATAGTGTTGTGTTTGTTTGTTTTATTGTGAACTGATGTACGACATAGAATGCCGTTTTACATGTACGTTACATCTTTTGCGACAATGGGTTTTGTATAATGACAACAGAATCTGGTAATTTATTGCGTAGAAAATCAAACGTATCTCTTGAATTATTAGATTATATTATCGTGCGTGTGATTTGTCGGTTCTTGAATAAACATCACATTATGTGTAATCTACATACGTCTTATGTTGATGCTTTACATAAACTACACTTTTTTAATACTTATTTATTTCATTACATTTGTTAGCCAATATTAATCATTCGTTGTTCATATATCTAAATAAGTGACATTGTGAAAAGATTTGTCCTTCATTTCAAATGTCAATGTTTCGAAAATACTTTGAAATCCTTTCAAACTCAATCTGTATTAATGTTGGTGTTATCTGCGCAAAAAGCCGATAAACAATTGTGGTTACGCGAATCATTTTGAGCTTGTTGCCATGTGGATGATTAATTTTGCAGCCCGAGTATAATGAATATTCGTGCACGCGCAGTGAACCACACAAAGACCTCACACACACAGTTGACATGTTAGATTCCGAGGTGAGTTGAGTCAAGCAATGGCATTGTAAATAAGCAATTTGTAGACATATGCATATTGACAGCTAGTTATATACATGTAGGAAGCGTATGCATTGTTTAATTATCCTGCTTCCCAATGCCGTCAGCCGAGTAACGTTTCGGTTAAGTAGAATTAAAACGTCCGCCAACGCGGACGGCTGCAGTGGGTGTCAGCTGCCGCTGGGACTGTCACTGAGTCCGAGTCTGTCGAGCCTCTACTACAGTAACTAGCCTAGCCCTAGGCAATGGTCTCGCCTTTCTATTTAGTAAAACTGCATTGTCCAGTATTTTACATGCGGTGAACGAAAATGCACACTAAAATATCAGTATATGAAACCATAGCAAGAGGATTAACCAGGTCGTGGATGTAATTTTTTTGCATAAATCTGGGATTTGGGTCAACGTTTCCCCTCTTATTTGAACCGAAACATAAAGATGTGAGATTGGTACTGTAATGTAGTCGCATTGCTAGGAAGAACTACACGGTTTACGTCGTATTATCGGAGCCGCACCAGTAGTATATCCGCCGGCTTGTGTGTTTGGTTTTGTTCCGTTCATGTTAATAAACGAATCCAGCTTCAGTCAGTCTGATTATATCCTGAATATATGACACTGGCGACGAGGATCTGAATCCAACCTGCGCGATGGCTTCCTCGAGCATCATCGGTGCTATGTGCGAGTTCGATGAGCGAAGAGAGGAGGTCAACAGCTATCTGGAAAGACTGGAGCAGTGGATGCTGGCTAACGCTATTGGTGAGCCTACGCCGGCCGGCACAGCGGATCGTCGTGTGAGTGTGCTTCTAGCTGTAATCGGGTCTAAAGCACACGCCCTTCTACGGAACCTACTCACTCCAGCAAAGCCGTCTGATCAGACTTTTGCAGTGCTGACAGCGACCCTGGTGACGCACTACCGACCACAGCGAATTGTGATCGCTGAACGCTTCCGGTATATAACAAACGCAACCAGGGTGACGGGGAGTCAGTAGCCGACTACATAGCGGCACTGAAACAGCTGGCTTCGACGTGTGACTTTGGGACGTTTCTGGATGAGGCGTTGAGGGACCGTTTCGTATGCGGTCTACACAACGAAGCTACGCAGAAGCGCCGCCTAGCGGACAAAGATTTGACTTTCATCACGGCGTGCACGGTCGCTCAAGCGATGGAGCTGGCAGCTCACAACACGATGGAGCTGACTGGCAAGGCAAGTGTGATGGAGGTACACCGGGTGACGGGTCATCCACGACGGCAGCAGCAGGTGTTGACGAAAGAGCATGTGGTGTCGAGGAGAACGGGCGATAATACAGCGAGGCAGTCGTGTATGCGTTGCGGGCTGAATCATGATGCTCAGACTTGCAAGTTTCGCAAAGCTAAGTGCTATGGGTGCGGACGTATTGGACATTTGCATAAAATGTGCCAAAGTCGCAGCAACACCAACCTGGTGCATGATGACGGAGGGGAAAGTGACAGCAGTAGTGGACTCGGAATTCACCACATCACGGAGGCCAGATCGACGGGCGACAGTGACGTGTCCGCGATTACGATGGGACAGCGCACACCTAAGTACATGGTGACTGTCAGGGTTGATGGTAGGCCTATCGACATGGAGATCGATACTGGCGCAGTGGTGTCAGTCGCGTCCGAGCAGCTGTACAATGAACAGTTGTCTCGCTTTGCACTAGAGCCAACACAGCTGCAACTGAGAGACTATCAGGGTGGTCTCCTGCCGCTAAGAGGAGTGATAACCATCCCGGTGAGCTACAACAAACAGAGTGTTGAACTACCTCTCGTCATCGTGGCAGGTGACGGACGACGACCAGAGCTGCTAGGTCGCAATTGGATGGCGCAAATCCAGCTGGACTGGCCCAGCATTCGGGCAATCTCGCTTGACAGCGACGTGGCGACAGCCGATGACGTCGTGAGGCGCCACCTACCGGTCTTCGAGGAAGGCTATGGTGGAATCAACGACTTCAAAGTGACGATTCATGTGCGGCCGGATACGACTCCGGTGTTCAAGAAGTCTCGTCCAGTGCCGTACGCTAGACGAGAGATGGTGGCCGCGGAGCTCGATAAGTTGGAGGCTAACAAGGTCATCACGAAGGTGGAGCGCTCTGACTGGGCGACACCGAGGTCAATGTGTTGAAGTCGGATAAAACTGTACGAATCTGCGGTGACTACAAGGTCACAGTTAACCCGCATGTAGAGGTGGACCGCTATCCACTTCCTACAGCCGAAGACATCTTCGCGACGCTGGCGGGAGGAACAAAGTTCACGAAACTGGACCTGGCACACGCGTACAACCAGCTAGAGCTCGATGATGAGTCCAAACGCCTGCTGACGATCAATACACATAAGGGTCTGTATCAGCCGAACAGACTTAGTTATGGTGTGAACTCTGCCCCGGCCATATTCCAGCGAACCATGGATCAGGTGTTGGCGGGGATAGACGGTGTAGCTTGTTATCTCGACGACATCTTGATTACTGCGAGGTCGAACGAGCAACATCTGCAGAGGCTTGATGAGGTGCTGAGCCGACTGCAACACTACGGCATTCGATTGAAACTCGCAAAGTGCAAGTTCATGGCGGACCAGATTGAGTATCTGGGTCATCTGGTTACCGCGGAGGGACTGCTTCCCACAGCTGACAAGATCGCGACTCTCAAGGAAGCGCCGAGACCGACGAATACCACAGAACTGCGCAGCTATCTTGGGATGCTCAAATACTACATGAAGTTCTTGCCGGACTTGTCCACGCTGTTGGCGCCGTTACACATGCTGACACACTCGGGTGCAGAGTGGTCATGGGACACGACGTGCGAACAGGCGTTCAAACGCACCAAGGAACTAATCTGTAATGCAGACATTCTGTGCCACTATGATGCGAAGAAGCCTTTGAAGCTCGCTTGTGTTGGCTCTTCGTATGGAGTTGGTGCGGTGATATCGCATGTTTCACCCGATGGCGTGGAGAGGCCGATAGTATTCGCCTCCCACACGATGACGTCGGCCGAGCGTAACTACTCGCAAGTCGAACGAGAGGCATTGGCCATCATTTTCTTGACTGGAATATCTTGCATTTCCATCACAAGTGATTCATGGGCAGCGAGAACCTTTCTCACTTCTTTGTTTCGCGAAGGGTTCAATCCGTCCTTCCTCATTATTATGTCAGCACGGCGTATCAGCGTTGTCAAAAACGGTGTTTATGGGAGTCGTATCAGTTCTTGTTTGCCCTGATCCTTCTTTCTGATTACGAGTAGAGCGTTTTAAGTGATTCTCCAAAACCCATACACGTCTTCGTCTTCACCTTCAAGGCGTTTAGCTTCTTTTGGACAGATGACCTCCTTTTCCTGGGTATATAGGTTTCCAGCAGTCGGTATTTCAGCTGTCACGTCAGCTCCTAATTCTTGTACTACTGATGAATGCAGTTAGGGAAAATTCATCTTCACGACCAGGGTTTCTCTGAAGGAAAAAAACAAGGACACAGGCTGTACTTAAGTTAATAAGACAGCAAATGCCAATGTTCTTTTAACATAGACTATGAGTATTAAACCGAGAATTATATGATTTTTGAAATTACGGTTTACAAATACGTGTTAGTGTTATAATGTAACGGAAATAAGTATATATCACCATGCGGGCGGTAGTCTGTGAGACCACTGAAAAGTTGTGTCCATAACAAGAACATCGGTTGTCATAATCATAGCCCATGCAGTTTGTTTGTAAACGATAGCAATCCTCCACTGTGTCCTATATATTACAGGGAAGATACATGCCTTATTTAGCATGCACAACATGAAGCAACACATGCAGCCAAATATAAGTTATGCTCTTATGCGAATATTTGCTTAGTTGTACATTATCTTGTTACATATTTCTGAAACGAATATAATATATCTTGCAGAGTTAGTATCATAAATCGTATGGTGTAATGGTTTACAAGTTTGTAACACAACACACAATGCCTGATAATGGTACGTATTCTGAGTCAGCCAAACTCTGCGAAGACGTAGGCACCTCTCTTGTAGTAGATGGAAGGGATGGGTCGAGTCTCTTCGACTTCCTAACTTCCACTGTAGGAGTTGCCGCTGCAGATGTCTTGCTCTATATGCAAACATTTACATTTTACACAATAATAAATCACCTCTACATTAAATATTGATGTGTAACAGAAAGCTTACATGTAATATTAAAATAAATATAGACAATTACTTGAAGAAAAGTCAAACTCAAGACAAATATGTTATCGTACGCTACTTACATTTATAGCTTTGCGCGCTCGCTGAGCTCTCAGCTTATGGTCTGGGAGGTATCTTGCGCAGACATGATATGCCCGGTTCTGAGCGGAACGATGGGCCAAGAAGTGGGGGTCTTGTGCTATCTTTCTATATCGGTAACGGTGCGAGATCTTAGCACAATACATTTGCGTGTCGTGGCTTGCCATTATAATGCCTCTTTGGTTGACAGGGTATTCAAAAAAAGGTAGAACGCAAAATTAATTATTCAGTATTTTGTTTTTGTGAAACGCTTAAATGCTTTTGAAAATAATTCAATGAGATGAGCAGATCACGTGAGATAACGAATACAGTAGTATGTAAGCGATATTCGTTGCAGGATCACACCCATAGCTGCATGTCCAGCCTTACTGCCGTGAATGAGTAAGTCCATTGGCCATAATTCTTCAAATTACCTTTTAGTATCACCCAAATGCATATTGTTTTGCTACCTGTCTTGTTCTTCAAACGTATATTAATAGCTATTATTTAAACGGAAATTATTCTTAGATATGTTGATTTTTATCATTATTCAGCAAGTGTCCAGCGTCAGTATGATTTTTTTAAAATAATGTGTTCTTCTAAATTGTATGTGAAATGTTTTCTTTTATATGAAGAGCAACATGTACTTGACACATCTACACTAAAAGTTAGGATGTCAATGTCAACTACAGCCGGTAAATATACATTTGGTTAAATTGGCGTGTCCAGCGTCATCAAGTTGCTTAGACATTAGGATTGTCATATATTAACTTTCCCGCAGGTCAACGTATCAAATTATCGTTCATTGGTTTGCTAGAACACATATGTTAAGTATACTAACGCTATAAGTGGTGTTACCTTTATTAATTTACCATATTAGCCTTCTTCTATTACACCATTCCATATGAAAAACGTACATATAGGACCACAACTCATCAAATATTTATTGTAGGAAACAAACAAATACCCACCAGCCTAGAGGCGACCGCCACGGATGCACTGATCACTGTTGTTCCTACATATCAAAGTAGAATCCGCACCCAGCAGTCTTTCTCGGTAATCCCACAGATGACGATGGACACGCAGTGACACTGGACACGCTCCAATATCGGTTTTATCCTCATTTGACCAAGAAATATTGTGACTATTGCTATTGCCATTGTTGGGGTTATAGCATGGTGGTTGCTGGTATGAACGAGAAACAAAAAACGGCGTACGTTTCCTATTGTTTTGAAGATAGCCTGTTCTATCTATGACGCTGGACACGGAGCTAAAACGCCACTCCATATTTTTTTTACTTGAACGTGTTATATTTTCGTCGAATTTAGGCTTAGACCAATATTTTTTTTGGTATATCATTTACTTAACATGTAAGAAAAGAATACATGTATAGGTATCCTACAACGACAATAATAAATTAATGTAATTGACCAGTGTAAACCGATGACGTGGACACGCAAAAATTTGTCATTATAGAAAACGCAGTGTACATTTTTTTGTTTAAATTTTTTTAACATGATTTTTTCTCTGTACATTCCCAATACATACTCCATTTGCCGAGTGAACTCAGAAAAAATAATACAGCACTGTTTTTGTATGGCACTATTTCAAACTTTGGAAACTTCAATTGGACACGTCATTTTTTGGCAACTTACGGCCAATTTCTGCCATTTTATAAATTAACAAGGCTGTCAAACCTTACATGTCCTGAAAGAACGTAATGACATCAATATATGGTGACAATTTCGTTAGGCTGACTTTATAATTGACGATGTGACAGACAAAAGACACGATTTTTGTCAATTGTACACTTTTTGAGACATTGGCCCATTAACAGGATTACCTAATAATTGCGTACATTACAAAGATATTAAAATTCTTAAAGAATCCCTTTAGCACTGCCGAATGAAGTTTTACTCTGGATTTTACTGTATACATGTAGTTATTATTACTTGAACAACAACACAAAATTCCATAACAACTCAAACGTTATAGTTTAATGGATGTTATATCTGCGTGTTTTCAATTGTCCATAAAATATTTGTTGACGCGGACGTACGTTGCATTACCTGTCATATTTGTGGTGGGGTCGTATAACTGCCGTGCGTGGTTGTATATGACACTGGGGATGCTGCGGGTCTCCGTACTTCCCAATCAGTGTCTCTGCAAATTAACAACAACAGTTTCTACTTGGATCGGAGGCCTTTCAGCTGGTACCTCGCGACACATAATTCTCTTTATTGGGTCTGGAGTAAGCAGCAATAACAACGTATTATTTCATAAAGAAAACCACCATCAGAAGCGCTATGTCGTGAAATACGGTCGGTCCTCTAGAATATAGTGCTGGAAATATAATATCAGAGGGATTCTTAATAGCAGAAGACCAGAATGAGTATTTAGTTCGGTGTTTACCAAGGAAGATGTTACTTCACTGCCAGTACCAGAGGCTAGGTTCAAGGGGGCGGAATCAAACTATTTAGGAAACTGAATTGTAACCCAGGGAATGGTAGCTAAGTAAACAAGGGCTATGGAGGATAATAAATCGCCTGTAGTGGATGGGATTCCGCCCAAACTACTACTGTAAATTGGAAATTGTAGAACAAATGAGCATACCGCTTCCAAAAGTTTTCAATTTGTCATTAGAAGAGGGATTGATTCCTTTAGAATGGAAAGAAGCAAACATAATAACGTTATTTAAAAAGGTTCGAGAAACAAGTCAGAGAACAATAGACCAGTGAGTTTAATATCAGTGATTTGCAAATTATTAAAAAGTCACACGGTGGATTTTCTTGTTAAACATAATTTGATAAACCCATCTCAACAAGGGTTTCTAAAAGCAAGGTCATGCTTAACAAATATGTTATGTTTTTTGGAAGATATCACAAAGTGGGTAGAGGAGGGATCACCAGTAGATATCATCTACTTAGACTTTCAAAAAGCTTTCCATAAAGTGTCACATCAAAGATTACTGCTTAAACTAAAGGCCCATTGCATAGGATATAATTATAATTAATTGGATAGAAAAATGGCTGATTGACAGACGACAGCGGGTAATAGTTGATTGGGAGGCTTCAAACTGGAAATCAGTTTTGAGTGGCGTACCACAGGGATCAGTACTGGGACCTATATTATTCTTAATATATATAAACGATTTGGACGATGATGTAACAAGCAAGGCGTTGAAATTTGCGGATGATACAAAACTGTTTAGAAGGATTAAACGTGATGGAGAAAGACAGTGTTTATAAGATGATTTTGACACATTGATCAAATGGTCTGAAAAGTGGCAAATTGTGTTTAATTTATGGAAATGTAAATGCCTCCACACACGGGAATGAAGATGCACAATACACAATGTGGGGTAGTGTACTAAGTACTACTTTAAAAGAAAACGACTTTGGTTAACCATTAGTGCTAATATGAAGGTGGTTTCAGCTCAGTATGGAATTGCAGCTTCAAAGGGAAATATCCTTGGATTAATTAGGCGAAATATTGCATATAAGGAACAAGAACTAATAATACCGGTGTACAAAGCAATACTTAGGCCTCATATAGAATACCGTATACAAGCTTGGAGGCCAACAAAATCGTAAGGAAGACATAGATATGCTACAACGAGTACAGAGAAGAACGACTAAAATGATACCAAAACTAAGGGATCTTAGTTAAGAAATATGCCTAAACGATTGTGGATTAACTACACTAGAGACCAGGAGATTGAGAGGAGATCAGATAGAAGTGTTTAAAATATTGAATGGATATGAAAATATATTGATAGAAATGTTTTTATCAGTTAAACAAGATAGAAGGACTACAGGACATTAAGTTACATTAGTAAATGAACAGTGTAGATTAGATATAAGAAAGTTCTCATTTTCACAAAGATCGAAAAATTAATGGAACAGATTATTTGCTGATTGTGTGGGTGCTAGTAGTATGAAATTTTTTTAAAATAAAACGGACACACCTCAGAAGGGCGGGATTCACGTAGACAAAAGGGACGGACTCTCAATAAGCGAAAAGGCTTCCTTGTCCACCTGCCATTTAAAGTTAATTCCCTGGGTGGCAATCTTGTTAAAACTTGTTAAATGGAATGCTGCATCACAGAGTTCGCCAAACATCTGCTCGCAGAATTCGCCGAACCAAACGGCAGTCGATGGCGGTGAAGCGTAGCTGTTTCATTTCCGATGTGATATTGTATCACCATTGCACTGGATAACCGTCTTCGCCGAATTTATAGTCGTTGTTTTTGTCGCAAACCCAGTTGAGTTCATGTGATTGCATTACTACGTTTGTTTCCTGCACATCATCTAAACGCTCGTCGGTTCGCACAGCTAAATGAATCATCCAACTCCACACCTGATGCCAATTCAATTACCTCAGCTACATATTCGATTATGTAACATAAAAAACAAAATACTGCACGAAGCAGATGAGTGATTCTGAAGAGAGCAGTACACGATCCTACACTAGCAATGTCCTGTTGATCCTGACGCTGCTTGGGAGACGAGGTTTGGCAACTATAATAATAATAATAAATGTATTATTATTTGCAACTTTTCAGTTGGATTGTACATACATTCACCATAAAAGCCCCAAATCACACAATTCCATAATGTTACAAGTTACAATACGACTCAACATTATGTTACAATACTCATAAAACATGTACTAAATAAAATAACGCAACACCAAAGATACTGTTAAGTAAATTACACAAAATCGCCCCGTGACGCAACAAACTCAGTATGAGGCGCTTTATATTAAAACGTGTACATTGCATTACTATCTTTCATTAAAAAATAAGATACTTTAAATATACTAAAATTAAATCATATAGTTTAAATATTAAAATTGACTGTTGAGACATACACTAAAATCATTAAGTGTTATGGCAGTGTACTAAGCACCATGGAATTAATGAGTTTTTGTAGCGATTTGTGTTCGCCATTGGGACGGGTAACTCATTGAATGATCTTAGTGTATACGGCACATTTCGAATATTTGGTAGTAGCGTATTCAGTTTGTGGTCACTATGCTTCATTCTAGCGAAATACATTTTACACAATTCATTGCGTCTATCATGCAGCGTTGGTAAGTTTACCATCTCCAGAATATCCTCGTACACACAACCAGGAAATATAGTTTTGAGACACCTTTTTTGAATTATCTCGATGTTGTCCGATAAATATTTAGGCAAGTTCGTGTGCCATACCGGGCAGGCATATTCAACTACTGGTCTAATCACAGATACATATATTGTAACCAAGTCATTTTGGTTGATACCAGCACGTTTCAACTGATAGATCATATACACTCTCTTTCTTGCCTTTGATACTATTTCATCTACGTGTGCATTCCAACTTAAATCCGATGATATAGTTACGCCGAGAACTTTTGCTTGAGTAACACTCTCAATATCTGTCCCATTTATATCAATATACGGCAGAGATTCTACAAATGTTCTATCTTTACCGAAACATATAACCATTTCTTTTGTCTTACTCGTATTGATGCGCATGTCATTATTACTAGACCATCGCTCAATAATGTTGGCAGAATCCTGTATAACAGATATCATACTTTGATTGCATATTTCAAATATGGTGCAATCGTCAACATATTTAAACATAGGACACGATGTTTGCAAATCATTGATATGAACCACAAAGTGTTTTGGTCCTGACAAAGTTCCCTGGGGAACGCCCCCATTAGGGTAGCCTGGCTTTGACACCGCGTCGCCGATTTTTACTCTCTGTTCGCGGTCTAGTAGAAACGCTGCCATCCATCGGACCAAGTGTGGTGGTACTTCCATTGCAATCAGTTTCTGTATTAGTATATCATGGTTAATTAGATCAAATGCTTTACTGTAATCGAGAAATAGCACTCTTACAAAATTGCCCTTTACATCGGTGGTTTCGTACCATTTGTGAAGCATTCCAACAAGGGCGTCCGTGGTACCAGTCCCTAACATACCCCCAAACTGCTTGTCGTCTATTTGTGGTTTAACATAAACATCGACCCACTTTAGCACTAGAGATTCAAAAACCTTAGCCAGAATTGGTGTAAGCGATATTGGTCTAATGTCATTTTCAACTGTCACTGGAGGGTGTTTCTTCGACAATGGAATAACGGTTGCTGATTTCCACAATTTTGGCAATACACCTTCCCTGAGCGAGCTGTTGAATATTGCAGTGACCGGTGCTGCAAGAAGGTGCGAACAGTTTTTCAAAGCCCATGGTGGTATATTGTCCGGACCCGTGGCTTTGTTCACTTTTACCTTACTAAGTGCCAACTTAGTGTCAGTCACGCTGATGGTGAATTCATCTGGCAGTGGTTCCTTAATTATACTAATACAATGGTATATATATAAGCATACCGATTATATGGCCTTCTAATATGCCTAATCTTTGCCAGCGCTCCACTATCTGCAACTTACAACACACACACACACACACACACACACACACACACACACACACACACACACACACACACACACACACACACACACACTCACCCACACACAAACACACACACACTCACTCCGCCCCCCCACACACACACACACATACAAATAAAATGGTAATCTATAAAAAAGACAGGATACATAACTAATCGTGTTGTGAAAGGTTTAGAAGAATGTGGGATTAAAGAGTAATATAATATTAGGATAAATTATACGACATCGAAATAAAGTGTTCATATTTACGGGAAATGTTGATGACGTCGTGGCTGTAACATAAAGAACATTTTGACAATGACCTCACGGGGAGGCGATGTTATGGAATTTGGTATATATGGAAACGAAGCCATTGTTCTATCGATATTCCAACACTGTTATTGTATTCGTTCATATTTACGGGAAATGTTGATGACGTCGTGGCTGTAACATAAAGAACATTTTGACAATGACCTCACGGGGAGGCGATGTTATGGAATTTGGTATATATGGAAACGAAGCCATTGTTCTATCGATATTCCAACACTGTTATTGTATTCTGAGTTTGACACTCTGCATCTGCATTAACTAATTTACACGTTGCGTCCTTTTAGTATTTTCATGTGGATCTAAATCTAATTTTAATAAGAATATGGGTATTTTCTGGGTAATTTGTTGTTGCTACAAAAGGATGCCACTCATACTTTGTTCAAACGTCTTTTCGCAGTTACATATTGGTTCGGGTGGCAGATATTTATGTTTCCCTTTGTCATAAATAATGATGCAATTTACCTGCTATGTCGTAAAACTACCGTCAGCTACATTTAGCAGGTCGGTCGGTCGGTCGGTCGGTCGGTCGGTCGGTCGGTCGGTCGGTCGGTCGGTCGGTCGGTCGGTCGGTCGGTCGGTCGGTCGGTCGGTCGGTCGGTCGGTCGGTAACCGGAAATATAAATATTATTATGAAAGGCCTTAGCAGCTTGTCATAAATATAGAATTGCATTGAGAGGTCGTCCATCTTTTAACTACAAATTTCCAGTGAATCCCACACACCATATACAATGTTTCACAAAATAGGCGCAAAAGACGAAAAGTTATCTCATACGTTTATCATTCCGCAGGCCGAATACATACCAAATGTCAAAGTAACATGTATGGAAAAAATATGATGAAATACGGAAACATTGTTCACGTTGTTCATACACTTTCTTTAAAACAGTTAAAGATGGTAGTTTATCTCGGGAAGCATCATCAATACGACATCCTGGCGCACTACGACGGCAGCTCTTGAGTAACACAATGTAGGCCGAAATCAACAAAGCGAAAAGACGCGTTATCAATCACGGATCTAGGCGGGGTATCACCCGGCTTGCTCTCCCTAACTCTCCACCAAAAAAAACTGGAACATGCTAACAAATATCCAATGTTGCACTACTAAAACTCGTATTGCAATTTGGAAAACAACTACAGAAAGCATTGTGTGGAATAATTACATCAAGTCTGCATTGACGTACAACGTAACGAACAACGTACACTGTCATTTTATAGTACTAGAATACTGCACGCCAATATTTTTTTCGGCAGAAGACGTAATTATGATCCTCAACATAAGCGAAATGGCCCCGGTGGAGGTAGACTTTGCAATCATCCGCTACGAAGTGTATGTCTTTCTTCTAAGAGGTCGTAAAAGTAAGCCTGTCTCTGGCGCAAAACAAAGTAATCTATAAATAATTGGTGTAACATAATAACACTGATGACGTTTCAAATATGCTTAGTAATTGGAAAAGGTCCTGGGCTACACATTTCAAGTAGAGCATAAACAAATAGCCGGAGATTATCCCACACTGGATCATGTGCGGGTTATTTTTCACACTGAATATCTTACAAGATATTCACAGCATTTAACGTACTATTGCCCACGGTCGGATCCACAGTATATATACACCAGGAGCCCGAGCACTCGCCCTTTTCTTCAGCAGAATGTTTATCACGTCCGAATTAATTCTACGGAAAACGCGATGTGGTGTCTTTTTTGTTCCACAAAAGTGGATATTTCTTATGTAACAATAAAAGCTCTGCCACCAGAATAGTAGGGCCTTTTACCATTTCCCTACAGTCGTTCTGGTTACTTCTTCTCCAATCACACCTTACTTAATTCTTAAGTTAACATCCACTGGTCAGCAGTGTTGTAAATACAGCTGGAAAGGCGATTTGTGGAACTGCTTAATGTAAACGATTTCCATCGCATATATAACAGTAGCGAACTTCTTTCATTTCTCCCCAAAGTGGCAAGAAAAGCGTGGAGGCATATGGGGTGTTTGCAGAGTTGTACCATATACCATAGCAGGGTTGATATGACACGGTCACAAAAGCTCAAGCTAGAATTGGTTGAATTGCCACGCCAATGGGTGGTGGCACAAAAGAGCCAATTGCCCAAATAAAAAAGTATGTGAGCGTGCGGGCGCGCGTGTATGCGTTTGCACACATCCTGCCACCTGGTGATTTGTTTGGAAATTTTTGCAACCCCACCTTTTTGGGTCTGGATCCGTCAGGAATTACATATATGTTGGACTCTATACGGACCAGCGAATTCACTATGGTCGCAATTAATTCAAGATGGCTGCCAAAAAGGTAATTGTGATTATATTGTATTACTTTATCCCAAATCATTCCAAACAAATACATTTGCTAAAATCTATATGACATTTCCACGAAATGACACAACGACGTAGCCTACATTAGGTATAATATAATAAACAGGGACGCGCAAAATGATGTTCAGAGCAAGGGACAGACTCAGCTTTAAGGTAAAAATGCAATTTCAAACAACCGTAAGCTCATTCCAGATTTGATGTGCAGCAGCACAAAAAAGAAAGCTTACTTTGAGTATAGATAAATGTTTCGTTAGTGGTTCGTTTGGGTTACGATTTATATTCATCATAACCGCTCGTTTTGGACAATATGGACTGTCTTGTGTTTTCTGCATTTGCGAAGTGCTCATTGAGTAAATTTGATGTTGTATGCACGCACAGTAAACTGAGTGCTTCCACGGCGCCTGTCGGTCGGACACCGCTTGAGTAACGATACAGAAGTCATTAGATCAGAAGGCCCGATATAATGAAAACATTCGGAGGCCATGATAGTGATTGTTACAAGACAACTAAATGCATTTCCCTAGTTTTACACAGCCTATATGGTACAAGTTGCTGTTACAATTTAGACGCAATAATTAGACAAATTACCCAGGGAGTTGACGAAACTTGGCTGGAGGAGGCTGAACTTCAGCAATCTGCTTGATGATGGCCTCAGCCTTGCTGATACACTACTCTCTTCCTGCACATGGACTGTTGCGATTTCAAAAGGTTGCAAAATGTTACAGAGATCCTGCAGGCAGTTGCGTTCATATTGTGTTAGATGCACAGTATCGAAGGCATCCACCTTGTCGGCTGGCACATTCAGGATCGACCGAATCATGCGAATTTGTGAATCGTTGTATTTGCGGCTTGGAGACACTTCTCGCTATCGAAAATGTCAGTAGCAAGTGTTGATTTTCTCGCAAATAAAACGATCTTTGCAGCTTTTGCAAAACGTTTTATGATGTGTGGGCCAGACTGTTTCAGTTTATCATGAACAGCCAGCTGTGTCGTGTGAGCAGGAAAGTGTTCCAAAACGGCTGGGTTGATGGGACTGTCACCCATGTCCTCAGTGTCACTGCTGTCATCATCATCACTGCTACAATAATTTTCACTGACATCTGACTCGGTCGCCGTATATGTATATCCTGGCATTTCGACCTTGAATGCCTTTACCATGTTGGCGGCACTGTCGATCACGATGTTCATGATCTCATATGATAATAAGGCACTGACAGTTTCGAGGTACTGTTGGAAAATGTTATCTACCGTATGCCTTCTCTCGAATCTCCTGCAGTCCAGCATGACTGACTTTATCGTAAAGTCAAGGATGGAGTGGCGGGTTATTCCGATGAAGCTTTTCATCTGGCGACTGCTCCAAATGTCAATTGTGAGACATATGCTCTGCACATGCTTCAGTTGCTGCATAATCTGTGAGTGGACAGATGCGTGTTTCTGCCGCAACAACTTGGTCAACAGGTGTTCTCTGCTGGAAACTGTGTAACATCACATGAGTGTATGGAACCGAGGCTGTCGACCAGCGATAATGGCAACAGATCACCGGCGACCAGTATGACAACGGCGTCCGTGATTGCATGCTGGCGTGGATCAAGCGTGCTATACTTCACTGCATATGTTGGTGGCATGTAGCTGACTATGAGTTCCTGAGCCTGATCATGTATTTGTGGATGCTACATCTGCATGTACAGACGGGTGGCGTCTCTAAAAGCACAACAAATTGCACATTAAACTTAATATTTGAGAAGCAGTTACGTTAAAAAATTTAATACATTGTTTACATTATGAAATTGATCCGTGGCATCCTGGACATCACATCTCACTAATACAGCTGGACAACATTGATAAACGCAAAGATATAACTAAGCCAAGAGCATTAAATCATCAGCATACATCAGATGAGTAATTAATGCTGCACCTATTACGCATTCAGCATCTAGTTTGTTTTACTGAGATGATCGAAGCCGACCCCATAAAGATACAGGGAGAGAATTCATATACAACATTACTAACAGAAAAACTATCTAACAAGGAATTCTTTCAACGTACATACATTTTTTATTAGTACACCAAAATACTAAATACAAGGGAATTCCCTGCTTTATGACTGTCTCACAAACACAGTGATTTACCCAATCAGATGCTTCAGATACATTAACAAACGGGAATATGCATTACTATTCAAACTATAGTATTTTAGTACAGCGTTCTTGAAGGTATATATACACATATCTTTACTGTCTTTAGTCATGAAGACAAACTGATTGCTGCCTGTAGTCAAACAAACTGACTGCTGCCTGTAGTCAAAAGCATTGACTGCTACATGTAGTCAAACAAACTGACTGCTGTCTGTAGTCAAACAAATTGACTGCTACATGTAGTCAAACAAACTGACTGCTACATGTAGTCAAACAAGCTGACTGCTACATATAGTCAAACAAACTGACTGCTACATGTAGTCAAACAAACCGACTGCTGCCTGTAGTCAAACAAACTGACTGCTACATGTAGTCAAACAGTGTACAATACGATCATAAATTAACTGTTCAAAGACTATGGATCCATTACTGGCTTGAGCAATATGTATGTGTTTACTCTTATTAAACATGCGAGCACTTGTGTTTCTAACAACAGCAGATATAATAGATTCAGATAAAATAGCATGGAGAAAGAAGTGAAACACACAGTGTGCCTATGGTGAATCCGTAATTTGAATTTGGGTAAAAGACACGCGATTAAATTAACAATATCAATACCAATGCAAAACAAAAAAGATCATAATTACCTTCAGATGCTTGACAAAGTTTGAAGTCGATTTCATGTGGCCTTTTATCTCGATTTTGCAGTAATTGCATTTCCCTAACACATTCCCTGTAGAGTTAGGTGGTATCACAAAATGGCTAAATACAGTCGACATTCTACTAGTTTTATACTTCAGCTCTTGCAACAATGTTGAACAAACATTATTCCAATTAACTGAATTTGATAATGCAGTAGACCTCTCTGCAATATAGGCATGTGGTATCACTGTCGTGATATGTCTACGAGCAACATTGAACGACCGACCAACTAGGCACACGTAAACCAATCATAAAGCACGATTGACATTTGAGAAAAACTTAGCCAATCAAGTAGAGATCTGTCTTTAAGTATAACAATTGAGTGGGTAAAACGGACTAGCCAGTGAATATTCCCGGCCAATCATTGAGCTTTTCTGGTTGTTTCCAGGTTAAGCAAGTAACACAAAGCCACCAACAGGAGGATTTGTTACCTGACGTCCCACTAGCTACATGTCTTTGTTTAGCATTTCTCTGTCTGCTCCCCCAGTGCCTGTTCTCTCAGACCCAGATTATCATGTCACATGGCTTCACTGGTGTCACACTAAGTTGGCATCGGATTATACTAGTGTAGGAGGCAGTCTGACTTGAGCCACCTTATTTCTACAGAGGAAGACTGGCAGTTCTTGTTCATAGCAATTAGCATTGTCAGTCAGTGCCAAGAGACATGATCTCCAGACTACATCAAATGCATGTCCTGGCGGCTTAATTAAACAAACAGATTTATGGTCTCAACTGGTAGCCTACAATTATTGTTTGCTTAACAGGGTGTTTCTGACTGGGAAAATATGCTGCCTGTTGCCATGTTTGGGTATCATAGTCATGGTTATCAGAGAATGAGGATGTACTATGTGTAGGGATGGTAAGGTGATATTCTGTCTGAAATAATAAAGTATTTTAAAACCGTTGAACTTTTCAATATTTCAGAAAACTTTCATTTGATGACTACCAAAAAAAAAAATTCCCCAGCATATATTAATAAAATACTCGAATGTACTCGTAAAATCTGACTACAATGATTATGAGTACGAGTTCTTCAAAAATGTACTCGAGTACACGAGTACCGAGTACTTCCACCCCAGGTCTGGTATACAAAATCATGATTTTAACAACATTTAACAAAACAGCAAACAAAATACAACATTAGCACCGTAAATGACACACATTCGGAAACTCGCAAACGCAAAGTTTAACAACCAATCTGAAAAACTGATAGCCACTGTGCTAGGTGTCACACGAGTATACAAGCTCGGTGTGGGGAAGATCTCCTGGCAACAGTAAGTTGCAACTCGCACTGGGTAGTCGCAAGTAGTGAGTAAACAAATATTAACATCGTGTGTCAGCTTGTGGGATCGGTCCACGAAACAGGAGGAGAACAGGCACGGTAAGAGTCGAATGATCACGATGTGACCCGTTACACGACAACGGCCCACCTACACAACAACGCCCCATCTACACGTCAAGGCCCCCATTTACAAGACAAGGCCCCATCTACACGACAAGGTCCATCTACACGAAAACGCCCCATTTACACGACAACGCCCCAAATACACAACAACGCCCCATATACACGACAACGCCCCATCAACACGACAACGCCCAATCGACACGACAACGTCCTATCTACATGACAAGGCACCACCTACACAGCAACGCCCTATCTACACGACAATGCCCCATCTACATGATAAGGCCCCACCTACACAACAACGCCCTATCTATATTACGCTTGTTTGACATCTACCGACCGCCATCGTCCAGCCCTAACTCCCAGCCGTTCGCCACTTTCCCTGCCGAATTTCGAGATCTTATTGAAAGCGTCGGGACGGAATCCAGGATCATTATCCTCGGTAACTTAAACGTGCGATACGACGACAACAACGATGCGCACGCATGAGCTCTACATAATATTCCCTCAGACGCCAACCTGAGACAGAACGTCACCGACGCGACGAACTATAGCGAAAAGGTGAATCTAGGGTCGATGCGGCAGTATTTACAGCGGCAGGATTTTTCGCCACTTGCTAACATATAACAAACCCTGACGTCTTCCTGCGAAAAACTGTACTTCCGGACATGCGCATTAAGGGTCGATGCGGCAGGATTTTTTGCTAAAGCTGTACGCAACTCAGTATAGGAAAGACGGTGGTCGTTGGTCCTGCTATGTTGCCACGTGCGCTCACGCAGACGGACCTGACGTTTCAGCTCATCCAGTTGCCGACACCACCACGGAGTATGTGGTCGTTCTGTGAACAAGTGGTGCATGAAGATTGATCAGACAGGGCAGCTCTGAATAGTAAAGAATCCGCTTCGAACGACAACCGGGCAATGTTCCGTATTGCGAACCATCTTCGTGGTCGTAAGTGTGTGAATCATCTTCCTAACGACACTGGTGGCCCTGCCGTTGGTGCCGAGCGTTTCGCTTACCACTTCGCCGACAAGATCAACTTGATCCGCAGCCGAATCATGGTTCCGTCAGCTGATGTTGACGACGCAGAACCTCGTATGGTTTCTTCGCCGCTGCTAGCATTTCAATCGGCTACGCTCGAAGAAGTAACTACACTGGTCACAAGTGGCAAGACAAAGTCGTTCAAGCTTGATCCACTGCCCTCCGTTATTCTGAAGGCGACTGCATCCATCTTCGCGCCGATTCTCGAGAAATTTATCAACCTGTCCTACGAGTATACCACAGTTCCCGCCCGCCTAAAGCACGCAGTCACCACGCTTCTTCTTAAACGTTCCGGTCTTCACGTCAACGACTACGCCAGCTACCGACCGTTCCGTACATATCCAAGTTACATGTACTTGAACGCCACGTCTCTGCCCAACTGCATTTGAATCGGAGATCCTTTTCAGAGCGCCAACCGCCCGTCACACAGCGTTGAGACTGCGGTTTTTGTATCCAAGACGGCGTGTTAAGATCACTGAATGCTCGTACGCATATAGTACTAGTTCTACTTGACCTCAGCGCTGCATTCGGCACGATCGACCATGACATTCTTGTCGCTGAACTAGACCGAATCGGTGTGCGAAGCGACGCACTTTGCTGGCTCGCTTCTTACCTTGCTTACAGAACACAGCGCGTCAGCGTTAACGGTCATCTTTCTTGCGACAGCCGACTACGACATGGAGTGTGTTGGGCCCTCTGTTATTTTCTATATACTGTGCTGGTCTTTCGGACGCATTCGAGAAGCACGGTGATCGCTACCATGACGACACCCAACTCTATGTCGATTTTCTGCGAAATGACTCTGCGTCCGCCGGATATCCCGTTGTGTGACTGGCATGAAAGCATGGCCTGCTTTTGAACGAGGCGAAGACATGCCGACGGTATTTTTGGCAGCACCAAAGTCATACTCTTCGCTCGGCCGACCAGTTTCTTATGCTTCTTCCTAGAGTTAATCGTAAACACTACGGCCGACGCGCATTTTCATGTGCAGGTTCCACCATCTGGAACTCTCTTCCACTGGAGCTAAGAAGACAATGTGACTCTGGACGTTTTAGAAGAGACCTGAAAACCTTTCTCTTTAATCAGGCTTTTTCGTAATTTGTTGTCCTTTTAAATACATCAGATTGTAATGTTATATATGGCCTACATAATAATCGAAATGTGTAGTTGTGTTAGCATATGTAACACATGTATTGTAATATTATAACGACTGCGTAATGTATTCTTACATCATGTTTTAGTTGGTAAACACCCCTGAATCTGGTTTGTAGAGATATGTTGTGTATAAATGAATTTGATTTGATTTGATTTTGATCTACATGACAACGCCCCATCTACACGGCAGGGCACCACTATTATGACAAAGACCCACAGACACGAGAAGGCACCAGCATTAAGACACGGCCCACATATACACAACAAGGCACCAGCATTATGACAAGGTCGTATTTATTTATCAGTGAGTTGACAAATTTACGACGGTCACGATAATCGAAATGCGACATTGGCGTCAACAACGAGATACATTGTGAAGGGGACCAGCTGGTGCGGAGACTGACTGATCCATCAAGAGACGTTAGACGTTAACATATGCAGGTGGAACGACGGACGTGAAGCAGACAAATGCAGCTGCAGTTAGACACACGTCATGTATTATACTTCAACGTCTGATCTGGGTCGAGTCAAGCGCCATGGAGGAATTGCAAGTTCTTTAGAAATACATATGTCATGCCCTTGCAACTAACCTGCAACACTGCGAACCAATGTACTAGATGTCACACGAATATATAAGCTCGAACACACATGACATTCACACAACTATAACAACTGCCATGCACCAAACTTTTGTGCAAGAAATCGTGGCTCTCCCTGGAGAATAACCGATTACTCGATTTGCCAACTGAAACAAGTAAGTAACTCAAAATATCGATCGTGGCGTTTGTTTTAAATATACATCGCCAATGGGTAGATCAGAGGCCAATGTTCCAAGGAAGCGAATGAACATAAAAAGAAGCAAGTGGACCTCGGCACCTGAGAGGAGATGCCCGCGCAGTATCTCCAAGTTGGCGTATCCAAGTTAATATTGTACTTGAACACTGCCAAATTAGTATCTGGTGCAGTGTAGTATATCCTTGTAGAGTGTAGTTTAATTGTTTTGTCTCTTGAAAAGTCAGCTGTTGGGTAACACAAACTCATCAGCCACCTCTTCTTCTTATTGCGTCCTTCACAAAAGATATTGCTATTTTCGGGCACATGCTTCAACCACGGTCAAGACGGTGTCTAGACCTTCGGGTGTGCACATGTTGTCCAGTAGCCCAGAACAAAGAATGTGGGACATTGTCTGGTCTTCCCTGCAGTCCGCGTTGATGACATAGCTACATAACAACCTGTTGTGACATATGCTATCACTGGCTCGTCACTCGAGGTTGATCATGTTTGCTGACCACAGATTGACCATATATACTAATTGCAGCCCACGGAGCTATTTCAAGCGGCATACAAACACAGATTTATATACCACGAGGACTGTTGGGATGACGACAATTGGTGCACCATCCGTGGTCGGAAGAACCTACTGCACCATCCACTGCTTCACCCATCAATAATGGTAGAGCGGCAAATAGGTGAACAGGCCAAACAAAATGAACGTCATCGTGAAGTTTGTGAACTATCTTCGGAAGTTCCAACACTTTATTTTCAATATAAACGACAAATATTGAAACCTCTTCTTCTTCTATTAAGTGCGCTGGCTGAGGTCAGGTTCCATGTGCCCCGCGAAGTGGGCTGAATGACGGGATTAGTGGAATCTTCAGGCATGTGTTCTACCTGCGCCACATTACGTGTGTCTAGTGAATGCAGCGGCAATGTCGCGAGCGTCTACTTGGTGACGTAATGTACATCACGTGATCTAATGCATAACGAAACTAAGTCGAATACACAAATTGGCTTTAGCCAATACATATAGTCTAACGAAGACTGCATTAAACACTATAATAAAATGTACACGTTACATGACATGCGCTGGTTGTATTTTAATACTGCATAATAACACGTCCAACCGAGGACTATTTAGTATTGGCGTTACGACCCCTTCGCGATGTCTGGCGTGTTTACTGGCGCAGGCACGTTCTCTTTGAACTGCGCAAGATAAATTAAATACGACTCTCTGGAAAGTATCGAAGCACTATATTTACCGGGGTGCGTGCGAGCGCGCCATTTGTAACTGTGTGGCAACAAAGTTTCGTTCACGTTAGACGCTTGTCGTCGTAAACACGGAAAAACCTCATTCATATTGTAATCATACGACGACCGTGGCACAGTGATAGATGAAGTAAACAATTATCAAAGGCATGTGGTTTCAAAAAATGGACACGGTCCAAAGTGATTATATTGATAAAATCAAGATAATGCATCAATAGTCACCGTTAGCAGATGCCTGGAATGGCGCTTGCTCGTAGGAAATATTAATTTATATGAGTGCGTTAATGTCTAAAAAATATTGGTATTGTCGTTCACGTTACTCTTCAACAAACACTAGCTGACACATGCGAAAGCACACACTCGCGCACGCGCACACGCACACGCACGAACACACACGAACACACACGAACACACACGAACACACACGAACACACACGAACACACACACACACACGTATGGGGGTAGTGCGGCGTGAAGTCTGTAGTTCAACGATCGATTCAACGCATTCTCCTACACAGAGACACGCTAGTGGTCTCCATCAGCAATAGGTAACTTCGTGTTTATTGCTGGTAATATAACCACCGCATCGGCAACGCTAACAAAGTATAAGCAGTAGTTATGTCTTTGAACTGTGTGGTGCTGTTATTATAACAATGCATGTAGTCGGTATATGTAAAAAGGACCGTTTGGCACATAATAATGTTGCACACTGACTTGTTTCGGCTGACATATCCCAACTCTCTATACATACATGTTAAGTCTCCTGCATTCGCCGGAGGACTCCTGGAAATCCATCAAATCTCCTGGAAAGGAGAACCAATCTCTTGGATTTTCAGTGAAACCAAACAATTTTGTTTTTCTGGGTCAACAGAAAGTGGTCAGTACCAGTGCCAGTGTCAGTGAGTTAATTGCAATCGGTCAGACACCAAGATAAATCTCATAAATAGGCCGCTCGGACAACAAAGCGAAAAAGGGTTGTTTAAATCATGCCTTGCATTGACTAGACAACAATAACTATAATCTTCTTGGGTCTTGCCTGTGGTTGATATTGCATATAAGCTTTAGACGAGCACAGTGAACCGCGCTTGCGGCTGCAGGTTCCATATTATCGCCCCCCCCCCCCCCCCCCCCCCGTCAGCTTGCCGATCTTGTAGAACGAAATGTAATCCGTTTCAATCTATACTCAAATAATGTCCGTCGGGCCATCTACACTATGTGCACGTTTTATATAAATCATGTATATCTGTAACTGTTAGAACTGGAACACATTATAAATGAAAAGATGTATTTTATAACATCAAATGCTCCACCAGCAAGGCCAAAGGTCACAAATGGTAAATTCATCACGCATGCCTCCGTCACCCAGGCCATGGTAACAAACTTTGAAGAAAATACAATGCAATATAAAGTTCTGGTTCTTATACTTGTGAATATAGTATATATTTGTAATAATGTAATAAAATATTTGTAATAAAAGAAGATGTATTTACTGCCTATATTCAAGGTTCTTTGCACCATAAAAATATATATTAATGTATGAACACATATGCCTAGAACATGAAATTAATAAACTTGTTCTTCTTTCTACCATACCTATAAAACCACGTACATTTTTAGTTTACATATAATGTATTTAATGTAACACATTAAATACATATTAACATGCTGTTATGTGCCATTGATTTAAGAGCACATGTGCAATGCATTTGGAAATAAAGCTGATCTGTGACCATTTTCATAACATGAAATACTCAGATTTATACTCAATTCCACATTGCAAGACCCTCCAATTTACGCATAAATCTCATGCATTGGCACTTCTGAAATTTTATTATAACATGATTATTAATGTCTATGGAACGTATCCTTTTTGTTATATTTTAATCCGATTTATGTATAAATGCCTGATTTTCCAAGATTCTCCGATTTACGTATAAATGCCGGATTTTCTGAGACCCTCTGATTTACGTATAAATTCCCGATTTTTCGAGACCCTCCGATTTACGTATACATCTCCTGGATTGGCATTTCCGAAACGTAACATGTATGTCTATAGAGCCGGCGTGCTGTTGTATAGACAAGCAAAGTCACACACATTGACGCCCTGCAAGAAGTTACACAGATAGTAAGTCCATCAAACAGCTGAAACGGTTGCATGATATGTCACAATAGCATCCAAACGCAACCGTCTCCGAACCGTGTGATGGTTGTTTGTCGACTACACGTTAGGTAACTGTATCGCCTACACATTCATGACAAGCTTCAAACAGAAATAGGTGTCAAAATAGAAAGAAAATGACATGCTGGACGATGTTAACCCTAATAAATAATTTGGGCATGAAATAAGGGTGGAACACTTCTGAAGACGAAATCAGTACAATGATAACACATTTATATAAGAGTGTGGAATATTCAAGGACGACAAATATCCAAAAGTAATGTATTTAGATAATACGTGCTACCAACAATAATACACGGTGCCAAACATAATTAATTTCAAAGCAGAGAACAAATACGTCCGTTACGTAAATAAGTATGGAAGTAAATGTATTTTCTCATCCACATAATATACAACACACGTCAAGACAAATGGAACGTAGATGAAGTGTAAACGTATCGAGCTGGTAGAAACGAACGAAGCATACTATAACTGCCGAGCATCAAATACGTGTCGGAATGGGGCAATAGACTGTCGACCTAGCAAGAATGAAAGACAGCAGAAGACCACAGAGCAAAACAAAAAAGTGGCAACCAAAATATGGGAACACGCGAAATGATTATCAAGCGTGACGAACGAAAACATGAAATTGAGAGAGGAGCTGTAATAACTTGACGTCGTTTGTTTTGTGTTTGTCTTAGTATCCACTGAGAGAGGAGCTGTAATAACTTGACGTTGTTTGTCTTGTGTGTGTCTTAGTATCCACTGAGAGAGGAGCTGTAATAACTTGACGTTGTTTGTCTTGTGTGTGTCTTAGTATCCACTGAGAAAGAAGCTGTAGTAACTTGACGTTGTTGTGTTTTTCTTAGTATCCATAATCTAGCACTATAGTGCTGCCATATTCGACAGCTTCCCACAAGCCCGTGAAATAACACAGACAGCCACGCCAGTTTCAGGCACGGTTTATGCTTGAAGCAGGCGCCTCTCCGGAAACAGCCGCCATGGTGAATTCGAAATTAATTATGACACTTTCCATCACCTTTCTTATCACACCGCTAACTAAAGGTCCACGGTCGCAGCAGCATCCTAAATAAATCCGCAACGATTCAATCTACGCCATATGTCTTCATCCACCACCGTCCACAAAGTAGGTTTATCGTAGCGAATGTGTGTGTCTGTCATAACGACTAATAACTTTGACATTATTGCTGCTCTTTCTGCTGGTGTCAGCTTTCTGTTAACCATGCCGAGGTATCGGGTGTACCAAGGCCTCCCACGGCCATTTTCTTCCTCCGTTTATCTTTACAACTACATTGCCTCAGTGCGCGCATGTATGACAATGACAATGAATGACAATGAATATAGTTTATTTTGGTCAATACGTACAAGAACCAATAGCAAAATAATACACATCATAAAGTATATATTGATACATAATATATGTACATCAACATGAATAAATTTATGGTGTAATTTGTTAACAAATGAAAACAACTAAATAACATAATAGTCTATATTTACATTTAAAAAAAAAAAATTAGTTGATACGATGTTATTGTACTAACCAGGGAGACTCTCACTAAGACCGCAAGGTCGCTATCGTAAGAGCCACCCTTAAATATTACAACGTTAGATTGATCAATAATTAATTGATTATGGAGTTAATATGTCTATGCAACATTTGTAAGACGTACATTTACTAAATAACTAACATTAATTACGTACACGCTCGCCCATATATATATATATATATATATATATATATATGTATATATATAAAACTTGAGCGGCAAGTAGATGAACAAGCCAAACAAAATGAGCATCATCGTGAAAATTGTGAACTATCTTCGTGTTCGTGACCTGAATCATCGGAAGTTCCAGCACTTTATTTCCGATATAAATGCACAATATTGAAACCTTCTCTACTTCTGCTAAGTGCGTTGGCTGACGTCAGGTTTCATGTGCGCCGCGAAGTGGGATGAATGACGGCATTAGTGGAATCTTCAGGCATGTGTTCTACCTGCCCCATATACGTGTGTCTAGTGAATGCAGCGGCAATGTCGCGAGCGTCTACTTGGCTTTCATTTTATATATTTTCACAACAAAACAGTGTGCTTTGTTAGCAAAGTGGCGCGTGTCGTACTAAACATAAACAAAACTGTTAAAACAAGTATTATTTTCCGGCGTATGCCACACAGAAGTGATTTCAATGGTGTTCAGGATAGTTTAGGTATATGAAATACAATATACATGTATGCATATATATATATATATATATATATATATATATACAGTGCAACAATCTTTTAACGAACTATTTTGTGGGTAGCTAACGAGTTCAGTATATATCCGTTAATGTCGTTATATGCGTGTATGTCTTTACCCGCTAGGTGGCAGTGGTGTAAGTGACAGTTTTTAAAGTATTCGCCAGGTGTCTATCAAACGCAAAGACATTTTGTTGTGTGACATTTAGACGACACAAAACGTGTGTGTGTATACCGAAAAAATATATATTGTTTAACTCTAATATTTCTGTTGTTTTCTGATAGCCAACATAGTGTATTTCATAGACCTAAAATATTCTGAACACCATTTAAACCACTTTTGTGGCAAGATACACATACCTCAGATATTAGTTGTATATAGTTGGTATATACACTTGCAATTGTGCAATTCCGAGAAATATGGCAGGACTGGTTGTCATAATTATGAATCTGTACATATGTAAAGATGGTACGTTATTATATTTATATAAAAATTACCAACTTCCGATCCAAAAAGGCAATGAGGCATACCATGTACTATTACAAAACTTGTTCTAGGTGTAAGCTTGTTCCTATAACACAAATAACTTATAACTCTCAACATCCTTCCGTGCTTCCTTTACAACAAAAATAGGATTCATTTGGGTGCCTCAAATTTGTCAATAAATCGCTCTCGATTAACGAGAGGGTTTTCCGGCATTGATTGCGAGCTAAGTATAGATGCCTTAATTAAATGTTGTACAACATTTGGTATACATATATATATATATACCAGTGTGAATTATCACAGCAATATGACATATCTGACTATCTTACTTATGAATCTACACAAATTCAAAAGTGCTATGTTATTATATTTCTAAATAATTAGCCAACTTCTGACCCTAAAAAGTTAATGTGAGTTAGAGGATATTGTTATGGAACTTTTACTAAGCATAAACCCGTCCTACAACAGAAATAACAAGTAACTCACCCACGAGAGGGTTTTCATGCATTGATTGTGAGCTAAACGTACATGTTGTTGTTAATATGTGTATATATTTGGTAGATATGCATATCAGTGTACATCTTCAGAGTAATACGATTTGTTTGACTGTCTTAATTATGAAACTGTGTCTTAATTATGAAACTGTACATATTCAAAATATTGTACATTATGGTACATTATTCTATTTCTTTTAAAAATAACCAACGTCCGATAAAAAAGTGGATTTGGAATAGAAAGTATTATTACAAAGCTTTTACGAGGCATAAAGCAAATGTTTGTATAACACAAATACAGTGCAACACGCATATAACGTATACGCGGATACAACGACGGATATAACGAAACAATTTCTTACGTCCGGATGTTTTCCTATCTTTTCCATTATAAACGTTCACGCATATTACGAACACGGGTATAAAGAATTCACGGTTATTACGAACACCTTTTCCCGAAAAAATTTCGCCGTATTACGGATTTCTGTCCAACTGAAAATCGCCCAGTTTTTCGCAAATACTTCCCGGCGTGACCTGGAAGCCAGCAGAACGTCAGTGCCAAAGTAATTACGTCTATGCGGTAAACCATTCGTAACAGGGCTACGCAGTCAGATGCTCCAGCGCACTGCGATTGGCTTGAGGATTTCCTTTTGTTTGGTGCCCTAGCCAACAGCAAACAAACATCAATGGAGGACTTCTTCAAAGCAGATTTACTGATGTCATTCTGTACGTGTTAGGTCAATGAGGGAAGTCATCAAAGCCTAAGCCTAAGGCTAAGCCTAAGGTGATTGTTAGCTGAGCGTTATACGACAGTTAATCCGTTAACAGGGCTACGCAGTCAGACAACGCTGCAGCGCACTGCGACTGGCTTGAGGATTTCCTGTTATCTGGTGCCCTAGCCAACAACAAACAAACAACAATGGAGGACTTCTTCGAAGCAGATTAACTGGTGTCAGTCTGTGCATGCTGTACAAGAAGTAGTAGTTACAGTGGCTCCATCCTGCCACAGTTCGTGTTTTTTGTGTGCTTTGATGCGACGTGCTCGCCATGGCATGTGTTTACGTCATACTATATTTCGTTACTCTTTCACAGACGGTGGACTGCGATCTTATGCTATAACTACACTTAATAGTAACATTTGTAACTGTCTTATGTGTCATCTAAATAAATGCTACACAACAAAATATCTTTGCGTTTGATAGACACCTGGCGAATAGCTTAAAAACTCACACACAACACTGCCACCTAGCGGGTAAACGCGTACACGCATATAACGAATTCACGGATATAACGAACTCGTTAGCTACCCACAAAGTAGTTCGTTATAAGCGTGTTGCACTGTATCAAGTAATTCTCAAATCAAGTGTCAGGTGAAGAAGTTCATTTCATTGACAGAGAGGGAAACATGGATGTTCCAGCTGTCCAACAAGGAGGTCCCGCAAGCCTGCCTCTCCAGCTAGGCACATATGTTGCTTCCATGTATGATGGACGGTGGTGGTTAGGATGCTTAATAGAAGTCTCTCTGGAGCAGGACCTTGTGGGCCAGCAGTCTTGTTTAAATGGCCAAAGCATGATGACATGTGTTGGGTGCCACATGCCCGCGTCTTGTGCTCCGTTCCGACCCCAAGACATGAATGACACTACAAACTTGATGACGCAACCAGAGAGGAGATTGGTGTTGCTTTCAAAATATGTCGGCAAATGCACCAATGACACATACCGCGTATATGTATGATTTTGTTGCTGGATGACATAAATCTTGTTTAAGCTTCAATGTGTTCAGTCTGACAGCAATTTGAAATGAACATCTGAAATTCCAAGCAACCAATGATGTCCCTAAGATAGCTATTCAAGTGAAGACAACATTGAGTGATATTGGATGTTATTCATCATCATTGATGAATAGCATCCAATATCATGCAATGTTGTCTTCTCCTATTACTTGGTATTATAAAAGCACTTTCCATGGAATCGTCCTGTGATGCAAAGGAGGGATTATTGATACTGGTCAGAGTAGCTAGAAAAACAACTTTGGGATTTCTGATTATTTAATTTTGATAGTTATGTCGTAGACGGGATTGGTTTTTGCCTAATAAAAGTTTGCAGCAATACTTTCTATCCCACATCCATTTTGTTATCATAAGTTGGTTATTTAAAAAAGAAATATAACATTGTCCCATCGTTGAATAAGCACAAGATTAAGTCCCAAATTTTTAACTGCCGTAACTCGAAAACTACTGGAGCTACACTCAAATTTCGGATTTTTGCTTATTTATAAAATACTTTTTCATACTGATTTATTCAAAAATTTAAGAGATGCTCAAGGGCAACAAATTTAAGGAATTTTGGTTGTGTTCACATGGAATGACCCATTTGTGTAAACAACGGATATGTTTTAGAAAGTTCCATTTGGATGTCATAATAAACATAAATACCGCGCATTTTCAATAGTACCATCATCTTTATAAAACACGTTTTCACTTTCCATTTGGCATTAAATCACCAAAAACTTGTCAACCGTGTGATTTTTACGGAATTTTCTTCTAGGTTTGTTTAACATCAGCCTTGGGTTTCGAAGGATGTGGAAGTCAACAACAAATGTGCATTTACACACATGATAGCGTGAAATGTTGAATAAAGAAGTCTTAATTGGCACTCTGGGTGGCAAGATATGTGTGTCCTTCTTGACAGGTAGATTGGGATTGCCATTTTTATGTGGCTTACGCCGAACAATTTGATTCTTTTAACACCTGTTTGTGATGTTTATTACGACACCCGCCACTCTTGGTCACAACGTACGTTGTTGTTCTTACTCCTAGTATGATAATACACAAAAGGAAAGTTTGGAATGTGTTTGAATGCTTCCACTACTATTACCTTTGGTAAAACAATACATAGCGAAGTGGTTATTCGTGCTTTCTCGATAAATACTCTACTCCTAACAAGCCCGTAGCCAGGGGGATTCACGGGGTTCACGTAAAACCCCTTTTTGTGAACCCCCTTTCTCCAAAATGTGAACCCCCCCCCCCTCCATATTGCATCTTTAAATGTGAACCACTAATAGTATTCCATGTTTCTCATAAAAGCTGCTGGATGTTGTTGAAGCATTACAACTATGTAATACAAGGAATGCCTGATTTGTACAGATGTTACAGGGAGAACCCTTATCTGTGATCATCAATGAATTTATGGGAGCCTGGCTGAGGGGTCTGTCTCCATTGCCATGTGTGAAAAGGGCAGTCATTACAGGAATGTGATTCAAACGACCATTGCATCCAATTACCCATGCAGAAGGGTCTCCTGTTATGTAAATTGGGTAACAAATACACAAGAAGCCAGTTTTACACCAAACATAACATTATGAGTCCTAATTGTAGTCACTCAAAGGGGACAGATGCATACAAAATACTGGTGAATGAACGGGGTGATGATGATTTAACAATTATTAGCACATAGATTAAGCCATATAAAACAATTCATGATTTTTCATCATAATTTTATTAAAAAGTTTACAAGAGGTGCGGCTTTTTATTTTTAGTATGACTGTTAAAGAGGCTATTCTCAACAATCAACAACTTTAGACATGTAGCGAGTATATTTCTTACTAGCTGCAAACCCGGTAAACAAACTCATATGACTTAACACAAATCATAATTTTCAACTATTGCGCTCGAACGCGAATAATTGTATTTAACCAATACACAATAAAGTTTAGCTTCACCTATTTTTTTAATGCACGTGCTGGTGAGAAATTGTGTGGCTGTATGGTTGCCGAAATACTGTGGTTGCTAGTTGTATGTTTGTAGATCTCAGAAAGGGGAACCTTATCACTGACGAGGAGGCAAGAATGTGTGAAAGGCCTTTATTATAAATTATTATGCCCATTTTTTGTTCCGTATAGTTGTAAAATACAGTTAGTGTTTCCTGGAGTCAGTGTTGTGAAGATGATATGGTACTTGACTGTTTGACACCCATAATTTTATTTAAATTTCACTTTAAAAAGGAAAATATTTTTTCTTATTTTTTATTTACAGTTTATGTTTTATAAAGGTTTGTTAATTTACTCAATTAATTATGTTCATTATAAATTATGGAACTTTTGCACATCAGATCAGATAAATTCAATGTATTAAGTGAAAACAAGATTGTAAATGTCACACTTTAACTGTTTATTCAAAAAAAAATTATTTGGTCACACCCACACTCCTCTCCACTGGGCAAAAGTGGTATATTTTGACATCTAAAAGACGTCTTTTTAGACGTCGAATTTGGGTATCCAGTGACTAAATTGCGTCCCATGTTTTACGTCTTTTAGACGTCATAGAAAATATATCAAAACAAAAGATGTAAAATTTAGGTTGCCAGTGAAAGTCTTAATTGCATCTCACTTTATATTTTTTAATATATTGATGCCTAGTAACTGTCAAATCTTGTTTGTCTACATGATGACGTCTCTATTTATATACCCTGGAATGTAAATTTTGAGACATATTTTAAACACTGCAAAAAGATCAAACATATTTCTTTTTTGACTTCATTCAGTGCATATACCAATATTGAGATATCTTCTATATGCGTCAGATCTGGAGAATTAATTAGATGTCAAAATAATATCATAACTAGTTTGTTTTTATACTTCTGAAAACACAACTTTTAGATGTCTTTCATAAATCAATATAATGTTGAGAGATTTATAAAAAAAAGATAGTTTTGAAAGACATCCTTGATATGAGAAAGATGAGTTAGTAGCTCCTACCATGCACTGATAATAACTTGATATAGTGCCTCGTTTATTATATTAATATGAACACATTCAAAAGAATTGCACACAAGGCGAAGGGTTTGGGGGAAATAATTATGCTATATTAACAATATTCTATCACTGCGTGTTGTTTTTTATGAACACAATTGGGTGTAAATTAGGCTTAATCAGGCAACAAAATGGGACCAATCTCCACAGACCACATGAGTCCCACTTTGTCTGAAAACGCACTTCCAAAACGACCTCGTTATAGGCCTGCTGAGGATGCTAATGTGGTGTTTCTATATAAGATGAAAGAATATATGACGAAACGAAACCGTCTTAAAAATAAGATGTGCCCCCACGTAGACATGTGGGGCCTTTACCATTGTGAAAAAATTTAACCCCACATGAATTTGTGGCGCACCCTGGAGACTGAATTGGTAAAATGTTAACCCTCACATTGCGACAAGCTGGCTACGGGCCTGCTTAAAAATAGCATATTTTCTGCACAATGCATTTTACTAAAACTAGACCAAACATCATTTTTACATATGTTTAATGGGTAAGGGGAAATACCTATTGTTTATCAAAATATTGCCTGATGTATATACAAGACAGACTTACAATGTCAAATCCATTGATGAGTAATAGTGAAAACACTGGAAAAGTGTACCATTTGAATGTCGAAATAAACATGAATATATCATCGTTTCAACAGTATCTACAACATACCTTATCATGTTTTTGCATTCCGATTGGCAATGTATCATCAAAATATCTTCATACACGTACACTGGGTACTTTCTGGTGGGTTTGCAATTTTCCAAAAAAACAATTTGCCCAAATATATATACATACCTACACACACACACACACACACACACACACACACACACACACACATATATAATATATATAATATATATACATATATTAAACCTCGAATATAATTAATCATTGACACCACAACAACAGCATCTCTAGTCTATATAGATTATTGAATGTAGGAAACCGTTTTCAAACAGTAATTAATATAGATCAACTATAATAATTAAACGATATATAGTAGCGTTGGTAATTGACCAGTGTTGATTGAGCGTAACAAATTACCCTACAATAGTTAAATCTCCTTTTTTGCAACAATCTTTTTTAAAATTAAAAATGGCGGCGGCTCTTTATTGCCGTTCAAATATATCGCAGAAATAAATAAATGGATATATATATATATATAATACCATTATATTGAAAAGTTGTGAATTTATATGCTGACGGCCATATTGAACGTAACCTTATCCTTATCAAGCAAGAGTAGTTAGTACGTTCGTACGTTCAATTTTCAAAAAGTTTTATAAAACATACCACCCACCGTAAACTTCTTCCCGCCTTTCAAGAAGACTATAAAATCTTCTCGCTGACTACGATGTCAATAAATATGTACAAGCTAATTAAACTGTCAGCAACAATTAGTTTTTAATAGACAGCCATCACATTTGCCGACCGAAATAACAATCGTGCACTAAACATTAGCTCCCACATATTCCTATTTGGCAGTTGATATTAAACGATATATACTTGCAAATATTGTCAAAAAGCCATCATCCTAAAGGCAATCCTGCGAACATGAAACGCCATTTTTAATATAGTTGCTTTGATTACGTTTGGTCGCATAATATTCTAATTCTTCTCGGTTTATCTTGAAGATTTGAATATTAACCTACTGCTAAGATGAATTAGTTTAACATGTCAATCAATAACCGATTAGATCATGATCGCACATATTAGCCAAATGTGTAGCACATTTAATGCTGATTACGACACTGCGCTCAGACAAGATAATTCATTTCCAGAATGAAGCCGGACGTGGCGCAAATTGGTGTGCGAGAATGCGTATCAACCGTATCAATAAATATTGTCGGCTAAACTTTGTTACAACGACACGTGAGGCGAGTGTCCTGCGCACCTGCATGTGGCTGCAGCCACATGAGATTGTCAGTTAATACCGGTGTCCGTGGGTTGGTTTTACGTGTAGTGTTTCTGAGTGACTGTTATCACTCTTGCCGCTGGTCACCGTTCAATACGTCGCCTGCCTACGTGTAGCAAGGAACATAATCACTCGACGTAAACGCCCAGAGTGAATCGAGACGCCAGGACGTCTCGACAGAGAGTTGTCCACCGCTCACGGAGCACTCAACGGAGGAGGGTTAACTAGTGCAGCGATGGTGCTCGCAATGTAGATCGTATCTCGTAACTAAGGAAGACACTGCTTGTCGACATGGCGTCGGAGGTATCAACGTATAACGACACTCTAGGCGAGAACCTGCGAGAGTCGCAAGGAATCGTCACGATCGTGTACTACGTCATCGGGTCGGTCGGCATTCTCGGCAACATGCTCGTCATCGCCGTTATCCTCAACTTCCGGGCTATGCGCAGTAAGAATGTCAACGTGCTCGTGCTCAATCAGAGCGTCGTCGATATGCTAGCGTCGGTGCTGATCGTCGCCCAGACGCACATCCACACGAGGATGTACCTGGACGGGCTGTGGGGCGAGCTCGTGTGTCGCTTCTGGCTTAACACAGTGCCACTGTGGAGCCTGCTGATGGCGTCCATCCTCAACATCCTGGTTATCACGCTCGAGCGCTATATCGCCGTCATTCACCCCCTCGTCTACCGGAACTACAGCGAGCACGCCAAGCGCCGTCTGACGGCAGTTGCCATGGCGAGCGCGTGGATCATCGGCTTCGTGTTCAACATCTTGACGACGTCGACAACGTCAGCTGTGCGTCAACACCGCTGCCTCAGCATGGTCTTCTTCCCGAGCGAGGCGTGGAAGAGGTTGTCCGGCGTGGCTACGTTCTCATTCGAGTTCCTCATCCCCCTCGCCATCTGTGTCGTCTGCTATGCCCGCATCGTCAAGACGCTCGGTCAGAAGGTTTCGCCACAGACAGCTTCTATCGCCCCGTCCAGCAGTCAACGTGGACCGGTCAACAGCCACACAAAGGCGAAAATGATTCGCAATGTCCACAAGACGTTCGGCATTGTAGTCGTGTGTGCGATCGTCTGCAATACGGGCAACCATTGTCTGTTCCTTGCCTTTAACTTCGGCTACCCTCTCGACTTTACAGGAGCGCTATATAATGTCTCCGTTATCGGAGCCTTTGCTAACTGCTGCGTCAATCCATTCATTTACGCCTTCAAATACAATATGTTCCAACAGGGCATGAAGAGACTGTTCTGTCGATACAAGCCAGCGCCAGAGAACGGGAGTGGTGTGTACACCACTCACACCGACTCTCGACTCATTGCCAGGCACGGCACACTCCATATATAAGACTGAACATCCGACGAATGCGAAATTGTGTCATTCAATATTGATGATATACTAGTCGTTCTCTTCATCATCAACGACATCCTCATTGGTCACTTTGTTCATCTCATTCACTTTGTTCACCTTGTTCAGTTTGTTGTTCTTGTTGACGTTAGCATTGTTACCTTTGTTGTTGTTGTTATTGTTGTTGTTGGTGGTGGAGATGAAGGTGATGGTGGTTGTGATGGTGATGATGATATTAGTAATACTATTATGTAGTGTCACATTTCTTAATATTTGTAAAATCGCGTCATTCATGCACCTCTGACATCTCACTCAACTACAACGAAGACATATCTTGCCAGTGGGTCAGCTCGGCAGTATGGTGACTGTTTGTGACGAGGCATAGAATGCTGTCCATCTCTGTATGAATGTGTGCTACAAATTGATCACTACATACATACCTGCAGTATGCGAAACGGCTTATCATGCGAGGTTTGTCTGCGTTCTGCTTTCCACGATAATGACCAGAACACATGTACTTTTTTGCCGACCGCTCGTAGGCGTACAGTCAGGTAAAACGATAGTTCATGTTTGTCTGTTTTATTGTAAACTAATGTACGACGTAGAGTGCCGTTTTATATCTACGTTACATATTTTGCGACAATGTGTTTTGTATACTGACATCTGATAATCTGTTGCACAGAAAATCAAACGTATCGCTTGAATTATGAGACTATATTACTGTACATGTAATATGTCGGTTCGTGAATAAACAACACATTATTGGCCATGTGTAATCTACATAGGCCTTATGTCGATTCTGTCCATTAACTAAACTAATTGTTATAATAGATAAATTAAATAAATAAATAATAAAGTAATACTTACTGTTTACATTACATGTGTTAGCCAATATCAATCGTACGTTTTTCATGTATCTAAAGATGTGACATTTTGAAAAGATTTGTCCTTCCTCTCAAATGTCAATGTTTCGAAAATACTTTGAAATCCCTTCAAACTCAATCGGTATTACGGGCTCCCATCTGATCAGTATTACACTCGTGGTGTATGAAAGCTAACTGTGACAATGGTGTCGTTTGCCTTATTGGATTAGACATTAAATAAACAATTCTGATAAATGCATTTATAGCTACGGACGACCTGGAAATAATGTCGCGTTTAAATGAAGTATATGCAAACCTTAACAGCTGTTACTAAGAACAAACATAACTGTTTACTAGTCGTTATAACATTGTACAAAATCGCATGTTGCGAGAGAACTAACACAGTACGACCGACCCTCTGGAAGGCGCTGCCAGAAGATTTGGGGCTGACACATTGCTTCGACACATTTAAAGTTAATCTTAAAAAGTGCTACACTACACTCGCTTTTAATGTTAAGTCTTCATACGTCACGGGTGAGTCTTCTATTATCATGATATGTTTCATTATTTTTAATATCACAATAATGTATTATTATATGTATTTATTTATTAAAATTCTTATGACTATTCATTGTCCAATGTTTACCTAAATTTTTATTTGTATGCACTCAACATTTATTTATCTACCAGCGGAACTTCTTATTTTATACAAATTTATGCAAAGTCTTGGGAATTCTTATTTACTTAATTTTGTATTATTTTGTTGTTGCTGCAAAAGGATGCCACACTTACTTTCTTCAAACGTGTTTTCACAGTTACATATTGGATCGGGTGGCAAATATTTATGTTTCCCCTGGTCATAAATTAATGATGCAATTTACCTGCTATGTCGTAAAAACTACAGCTCAGCTATATTTACCAGGTCGGTCGGTCGGTAACCGGAAATATAAATATTATTCTGAAAGGCCTTAGCAGCTTGTTATATATATATATATATAGTCCAATGTATTAAATCAAACAGCTATGGCGACATAGGGGCTCCTTTAGCAGGCAGCCTCTAGAGGCCAGTCGTCGGTAACAGACGTCAAATTGGGATCACAGTCTAGACATAAACCATGTCCTCAACACATACTGTAGACAATATAATTCGTAGCACTTGAGATATATAGGCAGATAGAGAGCGCACAGAATACTGGGTTTAGAAGTATTCATGAATTGCATAAACCGGTAAAAGATGTAGGCCATTACTGCTTTAGCTGAAGACGTGCGTTGCGGACTTTGCTTAGAGGATTACATGCTAGAAGTACTACCACACTGCGTGCATATGTGCAGCTGTAATTAATGGAAAAATGCATCCGTGTTGACTATTGAAAGTGTCATTTTGGAAGACTAACACTTAGAGATGATTAAATTCACGATTTAATTCACTAGTGTCATATCAAATTGGAATAATAAACGTGTTTAACCATACCTTATATACCTCACCTGGAGCCGGCTGTTTATTTAGGCCCTACATTATATTAATGTAGACATATTTACCTCTTAATTGGCACTTCGGATCTGGTCGAGTCATCGATGTCATTACTGGCACCTGCATCCTCGAACACAGTGAGTAACATAAGGTCGTTGATGAGCTCAGCCAACGTAGAGAGGAGGAGAATCGGGAAGATAGAATGTGTCAAGAAGAAGTAAACGACTTCCTATGTATCTTCAATCATAACTTAATCGTAAGTAGAGAGGAATAGCTGCTACGCTAAGGAACAAACTAACTTAGAAAGAAATTTTTCATATTTTACGGGAAATGTTGATGTCGCTTTGGCTGTAGCATGAAGAACGCTTCGACAGTGACGTCACGGGAACACGGTGGGGTTTAAAAGATTAACGTTCGCGCCATTGTCCTATCGAGATTGCAATAGGGTCATTCTATGTGTGACAACCCGCATTTACACATTCGGCAAAAAAGAATTGTTTGTTATTATGTCATGTTTGTAACAAATGTTTCTATCAATGTCATCGTTATTTTTAGTATTTAAATGTTGTATTTAATCTGCCATTAATCCCCTGACTCCTATGATGTTGAAGCTGCATCCATTTGGCAAATTATCTAGAAAATAGAGCGGTCCGTGTTCAGAATAATGTATCTGTTGTAATCGCAAAAAATTAATAATATTATTGTAACCGTTCTGCGTGGTTGGTTCGACGTAGAAAATTGCATTGTGAGATCGTCCATCTTTTAAATACAAATTTCCAGTGGGCAAGCGATCTGTCTACGAAGTCTTTCTTCTAAGAGGTCGTAAAAGTAAGCGTGTCTCTGGCGCAAACCAAGGTAATCTATAAACAATTGGTGTAACACAATAACACTGATGACGTTTCAAATATGCTTAGTAATTGGAAAAGGTCCTGGGCTACACCTTTCAAATAGAGTATAAACAAATATATTTAACCACACTGGATCTTGTTCGGGCTATTTTTCAAATTTAATATCTTACAAGATATCTAAAGTAGTTACGGATGCATTTGGAGAATGAAGAAGATTGCTGCTTCCCTATAGCAGGTTTCAAACAAACGGTGCATCATATATGTCTCTGCATCACCCTTCACGGTTCCACACTGGACATTGTCCAAGCATTATAAATGGTCAGTCATGCGAAGTCGCCTCAACTTGCCGTCAGAGAAGATGGAAACAGGATTGACACGATACATCTTTCGTTTGAGATCCCCTGATGATGTAGGAGGTCACTTCGGATGAACAATATTGCTGCAGAAAAGGACCATTTCGCTTCCATTTGGGGTTTCAATTATTATGGTGCTTACGTCAGTACAAGGTCATGTTATATTGCAGAGCGGTAGTGCAATAACATGACGTTCACTTTGCCCGGAGATAAAGCGTCACTTAACGAACATATGCGTCATTCTAGAGATGTAAATGACGCCATATATATCCCCGCTGCTACCATTGCGTTACCTGTACCTGTGTTTTCCAAACGAACGTGTATGGCGAAATGACGAATGTCCTTAACCAATCATGCTGTTTTTTTTAGAGCATATGACGTAAATCCCAGCTCGTTATTTTCTTTCCTTATTGCTAGTAGCCGTTTGATTTGTGTACAACTTAAACAAAAACAACTTCGTCTACCACTGTGATTGATACCGGGCACAGTTGTGTTCAGATATCTATGAACCTGGGAAGTGCACAATCGGATATCAACAACAATATTATTTACATTAATTTTCTGTATCCTGGGTCTAGAGAAACACAATCGTCACAAATTAACTGCCAATATATGAGCCTTGACCCAACCAATCTTTGCGTTCTACTTTGCGTTTTTATAAACGCATCGCAAAATGCGCCAAACTAACGGCCAATTGGCACGTTCTCTTTGGTCATTGGTATTGCGCAGAATTAATTTTCTGAATTTTTTTTTCCGTGTGAGTATGTCAAATCGTATTTTGGTTGGTTACAGATATTTCGGATTGCAAAGAACAACCTTTACAAATGCAATTGCTGAACTTAGCGATCGCGCTGAAATCTTCCTGTTTATTCTTCGTACAAGGATGATCTATTAATACACTTTGATTTTAGTTTCCCACTGAATTATTTATTGTGCAGAGTTTCATCTTTTTTTCTTTTCAATTATGTTAGTGTTTTCCCAAATATGCTAGTGGGCAATCCCGGTGAGTGATGAGTCGGGAAATGAAATAACAGAGTAATAATATTAAGAAGAAGAACACTTATATAGCGCCATAAATCTAGATAAATTCATTCGGAGGCGCTTGGAATACATAATTATATATATATATATTATATACATATATATATAATCATGTATTCTAAGCTATATATATATATATGTATTCTAAGCTATATATATATATATATATATATATGTGCAGAAGATTACATAAAGAAGTTACATAAATTAATAATATTAAATTTGTTAAAATAAATGACAATATATACACAAATAAAAAAAAAAAATTTAGGGATAAAGATGATCGTTAAAATGTAAGGTATATTAATAATAAATCAGTACAGATTGTATAAAATTAGTTTTAAAACATGTACAAGATAATAAAAATAAATTGATTTAAATAAATTGACTAAACTGACTGGTGGCGCCTATGTTGCGTAAGCAACCCGGAAAAGATGG
This sequence comes from Escarpia spicata, assembly GCA_963995525.1. Taxonomy (NCBI): domain Eukaryota; kingdom Metazoa; phylum Annelida; class Polychaeta; order Sabellida; family Siboglinidae; genus Escarpia; species Escarpia spicata. Next base: position 51,579,204 of record OZ023210.1, on the reverse strand, counting down.
GTTTTTAAAAGTCTTTTGAAAGTCACAAGGCAACAGGATGTCTTCATCTCGCTTGGAAGTGAATTCCACAGTCGTGGAGCCGATACCGAGAAAGTTATGTCGCCGTATCGGTTGCGAGATGGTGGCACGTATAAGTCATTGTTTGTAGTTGAACGCAACACTTGAGTAGCTCTTTGTTCATGGAGTAGGTCGGTGATGTAAGCTGGTCCCAGTCGGTGTTGAGCACGAAACGTCAATAGCAGAATTGCGTAATTAATGCGTTGCTTCACGGGAAGCAAGTGCAGTTTCTTGAGTACCGGTGTGATATGATCCATTCTGTGGCCGCGGATCACCAGCCGAGCAGCAGCATTTTGCACTCTTTGCAGATTGTTGATTAGGCAGTCGGGGGTGTCAGGTAGCAGACAGTTCGTATAGTCAATTCTCGATATAACAAGAGAGTACATGAGACGTACTGCGGCTTTCTGTGTTAGGCACGGTCGGATCGACGCAATGTTCCTCAGATGATAATAGGCTACGCAGCACATGTGCTTTACATGACTGACCATCGACATTTCCGAGTTGAATACAATATCGATGTTTCTGGCAGTAGGACTTGGCGTTATGTCGCCGTCGCCAATTGTTATCACGGTGATGTTGTGTTTCGTGATGCTGACAAAAGTGCGACCGTTTTGTTATATTTCACCTTTAGTCGATTCTCGACCATCCACACGTGGACATCATTGATGCAGTGCTCAATTCGGCATAGAGACAACATTCTGTTGGTTTCGGTCATATCTGGGTATCGTCCGCATAGAGGTGGAAGCTCGGGTTGTGTCTTCTGATGATATCACCGATAGGAGCTGTGTACGCAGAGAACAACAGAGGCCCCAGCACCGATCGGAACCAGCCATTCCGAAGCATTATGCTAATCGGCTGAGCAGAATTTCATGGTCAACTGTGTCGAAGACGGCCGACATGTTAAGTAGAACCAGGATGACTCCGTACCGCCGGTCTACGTAGCGCCTCGAGGATGTCATTCTGTACCAGAACTAGCGCAGTTGCCGTGGAGTGATGCGATTTGTAGGCTGTTTGGTATCGTTCAAGAAGATTGTTATCAGTCATGTGGTCGATCAGACAGCGTGCAACGTACCTTTCGAGTAGCTTTGACACAAAAGGCAGGTTTTATATTGGTATATAACTGTCCATATTGTCCTGGTCGAGATTTGCCTTCTTAAGCACAGGGGTGACGTTGGCATGTTTCAGGCAGCAAGGAACAGTTATTTCCGCAGTTGGGAGTGATGTTGTGACACGCAAGATGCTGGATGGCGGTCTGTGGTCGTGGTGATCGTGAGTGTAGGCTGGGTATGTAAAGCCACACGAATATTCTCGATTTTCGCAGTTTGAGAAACTAGTTGCGAGATCTTGGATGTTATCGTTAGCTGGTAGATATTGGGACTTTCTTCGCTGCAGCAGTCCGTTTAGCAGACGAAACAGTCGCCTGTTGTCACCCCCGCCCTATTCTATCTCGGAAACCTAGTAGTTAGACTTGGCTCAATTCTTTGATTGTCCTGTTTATCTGTGCGCACTGTGTCTTATACATTTCGCGATGCACTTGAAGTGATGTGTGGCGCCATTTCCGTCCAAGCTGTCGTCGAATTTGCTTGGCTTTGATCACCTTCTCGTTGTACCAAGATACGAGTGGACGATCAGCGATACGGCACGTGTGTAGTGGTGCGTGCTTCTCGATAAGTTTGGTCAAAACCATATTGTAGTGATCTGCAAGTTTAGTCGTTGTTTGTATGACAAAATTGTGGTCAGAAGCAACGATGCTATGTCATTACGAAACGCAGCCTTGTCAATGTGTTTGCAATTTCGGTATGTGATCGGTTTCCGCAGAATGACCGGCTTCTCCATACCGACGATACATTCCACCCACAGGTGATTAAGCAGCAGCAACGATGTTTTTGTTGAAGTTATGCCGTGATTTCCGGGTGGAGTGAGGATCAGACCAATGGTGTGACCGTCGATGTGTGTTGGAACTTGAACATGTTGAATGATGTTGAGTGACTCAAGCAGGTCGGCGAAACGTTTCACACTGTTGTCAGATGGCTCGTCCCAGTGGATGTTGAAATCACCGACAATCGCAAAACGGAAGGTCACCAGGGCGTAGTGTTCGACGAAACCAGCAAATTCAACGAGAAAGTCAGCGTACGAATGTTTATTCTTTTTCAATGGAGTTGGACGTTAAATGATTACAAGTTTCATGGAGTTTCCCGATGATGAAACATCAACATCCATGAACTCGAAAGATTTCCTATCATCACGTCGGTTAACAACTACCTTGAAACTCGATCGGGAAACAAGACCGATACCACCACCGTGGCGATTTTTTCGTGGAAGATCTACAAACTTATATTCGGCGGGCGTCAAGTCTTTTATAGTTTTATTGACTTTTTCTCCAGTGCTTAGCCACGTCTCTGTGATGGCTACAAGATCCATATTCACCTCGATCAAGTAATCCGTGAATACATCGGTCGTGTTGCGAATTGAACGAGCGTTAACAATGCCCAATGTGACCGGTACTACGACACGGCTGACCGCACCCGAGTTACTGGAAGGCGACTTGGCGGATACAGCAATCCTGGTAACCGGATGAGTTTTGTCTAATGAAATAGGAATGAGAGTCTTAATGTCCTGTCTGGGAAATGTCCCATGTCTGGTGTCAGTAGGCTTGGCTGGTATATTTGGCCGCACTGAAAGACTTTAAATAATAAATAAATATACTTATATAGCGCCAACTCTAGTTAGAAACTATTCAAGGCGCTTTACGTACACGTATGGGTCGTTGTGTGTGGATGCCCCCCCCCCCCGGCAACCACGATGGATGGGTCGATGGAGTGCCACCCCCGCATCACAGGCAGATCTCCACGCAGCATGGTTGAGACGAATGTGTCTGCTAGTCCGTAACCAATGCAGGTATTCCTGGGTCATGCTTGGCAAGTTGACAATGTTCTCTTTGTTTGGGTTACACATGACTGATCACCAGCTTGTCAATGTCACACAGGTGCAATCACAAACGTAACATGTAAGTCCGTAAAAATACTAAAAAGTAATACACACATGCTAAAAGCACGTGGTTTAATATCCTCCTTGTGCATTCATAAGACATATGTATACAAATTTGAGACTTGTGAATTGGCAGAAAATTGTATAATCCGCAATATATACACAGCATGTACTGGTGCAGTCACTAGGCGCAAACCAGTCAACTTGATGAGGGGTTTGCATTGCATGACGTCCGTATGTAGTCAATCGAACAAGGCTAAAGTGAAGGAGCTTGGCTTCTACATGAACCTGTATATGACAGACACGACCCCTCAACAACTAACCATGTTAAAATCATGGGACTTAATGTGTGCGGCTTACGCAGAACACACATTTGGGTATGTATACAGTTATATAGAGGAATTTGACTGTGTTTGCTTTAGTGAAACTAAAACTGATGTCATGGAATCGGATCATTTTCAAAATTTTGCACCTATTACAATGGAAAGAAAACAGAAGAAGCAAAAATATGAATGTATCAATGGTATATGTGTATTTGTAATGTGAAAAATTAAATAACAAACCTTGGTTTAATGAAGAATGTAGAACAAAGAGAAAAGAATATTTTAGAGATTTTAGAGATAAAGGTAAACTAAAGAAAATTAAAGACGAGGAGGAGGCCATATCGTTATCAAAAAAACATGAAAACTTGTACAACCTAAAACATAGCAAAACTGCAGAATTCTGGGTCAAATTTAATAGAGCAAGTAATAGCAAAGAAAAATGTGGAAATATTTCACTGGATATGTTTATGAGTCACTTTGAAAAACTCGGTGAAAAACCAGAACGTGAAACTGCGGTTATTAATGATAATGTGTTGAAGGCTGCATACAACATGTACGAAAGTACTGTTACTTTTTGCCATACTTTGTTTGCACAAAAAAGAGTAATGCGAATTAAGCATGGAGCAGAAGCTCAAGATCGTGCACACAACATGTTTGTCAACCTCAAAATGATGAAGTTTTTTATTATATTGAGTATACACGTGGTAGTGGAAGCAAGCGTGGGTCGTCATCTGGTGGCTCAGTAGCCATTGACAAAGAAGATTTCATCAATGGCATGTTGGCTGCTCTTAGCAGTAAAGAAGTGATTGATAAACTTCAAGCTGCAGTAGTCAATGATTTACGTAAAGAAGTTGCTTACCTGAGATGTGTCATCGAAAAGAAAGATGCGGCAATCGAACAACTTACAAAACGGGTCGATGACTTGGAAATTGCACTAGATGATCACGAACAATATTCACGGAGAAATTCACTGAGGCTTTTCGGCCTTGTGGAGAACGAAAACGAGGACATAACTAAACGCACAGTAGATGCGTTAAACGAATCTATGCATCCTAAACTGAGTCCGCCCCTCCGGCTGGAGGAGATTGACCGAATCCATCGAGTCGGACCCAGGGACAAGCCATCGAGACCAGTGCTTGTAAAATTCGCAACTTACGCAAGTCGCCGAAGAATATACAAGGCCAGGGTAGGGTTGAATCCCAACCCCCGTAGACCCCGATGGGACGAAACACCAGACAAATCACGCACAGACCAGACGGGTTCAGTTGGCAAGTCAGCTGAAGGCACCAGGACTCAAGTCCTCTTCCTTAACGAGGATCTGACGCAGATCAGAGCCAGGCTACTGTACAACTGCCGGGTGGCAAAGAGGAAGAAACTGATCAATGACTGTTGGTCGTCAGACGGAACTATCCTTATTAAGAACAATGTCAACAAAGTTATCGTTGTCAAATCTGTCAATGAACTAAACGACAATACCAAATAAGGTATGGAATTAACACAGCTCCAGTGCTTTTGTACTTGTATACACTAAGATATGACTGTATACAGTAAGTTCACCAAATACTATGTTATACTGCTATGTTTTTGTTATTGCACAATTTGTTTTTTTTCACAGTGCTTACATAGATTCTATGTTTATGTTTCTTCAAGCACAGTTAAATGATGCCCATACATTGTTTTATCTGTAAGAAGTATGCTAACAAGAATACTTCCTTAAATTGTATTATATGTTCTTGTGTTTACCATGCTAAATGTGTACCTTATTTGCAAACTAATGATGTGAAGCTGGTTAATAACTGGCATTGCACTAAATGCATGTCTTCTATTCTGCCATTTAATCACAATGAAAATGACTATGATTTTCTCAATGCCATCGCTAATGACTGGCTTGATCTTACTAGTATATCGTTTTGTGATTTACAAAATAAGTTACTTAATCCTTTTGATTTAAATAATAATAGTCATGATTTGCCTATGTATAATAATGATCCAGATCTACAATATTTTAATAATGTGTCTGCAACTGTACTAAATAACTGTGACTATTTTGTTGAAGACACTTTTATTAAGAAATGTTCTCAATTGTCATCAAGGAACAACATGTTTTCCTTACTGCACACTAATATTCGAAGTATTGGCAAGCATCTACATGAATTAGACCAATATCTCCAGGTGTTAGATCATAAGTTTTCTGTTATTGGTGTTAGTGAAACATGGTGTCAAGACTACAATGTCAACTGTTGTGCATTACCAGGATACAAAGCAGAACATATTTATAGGCATACTAAAACAGGTGGTGGTGTCGCATTGTTTGTTAAAGATAATATTACATACCATACTAGATTAGACATTATTAAATTAAATGAATTCATAGAATGTCAGTTCATAGAGATTCATAAAGATAGTACTGCATATGGTAAAAATATTGTAGTTGGTGTCATATACAGACCACCGAACAATGATATAAATACCTTTATTGATGAAGTGTCTAATATACTAGACATTCTCAACAATGAAGACAAATTATGTTATATCATGGGAGACTTTAATATTAATCTTTTTAATTATGAAGAACATGTACCAACATGCAATTTTTTAAACCTGATGTTTTTGCATTCTTATATTCCATTAATAAATAAACCAACACGTGTAACTAATCAATCAGCAACATTGATTGATAACATTTTCACAAATAACCATAAAAACATGTTCCAAGGCATTATGTATACAGACGTATCTGACCACTTCCCAGTATTTCTCATTGATAATAATTGTAAATTAACCAATTATTCTAAATATATAACAAACAGAAACTTTTCGAGGGCAAACATGGATAAATGTTATAATAACATGCAGAACATTGATTGGGAAATTATAACATCCATAAATAATTGTCAAACAGCCTACTCAATATTTTATAAACTACTACTTCGAGAATATAATTATTGCTTTCCATTAAAAACAGTCAAACTTAATTACAAGAATAAGAAACCATGGCTAACTACTGGTTTAAAAAACTCAATAAAAGAGAAGAATTGACTATATATTAAATACATAAGACAAAATACAATATATAATGAAACTAAATATAAAGTTTACAAAAGTAAATTGAATGGCTTACTACGGAAATTTGAACGTGAACATTATGCAACTCTCTTTGAAGAAAATAAACATAACCTTAAAAAGTCTTGGTCCCTATTAAAAGAAATAATAAATAAGAAACATGAAACCATAACACAGACAAAATACATTATTAACAAAGTTGAAACATCAGATAAAAAACATATAAGTGAAAGTTTTAATAATTTCTATATAAATGTTGGTTCTAACCTAGCAAAAAACATACCACAGAACCAAACAGGTCCTATGTCATACATAAAAAACAGTAATATGAAAACAATATATCTTGAACCGGTAACTGAAAATGAGGTATTAGTAATACTAAACTCTCTCAAAGCATCGTCTCCAGTATGGGATGACATTTCCTCTAAAGTAATAAAACGAACATATAATAGTTTTATTAAACCATTGACATACTTATATAACTTATCTATAAATACTGGAATATTTCCAGATGAATTAAAAATAGCAAAGGTAATACCTATTTATAAAGCCAAAGAAAAAAACTTATTGATTAACTACCGGCCAATTTCAATATTACCTACTTTTTCTAAAATATTAGAAAGACTTATGTATAACAGATTGTTAAATTTTATTAATAAGCATAATATTTTGTATAAATATCAGTTTGGTTTTCGAAAAAATCACTCTGCTAACATGGCACTTATAACCATTGTAGACAAAATATCAGAAGCCTTACAAAACAAACAATTTGTGCTAGGAGTGTTCTTAGATTTATCTAAAGCATTCGATACAGTTGACCCTGACATACTCTGTCAGAAACTCCAATGTTATGGTATCCGTGGCTTAGCCAATGATTGGATTAAAAGTTATTTATTTAATAGAAGACAATATGTGTACTACAATGACACTAGCTCCACGAAGCAAACTATTACTTGTGGTGTACCGCAAGGTTCCATCCTGCGGCCTTTGCTTTTTCTATTATATATCAATGATATTGCTAGTGTCTCAGATATTCTTTTTTCCATATTATTTGCTGATGACACTAGTCTGTTTATAAATGGTGATCATTTGGATGATATAACTAACAAAATGAATGTTGAATTAAAAAAAATTTTAATTTGGCTAAATGCTAACAAACTATCTTTAAACATTAATAAGACCCAATACATGATATTTAAAACACCTAACAGAAAACATACAAAACCAACAACACTTAAAATTAATAATAATGCTATTAAACTAGTATCTTCTACGACATTTCTTGGTGTGACTATTGATAGCAAACTTAACTGGGCTGAACACATTAACAAAGTTAAATGTAAAATTTCTAAAGGTGTTGGCATTCTCAACAAAGCCAGAAGATTATTAACTAGATCATGTTTGGTCACCTTGTATTACTCATTTTTATTCCCTCACTTGACATATTGTATTGAAGTATGGGGAGGTGCATTTGACTCATATTGTTCAAGTATTATTAAGATTCAAAAGAAAGTAGTGAGAATGCTTGTCTCAGCTAATAGATTAGCTCATACAAAACCTATCTTTAAATTACTAAATCTATTAACTTTCAGACAATTGTATGTATATTCAATACAAATATTTATGTATAAATACAAGATGGGTCTTTTACCAACAATCTTTGAAAATATGTTTACACTTAATCAAGATGTCCATAGTTATAACACAAGACAATCTGCACAAATTCATATACCCAAGGCTACTTTAGAAATAAGACTTCGTGCTATAAGAAATAAGGGTGCTATTATTTGGAATCATTTCAGCACAAGACTTACATTTACGACTTGCTCAATAATTAGTTACAAATCTATACTTAAGCAATTTATTTTACACAATGATGTTAATATATAACATAATTTTCAATCACGATTATATATTCTACAACTGCACGCTGTTTTTGTTTTCAATATAATGATATTTACATTGAAATATACCAAAGGGAGTATAACATTATATAATGTTCTTCCCTTGTTGTGCTCATTGTGTTATTATATATGATTTCTCTTAATTCGATTTGTATTGTATGTATCGTAATGAGTTACAATAAATTTGATTTGATTTGATTTGATTATAAGACGGCTATCACATTCGAAAAACATACTAAACTGTTTTCATTCGAGTGATGAATGTTGTTATGTAACAAGACAGAGAGCAAATGTTTAAATTGAAGGCAATGTGCGTGTCTACTATTGGAGTCAAACTATGGAATGGTTTACCTGAAGGTTTTAGAAAATGTCAGCATATTTGTATGTTTAGAAAACGTACAAATAATTTATAATTGAGAGATACACCGCAGTACAGCAATCATGATTTTATATGGAGTGGAACCTAGATGTATTAGAACTCATAGGTTCAACATTGTCATATATCTTTATTGAAATTGTATTATTTACCATAACGATATACAATTACCAATCTCACATCAAAAATGTATCTTTAATTAGACCACAAATAAATGTGCTACATGAAATAGTCAGCGTTGTAACGCACCTGAGGGGGAAGTAAACATAAGTTTATAACAAGATTTAACAAGATTGCCACCCAGAGAATTAACTCTAGGTAGCAGGTGGACAAGGAAGCCCTTGGCTTATCGAGAGTCCGACCTTTTTATCTATGTGTATCCCGCCCGTCTGAGGTATGTGTCGATTTTATTTTTAAACATATTCACGCTACTAGCACCCACACAATCAGCAGGTAATCTGTTCCATTCATTTACAGTCCTTTGTGAAAATGAAAACGTTCTTATATCCAATCTACTGTGCTCCTTTGCTAATGCAAGATCATGTCCTCTAGTCCTTCTATCTTTCTTAACTGAGAAAAACATATTTCTATCAATATTTTCATAACCCTTCAATATTTTAAACACTTCTATCTGATCTCCTCTCAATCTCCTGGTCTCTAGTGTTGTTAAACCGCATTTTTTTAGGCGTATTTCATAACTAAGATCCCTCAGATTTGGTATCATTTTAGTTGCTCTCCTCTGCACTCTTTCTAGCATATCTATGTCCTTCCTGCGATATGGCCTCCACGCTTGAATACAATATTCTAAATGAGGCCTAACTATTGTTTTGTACAGCGGTATTATTAGCTCTTTTTCCTTATACGTTATGTTTCGCCTAATTAATCCAAGGATTTGATTTCCCTTTGAAGCTGCAATTCCGCACTGCTCTGAAATCTTCATATCAGCACTAACGGTTAACCCTAAGTCCTTTTCTTTTACAGTAGTACTTAGTACAGTACCCCCCATTGTATATTCTACCTCTTCGTTCCCATGTCCTATGTGGAGGCATTTACATTTCCCAAAATTGAACATCATTTGCCACTTTTCAGACCATTTGATCAACCTGTCAAGATCATCTTGTAAATGCTGTCTATCTCCATCACTTTTAATCCTTCTAAACACTTTTGTATCATCCGCAAATTTCAACACCTTGCTTGTTATTTCATCATCCAAATCGTTGATGTATATTAAGAATAATATAGGACCTAATACTGATCCCTGTGGTACCCCACTCAATACCGATTTCCAGTTTGAAGCCTCCCCATCAACTACTACACGTTGTCTTCTGTCAATCAGCTATTGTTCTATCCAGTTTATTATACCATTTCCTATGCCATGGGCCTTTAGTTTAAGCAGTAATCTTTGATGTGGTACTTTGTCAAAAGCTTTTTGAAAATCTAAGTAGACGATATCTACTGGTGATCCCTCATCTACCCACTTAGTGATGTCTTCCAAAAAACATAACATATTTGTTAAGCATGACCTTGCTTTAAAAAAACCATGTTGAGATGGGTTTATCAAGTTTTGTTTAACAAGAAAATCCACCATGTGATCTTTAATTAGTCTTTCTAATAATTTACAAATCACTGATGTTAAACTCACTGGTCTATAGTTCTCTGACTTGTTTCTCGAACCTTTTTTGAATAACGGTATAATTCCATTCTAAAGGAACCACTCCCTCTTCTAATGACAAGTTGAAAACTGTTGCAAGTGGTATGCTAATTTGTTCTACAATTTCCAATAGTAGTTTGGGTGGAATACCATCTACTCCAGGTGATTGATTATCCTTCATAGCCCTTATTTTCTTAGCTACCATTTCCGGGGTTACAATTAATTGTCCTAAATAGTCTGAATCTGCCCCCTTGAACTTAGCCTCTGGTATTGGCAGTGAACTAATATCTTCCCTGGTAAACACTGAACTAATGTATTCATTCAGGTCTTCTGCCATTATGAATCCCTCTGATATTATATTTCCAGCACTATCTTCTAGAGGACCGACCTTATCTTGAACTTTCTGTTTGCTTCTAACATACGCATAAAAACTCTTGCTGTCATGTTTTATATTACTAGCTAATTGTTGTTCATAGCTTCTCTTTGAATTTCTAATTTCAGCTGTAGCTTGGTTAAGTGCTTCTTTATAATTGTTGTAGTCTTCATCATTTCCAGTACATCTATATGACTTCCACAACATTTGTTTATACTTAATTTTTCTAATGGCTTCTTTCGATAAGTGTTTCTTTTTGGACCGTTTTCCTTGTTTTTTGAAGGGTACAAATTTATCGATTATGCACTTAATTTCACTCTTTAATATATTCCAGCATTCTGTTGCCGTCTTATTTTTCAGTGTCTTATTCCAGTCTATCTTTGCTAAATATTTCCTCATGTCCTTATACCTTCCTTTGTGGAAATTTCTCCTATACTGCTTTTTGCTATTCCTTTCTGATTTTACTTTGATGGTAAAATGTATCTGGTTGTGATCGCTACTCCCCAGTGGCTCACATATCTTGACATTGTCAACTAATTCATTCTGTGAGGACAAAACTATGTCTAACACATTCTCACCCCTGGTTGGTTCTAGCACATGTTGAGAAAGGAATGTATCTTGAACTAAAACTAAAAACTTGTGGTCCTCTCTCCCCATACTCTGTAGAGATTTCCATTGTATATGCCCATGGTTAAAATCCCCCATAATAATACAGTCCCGTTTGCTTACTTCCCTTATAGCGTTTTGTATTTTTTCATTCTCTTCTATGCTTATGTTTGGACTTCGATAAACTAACCCAACTGTTAACGTTGAGTTTCCTGTAACTATGTTACACCAAACAGGTTCTTCGCAATCTGCTTCTCTTTCTAATTTTATTTCATAAGCCTGAATAGATTCTTTAATATATAAAATAACTCCACCTCCCTTTCTTCCTATTCTATGTTTTCTAAACATTACATATCCTGTCAGTCCCAATTCAGCATCTGATATATCGGTGGTGGTCCAGGATTCGGTTATACCTATTATATGAGGGTCAATATCTTCTACCATAATGTTTAGTTCATTTCTTTTGTTTACTATACTCCTTGCATTTTAACAAACACATTTATACTTCAACTCTCCCCGTTTCCAACTAACCATTAATATGATACATACAATTTATATATATATATATATGTGTGTGTGTGTGTGTGTGTGTGTGTATACTATATATATTAGTGTATTCTATATATATATACATATAATATATATGTATAATATGTGTATATATATATTTATGTACAGCTGTATGTAAATATATATATATATTTATGTATGTATATATATATATATAAGTCTATGTACCGCATTACCTGTACATTCGGTGCCAAAAATCACCGCATTGCCTGTACATTTATATTACCTGTACATATACGTGTACAGGCAATATTTTAACCTTCCACACACATTTCTGTGGTGCAGATACTTACGTTTTTGTTAGTCACATACATTAAGTGCGTGTTATTTTGGGGAATTCTGCAGTTTATTGTGTGTTGTAGCGTGCAATTTTATATTTACACGAAGTGGAAATTTGTGAGCGTATACTTTTTGTGTCGAACATTGCCTGTACATATACGTTTATCGTATATGGTGTTATGCTAGCTTTAATCGAGTGTATATTTGAGATTAGATCGCATGGTTTGCAAACTACTACTATCAATGAAACGTTGCGCGAATAAAACAGATAATATTACGTTTTTTGTGTTTTGGTTAAAAATCGCGTCCAGAGTGTCGTTCGTGTATATTTCATACGCGAATTGTGCGCATGCGTCAGAATCTAGGTCACGCGTCAGGAAAATGGTGGAAGCGTCTTGTTGTCAAAGCTCTCACTTCAAATATTGATTTAGCTTTGTCGTGGATAATTCTCTGTAGAATTTGACCAAACTACTATAGACAGAGAGCAAAAATGGTAGCGCGACAGAATATGCATCCGAGCGAAGAAGTAGAGTTGAGAAAGTTGCGGATTTTATCAAAGAAGTGGCGCGTGCCGAGAAAACCACCCACACTCACTGACTCGGGCACAGCAGGCACAGACACAGTGACAGACGTCACAGACAGTGGCACAGGTACAGCTTGTAATTTACATACTAGACTCGAGTGTCAAGTTCGTGCATAGCGAAATTCCGTAACAATGCGGTATTGTGGCAGTTTTACGAAATGTTCCGATGCACGAACTAGCAGCACTAATATACGTTGTTTAAAATACAACACTCGCGACACTGACATTCAGCATATATATTGTGTTTAACTTAGACTTAGTTAGCTTTAGGAAAGGATGTGTGAAATGTTGACGATGCAGTGGCATCTTTTTGGAAGCATTTTCGCTGTACCTTGACTTGTACGGTGTTGGATATTGTATGAACTGAAATATTTCACTTGTTCTGAATATCATGTAAATTAGAACAATTTAAATAAGTAATCCCTGTTAGGAATAATAGCTGCTTATATCACTTATAGTACTATTGAGTATTGTCTATTAACTTTAAGATATATGAATCCTGTATCGTCATCGAACTGTTGTTATCAAGTCTAGTTCAAGGTGATAAAATAAATTAAAACATTGTGTTATTTGTAATTAACTGAACTGTGTGATGTCTCCAGTTGTCTCCAAGTCCAAAACAATGGTGTGTCTGGTAAATTTATTTCTTGGACTTCTGAATGTTCAAAGCATTAAGTTGGATTCTGGAAAACAAACGGCATTGCTTAGTACATTAACTGTACATGTAGATTGCTTCCTCTATTTATGCCTCTTTCGTGTTTTGGATAAGGCCGATGATTGTAACATCCCTCCGAGCAAAAGGCAAAGAAGGTATCTAGTGAGTAGCGTTACTGTGCTATCTGAACTTATTGAGACCTGCTTATAGTATGGAATATTTTTTTAATGTACATTTTGTTTTTTTTATTTTTATGTCAATATCAGTGTTCAAGATTACTGCTGGTCGAACTAATAAATAGCATATAAAAGGAAGGTGGCTCCTTTGATAGCGACTACGTGTTAGCTTAATAGCTGACGTGTCAAATATTGGTCACTATTCATGCTATATTTAAAGTGTTTGATTATTGTAAACAATACAATTTATGCTTCTTTGAGTAGATAACATTTTTATTTCTGAAACATTTAATGGCTAACTTACATAGCCTCAATAAACATTTACCCAGACAGGTTGGCTATTATCATCTTACCCACATGAGGGATCATCTTCATAATTAGTTAAATGTTCTCTAATTTTAGAGCAATTCAGAGTTCAGATTTTACAGAAAGCCAGTAAGCCGGGTAAGACAACAACAGCCAACCTGTCTGTGTAACTGTTTATTGAGGCCATGTAAGTTAACCGTTTAATTTATCAATTTTTTTGAAATGGTGATGGACTGCATTACAGTGATTATGTATATATATATATATATGCTACTTCTTAAAATCTAACAGACATTTATCGGGAAACGTTAAACTTAGGTCGAAGACAAAGGTCCGGTCGCTTGTGCAAGCTGATATGATTTATTCCTGTTGTACTTGTAGTGTTTAATTTATCACTTTAATTATTAGTAATATTAGCTTTTATTTATGTAATTTATCATGAAAATGTTCCATGTTATATTTTGAATCACATTTATTTTAACATTATTATCCATAGCTGAGTTTGCCAAAACAACTTTTTGTTCGCAACATCTGCAGAGCTTTCCCTTCACCATTCACTAGACTTCACTGCTCAGCATTTAGACCGAAATTGACGGACAAACTATAGCTATACTAGTTCAAAGGCCACAGTCCACAACAACTAACTGTCGTTGTGAGTTTAGCAGTTGGGTTTTGGCGACTCTTATGAGGGTCTAACCTTCTCTGTATAAGTTGTGTTGTCTCACTCAAGGCATGCTCATCTGAATCAGTGAATGACACTGTCAGTTGTCATTGTTACTGGCAGTGATGACTGTTGTCTGTAGTCAAAGCATAGACTGTAGTCTACTCAAGTAGAGTGTTGTTGGGTAGATTCATATCCATAAGCCATAGGTAAAGCCATAGCGTGGGGCCGTGGGCATAGAGGGCAAAGGTAAAGACGGCGTGAAAACACAAAAGCTCAGCTAGGCCTAGTCTTTACGTTTAGCCCTCATGTACATACTAACATAATCCTAATAATATCATCCATGCTCATGCCCTGATCCATGACTGACCAGGTATGGCCAAGGTTCATGCCATGGACATGTCCCATCCCCTTATGGCTATGTGGCTCATATCCGTAGGCAGCTATCCGTATAAATTGTACTGTATTGTTTTTAACTTTGCCCTTTCCTCTAAAGGTAGCAAAGGAAATTGCCATGACAGGCTATATCATACAGAAGTTACCTCTCTTGCGAAGCCTAGGCCTGTGTCCTATTTGTATGGCTATTGGCTATGCCTGCATGATTTATACTAACTATAGTCTTATACATGACTTCATGTGATACAGACAGTAGATATATTATGTTTAGAGAATAGTCGTAACTTTGGGCACAGGACCATTGGCATAAGAAATCTCTAGCCTGTCTTAGGCTGCTTTTTCCTATGTTCCAACATTCTTAAAGTAAGTTAGCTTGCACTATAATTAATATCAGCTGCAGGAATGTATAATTAGTATGAATGTGTTTATATATTGGTAAATAAGCTCTTGTAGCATAACTAATGTACTTTTTCAGAAGTATCATTGAGTTACAGAATTATTATTTGTGTACACACATGAAAAAACAAATGTATTGAGATACAGGGGGTCATTATACTAATGTAGGAACGACCCTACATATGAACCTGTACATTACATGAAACTTGACTTAAAAGGAAACTGTATCTTTTTCAATTCTCATTATATTTTGCAATCGATAATCTTGTTTTATTGCAGCTGAAGGAAAGTCCTGCTAAAAGAAAACAAAATGCTCAGGTAAATTACAATTTACTCTACAGATTCAGTGCCCATGGCCAGTATCTAGACAAATTATATATTAACTGTACATTAATATAGACAATGGCAAGACAAATTTATTATGTTTTGTAAATAGTTCCCACCTCAAAATATCTACTTATATGAATTCAAGAAAATTTTGTTCACTAATTAAATTTTGTTGCAGGATTTGTGCAATAATTGTGGTGTTTCGTCCATAAGAATTTATCCTAAATTGGATTTTGTCCCAGATTCCCCATGGCCACATAGCCTAAAAAATAAGGTAACATTTTATCAAATTTATTAATATCAAACTATTTGTAACACCTGCTATTCAGCAGCTATTGTCTATAAGTATATGCATTTTATAAAAACTATTTTGTCTGCTTAATATAATATCTTATAAACACCATTATGACTGGTGTTTTCTGCTTGATATAATACCGTATAAACAACATTATGATTGATGCTCCTGACATTTCAGAAGAAATCTCCCATTGAACTTGAAGATACGCTTTGGTGGTGTCAGTTGGGGGCTGATAACGACAACTTTAAGACCATGTCTACAAAACATGGTTGGTATTTATTGTACATCATTCACTATCTATTCCAGCTGCTTATTCATACAACCATACTGAAATTAAGTGTTTATTGAAGTCTTAAACAACATTGGTAGGCATACACCTTTTAACGCGAATACAACACAGTGATTTACAACTACAGTCAAGAGAATTGCACCAGTGGTTTACTCAGGGAACTGTTGTAACATTACATGCTATAATCGAATTTACTTTACTTATGCAGTGTTATAGGCTGCATTTCTTGTGTTCTGCCTTATTTTAGAGTAAGTTGGCTTGCACTAAAATTAATAGTCCATTGTAGAATGTTGCATTAAAATCAATCATAACTATGTTCAATGTATGATGTGGTTAGCATGGTCTCCTCCTAACTCCACCATGTGTATGGCTGAAGCTGGAAGGGAAGTCTTCTATAAACAATGCATTTTCTTCAGGATGTAATAATAATAGGAAGGAAGCTATGTAATTGCAATATATTACATTGTAATGTAATTGACCCTAGGCCTGCACACATTTCATTTTGTCACAGGATTTGTGCAGTTTTAACATTGTGGGATTTTGTCTGTTTTGTTTATTGGATTTTCCGGATTCCCCATGGCCACATAGCTGCTTCTGTTCAAGCCACTAAAGTATGAACACGAAAAGATAGCAGCAACAATATATTGAACAAATGTCAATGCATACTTTTATATTTTACTTGAACAATTCAATGTGAAGGCACATATTTTGTGTAACAAGGTGTTGATAATATTTTGTAAATTTACATTTCAAGTGTCTTTTCCCGGGCACCTTTAATCTATGTACATTTTTCTGTGCAGTAGAATCTATATAATAAGGTAACTTTGTATTGTATAAATGTCAATCATGTGTTTGAAAGTGTGCACATAACATTTGTAGGCTTTGGGATGTCTTCGATTGCCACAAATGAACTGCAACCGGAGCAGTAGAGAGGTGATTATAATGTCTTCAGTTGACAGTTAATCTGTATATGAAATTGCACAACATTTAAATTAACTAACGTGTGACATTACAGAGCATCTTCAACCGTGTACTCATCTGAAATGTCAAATATTGATAACCTAAAACCTCATAAACATGTTGCATTGTGAAAAAAGCTGAAAGTCCATATTTGGACAACCAATTTTATCCCACAGCATCCCTTATACAAATCCTAGC
The DNA here is from genome assembly GCA_963995525.1 of Escarpia spicata. Lineage (NCBI taxonomy): Eukaryota > Metazoa > Annelida > Polychaeta > Sabellida > Siboglinidae > Escarpia > Escarpia spicata. The sequence goes on along the minus strand of OZ023210.1, from coordinate 51,561,769 downwards.
TATGCCCCTGGCTAAGAGTGTAAGCCATGTGATCTTTGTTCACTTTAGGCGTTGTTTTTTATATTGTACACTTTAATCTGATAATAACTATTAGGACGTATATGGAATATTATGTAACATAAGTAATATGGATTTAAGGACATTTATAAACTAAAATGGCAGCATAGACATGCAAAAATGCCTAAAATACCACCGATTGAACATGCATATGTTTTGTGGATCTGCAATGTCAAAATATATTTTAATTAATTTTAATTGTAAGATGCTTCCTATAGGTCATATTTTATGTTGTTTTCCCTTCCAGCTTCGGCCATACACATAGTGGAGTTAGGAGGAGAGCATGCTATCCACATCATACGTTGAAAATAGTATGACTGATGAAGGACAATTACCTGGTTAGTTATTGTACTTGTATACAACAAAGAAGGGCACAGACCACTGTTAGCTTTTCCACTGACAGCCTTGTTAATGTTTTTGGTTAGATTATAGGGAAACTACTATTTAAAAATCTGAAATTTCAGAAATGATATGCTGACCAAATTTCGTCAATGTCAGATACCTCCAGCTCTTTTACAACATCCATGCTTGGTGCCCATCAATATTTACCAAAATATACGATTCCCTGCACGCACGTGACGTATAAATAAAAATGGCGAAAAATCACTACGCCAACTACACTCTTCCAAATATACATTGTTTCACTGCCAATACATGCTAGCACTCAACCTGTTAGATATCTAGCATTCATTTACCACACATTTCAGACATCACCAGTTTCAAGTTCAAATTACAAGGTACAGTGTTATTGTAACACAACAGGAAGACTAACAGTGCTGTGGCCCCAGACGTTTTTCTCTTATCTAGACACGTTTATTATAGTAAAGTGAAGAAAATGTTCACTTTAATATTTAACACACATTTATTTCATGGATATCAGACAGGAAAAACATTCTACCAACAGTTTGCATTGATCAGGGTGATAAGGATACTGCACCGTAAAGTTTGATGATGCTTGAATGGATCTTATTATATACATCTGCTTCACAATTGTATTGTGTTACTCTTAAAATATATATTTGATGATTACACTGAATGATGGTTTGACTAATTAAACAATACTATGTATTTAAATGTTTGCAGTGATGCATTTTAAGTAAACCATACAAGATGACACTGTGTGCTGTTGATTTTCTCTAACAACTTGTTTTTGCTCAATTGTTGCACCAACATTTCTTTCAACAGGAATACAGAGATAGAAGCCTTCAAACAAAGCAGAGTTGGACCATAATAAAGACAACATATTTGTAGTCAAACCATGATGATATTGATGGTATGCAAGCCATAGTGGTATGCAAACCATGGTGGTATTGATGGTATGCAATCCATGGCGATATTGACGGTATGCAAGCCATGATAGTATGGATGGCATGCATGCCATGGTGGTATTGACAGTGTGCAACCCATAATGATATTGATGGTATGCATGCCATGGTGGTATCAAAATGCATGATTGTAGAGATACGATTCAACGCATGATGGTATTGATGGAATGTAAGCAATGATGGCACGGGTGGCATGCAGGCCATGGTGCTCTTGATGGTATGCATGCCATTGTGGTTTGGATGGCATGCATCCCTTGACGGTATTGACAGTATGCAACCCATTATTATGCACATGGTATTTTTGCCATGGTAGTATTGATGATATGCAAGCCATGATTGTATTGATGCAAACCACGATTTTATTGATGCTGTGCAGGCCATGGTGGTACTGATGGTATGCATGCCATGGTGGTATTGATGGTATGCAAGCCATGATTGTATTGGTGGTGTGCAAGCCATGATGGTATTAATGGTATGCAAACCATGGTGGTATTGAGGGTAGTCATGCCATGTTGGTATTGGTGGCATGCTAGCCATGCTGATATTTATGGTATACAAACCATGATGACATTGATGGCATGCAAGCCATTTTTGATAAGATCTTATCGAAAGCAAAAATAAATGCAATATTGCCTTTCGTTTTGCATTAAGAATGTGCTGTAGGAAAATAATTAAATATACATTCTAGAGCTTATACACTGATTAGGTATTATTGTTATAAAAGTACTTGAATTACATAAAATGTTTGGTTATACAGACTGACTAATGTAGTTCTCAAATGCAAATGCCTGGCAAACTAGATGAGTGATAGAACGTTAAGTGTACAACATGTAATTAGTATTGCACCTGACGCAAACTTCAATACATGTTTGACCATACCTTCTTTGCAGAAAATAGGCATAGATTCATACCAGAATACTATTTAAAAAGCAACAGGCATACAACTGTGAATGTCAATTGGTTCAGCAAGTGATCTGTAATAAGCATGTTACTGTGACTGAATGTAGCATACTACTGTCATCGTTTCCACGCTAATGCAAACAAGTGCAATTGTGTGGTAGATCTATGTTGTTACCATCTCTATGTGGTAACGTATGCAATTAATAATTTCACTATTTAGGGTGGTAGTTGTATGTTATGTAAGTTACATGTTTTGTGTTGATTGTTTGCATTTTGGAACTCATGGCAGTCACATTACCCGTTGGGGTCCTGCTCTATAAATAAAGTTCAACAGTTCAAAGATAATGATCATAGGTGTACGAGACGGACACCCCCTAAAAGATTGGGCAATGAAAGGATTTCAACAACAAAAACATTTGTTTAATATATAGCAAAACAACTGTATCATTGACCGGAAATTGATAGATAACAGTGAAACATACAGAACATAATAAATCTATTACAGACACAAATTGATGCATGCATCACCCCCCCCCCCCCGCCATTCAAGAAACATGAAACAGACAGGCCCTCCCCCAAATGAATTCTGTTCCGTATGTCTTTGATGTCTTTGTAAAGGTGTCTTTGTTATTTTATCAAAATGGTGTTAGTTGCTGCAATAGATTGTTTCATATGCATACTGCAGTAGTCATTACATTATGGTCGTATAGACTGCATGGCCAAACATACCGGTGTGTTAAATATAGCCATGTATACACATGTTTTACTGGGACAAATACTTTAATTTTTGTGTGGAGTTGTGTTCTGAATAAATGAGATGTATGCATGCATATTATTTTGTATCTTAATAAATTTATTTACTTACAAAAAGTGTTTATGTTGACTGTTTTTATATAACACACATATAGGCCTTTTAAAGTCCATGAGTAATACAATATGGCAATGAAATCTGACATAATATTAATCAAATTATTTGTTAATCACATTTTTGTGGCCTGATTTTAAGCAAATCGAAGCAAACATTTAAATGTTGGTGACAGTTTATTAATATATCCTATAACAATTAGTCAATTGTGTATATCTTTGATTATAATTATAATTTTATTCAACACGAAAAGATCAGTAGAACATGTACAAACTTAGGATTAGAGTCAAGTAGTGCTTGTTTGGATGTTCCAATTTGTCATATAAAGCAGTGTATCCCCCCACCCATGAGCAATGTATGGTTTTGAATCGTGCGTCCTAATTTGTGTGATGGAGTTTTAACAAAAACCTGCACCATTTTGTCCGTAAGATTATCTATGTGCTAAATATTGAATAACTAATCCGTCAAAGTTTGCAAACTGTTGTTCTGAGTGTTAGAACTGTCAGTGTCGGTAACGCAGTCGCTTACCTCACACATATTACACTCAATAAGCATTAAAGTTGTGTAACTAGCATAGCAGTTTGATGCCGAAGTAAAATGCAGTCGACTAGCTATGACAAGGAATCAAATATAAACAAATACAGTTTCGCGCAACTCTACACAAAACACCGGCGCCTTTTATTGTCATGAAAACAACTGTGTCGTAGGTCATAAAAGGTCAGCCAGTGGCCGCTCATTGGCTGTAAGTTTATATACATGAAATCACCGCATTGCCTGTACATATACAGATGTACAGGTAATATGGTTTTAGTTAAAACAACATTACCTGTACATAAAAATTAGTGTAATTATAAATATGCAATTGAAACCAAAAACAAGCACCTAGATTTAAATAAATAGTTAACTGAATTCATACTGTGCATAATTTATGCATATTCGATCGTGAAAATGTGTGTAATAGTCGTCATTACAAATGTACAGGTAATGCGGTATTATGAGGCACTGTACAGGCAATGCGGTAGATAGTGTTATATATATATGAGAGAGAGAGAGAGAGAGAGAGAGAGAGAGAGAGAGAGAGAGAGAGAGAGAGAGAGAGAGAGAGAGAGAGAGAGAGAGAGAGAGAGAGAGAGAGAGAGAGAGAGAGAGAGAGAGAGAGAGAGAGAGAGAGAGAGAGAGAGAGAGAGAGAGAGAGAGAGAGAGAGAGAGAGAGAGAGAGAGAGAGAGAGAGAGAGAGAGAGAGAGAGAGAGAGAGAGAGAGAGAGAGAGAGAGAGAGAGAGAGAGAGAGAGAGAGAGAGAGAGAGAGAGAGGGAAACACATTTTAGAATCACATTTTAGTATCTAATCAACTTATTTAATGTAAACTTTTGCTAATCATTTACTTTATCATTGCATTTTAGGGGACCAGTCTAAACTATATAATGGACTGTTTAACAAAGCCATAACAAAACAAGTTAACCAAGTTAGGTGTGCCATGTTCAGCCTCACAACTAAAGCAAGGAAGCTAGATTTACCAATAGACATTCAGTGTGAACTGTTTGACCAGCTTGCAATACCAGTTCTGCCACAAGGTAGTGAAATATGTGGTTTTCAAAATGTACAGCAGATTGAGAGATTCCACAGAAAATTCTTGAAAAGTCTACTAAAACTTAATAGCAAATCGAATGGTATACGGAGAAGTTGGCAGACAAAGTGTGACAACAATCATAGAAAAGAAAATCATAAACTGTTTGATACACTTAATTGAAGGCAAACAAAGCAAGCTATCTCATATTATGTTTAGACTGATGAAAAGCCTCCACGACACCGGCAATTTTAAATGAAAATGGATTCTAAAAATCAAGAGTATTATTGCTGGATGTGGACTATCTAATATTTGGCATGTTCATGGAAATATAGATATAAAATGATTGAAGCATACGCTAGAACTTAAAATAAAAGACATCAACAGACATCATACAAATAGATTGTGTTCAAATTACAGGATATTTAAAAATGAAGTAGGGTCCGAAAAGTATTTAATTTACTTGAGCCCAACTGACAGAATCAATTTGTGTAAATATTGTTATGGAAATCACAAATCACCTATTTCTGTTGGTCGTTATCTCCCTGAAAATGCTCAGAGGCTGTGTAACTTATGCAACAATGGAGACCAAGGTGATGAATATCATTTGGTACTTGTATGTCCATCACTAGTAGAAGAAAGATCGAAATACATGAAGAAATATTTTAGAATCAGACCTAATACTTTGGAAATGAACCAGTTGTTTAATGTACATACTATGAAACAGTTGACAGATCTTTTCAGATTTATTAATGTAACCATAACAAAGTTTTCTGTCAAAGCTGTGAATTGCATAGAAGTAACACTGTAGCTTATAGTTAATTTACTAGTCATATAATTACATGTAAATGAGTTCAAATTATGCAATACATGTATAATACGTGGTTTATTCTATTTTACAATAGTTTACATTATTTGGTTTGCAATACTGATTATACAATTATCGAAAATACTTAATACAGTAAGGTCAATGAAAGTTTTATGCATTGTGTGTTGCTTATGTTTTACATACTGTAAACGTGTTTTAAGCAATATAAGTCTAGATGTTCTTGAGAATATAATATATTATATTAAAAGGTACTGTGGAGAGAGAAAGTCTCTTATACTCCGCAAGACGTCGTAAGGAACTAAAACTCATTTTCTTTATCATTGTCAATTGGCCACATGGTTCGTCTTGCAAAGACGGCAGTTCGGGCGACCATTGTGTAAGTCACCATTCGTATCAGATCTACCAACCAGCGATGCATTTGAAAAACGAAAAGGTAATTATTTAGAATTATTCTTTCAGTGGACAGATTGGGGACACAGTTTGTTTGTGTAAGCCAGTGTTGTGAAATAGATTGTTTGTGTAAGCCAGTGTTGTGAAATAGATTGTTTGTGTAAGCCAGTGTTGTGAAATAGATTGTTTGTGTAAGCCAGTGTTGTGAAATAGATTGTTTGTGTAAGCCAGTGTTGTGAAATAGATTGTTTGTGTAAGCCAGTGTTGTGAAATAGATTGTTTGTGTAAGCCAGTGTTGTGAAATAGATTGTTTGTGTAAGTTAGTGTAAGCCAGTGTTGTGAAATAGATTGTTTGTGTAAGCCAGTGTAAGCCAGTGTTGTGAAATAGATTGTGTGGCACATGCACATTTTCCAGCAACAGTGATTGAAACTCTGTGCACGCAACCCGTCCGATCTGCATCATGGTGTCTTCTCAATTAATCACTTTCTTCGGAGACACAATTACTGTAGCACAATACAAACAATCTTACGAATAAAACGAAATATGTCACACTAGGAAAATGTACTTTTCCGTATATGGAATGCAGTTTAGAAATCTCATTGGAAAGTTGGCCTAACATCTCAAACAATAGTATCGACAAGTTTGTATCAAGAACACACATACTAGTCGTATACTTAAAAGCACAAGTAATCCAACAATCCAGTGATCATATTATGGTTCGGTTTTCGATACAGTACCTGTGGCAAAATTACACGCGATCACGTGATAACATATGGATGGAAATAAATTGTCAGACGACAGATTAATTAAGGGCACGGTAGTTTTTGTATCTGATTAAGAACCGAATTTATTAATCCTTTACGTCAAATCAGTGTAAATGCTTTGTAAATCAACAGTTCTAACTTGTTTTTATCTGCGGTTGCTTGTTTCATCACGAAAGCTACAATTCGTTCTAAATATGGAGAAGAAAAAACAACAACAGTTTGGTTGTTTTATGGGTAATATTTATGCGAACCCGTCGGTCGACGAGTCTAAGGAGACGATCAATGTGTGTCGAACAGGCTCGTTCAACCACGCTTTCACACTGATCAACTACTAGAGAAAAGTGACATGAAAGTTGTTAACGATGCGTCTCCGTTGTTGTCCGTCATGCGTAACTCTTTCAAGTTCGGAAACTGTTATCCTGAATTCAGTCCCGTTTAGATGTGACGCCCTCATGGTTTCCTCTGCCCATGCTTTGGTTGCCAGACAACCGGCTGTCTCACCACTTCGTTACTTCTAGACCAAGGACATGGTCACTGGGGTCACCCCCGTCTCATGGATTCCCAATGTACTCCTGTCTGCGAGCTCAGATTGAGCTTGCGCGGCAAACCAGCTAACACTGTTGGAGATTGTCTGCGGTGTCGATGGAAAGGTGGCTGTTGGAGATTGTTTGCGGTGTCGAGGGGAATTAAGATTGTTATTGGAGATTGTTCGTTGTGTCGAGGGGAGGATTGCTGTTGGAGATTGTTCGCTGTGTCGAGGGGTGGGTTTCTGTTGTAAATTTGTTGTGGTGTTGATGGGTGGATTGTTGTTGGAGATTGTTTGCGATGTTGTAAATTATTTATTTTAAAATGTTTTTAAGTTGAAATGTTATTTCTGGAGGAATTATATATTTTTCGGTAATGTCTAAACATAAAAACACCATAACTTAATCTGTTTCATGACACCGTTGTCGAGATAATTGTCAGTGAAATGGTCTTTTAGCTGTCAATTTTTCGCGTTTTTTAACATTAAAATACCGATTTATATCTTTTTTATCTATAAATTCAACATTTCAGTGAGATTTCAGAATACGTATGTAAATCAGAACTAGATATGCGTTAGTGGCATCGCCTTTCCGTTCGTGATGGCACCGCAACACGTTTGGAGCACATTTCGGATGATCGCCATATCAACAAAACACGCACCTGTCAAACAGTGCTGTTTTGTTGCATAAAAGTCCCCGAAAGACAATAAATTTAACAAATACAGTTTGGTTTTGTGTCTACAATGATGGGAATGATAACAAGAATACGGTACCGTCGAAAAAATAGGTAAAAATAATTCTTTTCCCGAACTTGTTTTCGTCGATTTCAACTGTGTGACCGACACCTCCGATGCGTACCGGGTTGATCTAGATGTGTTGAGCAGATATGTCGCGCATGAAATTGCTCCAGTTTACCAGTGTTTTCCATGAAGCTATCCCGTGTTCGCACTGGATGGTGGGATACTCAACGCTGTCCATGCTCCACCAGTACATAAATTGTGCAAGATCTTGCAGCGAGACGTGGCTTTTCGCGAAAAAGCTACCATGCCGATGCGGCGATGGAAAGACCTGCGTTTTCGGCATGCCTGGTTGGGACAGCGCCATGTGTAGCCATCGGCCAACGCAGTTGTCACCTCCCAATGACATGCTACGTGGCACGCCGGACAGTTGAGGTTTGCTGCAAGCAGGCGATTCGCTTGCAGCCGAGTGACCTTCTGGTCGATCTCGTCACGATGACCAAACTTCTCAAACGCAAGCCGCGCAGATTCATATTTACTTGGGCAATCTCGAAGAAAACCGATACGAACTAGGAGTCAGAAACATCGCCTTATATATATCAATAAGCTGATGGTAATGAAAGACAACTTTCTCACGAGTAAAGCAGATCCAATATTGGGATCATTTGATGTTTCGCCTTAGCAACAACTACAGGAAATGTGTTCCAATTGCTTGCGTCTGACGAACTTGCAACATAAGCAAATATATGCACTTTCACAGAGAAGTCTATGGGAACGTAATGAATGATTGATACATTTCCGGCGGTGGCCACTACTTCACAGAAAGAATTGTGTGAAAGTTGTTCATTCTCTCACGACACCGGCCCACCTGCGATTCACTACGATGGTTACATAATGCAGATTTTTATTGTGGGAAGAATGGATTAAACAATAAAATTCATCTCCAAATTGTGTAATTCGTTGGAGCACCGACTCGTGCGTTGGTCATCAACTGAAAAAGAATTGACCCACGGGAACATAATCAATATTATACCACGTTAATGGCACCGGTGTTCATGGCACGGTGGTCGTCAAGATGTGTTTGCAGGTGCCATCGATCACAACGTCGTGTTGTGGCTTGCTTCCGACACACGTGTAGTTGCTGCAAGCATGACAATCATGAGAGTTATTTTTTGTTATTGGTTTGGATATATTATATACATTTTCCTCAGTTTGTGTAAGAATCACTTTGCTAGAGAGGCATTATAGACGGTCAATGTTGTGTAGCTAACTTGCTGATAAAATGTTCAAATTCAAGTACGGTGTAGTGTTTTTTGCCAAGTAGTAATGTATCAATATAATGTGCAAAATGACACATTTGGTTGTTGTGTAATTGTGGTATGACCCCTGATTCCAACGCCTTTGAAGAGTCGTGGCGCCGACTAGTGAATGTGACGGTAACTAAAATGAACCAATCACCTTCCAGTACACAGATCGCTGACGGGGGCAGCACAACAGCCAATCGTTGGTCATTTCATATAATGCTGTTCGGCCGACCTTGTTTTATCATGTGACAGTTACCAGACTGTTCGAAGACAGTAGAACAACACGATGTTAGGCGATCATGGCGTTGTTTGCGAGAATATTTAGCTCCCGAAAAAATTCTAATCGTTGCCAGAATATATGGGACGGAAACGACAAGTCGAAACGGTAAGGGTTATTTTCGTTGACGAAATAATTCCAGTCACCCGCAGACGGGCATTGGCTTCTCAGTCAGTGACAGTGGTAGTGGGCACTTTGCCAGAAGAATTCGTCGGCATGTGATCTGTTTCACATGTTTTTGTTTATTTTCTTGTTTAATCTGTTTACGATCTGTATTGGTGTGTGGTCTATATCAGATATACGTGTATCGAACTAACACAGTAATGCTAGTACATCCACGGCTGCTGTTTACAAATCCTGCACTGAATTAACTTATTATGAATATTAAGGAGCCGCTCACCGACACTACTCGCTAGCATGGATTTATTGAATTCAGCCAGGATTGGCAGGAAATCAAACTACATCCATTCTCAAAGTGAAAGACAAGTTCTAATCTAGTTATTATCTGGGGGGTTAACACAATAATGTGTGAGTGCCAGTCTTTGTTTACATATAAAACCATGGAAACCCTTCCTGGGAATTTATTCGTTGAAATAGTACCACTTTTAGCTTTAGAGACAATAATATTATCTGACAGATTTAGTTTATTTCATATTGTTTACAAAAACTTCAGAAGAAATCTCTTAGATCTATAACATCTTCTAAATATAATGCACATACCAAGCCCATTTTCAAGAACATGGGTCTTTTAAAGCTGGATGATATTTTTAAAGTAAAGGTAAGTTCTTATTTAGTGCAGTATCCAGTCCTCAGGACTGCTCAAAGTGCTTTATACTTTGCTCCCTGGCAGACCTGTTCAATTGAACACCATCTCAACTTCTCTGAGAAGCATTCAACCACGCTGCAATTAATACGCGAAGACTATTCGTACATAAATTTCCGCCAGCAGGGTAAAAGGGTAAAATTACATACCCAAAAATAATTCTAGGGTACAGATATGTATCCAAAATAAATCCAGATTTGTTATTTTGTTTAAATTCTGTGCAATGAAACTCATACTTGATGACGTTTTTAATGGTGAAGAATAAGCCCGTGCCAACACGTTTATGGTAGCTATTCTGTGATTGGCTAAACGTGGTATTCACTGCAGGATTGAAGCCTTCACCTCAGGATAGAACGTGGCGTACCGGCATATTGGTAGGCGTAGTGTAAACAACATGGCGTGCTGTCATGGCTGTAAATTTTTTGCGGTGTTTTCGAGTATTAATTGTTTCTTTGTGAAGAAAAATAACACAACCATACTACATCATGAATCGGACTATTTATTCTAAAATGTGAAGGCAAGTTTACAATTTTCCTGGTGACTGTTATGTTTGTCATTCATTCTTCTACGAAACAGAAATGATCACCATGAGCCAGGCGGGATTTCCGACTCCAGATGTCGGGAAATCGCTTCTCCGAGCATCTAGACAGCTTCACCTACCTACCAGTTCCATGGTCTCAAAATGTACTAACTCCATACCCAAATTATTGTTTCTGGTGGAAACCCTGACCCCTGTCCATAGCCAGGTACTCATTCATACAGCTGAGTGAGCTGAAACAATGTAGAGTGAACGAACTTGCCTAAGGTTTGACACCGTCGCACAGGATTCGAACCCGCGTTCTCTCAGTCGAGACTCGGGAGTCCGGGGGTCTTACCACTGTGCTCCATAAACTCCAACAATTAAAATTCTATTTTAAACTAGTAAATAAAAAATTACCAGAATACTTTAATACTATGCCCATTGTACATAATTCAAACGTTCATAACTATCATAACAGAAACAGTAATAATATCTACATAAACAGAGTAAATCAAAATTTTGCCTCTAATTGCACTAGACGTTCAATTATTCATACTGTTAACAATGTACCATCTGAACTCGGAAATAAGATTTATACCCATTCTCTCCAAAGCTTTCCAATATACTGTAAAAAATACTTCATAAAGAATTATGAAACTGAGTGTTTTATTCCAAACTGTTATATTTGTACTAACTAATAAGATAAACCTTCCAACTTAAATGGTTTATAAACTTTGTATGTTGTTTAGTTATGACTATACACCTGTACAGAACGAATCACCATTACAGTGTTTTTTGTAACATAAGGCAATTGTATTTTATACTGTTACTATTTTTAACCGTTTTTTATGGTTAAGTATTTGTTTTTTTATTAATATTAGTAGAGCTATTAAACAGTTAATTAGTATTAATTGGCTAACTGTTTAGTTTAATAACATTTAACTATTGAATAAATGTCAGTTTTATTTTAACATTAGTGTAACTTATCTATTATTATTCTAATGTATTATTTTGATTGTTTGATGTTAGTTAATGTTATTAGTTAGTTAATGTTAGTTAGTTAGTTAGTGTTATAAATTAATGCTTATTACTTATAAAATCATATTTAATACAACAGGGTGGCTCTTATTTAAGCGGCATGCATGATGCCTTAATGAGAGTCTCCCTGACTGTACATTTATTTGCTGTATGTGATATGTATTTTATGGTCAAATAAATTATTCTGATTCCGCTCTGGGGTTTGAGCGAATAACATGACTAGTGATTTGTTTCTTTCAGCTTCTAAAGACTTATTCTTCCATTTAGATGCATAATACCACTTGATCTGACCATTCCATTGCGGCACTGTTACGTGTGTTTTTCTCAGAGCTAGTGAGTCCGCAGCAGATTTTTTCTATTTCCCTGCATGGGATATTTTACTTCCCCTGGTATCAACACCAGGTTGAAGGACCAACAACTTATACTGTGATTTTTACTGTCTGTTCTGAAAGACATAGAGACAGAGTAGGGTTAATGAAATTTCCCATGGTGGAATCAAACCACTGTCCTCTGATCAACCTGCAGTCTCGCCCACTGGTCTCTTGAGTCCAACATTAAGTGATTTATCAGTATTATGTTTGCTTTTCTAATCAAATATAAGAAGGAAACACTGGGAAGCAAACCGGTATCACAAGAATACTGTAGTTTACAAAGAAAACTAACAAAATGTAACTAAAGTCATATATCAACTCAAAGATCAGAAACAATTTTGCTATATCTACTACAGCAGTGTCAGACAGTTTTTTAAGAAACGTAAGTTAAAATGGTTACAGGCCAAATATCTGTTTAGTTTTGTTACTTTGATGATGATGTAAAGAAACATTGAAATTAAATGTATTATTTGGTGAAGTTGGCAGAACTTTTACAAAGGTACACGTAGCTTTTTGAGCATAAATAGTAAAATATAATAATAATAATCAAACTTAATTTTAACACCGTCAAATCCAGGGTGGCTGCTCCGTTCATGGGTGTGTACAAACATGTGGGACCAGAGACAATAACAGCCACAATTATCACAGTATGTCATTGACTCTGGGTGTGATGGGTGTCACATGTGAATGCATGGCTTCTCCAATAAACGCATTCACACTCAATCCATAATGATTTAGTGACAGTTTCTATGGAATGTGTGAGCTACTGCTGAGTGAGTAGATGATTGGTCAAGTTGAGAGACAGGTCATGTGACAGTGATTTATGGATAATCACATGATTTGTTGGTAGGTCGTCTCTTGTGTCATCATGTTTATTAGTAATCCAGCAACCAAGAGAAATATTATCTTATCGTTCATTCAATAATATTTTTAATTCTTAATTTCTTTTACCTTCAACATTATTATGAATGTCATAATGCATATTCTTAGCAGATTCCTTTGTATATGTAGATTCAATCATTGTCTCATTTTTTTTAATGAATTTATAATGTTTAGAATGACAAAATAATAATATATAGTCATGTGTTACTAAAGTCATTGTTTGTTACTAACACACAAAATAGTAACTAAATACCATAAATACTGCCTAACAGATATTCTGTCCATGTAAATTGAAAATGTATAATGCTACATCTATTGTTTTATTAAAGCATGATGCAATTCTATTCTAAATTGTTACAGCACTATGTTTACCAGAGTGTTCAATATAAAAATGTACATAACTTTGCACATAACCATCATAGTGTTACTAGAACGGTAGCTCTACATTCACATATATGCACTTTGTACACACACTGAGTGACTTGAGTCTACTCCTATACCCCCCTCCCCCCTCCATTCACAGACAACATGTTTCACACATGTGATAGTGACACGTGTCATGTGTTTAAACAACAATCCATCAACAGTGCCTCAGTATAACAATTATCTGTGTCAGTTCCTCTATTGATCACCCAGTGTGTTGCTTCACAATCCTGTGTGACATGCTCTGTCCCTTTGTTGTGTTTGCTGTAAGGATTACACACATGCAGAAGTGGGTCAGTGTTTTTGTTGAGCACATGACTGGTCTTGTGGCTGTGTGTAACCTACTAAAGCAGGTTATTGGCAGCCAGCCACTTGTCACAATGTTGTCATATGATCTCAGTGTGACAGTCCATGGATCTTTACCTGGGAGAGGAGCTCTGCTTCGAGTAATTGCACCATGTGGTTGTATTTCAAGGGCTTGTTATGTTTCATATTCGTAACATTCTCTTTTCTGCACCAGTGAACACACATAAAAGGTATGTCTGGAGTGGATGCATATTTTGTCTTAGGGGATGAATATGTCCTGAATTCTCCTGTGGTTTCTGTCACACTGATTAGATAGTGTGTTTGAGACTTTCAGTGAGCCTGTGTCTGTGATATCATGTTCCAGACTAGCACTGTACATACAACCAGTATACATATTCAGAATTTATTATTGAGACTGTCTAAAGGGTTTTATTAACCTAACTTGTTGACAAGTTTGTTTATTAACAATAAAAAGTTGCCTTCTATTTCAGTAATGTCTTTCTGATCAAACCAATTTCTGCTATCTGTTTAGTCAGTCAAAAGCAGCAAGTAAATAAATAAAACAAATAAACAGGGCACTTCCTACCTTGGAACATTGGTACGTAAACACTGTCCACGACAACCGGAGAGTCCCCGGTGAACCTTCTCAGTTGACAGGTACACATGGAGGATGAAAGAGCAGAAGGGGATGTTGGGTATAATACATTTTAGTACTGCATACTCCTACCACTAAATGATTGTGTTGCATGTATGCTATTAATTAATTAATTTTTAGTCCTTTGGGCCGAACATCCAATGGACTTATGCCATTACTCTGTCTACCATTAGCTGCCATATCTCAGAAACCGTTCAGCAACTTTTTCTCAAATTTTGCATAGCCATATCACACTGTCACTGTGCACAAGAAATCTGTATTTGATTGAATAATTCTGATCCGCACAGGACCCCCCCCCCCCAAACTGGTAAATTTTCACATTATGACTATTTTTGTTTAATCTCCAGTAACTTTTTCTCTGTTTTTGCATATACATTTAATGTGATAGTGCCACTATACACAAGAAATTTGTATTTGATTTAATCATTCTAGCAGAATGATATAAAAGCGTCCCTTACTCATAGGTTCTCAATATCATACAGTGTGTGACATCAGCGAATACAGTGGTCAGTGTGTGACTGGACAGAATGTGTGATTGTAGGTGGACGTCCCCATCCTTTGACAAGGACAGTGTCCGAGTGGTCATCTTCCGTGACCATGACATCAAGGGCCGCTCTCTCATCTATGACTCCAGCGTTGTGGTGCCCATTGTCAACAGACAGGTACGTTTTGATTTACCACTATGCACCTTAACTTTGTACTTTACCTGAAAAGAATCTGCATTAGACCTTAAATGATTGAAAGCGGCCAGGCACCGTTTCCTTGAGTGGCTGCACCTTTCTCTAATTTTGACGAAAACATGCGGAGGTGGCGTCATCTCCTGGATACTTATGTAACTTGTGTCAATGGATTCTTTAGTGTATCTGATGTACAGTAGGGGTATTTTCGATATGGCTTTGTATTTGAAGTTTTTGAATGAGCGCTGTTTGAAAATATCAACTGACGAAGAGTTCTTAGATATACTTGGCATTCTGTGCAAACACCCCGACACTGTTAATCGTGTTTCACAAATTTATTTTAAAAGTTGATTAGTAAATGCAAAAAACTAGGTGCATCCATGTTTTGGGTGATTTTGTGTACATGCTGCAATGACTTGGAGCGCGTGTCATAAAATTATATATTATAAGGTCTAAACGGTCAACTGTCATCATGTATACTACTATTAAAAAGTAATATTTGACTATCCAGCTGTGTGTGTTGTGGCTGCTGTCTCTTCACTCACAGTGGGCTGAGATAAACAGTTTATTTATAAATGCAAAAAAATATTGTGCAGAGTTGAACATGCTTGAATACTTTTTGTACATAAGTATTGCTATTTAATATTGTATTTTGCTATTAATATATCTTGAATAGTGACACATTTTGGTAATTGTTTTGATGGTATCTAACCTGTTGCAACATTTTGGCACAGACGATTAATAGATGATTAAAGTTGGCCTGTCCTTTCTGAGAATCTGGGTACGCCACTGGTCATCAAGCCACATACATGGTAGTTATAGCTTAGTTACAGGGTGTCATAAATGTCTGTTAACTAGGGTGCCATACAATGTGTACATAATACAGGCCCCCAGGGTGTGGTTTCGCTTCTGTTTATACATTCTGTAAGTGAAGCAACTCAAACAGGAAACCAGTAGACCACACCATGGAATGTCTTATATAAACAGTGTAGTGACATAAATCCTACATGGTGGGTGATGAATTTATGTAGAACTTTGGTTATATTACAAGGACTTCATAGCAATAATACATTATAATGTATACTACAGCTGATAATTTTAGGCACACAAAAATTTTGTTTTTCACATTTCATAACATAGAACTTTGTTTTCATCACTAAACAAACCAAAGTAATTGTTCACTGGACCTGCTTCTTATTTCTACATGACACTGACATTGTGACATGTAAGTGTAGCATGTCATAAGTATGGTATATTGGTGCCATCAGTCTAAATTGATACCCAATTATTTGGATAGTTATTTTAATAGCTGCAATTAATCTGTTTTGTATTCTGTATTTGGATAAATTAAACGTTATTGATTTAAATTCCTTCTCTTTCCCTTAATTCTATAATAACGTAGAGTATTTGGTGCTTTTTTGGTGATTCCTTTCATGGTATGAGACAGTTGGAGTGATCTTTCTTGAAGTGTATCATTTCTGTAAATTGACATGTCTAAACTTAAATCTGACATATATATATATATTTTAATACAATGTAATGTACTTAACAGTTAAAGGATGTATATTTTCAAAAACTCTGAGCTCTAACAGAAGTAGTACATGTGTACCAGGTAGATCAACAATCTACCTGGAACAGTTTTGACGTGGACAGTTTACATACTAACAGAGAACAGGGCTGACACAGACCGACATCTGCTGCTGTTGTTTCTGATAGTTTCCACATCACTGCTTCGGCTTAGCCTTTCTGACACAAACATGTTTTTGTAACTTGGTGATAAAAACTTGTTTTGAACACTGAAGTCTGAATTTATCATAACATAATCTGCATCCTGGCTGGTGTGCCATGAACTTGAACAATATATTCATTATCCATTTTCACCGAGTGAGCACTATTAACATTATACTTGTAGGCTTTTGTCAGTTTTGCCAGTATTTTTTCATGTGTATAGAGTTTCAGTCAGTTTTACTGACTGTTTTGTAAACAAGTTTTCCAGATAAAACTGGTCCGTGGCATGGAAGAGTGCTTTGTTAGTCATCAGCCATGCTTGCCTGTCTGTGGGGGTGGCAAGTTTTTTCCCATTTCCCACAATGGTTTTTATCCTGTGATAGACATTGGTGGTGGTGTCTGGTAATAATTCTTGTTGTGGAATTCAACACTGTATCTTTCATGGAATGTTTAGCTAAAGAAACAACAATTGTGTTCTAACTAGAGCAGTAGTCACTCATTTAATGACTACAAGCAAAAATCTGTATTTGCTAACACAAATTGGTCGATTGGCTTTGAAATGTTTCTGTAATTAAAATTTTTCTTACCTGAACAAACCTATCAAAAGTGTCACAATCACAGTTTTCAGGCAAACAAAATGTCCACATTTGATGACAAACATATTTCACAAACTGTGACTACACTTTTGGAATAAAATGGTCACACACATTGAATCTTTAATTGTAATTTAAATGGTGTATATGATTTTGTTATATTCAGAAGTGTAATTGAAATGAAAGGCTCTGGTTGTGATTAGTTTAATATGATTATGTGTTGTTTTATCCATTCGTGATTTGGGTAAAGTTGTAAAGACATATCTCCAATGAAAGTTTATTTTGGTGTCGTAGACCTGTCAGAAATGGTCGTTTGGGAAGACTACTCCCGGTTGGAAGGAGAGAGAGGAGAAGGAGGGCACGGATTCCCCTCACACGACAGTCAAACATACGGTGAGTGGAGGGAAGAAGCAGCCTTTGAGACAGTCAGGAAGTTTAGGGAGTCGGTCTCTGCTAGACTAAGGGCCAGGCAGTGTCACTGAGAGCTTAAGTGAAGCAAGCATTGAACATAGCATTATATTGATGGTGAGTGTGAAGTATTTATGACATACAACCATGGATCAGGAGTGTCACAGTCATACAATTAGTGGCTCTTACAGGATGTGTAATGTTGAAAAGTCTTTGAAAGGAAAAATGTCATTCATAGGTGAAGTTAGAATAAATTAGTACTAGCAGAGATCTTGCAAATTGTACAGAGAAAGAATAAAGATATCATGCATTGTGAATTTGTGATACAAGTTGTAAATAAATGAATTATGTGTATTTTCGCTGTTGCCAAGTTATAAACCAGCCTGTTGCTAGTAAATTTGATTGTGTGTGTGTGCATGAGTACATGTTTTGTTTGGTGTAATATTGTTTATGAACAGATGTGATAAATTGATCAACTCTCTGTAAGACGGCAACGTAGTTATTAATCACATACTGCTGCATCTACAATAGTTCTTTCTCGTGGTAGCTACATAGCTACGTTATGATGACTACCTGTGATGATTGCCATAGCTCGCAGCAACAATTGATGCAAATTAATAATTGTAAGTTAAATATCATGACAATAATCTGAAGTAAATTTGTTTGTCTTTTAATTAATCACATCTGATCACTTTTATTTGTCAGACATTTTATACTGCTCTGTTTAAATATGTTCTTCCAAACTGTTTGGATAATATTAGACATATTTACCTTTCAAGAAACTTGGTTTTTGTTCGATCTGGATATAATAATAACATTCAAGGATGTTTCAATAATGTTTTGGTTTAATATTCCAAAGTCATATTTCTTGGTTGTTGTTTTTATAAAAAATTGTTAACAAACATTACCTAGTTAAGTAATCTAGTTACACGTACTTGATTGAATGTCTACCTTTGAAGTGTAAAGTACCGACTTTGCCCTGTTCTAGCCGCTGCGCCAGTTGTCTGACACCAAGATGTTGGGTGAGATGATGTTTGGGTCGGTGGCAATGGCCTATCGCGGGACCACGCTCAAAGTGCATTCCATCAGGTACCTCTCATTGGGTTGACGATGACCAGTTCACTTAATCAGTACTTAATCTTACATTGTTATAATTTAACTCAAATGGTTACAGTCATAATTGGCTCCACCACCAACCAGGAATTGTATATCAATTAACTGATTGTTCTACATGGTTGTATTACGATTTATACAGTTTCAAAATAAAGTCTATCTATCTGTCTGTCTATCTCACCCACTGCATTTAACAAAACAAGATTTAACAGTATCGTCCTCCAAAGCAAAAAGTCAGGTGACAACCCGCCCTTCTGAAATAGTTGTCACTTTTTATTTTAAATATATTCACACTGTTTGCATACAATCAATAGATATTATTTATGATCCTGTATTTTTTTAATTGTCGAATATATGCTGAAAATTATTCAATCTCCAGGTATACTGTTTTTAGGATAAAACGCACGGTGCGGCTGTGTGAAACTGTATCACTTCTACTTTGACGTGTAATGTTGGAGGCTACTTAACAAGTCTTATCAGTTCATATGTACTCAGTCAAGTAGAAGTTATAAAAAGTACATGTCACAATGTACAAGTCCTCCTGTTTTTATCACGTAGTGTAAATGTTTACTTTAAGGTGTGTGTGTGTAGCTAGTACGACAGGTAGTGACCATAAACAGGTTCACATTTTAAAATACACACATTCATGTAGAAACTATCATCGTTTAATATTTAAATACAAAGTCTGATATTTTTCATAATAAAATAATGTTATATTGTATAAACTTCATAGATTCTAACATTTTGACTGATTATACTTATGTTTCATGCGGTGTAAACATGTTATTCACACAGAAAAATTCAAATTACACAGATAACTGTCAAATATACTTTTAAAACATTGAGTAATCGAGACATCAGAATATAAGCTGATCTAGTTTATGTCATATAATTTTTATCAAAAAAACAATATTTTGTACTGAAGGCACACCATGAAATCCAACGAAAATTATAAAACCAGTTGTGAATGTGTTTGATTGGTTTTCAGAAATGTAGTGATGTGTTAGAGAATTGTAGGAGTAAGTTTGATTGCATGTTAACTTTGCAGGACTCCGCCTCGCATCATGGTTACTGAAGTGTTCATTGTGTCCAGAAGTAATAAGGAACACGCTGGGTAAGTTCATCAACAGCACATTTTCATATTGATACATTACATAAATATAATTTTTGAAATTATACATTACGTAAATTGTATACCCTTTTTGAATAAATGCATTACGTAAATACAAATTTTCAGTTGATACGTTACGTAAATATAATTTTTGAATTGATACATTTTGTAAATAAAATGTTTTAATTGACACGTAAATACTTTGTTTACATTCTCACCATAAAATGCATCTGTTTAATGCTGCGTTTGCCTGTAACTAATTGAATCACGTACTTCTTCTTCGTCGTTCACTTAGATGGGAACGCCGGTCGCACTCAAAGCTTTGATATCACCATGTAGTTTCTCATTTAAGTGGGTCACACACTTGCTGTCTGTGGCCATCCTGTAGAGGGCAGTGCTGAAGTAGGTGCTCACTGGTCATCGGGGCAATCATATACTGATGCCATTTTTATTCCCGATATATAGTGCTTTATAAATTCAGTTATTATGGTCATGTGTGTTTTTTTCACATAGCATGATACTGTTGCCGTCGGTGACTGTTGAGTTGTGTCTCTTTGGCAGGGGCCAAGAGAGCTTTGATGGACTGAGCACGGGGACTGAGTCAAGTTGTCCCCGGCAGACCAGGAGCTGTGGGAGCATAGACAGTACGGACCAGTGTATAGGTAGGACCACTGCCACTCAGGACCTGTTTCTGTGAGGACCACTTAGTCACTTAGCTGAGGTTGGATATCTGTCTGTGCTGTTTCTGCCTGTGTACGGCAGTGAACCTTGGTCATTTTGAGATCCCTCTAGAGCTTGGATTTATTTAGAATATTGATGTGTGTTATGAAATCCACATGCTAACATAATATTTGTCTAAAACAATAATTTGAACTATATCTTCATAGATTTTGTTTATTAATTGCAGATATGTAAGTTTAGCAGTGGACCTTGGTGTTGGCGACTTGTTTAGGCAGTTTCTCTGTCAAGTTTGGCACTCTCTTATGTCTAGCCTTGGTGTTGCAGCTCACAGTCTCGCAGTGAATGTGCCAGTAAGTCAAGAAGCTCTGGAAGACGGAGAGAATGAAGACAGCGGCTTCTCTGTCTCAGGTCACTATTTTGTTATTCTACCTGATTCTACAACTCCTGGCACAATTCATTTAGCCTGTCGTAAATGAAGTTTGTTGATGTTCGTATCTGACATTATATATATGCAGTCAGTTTAATAAACACTGACTAAGCATGTTAGTTCTGGTGTATGTTGCATCTGGTGTCAGGGTGAACACTCTTATAGACAACACGGCCAGGTCACATGTCTCACAGCATTTCGAGTTGGCCAAGTCAAAACGAATAGAGCACCTTTGTTTGATTTCACAGAAAGTAATTAATATAATCGCACAAAAGAACTTGCGTAGTGGATACTGGGTGGTTTCAATTATTGTGTGAAATTATCATAAAATGAATTTAATTGGTGAAGCAGATTTAAGGGAACAGTCCAGAAGTGTCTAAGCACTTGTTTTTGTTTATGTGCATTTCAGTAATTTTGTGCAATTTTTCTTGAACTGTGCGATGCTGTTGAGTAAATCTGCCTGCATTTACTTTGACCTTCTCCTGTGCTCACAGTGACCTCTAGCTGCAGCAGTTTCAACCTGTCATACCCATCACCTGGCAGCTCAGGTAGCCTTGGCTCGGCGTCCTTCACTAGTCGCCAGCGACGATATCGTCGCAACCAGGCAACGTCGCTCGAACACAACTTGGCAAAGCGATGTTCTGATGAAATGGTCTCGGTAGTGAGTATTAAAGTGATCCAGACAAATATTTTCCTGTAAGGTACTAGTATTAATATGTGTGTTGAAACATATATGTAATAATTAATAAGAGTTTATGAAGAAAAGATAGGAAATAATTTGAAAACATTTTTAAGCAATGACTGAAAATTGTGCAGTGATATATAATGCAATATGTATGCAATACAAATTACAAAAGATATAAACTTAAACACTGTCTATAAATGTGTTCTTGTTGACAATGGTGTTTGGATTTACTAACAGTATTACAGCAACTTTAAAAGTCTTAATTCCACAATTGAACATATTATGAAATTTGTAATATTTTGTGATGCAAGGTTTTTACTTCTGCAACCATTGTTTGTTTGTAGCCGCTGAGAAAGCGACCTGCCAAGTTTGGCCTGGGAATTATCTTCCCTCTGCCAGAGAACGACCCAAGAAGTAGAAGGTACCTTAATCCCGCTCTTCTGTGCATGATGCACTTTCTATGGATGCACATTCCCAGAATCCTTCCTGAAAACAGGAAGTTAACCAAGATAATCAACCCGTCAAACTGGGACTATTATTATAATTTTTATAGTCAGTCCCCTATTCTATCTAGATCAAGTGGCTGAATTGTTCAATAAAATCAGTATCAATGTATAGCGTATTCAGCAATGAAGACCAGTACTATAAGAATTTTTTTAATTATTTATAAACAGCAGATTGACAGAAAGAATCAATTTAATTTAAACTTAAATTGTATCTTATGACTGCAATTCAACACAGTTGACATCGTTTTCAGATGTAATAATGTAGGAACCTTTCATAGTTGAATGACCTTATGTCCGGCCTGCAGCATTGACCTCCAGGCCTTAGCCGAGTCTACCAATCATCCAGCGTCAAGTTTCCATGTTTCAGGCAGTTTGAGAAGTTCTTCTTCTCACACATCACTCTGATCACAAGTCATGTGTTTCGCCTACGCAAGGCCATTGAGAGGGCGCTCACCAACAAGTGTCACTTTGCTACCCTCACCATTGAGGTATGATCAGTGCAGTCATTCTATAATTGTATTCCATTAGAGTACAGCATTAGAGTCAGTGCTTTATACTCGGTTTATAAATGTTGTGGTGGGAATTTCGAGCAAGTAACAGTTTGAGTTGTCGCACTTCACCGCCACAACGATGAGCTTACGTATTACATGGTGTGTTCATCATTCAAGCAACCAGGTTTCTATAATAACTATACATAAATAAGGAAGAAATATATTATATCGTAACATAAATAGACAAACCACAGACAGCAATACTTCACGTTCTGTGTGCATCGTTTTATTACAAGCAAATCACTAGCTTTGATGGAAATAGTCATTTATAAGCTCGCATTTTCTTCTTTCCTGTCTCCCCTCTTCTCTTCTGTCTTGATGTTGCATTCATTCATTCATTCCCATTTCTAATTATTGATAAAATGGGGTGGTTGGTTCACCCCTTTTATTTACTTCCAACTAATTTTTTAACACATGATGTTGGTTTCATTGTGTTCGTTCGTGCACTTCTCATATTCCGATAATTTTATTTCTCAACCAACTTTTGAGAGTGACCATCAACTTCACAAAGTTGAAGATCCCGTTGACCCCAAAATTTGTTGAAGAAATGCACACATTACTACACACTACTACACACTACTACACACTGTACTACACACCGTACTGCACATTACTACACACTGTACTACACACCGTACTGCACATTACTACACACTGTACTACACATTACTACACACTGTACTACACACTGTACTACACACTGTACTACACACCGTACTGCACATTACACACTGTACTACACATTACTACACACTGTACTACACACCGTACTGCACATTACTACACACTGTACTACACACCGTACTGCACATTACTACACACTGTACTACACACTGTACTACACACTGTACTACACATTACTACACACTGTACTACACATTACTACACACTGTACTACACATTACTATACACTGTACTACACACCGTACTGCACATTACTACACACTGTACTACACACCGTACTGCACATTACTACACACTGTACTACACATTACTACACACTGTACTACACTGTACTACACTGTACTACACACTGTACTACACATTACTACACACCATACTTCACACCATACTATACACCGTACTACACACTACTACACACCGTACTACACACTGTACTACACACCATACTTCACACCGTACTACACACCGTACTACACACCATACTACACACTGTACTACAATCAAGAGAAGCACACTGTCCTTCTCAGTTTGCCTACAATTCACAAGTCATGGTCTACACTGAATGTGAGAACTCCCAGGAAACTTATGTATCCTGTTATGTGGTATGTCTTTCCTTGTGCAAGTACCAGTGCCAGCCATAATTGGTCTGCAGGAAATAAAGCATGATGGGGAGACCCATCATCCATGAGGTTAGCGACTAGGGCTGATGGAACATTTCCAATCAAATTACATAGACAACCACATCAGCTTTGATGTCGGATAATGCAGATTAAGAATGATAAATCAAGACTGAGAACAAAGGCTTGTGGAGATGTTAAGTGGGACACAAATGAAAGGTCACATATATATATATCCATCACAATTGACACAGTTTATGAGAGTTCGTGTTGACATTCATTTAGCTAAACAAGTTAATTTCAGTCATCAGTTAATGTGCGTCTACATTTGATTTATATCAAAATGTCATACGTTTCACTAATTTGTCATTGTAAATGATGTCATAATCGAAGCACAGAGAAGTATCTCCATATGGTACATTAGTTAGATTAGAAATTGCCATAGAAAATCGATTAGAAATGTCCACTGTTCTACATGTATCCTGGCAGATTCATGTTGACAGTCACTGGGCTTAACAGCACTCACACAACACACACACAACACGCTCACATACACATGCAAGCACACACACACACACACACACACACACAAACCTATGCACACACATAAAGACACTCACACAGACATGCACACACACGCACAGATGCGCACACAGACACTCACATACACACTCGCACAGACGCACACGCACAGACACGCGCGCACACACACACAGACGCACGCACACACTGCATCTAATACATCTGTGTTATGATACTTAAGTAACCTGTGCATACAGTTAAATTATGCTGCAACATTATGCAACAGTTATTTACACTTTCTGTTTACACACTGCATGTGTTGGCCTTGGCCATATGATGCTGTTTATTTGTCTCATTTAGCAAGTTGTACATTGATTTTGTTAACTAATTTATTACCCGCGGTGGCCAGGAAAGCGTGTCAGTGTCACTTGCTGTTTTGTTAGTCATATGTGTCACCAGTCGTCATGTGTGTCACCTTGAATTGGCGATTACGTGACTTGGCTGAAGTGCCAATCCAAAATTAGTCCATAGAACAACAAGTGCGTAGCTGTCGCCTGTCAGTTGGCCTTCTTTTTCAGGTCTTATTTATTGAGTGTCAGTTGTCAGGCGATGTTGTCACTGATCATGTGATGTTTCAGAGTGGGGACGGTGCATATTTTGCATTCATATGCACATGTTTTGTGTGCTTGTGAGCATGCATGCGTGTGTGCGGGCAAACACAACATATGGTGGGCTACTATGCTTTTAGACAGTTACGTAATGTGGTGTTTACAAAAGTTATAAAAAATTGTAAGTTGGACCAGCACAAGACAGTTATTCGTACGCATAAACTTCCTCCTTGGTTGATTTAAAAAGAGGCAAGAAGAAGAAAAAAACTTTATTTAGATCAACCATGAACATATTAGTACATTTACAAGACATGATAATTGATGGTAAATGTTGATTGATCTATGTAGACCTGTACTAAGACCTAAAAGATCACTGACGTACAGGCCATCATGACAAATTATGTAAAGATACGTTTTTAACTAATACTGGTGTTATAAGCAATAGTAAATTCAAGATTAAAATAAAGGTGAAAGCTATACGTTACACGGTAAAGAAATGGTATGAAGTACAGAAGAACAGTTATGAATAACAAATAAGTAAACAACCTGATATCAACAGCTAACACTTAACAGGTAACACTACTAATTGTATTTCAAACTAACTTTACCACAACCAGTTAATTAATACTAACCGAATGTACATTTGTAATTAATTAATAAATAATACATGATATATACGATACATAATTATATGATACACATACATTTAATTATAATTCATATTATATTGTTTAGTTCAAACATTTTATGTTATACAGGTCTGTTTGAAATACTACATGTTGTTTCATAATTGCTAATTATGTATTTTCGTGCGTAATGTATGAATCCTTGATATGAGTCCAGTTTAATGCAGTTTTGTGATCTCTACACACGCATGACTCTGTTAATTTAACCACCCTATTTGTCTGTTTTAGGGCGTCGACATGTTCCGTAGTTGTATCAATGACCTCTACACAACCCCGAGACTGCCGCAGCCTGTCTGGCTGCACATGATGACCTACAGCACCCACAAGGTGGCGCTGTGTGATCACTTCCTGCGCGAGTTCATGCAAGTCTTTGAGAAATACGACACGAAGGGTACAAAGTTGTACGTATCACAGTGAGGTTTCTGATAGACTTTGTGTGGAAAGAACTGTAATATTTTATCACTGACGACACACTTATGATATTGTTACTCTACAGGTGCCTTGAAAAGATGTAATTGTGTTAATTACTTTTTAATTAAATTAAGAATGTTATTCAATAATTAATGTTCAGTTGTCATCATTATCACATGTACATTATTGTAAAATTTTGTTTATGCTTCATGAAGATGTCTTGACAATAAATTTATGAAGTGTGTCTATTCATTACAGTTTCCTGAGTACCCTTGTAACCGCGGTTTTGACCAATCATCTCGCGTGGGTTCCGACGGTAACACCGGCAGGTGCTGCCCCCTCCAGGAATTATATGGACAAACACACAGCGAGATGGGTAAGACATTAATATAGGATGGGTTGCATGGATGAGGCGTTCCGTTGTATTGTAATATGTATGTACATTGTCACAAGTAGAATCACACATTCCTGTCAGACATTCCACCCTGGGGAATACAATACTTTAAAAAGTGGTTCAATTACCTTTGCACCACTTTTCTGCACTATGATATTAAATAGTATATATTTACTTTTTAAAGTAATAATTATTATCATTAATTCATATCATATCATGCATGTTTACATTAATTAATATACAAATGGTGCTTATTCTAAGTTGTGTTTTCTTTTTGTTCTGATCCTCATTAATTAGCACAAGCTGACATAATAAAGTGTGCAAAATGTGTTTGCCTTGTCACTAAGTTCACACACACGCACACTGGTTGTTCCCCCAGATGGACGCCCTTGCCAAGTCTCACCCCTATAATCCACTGTGGGCACAACTAGGGTAAGTACCCTCAACATTTTGGAATGCTCTAACAAAATGCTCATTGGTAACTGGTATGGTACATCTTGTAACAGTCGCCATCGGTGATATATGCTCATTGGTAACTGGTATGGTGCATCCTGTAACAGTCGCCATCGGTGATATATGCTCATTGGTAACTGGTATGGTACATCCTGTAACAATCACCATCGGTGATATGTGCTCATTGATAACTGGTATGGTACATCCTGTAACAGTCGCCATCGGTGATATTTGCTCATTGGTAACTGGTATGGTACATCCTGTAACAGTCGCCATCGGTGATATTTGCTCATTGGTAACTTGTATGGTACATCCTGTAAGTAACAGTCGCCATCGGTGATATTTGCTCATTGGTAACTGGTATGGTACATCCTGTAACAGTCGCCATCGGTGATATATGCTCATTGGTAACTGGTATGGTACATCCTGTAAGTAACAGTCGCCATCGGTGATATTTGCTCATTGGTAACTGGTATGGTACATCCTGTAACAGTCGCCATCGGTGATATATGCTCATTGGTAACTGGTATGGTGCATCCTGTAACAGTCGCCATCGGTGATATATGCTCATTGGTAACTGGTATGGTGCATCCTGTAACAGTCGCCATCGGTGATATATGCTCATTGGTAACTGGTATGGTGCATCCTGTAACAGTCGCCATCGGTGATATATGCTCATTGGTAACTGGTATGGTGCATCCTGTAACAGTCGCCATCGGTGATATATGCTCATTGGTAACTGGTATGGTGCATCCTGTAACAGTCGCCATCGGTGATATATGCTCATTGGTAACTGGTATGGTGCATCCTGTAACAGTCGCCATCGGTGATATATGCTCATTGGTAACTGGTATGGTGCATCCTGTAACAGTCGCCATCGGTGATATATGCTCATTGGTAACTGGTATGGTGCATCCTGTAACAGTCGCCATCGGTGATATATGCTCATTGGTAACTGGTATGGTGCATCCTGTAACAGTCGCCATCGGTGATATATGCTCATTGGTAACTGGTATGGTGCATCCTGTAACAGTCGCCATCGGTGATATATGCTCATTGGTAACTGGTATGGTGCATCCTGTAACAGTCGCCATCGGTGATATATGCTCATTGGTAACTGGTATGGTACATTCTGTAACAGTCGCCATCGGTGATATATGCTCATTGGTAACTGGTATGGTACATCCTGTAACAGTCGCCATCGGTGATATATGCTCATTGGTAACTGGTATGGTACATCCTGTAACAGTCGCCATCGATGATGTATGCTCATTGGTAACTGGTATGGTACATCCTGTAACAGTCGCCATCGGTGATGTATGTTTACATTCTTGTTGTGTCAATGGAATATTCAACTGTGTTGACTGTCCAAATATCACATATATTTAATCAACATTCTTGTAGGAAATTATATTTTGATTAAAACAAACAGCTGTTAAGGATGATGTACAAAAACGTGCCTATATCCTCATCAATCTGAGCTCAGAGGTGCAACGTACAAGAATCTTTAGGCAGAATCATGAACATGGGCAAGCAAAAGTAATCATTAGAGCAAGGGACCACTAAAGGTTAGGATGGGAATGCAATTTCAAATAAATAAGTTTTGAGTACATTTCAAAAATGTCACAGGGTTTAAAGGGTCAAGATCTATCCTCTGCTTTACCCTTGAGCCACCATTACCCTTGAGCCATTACCTTTGGGCCATCTTGAGGGTTCTATATGTCATGTCGTGTCGTTGTTGCAGGGAACTCTATGGAGTGTTGTCATACTCTTGGTGTCATGTGACGTGTCATGTTGCAGGGACCTCTATGGAGCAGTCGGCTTCCCTCTGCGTCTCAGTCGCACTGTGGTCACTGGCAAGAAGGCTGATGTTGTAAGCAGGTTCCTCACCGTGCTCAGCTACTTTGTTCGCTGTAGTGAGGTGCACGAGAACCGTCAGAGTAACGGACTGTTCGCTAGAGACAGTGACAGTGTAGTCGCCACAGAGAGGCTGGCGGAGGATAGTTCTCTAGACGGGGACGGTCAATACACCGAGGGGCTGTCTCGGACTAAGTGTGATGTCGGGGGGAGTAGTTTTGAGACAACCCCTGATGTGGGAACCCCAATCTCAGAAGGGGTGTTGGGATGTCATGTCACAATGCCACACATGGGAACTGAGAGTTGTGATGTCACGTTGAGTTCCCCCAAGATGAAGTCGTCCACTCTGTGGTACGTCGACTTGCCATGTGAAGTCGCCACTGAGGACAGGACAAGTAACCATGGCAATAGAGGTGACACAGTGTCTGATGGCTGTCACAAAAATACTGTCCAACAAGGCAGTAATGGTCAGCATGACCATGTCGTCCATGACTGTGAAAGGACTTCTTCAGCCACTGACATAACTTCCACCTCAGACGAATCAAGTGTGGATGTATGTAGCTCAACGAGACATGATAGTGTAGTTCGTGCTCATGTACCTGTTGCTAGTGGCTCCCCCACACGGACGTGCAATGAAACTCATGCAGGTGAGAATCTGTGCCGAGAACGGTGTGACACGGTGGTGACACCTAGTGATTACCACAACAACCATGGGCGGACAACACCAAGTAGTCCGTGTGATTACCCTTCAGATATGAAACAATATAACAAAACAACACCAGGTGGTCGCTGTGACGTAGACGCCATGGCGGAATGTGGCCTGGTGAGTGATGTGCCCACTCAGACCGCCGGTCAAGACACCTTGCCACAGCCCTTGTTCTTGTTCAGGAGGTTTGACCAGTGCCAGCACATCTGTTATCCAGCCAGTGGTGAAGACATCGCCACTGACAGTGTCTCAGACCACATACATTCACAGCACTCTTCAGCAGGGAGGCAGAAATCTGGTAAAACCGAGAGTGAATCAAAAGTTGTCAGAGACTCCGATGGTGTTGGTGACACTCACTTGGTGTCACATACAGCAGAAACAAGTGTCGAGATTGACATCAGTGATGACACACAAGTGTCGTCCACCGACATTAGTGACGCGAGTGAGAAGTGTCAACTATCACCGACATTGATCCGGGAAGAAACGAAAGTCTTTCGAGTGAGATTAGTCGGACGCATGGCTCCGACGGAAATCTCAGAAACTTCCCTCCTGGCGGTGCCAGAGCTGCATGGTGTCGAGACGAAATCGGGCGGTGATCGCCAGGCACTAGATGGCACTGTAGTGATGCAGGTTGATGCAGGGAGCACAAGCGACGTCAGGAACAGCCTCGGGAGTCAGCGGTGTACAGACACCAGCGACAGTGACAGTTGTCTCACAGGGAGCAGCGATTATCTGCTACAAGTGGACATACCTAGTACATCTCAGGGGAGCTCCCCGGGTATGTACTCTACACGGGGTAAGGAAGGGTTTCATGACAGTGGTATGTTTGAAGTGTCCACTGCAGATGTCATGACGTACAGTGACATTGGCCGGACAGACCCAAGGGACAGCGGTTTCTCTACGACCGACTTCACGGAGTCTGCCGAAACAGAGGACACTCCCATCTTATCATCACACAGTGAAACAACAGAGACCTCTAGTGGTGCTAGCACGTTTTGCGACAAACACACGACACCCTGTCACTTTACGTTCAGCCGCAGTAACAGCATGTTCGACGAATACTTCAGGGATGATGCAGCAGATGGCACCACTGCATTACCAATACAGAGCACTATTGACCAGATATCTGCCGATGTCTTCAGTGAATATCTTGATGCTCCCATGCCTGACGCCAGCGAGCTTCGCAAGTTCTCGTTGAGTGGTCAGACCACGACATCGAGTGCCAAACCTTGCTATGCCCGGTTGCCATCTATGGAGGAAAGCCCAAGTATGTTTGATGAATACTTTGCCGAGGAATCAAATAAAATCTCAGGCACTGAAAACGAGTGTCGGGCACAGACAAGTGGACATTCACTAATCAACAATACAGCAAAAAAGCCTTTAGACTTTGAAGTTAAAATGCAGTCAGAAACATTCATGAGTGATGCAGTGACATGGAGAAGTGATGCTGCAGTTTGTCCATCAGTAAGACGGAAACACAGAAGTGCAGAGACGCTTCCTAGAAAGAACAGTTTGCAGCATGGTGGCAACGTGTTGTTGGGACGACAGATAAGTACACCGGCGCCCTCTGTCACCACCTTAAGAACCAGGTGGGTGCTCAAACACTGTACATTTCGGTTAGATTGAAAATTAAATACATAGAGAATTATCTTTTAGTTAAACTGTTTTTCAGGTTTATATTGTAGCCTTCACCCAAATAAAAAAAAAAAAAAGATCATGTCAGAACATATTTTAACATCAATAACCCTGATTCACGACATGAGAGAATTTTAAGTATTTGTCCTTGGAACTAACATCAGATTCACGACTGTTTCAGGTCGACCACTCCGACAGAGTTCATGCGACGACGTCACATGTCGACAGTCAGTGGAACCAGCGTCGACTCCATCCTCAACCTCACTGAGGTGCCAATGCCAAGGTAACTTACAGTACCTGTAGTACAGCAAATACCTATAGTAGTTGTCAGAAATAACATCCAACTGTTTTATAGAACGTTATACATGGCGTACTTGTAACCAAAAAGTATGAAACATCCATATGTTTATTTTTACAGCTTTTAATTAATGCATTTGCATGTAAATTTCTTAAAGGAAAACTTGCGACACAGTATGGAACAGTAATAAGTCTTTAATGAGAGAGGCACCAAACTTGTTTGTTCTTTATGTTACCTATGATTTTTATAACTTATTAAGTTACCTAAGAAGTCTGTAAGAATGTTTTCAATTCCATTCTGATAATGACTAACTTGGGGAAATCATAACCACTTTTGATGTAGCTTTGCCACAAATTCCTTTAAAAAATTTTTTTTTTTTGCCCAATTGTATGTATTCAGAATATACTACTTTATGTTTTATACAGTCTACCCAGCTGTTAGTGCGAGTTTAAAGTGTTTGTTGCCGCATGTGATGTTGACAGGTCGGAAGTGCTCGAGGATACAGAGTCAGCTCTGATGTTCAACAGGAATTTTGGTAGTTCGCTCATAGCTGGGTACTCCGACCACTATCTCTCTGACTTTGTCCTACACGGCACCAGTAACACGACCAGCAACTTCCACAGTCGACTGCACGCCGACCTCACGCATGCACTGCAGGTACAGGTGATATGTTTCCTGTATTTCGTCATCTAGACATTGTGTTGGACAGCAAAGGTTTTTGGTTTTCCTAGAGTTTGGATTTATTAAGGGTCGCAGATAAATGATGTATTTAACAGGGTTGGTCGGAAAACTGGAAACACAAGTATTATTCTGGTAAACTGTATAGGTGATTGCTAAATGATATGTAACATACCTAGTTCTTTGTGACATCCTGTAGAAGACAAGACTTGGCCAAATACATTTGTTGTTGTTGTTGTTGTTTTCTCTAGAACTCTGTCCTTGATGAGCCAATCACGGAGACTGTGTGTATCATCGCTGACACAGACAAGTGGTACGTCTTTACAAGTCTACGAATCAGTGTAGCCAGTGTTGGCAAGAGAAGATGTTCTCTGGTCACACTGTGTTGTATATTGTTATATATCAGTTAGGCAAGTTATCAACAGGGGATTACATATGTCGACAATGTGGATATATGTAAAACATGTAATGCTATTTTAATGATTTGGTACAGCAAAATACAACTATTGTCAAATATAGAATTGAAATGAAAGCCATTGTTGAAGTTCTTAATTGCTATTCAAGACTTTTGTATTAGTCTGTCAAGATGACATGTCATACGACAAGACGTGATCAGGACGGCTTTGTTACTGTCAACCCATGATGTCGTGTTGTGTTTTAGGACAGTGCGTCGGTCGACGTGTCACGTCTCGTCCTCAGACCGTGTCAAGACACAGGACGTGACTGAGTCTAATCTCATCTACAACATCCTTGAGTCGGTCCATGACCTCTGGAAGCTGAAGATGTCACCCGAGTTTGTAAGTCGGCCTCTTTCTGGTGACATGACGTAAATGTAAATATTATTAAAAGTAAACTGCAGGTTATTTTAGCTTTTCTTCTCACTGCAATACGTAAGTAAAGCATTTATGTTCTGTTTGGAAAACCTCATTACTACCTCATATATCTGGATACTTTGAACCCCATTGTATCCTTCGGGATAAACAAGATATCTGGATAAATGTATCCTGCACATATCAGGGTACATATCATTGTTTGGAAATTCCATTCCCATGAAATGTTGTCCAATTTCCATATTGGTGGTGTCTGGATAAATGACGTTCTACTTTAGGCGAGTCTAATATGGTAAAATGGTGGAATAATCTTGCTCACTTGTTACTATGGTATGTGACTTGTGTCCCTTGTCTACAGTTAACCCTTTGTCCTGCAGTGCTTCATGCACTTTGTGTCTACAGTTAACCCTTTGTCCCCCAATGCACCTTGTGTCTACAGTTAACCCATTGTCCCTCAATGCCTTGTGCACCTTGTGTCTACAGTTAACCCTTCTTCTTGCAGTGCTTCATGCACCTTGTGTCTATAGTTAACCCTTTGTCCCACAGTGCCTAATGCACCTTGAGGATCGCCTTCAGGAGATCTACTTCAAGAGCAAGATGCTGTCTGAGTACCTGCGTGTCCACCGCAAGCTCTGCATGAAGGAACTCTCGCATGTCCTCGGGTAAGTTCCACCAGCACAATCTCTTCTGCAGTTTAAATATGCAGGATTTTATTTGTACTTTGATGTCTGAAAAGGATATGCTTAGTTTATATATATTGTATGGAAATTAATGGCAATCCATTTGTGTTGACCTTTTGAGAGGAGGTGGCACAACTATGTAATGATAACAACATTCCAGAGTTATACAAATTACTTTTGGTAATGGTTATAAGGTTCATTCCATAATTTAATCTGGAGGAATTATCAGTTTTATAATTGTTTAGATCATTGGTCATTATTTACCTACAGTAGTTAGAAAGTATGCCTCTGATAACGTAGTCAGTTTTGGTCTTTAGTAATGTATTTGTATTATTATTATCTTTAGTCATTAGATTGTTGAGTGCTCAGTGCCTGTGACCTTGGGTAATGGTTCCACTTTTGTTTCAGCGTTGACAAGAGTGACATTCCCCTGCTGCTGGCAGTGGCTGGTACACACACGTCACATCTCACCATGGGACTCTTGTGACCCACCCTTAGACTGCTGGGATACATCGCACTTATCTGTGAGAGTTCTGGGATACATTGTACATGGGTGTGGGACTGCCGGGATACA
This sequence comes from Escarpia spicata, assembly GCA_963995525.1. Lineage (NCBI taxonomy): Eukaryota > Metazoa > Annelida > Polychaeta > Sabellida > Siboglinidae > Escarpia > Escarpia spicata. Next base: position 51,527,100 of record OZ023210.1, on the reverse strand, counting down.
TTGTACCTGGGTGCAGGACTGCTGGGATACTTTGTACCTGGCTATTAGACTGCTGGGATACATTGCACTTGGCCATGGTACTGCTGCGATACATCACACCTGGCCGTGGGACTGCAGGGACACGACACACCTGCCCATGGTACTGCTGGGATACATTGCACTTGGCCATGGTACTGCTGCGATACATCACACCTGGCCGTGGGACTGCAGGGATACGACACACCTGCCCATGGTACTGCTGGGATACATTGTACTGCTGGTCCACCCACAAGGTTGTCAACTAGTGGGAGTCGTGTGATAGAATGTCTTGCCAGAGAAATTAGGGTGAGGCACATGTGAAATGTATTGCTCCAGAAGAATACTCATTCCTTCCTTGTCATGCTTCAAGACCAGCTGATGGTGATAGTCAGCCACATCCAACTGCTTCAAGGTGTAACCTGGTACAAGTCGCCAGCAGGACTAGCAGGGTGTCTTCAAGGGTGGATATGTCTATTTGTCTTAGAGATAATCTATTTCTTATCTTGGTAGATGTTTTTGAGACTACAATGGGTTAATTTGCATAATATGGTATGCGAATTTGATTTCTGTAACAAAATGGAAAATATGCATAAATTTAACAGTATCTTATTTCATCACGATAACGAACTTGTTTGCTGATTAATACCTATTGTACTTTTCAGCCTCTATGGCTGCAAAAGAAAATAAACTTATTATTAATTTAATATCAACTTGATGTAATTATAATCTATACGTGTGATTGGCAACATAAAACAGTGTGGTTCCTGCCACATTGTATGCCTTGCATGAACTGTACTTTAGAAATCTTTACAAGATCTTATAAATCATTAAACTGGTATTGATGATATGTGTAACAAAGTCAGTTTTTGATGTTCGCCTAATTAAATGATTTTGTGTTTAACACGAATAACCAGCTGTTAGTAAATACTGTTCTAACAGGTCCAGCATGGGCAATTTATGTCCGGTTATGTTTTACGATGCCAAACCATCCTATGACACAACCAGACAAAATCACCCTTGTAAACTAACATTTACTGACGACAAATTTATGGTGCTGAGTTTTTGTGTACTGAATGCCTGGTAACTGTTTAAATGTCCAGTACAAAGTTTTAGAAAATAAAAAAAAATTATGAAGTGTGCAATGCTATAATTAATGTGTGGGTTTCATTTCAGGGTTTGCAATTATGTTGTTTGTAATGGCAACTGTTACTAGACCATTCATGATGACATGTTTTGACATTCATGTTCATCATTGTTGTTTTTTTTAGTAGTCTGTTCAGTTTGTGATTTATTCCTGTGTTTACTTGAAGCTTATTTTGCATGAGTCACTTTCAGCTTTGTTTCAGACAAGGCAAAAATCACAGTGAAATACTAACTCGCCTTAATCAGCCTTCTTTTCTGAGTTGGTTTCTGTATTGGCTTTGTGGGACATAGTACCAACAAAGATGGTTTTAAGTGGTAAATATTTGTTCTGGAGACAGCTAGGATGCAGTCGGAGGGGTGTGTTCTCTGTGAAGTTTGCCTTTTGTGTACATTTGAAGAGTGTTTAGAGTGTGCAGTCCTTCAAGTGAATAACTGGAGAACTTAGTTAAACAAAATTCAGTACTTAAAACAAATACGTGTATGCTATACAGATGCATTCTGTGCACATGCAGTTGCAAACAGCATTAAAAACACTCACACATGCAGTTGCACCGTTGAAGATACTTGTTCACGATTCTATGCAAACTTTAGGCATCATGTAAATATATTGTCTTAAGGATTCAAATTGTAGTTATAGCATGATAGTTTGCTGTTTAGTGTGTAGTTAAATAAGCCACTTAAGTTAATGTGTATAGTTGTGGCATATTTACCTGTAATATTTGAACATGTCTACAGATTTGTTTCTTGATGTGAATATTTTGATAGTGGCCTTATTTATAAAGATGCTAGGTGATGAACTGTACTAGTCTGTCCGGCTTACAGCCTGTCACCACTCAATATACTGTGCGGCTTACAGCCTGTCACCACTCAATATACTGTAGGGTTTACAGCCTGTCACCACTCAATATACTGTAGGGTTTACAGCCTGTCACCACTCAATGTACTGTAGGGTTTACAGCCTGTCACCACTCAATATACTGTCCGGCTTACAGCCTGTCACCACTCAATATACTGTCCGGCTTACAGCCTGTCACCACTCAATATACTGTCCGGCTTACAGCCTGTCGCCACTCAATATACTGTCCGGTTTACAGCCTGTCACCACTCAATATACTGTCCGGCTTACAGCCTGTCACCACTCAATATACTGTAGGGTTTACTTGTTAATTGTACATCTGTGTTTGGTCAATTTGCCAGGGGTATTGTTAATAAAAGAAAACGTTTTACGCAAAATGTGTTATATTTTGTGTAGATGTAGGAAAAATAGAAACTGTTCTACAGTAGGACCTTACTTTAAGGTCACCTCACTCGGTAATACAATGTCGCAATTAAGATCACCCTGGAAGAGTGCCAAATTATGTTTGTAACAGTAAACTATAGGTAATTAGTTACGTTAATACAGTCACCTCGTTATTCAGGTCACTTGCCCAGTACAGATGGTGACTAATAGTGAGGTTCCACTCAGTCCCAAGGGTGACCTTGATAGTGAGGTTTCCCTCAGTCCCGAGGGGGACCTTAATAGTGAGGTTCCCCTCAGTCCCAAGGGTGACCTTAATAGTGAGGTTCCACTCAGTCCCGAGTGTGACCTTAATAGTGAGATTCCACTCAGTCCCGAGGGTGACCTTAATAGTAAGGTTTCACTCAGTCTTGAGGGTGACGTTAATAGTGAGGTTCCACTCCCGAGTGTGACCTTAATAGTGAGGTTCCACTCAGTCCCGAGGGTGACCTTAATAGTGAGGTTCCATTCAGTCCCGAGGGTGACCTTAATAGTGAGGTTCAGTGTATTCTATTCTAAACACTAATTATATGGTAATCTATGTAAGTAACAACATTAATTTCACACACAACACTTTCTGGTGTAGAGTGGTATGAAGTAATGCACTCCCTTTAGTGACCTCATGACAAATACAAAATACCATTTCAGTGACCGTCATACACATTTTGCAAATTTCCCTCAGTGCATTTGGGACCTATTACTGCATGTTATATGGTACACTACTTTTAAATCCATATTTACAAATATTGTTTACATCTATTGGAATATTGAGCTTATTAGTGTGCACCATTGATCTATTCCCTATAGACATTATAAAAATTACAGACAGCTGACATAAACAAATTAATTCATACCTTAAAAATTTGTTAAAATGTGCTAAACATTAAAAGTTACATATATGCCGTGATGGGTCGTTTGACGTCAATCAATGACGGGGGTTTCGCTTTCCCCACACTATTCCAAAATGAATTAATGTAGCATAATTTGATTAGCTAACAGCGTCAGATGGAAAGCAAATCATAGACAGTTAATGTCAAGATAATGTAAATTCATGATTGTGATGACCTCAAGATTATCACCGTCATGCAAATGTCATGACCGCATATAAATCAATACAGTGTATTGTTTTAATGTTGAAATGGCGCTATCAGCCCAGTGGCGCCACATAGTGGTGCAGAAAATAGCTAGACGTTTTGACATTATCCTAGTAGGTGGCAGCACTCTAATGAAATCGCGATAAACTGCGACAACCAAACGTTTGCTGAGAAAGTAAACACGTAGATTTTCCACTTCGGCGTCGCAGGACAGCATACATTCACAGGTGTGCGTTTCAGTGATACATGTGAAATGACATTGTGCAAAAATGCCGAGTCGTGTGTTGTATAATTATTAGTTGATTTGTTATATGCGGCTTTCATTGTGAGCGATAATAGGCACTGCATGCATGCTTTCAGACAATTCAGTGGTTTCAAGCGCCGAGTCGTGTCGCTGTATACACGGATTCACGGTTCCGACGCCATCTTGACCTAGATCAGAGTTGCGAGTAATTAAACGCACGTGGGTACGATAACAAAGCAAAACAAAGGCTACAAGACTGGTGTCGCTCATGCTAGTGATTAAAGCAAATTATTTTATGATATAAAATCAGACTTACGATATACCAAGTAGGCACTTCAAAAAAAAATTAAATATCATGCTAGAACATTGGGAATGGGCTTAAATTAAAGGTAATAGGTTAAGGATCACATACCTGTTTATTTTATTAAGATACCTTTAATAGATCAAAAGATATTGCGATTTTAAGACGGAAAAACAGCGTCGTTTTTGTGTATCTCTTACAATGGCAAAATGAACTCATTTTTGTGTTTTCTATAGGTAAATATTTGCTTTAAAATGTAATCACTTTTTTATTTATACAGATATTTAAATACTATCTTCAGGGTTTAAAACACATTGACAAGAGTAATAAATTTTTAATATTTTTAGTACTAATTATAACCAAATCAATTAGTTAATTTTAGTTATGTAGCATGCAAAACTCAACAGACCGAAACGCTCCAATTAAAGGCCATAATGTCCATGATTATAAAGATTTTATACATATTATGCAATGTGTATAACCACATTAATAATGGTAATAAATATGCATTAACAAATAATTTATAAATAATAATTATTTCATTAATTAGTCAATATTGGGTAATTAGCGCACAACCTCGACAGACCAAAACATGTCAGTAAAAGGCCATAATGTCCATGACTATGAAGATATTTATACATATTATGCAATGTGTATAACCACATTAATAATGGTAATAAATATACATTAACAAATTATTTAATTAGTCAATATTGGCTAATTAGTGCGCAACCTCGACAAACCGACACATTTCATTAAAAGGCCATAATGTCCATGATTATGAAGATATTTGTATAATTTATGCAAGCAGTAAACCACATTAATTATAGTAATAAATATACATTAACCAGTCATTTCACATTAAGAGTAACTTAATTAATAAGTTAATATTGGCTAATATTAGCACGCTAATGACTGACCACTACATTTCGATAAAAGGCTGGAATGTCCATAATTATGAAGACTGTTATATAATTTATGCAATGTTTACCACCACATTAAACATTATAATAAATATACATTAATAAGTCATATATATCATTAACAATAACTTTATTAATAAGTAAATATTGGCTAAATAGCACACAAACTCAACAGATCAATACAGTAGTCATACTTCACTGTGTCTATGTGTGACTGTGTCCTGACAGATTGGATGAATGTTGCAGGCTCAGTACAGTCCAGTAATAAATTGTCACTGCTTCATAATGTAATGTTCTGCATTTCAACATGAACTTGATGAATGTTCATAAATTGTTCACAGTATTCCGTCGCTGGACCCAAATGCGCCAAATGCAAGACTGCTTTCTGTGTTACTCCCCACAGGAGTCAAGTCATGAAGAAGAAGTCTGGTGTGCTCACAATGCAGTCTTTTTGTAATATTGGCAGTTGATTGTCTCATAGTTTAATGCCAGTAGACTGCAAGATCTGTGCAGCTTGGTTCATATTTCAGTATCTTGTAGAAAAACGTTGTGTTCGTCAACATGATGTCTATAAGTAATGTTCATGTTGTGTTGAATGGACACCGTTCAATCTAGATATCAGATATATAATCAGCAAGATTAAATGTGTATGTTTGCTGGCATGTGATGAATGTCATATTCAGACGACTCTGTGGCTCGGTACCTTCACAGTCAGACACAGATCAGTGTAAGATCAGTGTCACTGCATGTAATTGCGAATATCTGAAATAAAAAGGCCATCGTGTACCATATTTTGATAACTGTTTTGATTCTGCATGCAAATCTTGTGAAATAATTTTCTTATCCCTGCAACTGTTACTCAAGAGAGCAGAGTGAAATTCTATAATAATGCATTATGTCAGTTGTCACACAATGAAACGAATTATCTTACATCTGTCCAAGGCATTATGGTTTATATTACATTTTACAAAATGTTGTGCAGTGACTGTTTATCTTGAAACACTTTTTAAAACAAATTAAGTCGGATAATTTACGTATTTGATGTAAACAAAAATTCTAACAAATTGTTGATTTAATATGTAACAACAATGATTTAAAATTATTGCATAATAAAATTTTTATTATTTCTAAGTCTAAATAAAAGCATAACCATAAATAATGGCATAATGATAAGCCAAGCTAAACCCAATCAAGGCGCTCCACGATCTCGGTCCGCGTCTCCGCCCCGGTGACGCGCTCTCGGTCATATTGACACAGATCGCTCAAATGTCACATAATCCTATAGATCTACCTACAGACATAATCGTTCGATACAAATCATTACTAGACTAAAAAAATTGCAACTGAAACACAGCTATGTCATCAAATCGATTAAATTTACCATAATTTTGATCAAATTTGAAAAAGAAAAGGACGTACAGAAAGTTTGACTTACCCGCAAAAGGAATCCCGCTGCGAATGACATAAACGACCGGGAAAAGAGCGCGAAAATAGAGGTTGAAATAAAACACTACCCAGGTGCCGAGTAAACGAGACGGCGCTGCTGCGACGCCGCTGCGCGCACGTAAAAACATCGCGGTAGCAGGATTCATTGAAGTGCCTATACCAAGGTGTATATAAATGAACGGTGTATTATTACAACTTATTCTTAATTGAATATTCGATCTTATCTAATAATGTTTAACAAAATCACACACAATTGTATCAACTTAATACCATAAACAGCAAACTGTATAAACGTGTAGGTATTTACAAATGTATATATATCTCAAAACGTGCTTGTAACTTACAAAAGAAAAATAACATTAACATAGAAATGGCTATCTATATCGACACACGTGTCTTTATTTACTCGCAGTCTCGTTTTCGAAAACTTATTTAAGATGGCGGATGCCCATATATGGTAGAACCGTGAATCCGTGTATTTATATTGTGTATATAAAGATAGTGTGCAGCACCTAGACAACGTCATAATATAATAATTGGCTATTATTTATATGTTTATTGATGTTAAAATCTGTCTGATTCAAATCAAAGTTGTCATGCCTCGGCACATAGCCTTAGGCTAAGGTAGTGATATCAGTATCCGCTAGGTGGCGTATTTCCATCTAGCGGCCAAAACTGATCCATTTCTTGTGCATGAAAATGGCGCCAGCGCGGAGCCGCGTCAGAGATCACATGGTCGCAGAAAACACGTCACTGCTGCAAATTATGTCACCATGCCGTTTGAGCATGGAATCGACCAATGGCAATGGATAACTCTGTTACATATGGAGATACTTCTTTTTTGTTTTAAACGCGGCAGTTTGTGTGTATAGATAAGTGAAGTTTAATGTTTTCTATGCTTGTTAAATGCGTAAATAAAATATAAAGATTAACGAATGAAATTGCGATCTTAGTGTAGATTGGAATATTAGCTTTAAAATGATATATGTTGCATAATTGTACGTGCTTGCCGAGCAACACACTGACATGGGCAACTTTGGCGTTCTGGGCATACCTTTTCAACAGTCGACGCCATATCACGCTGGCATCAGTAAGCGCTTTGCAGCATTAATTAAATCCATATCCATCGCAACCATCATACATCATTGGTGTTATTGTTCACTTGTAACATATAATTAATGTTTACGTTTTTTAGTTTGATATTAGCATGCCAAAATTAAATGTTTAAAGAAAAATGTGTACAAGCTGACTGAAGCTGTGTCTGTTGATTGCATTGTCAGTTGTTAGTGACGCTTTCCATAGCATCGTTATTTAAATCCCAACCCATCTCAATCTTTAAAATGAATTGCTTTTTCTTTGTACTTAAAGTTACAATTAATTATTATTTAATTAATTTGTTATATTATATTAACAAATTAATTTGTTATGACGTTTCTTTTTTCATACTACACCACTTCACTAGTTCACTTCCAGCAAGTGATTCAGTGTGACTTTCATGTTTCAGTGTTGGCAGATCAAAAGGGTAGTCTTAATATAAGTTGTAGTTTATATTGTTTCAAATTAAATTTGTTATGTAGGTCTATTTAATAAGTGAAATATAGTTACGTTTTTTAATTAACCGTTTAAAATTGGTCAACTAATTAGGAAAATAGGTCAACTAATTAGGTCATGCATAATTGGTAACATATTTTAAGAGGTAGCATAGACATAGTATATTACAGTCACTGTATAAACTGACAGTTCAACCTATAGTAGGCCTTTTCCTAATTGATTACACCCGATTTATGTAATTAATAACGATAAATAGGTCAATTATTAAATATAGGTCAATTAATAAGGTCCAAATAATGCAAGTAATCACAGTAATTAGGTCAAACATGCAGTGAAAGTCAATTAATTATGTCATTAAAATTACTGATTTCATAATGTGCTATAATAATATAATATATATATTAATAGTCTTCAGTCCTCCAATAGTTTTAGTAGGCACTTCCTAATTAATTCAAATAATCACAGTAATTAGGTCAAATATACAGTGAAGGTCAATTAATTAGGTCAAGGTCAAATCATATCAATATGATTTTTTGGGTCACATAACTTTTTATTTCGCATCAATATGTTCAATATATACAATTTTATGGTCGTTTTCCTGTATAATCAAATGCAGCACATCAAGCTTCTGGGGACCAGTTTGGGCACAAGAAATGGACTGAAATTCAATACCAAAAAGTGTTGTTTTTCTGAGAACAAAAAGTGGAATTACGTCGGAAATAATTAAAATATCACAACAATTCAAAAAAATTCATAAACTTCATAACAAACTCTATCTTGTGGAATCATTTAATTTAAAAAATACCAATTTGAATTTTTATCTGATATACCTACGGCTTAGGCTTAAAGTTAATACTTATAAAAGCACTTACAGTAAATAATAAAACACAGACATGATGCAGTAGTAAAATATATATTAATATGTATTAAACAAGTTGGTGGCCAGCATTCTCTTTAGACTTAGTCTATATCACTGCGTTGCAAAACTTAACATGCCATATCCGATTATCATAATAACAAAGAATAGGTTCACATTAATACCTGCATTTGACTGCTTTGATTCGGCAACCATTCTGTATTTATTACAAAATGTGGTCCTTAAATGTTATGGCCACAGACAGCTACATAGCAAGCAGTCATTGGCAAGTCACATCGCTTGATAATGTGCCAGAAATCAAGCAAATAGGATTGTATTTGTTAGACTGACTGAGCGATGTCTCTGGCGGATGAACTCCTGGCTGACCTGGAAGATGGGGCGGAGGAGGATGCCCAACAGGATGACCCGGAGGCCCTCGGGGTCATCCCAGAGGTCGAGGAGGTCATCATGGAGATGGACACAAAGACAGAGTCTCTCAGCAGCATCGCCAAGCTGAGGGACAGTGACCAGGTGTGTGTACTTCTGTACTGTATACCTGTCAGTGCTGTGGTCTACTATGAGCTGTTGAATGGACATTCTTCCCGCCCACACCTTTTGCTCTATATACCTTGAAATGTTTTGCACAAGTTAAATTCTAAAAAGTATAAAAAAATCAACACAAGAAGCTCCCTTTGTTTAACTTACTTACAACAAAATGCTTTTACAGGTCAAACTTCCATTAAATATACCATTGTTATCAACATCTTAATCAAATTAAGTTTATTATGTTGCCAGTCAAGTTAATCAAACAGGCTCAGCCTCTTAGAGCCACCCATGTTGTTTATTTACATGGTATGCCATAATGGTATTCTAAATTTGACATTTGAAGATATACGGGTACTAGCAATACCACATGAACATTAAAACTGCATTACTTAAACATTAAATTATGGCTCTAATCAGCTACTTCTTCTGAAGTAAATGATTTTATTTCATGAAAATTTGACAATTAATAACAAAGTTATTAAGTTGTAAATATACCTACCCCAGGCGTTTCGTTGGAATGCTTGGAAATTAACACAGAAAGAATAGGATCACTCTATTCACCAGATGTACCATTTTTATCATTGTTTTCACAACAACTAAATCACTATCTGAGCTAATTACTTCAAATTTGGTAGACATAATTTGACATGCCGAAACTACTTTTTGTATTTTCGCCAGTGTAATTTGCATATTTAAAGACCTAATTAACATAATGTGGCAGCCATATCGGATCCTAGAAAGTAACAAGAGACATGTCATTAATTGTTTAATGTATAAGTGTTTTACAAAGTGCAACATACAGTGTTTCAACAGAGCTTATTTTACTGCTACAAATTTACATAATTTGTCGCATAATTAGCAGATTACAAAATGGCAGCCATACTAAATGAGAATTCCTATGTATGTATGTCTATTTTTTGTTCAAAGCATGTGATTCACATTTTAATGCCACTTACAATATAGCCAATGTTGTTTCATTAGAACACATTTAATTGCCACAATTTGCAAAAAATAACTAATTTTTTTTAGCAAATTAGCAAACATATTTAATGTGGAATCCCAATTTTTATATACAATTAAAATGTGTATATAAAAAATGTATACAAGCAATAATAGATTATGGAAGGTAAATTGGTTTTTGTTGTACAAGTATCATATCACAGTATTATAAATACTACAGTTCGATTTTGTTCAATTTCCAAAATAAGATATTAGATTGACAAATATTTTAAAATAATAAGTCACCATGCAATGGCCATGTTTTGAGCCATAATAAACAACAAGCGTCGCAACGTGTTAAAAATAAAATCTAGCAGTCGCCGCACAAAAGATACGACATTGAACAAAATCTACTTTCCGCACTTGTAAATCATGTTTAATTATCACACAACATACATAATTAGAATAGTGGAAAACTGACAAAAGGCACCGTTGATGCATAAAGTTGTATTTCGGGCAATAACATAGGTAAACCGACATGTTTACACTTCAACTCATCGTACATTTCATTTCTCTGATGGCATCGATTTCATGTAACATCAGCAGTGAAGACCAATACATCTCCTCATTGGTTGATTAAAAATCATGACGATCCAAATATGTTTACAGGTGTAGGTTTTTAATTTGCAGCAACCTGTATTTGCGAAAACTGTACCATCGTGACGTGCCGTCGGCATGACATTTTTGGCACACATTTTTGCTAAATCATGCACAATAAGTTTGTCAAATAAAGGAATATTATTAAAACTTTATACCATTGTAAAGAATGTTATGTTGTCGTTCCAGTGGTATTAAATATGTAGTATTTAATGCGGACTGAATTATGTAAGGGCCGCGTGAGTGGTGGTGTGTCGTAGATTAGCACAAACTCTGGCCAGATCCAACAGCCGCAGCAGCTACTGTGGTAATGCTAGATATACTGTGCAGTAAACCCTCCCAGAACCATGTATTTCTTGTGTAATTATGTAACAATTGCCAAGATCAGTAAGATAGTCGTTACTATCAGTTAGTTTGATTTTACACTTGATCATACTTTCCTTGTAGCTGAAAGAAATCCTGAAGCAGATTGAACATTTCTCTCAAGTTGGAAAGAGAGAAGGTAAGGCCACAGTCAGTCAATTAAAATGTTATAACTCCACAAAACATTTAGTATTTTTGTTGATGCTCTCCTTGTTCCCTGCTGTGCAGAGTGAGGGTCAGGTACGGTAAAGCTGAACCACTCTCTGTGTCTATTCCTTCTTTTTTTCTGTCCATCAGTCCCTCTCTCCATCTTTCATCCTCCCTGGATCATCTCATGTCCCTCCTCACGCAGTCCTCCCATCTCAGCTGTGGTCTTCCTCTTTTCCTGTGTTCTTTATGTTGTTCTTCCTCTGCTCTCTTCACTATTTTTCCAGCATCCATATTGCTCAGTAATACTCCTGCTACACTGCATTGCATTGCAACCAGCCTCTTTTCTCAGGTAATTCCTCCTTCTTCTGTCTACCCTCTTTGTTCTTGTTATTCTTCTAACCCAGTTGTTTTCACAAACTTGCAGCTTCTGTTGTTGTCGTTCTGTCACTGTCTCCAGACCATATTGGCATGCCAATGTAACACACACTCTCAGGACTTTTCCTTTCAGCTTTTACAAGATTTTTCTGTCCATCATGACTCCCTGTACCTTTCTCCAAATATTCGCTACTGCTTTTATTCGGCATCGCACGTCCATATCTGAACGCCCATCTGCTGTAATCATTCCTCCAAGGTACACAAAGCCGTCCACTTGCTTAATTTCCTTTCCATCCAACCTGATGTACAATTCCTCTCTCTCTGTTGTCCAACCCACATCACTTCTGTCTTCTCCAGGTTCTCAGTCCGTGTTTCTTGAACACCCTGTTCCATTCCTCCAACATGTCTCGTAGCTCTTGTTTGCTTTCTGCTACTACGGCCAGATCATCTGCGTACATAATCTTTCTGAGAACATCCTTCATGTTGATCTTCCTGCTGATTAGTTCCATCACCATGATAAATAGTAATAGGCTTAGGGCACTTCCTTGCCTCAATCCGATGTTAACTGGAAACTCTTCCGACATCCCAGATCCAGGTAAACTCTTCATGTTGTTCTTTGATACATGGCTCCCACCATCCTGGCTTCTGTTTCTGGCACTCCCATCCATCTCACTGTTGCCACCACCATCTCTCTTGGGACTATGTCGTAGGCCTTCTCCAGGTCTCAATGCAAACATCGTATCCGTTGTCCCTCTGCCCTTTCTGAATCCCGGTTGATCTTCATCTAATTCCTGTTCTACTTTCTTTCGAATCCTCCCATCCAGAATCCTCTCTAGCAGCTTCATGATGTGACTTAGAAGTGTGGTGCCTCTGTATTTCCCTGGATCTTGCACATCTCCCTTCCTCTTCCATATTGGGTACTTTACCTTGCCTCATACATGTATTCAGCAGCCTCTTTCTCCAGCTGATTCCACTCTCCCCTGCTGCCATTACCATCACAACACGCATCTGATCGATACCACATGCTCTCCCCTTCTTCATGCCTTTTAACCCAGTTTGCATCTCTGTATCAGTAATATCAGCTAACTCCACTTTCCCTTCTACATACGATGGTAAATCAAAGTCATTGTTATTTCCTTCCTGATTCAGAAGCTCCTTGAATTAATTTTCCCAGACCTTCAACACTGCTTCTTGTGCTGTCACTAACTTCCCATTTCTATCCTTGATCTCTGTCCCACCCTTCACGTCCTTACTATTCTCATCCCTGTCTCGGGCCATTCTGTATATCATCTTCTTTCCACCATCCTCATCTAGCTTGCTGTACACATCTGCTTCCATGTCACTCCTCGCCTTATCAACAGCTCTCTTCATCACTTTCTTTTTCTGTCTGTATATGTGTATCAGCCTTGCATCTGGTTGATTTCTCCTCTCCTTGGTCTTCTCTATTTCTGTCCATACTTCTTTCTTTTCGTGCACAGCTTATGCAACTTCGTTTGTCCACCATCCTTGGTTACTACTTCTAGACACTCCGCCCTTTCCCGATGTTCTTCCACATAGCTCCTCTGCAGTTCCCACAAATGCTTCTTTGTACATTTTCCATTCTTCCTCCAGACTGCCAACTTCTTCACTGAGCTCTTCATATTTAGCTGTCACCTGCTCCTTGTATTCAACAGTAACATCATCTTTGCACCTCCACCATTTAATAGTCCTGCGGCCCACGGTCTTAAAGTAGTTTGTTTCTTCTTCTGCATATGCACAATAAACACGACTGGCTTGTGCTGTGTCGTGACTTGATCTCCAGCTACAGCTTTGCAGTCCTTAATCTTCCTTAGCTGCTGCCAACGGACTATCAGCAGATCCAGTTCCATCTTGTGCTGTCCACTTCTGTATGTAATCTGGAAGAAAGAGTTAACCACTGCCGAGCCATTTCTGGCCATCAGTTCCACCAGTGCTTGACTCTATTCCTCACTCCCCACCCGTGTCTGCCAACACTCTCCTCTTCACCTGGTTCCACTACTCCAACATGTGCATTGAAGTCTTCCGCAATACACAACATCACCTCCAGCTCCACCAATCCCATCATCCTCTCCAAAGCATCGCTGAACTCCTCTTTCTCTGCCTCCATCCTTCCCATTTGTGTCCCGTATACAGACATAACACACACCAGCTGTTTCTAATCTTCAGCCAGGCCATCACTATACGACCCTTCCATCTCTCCACTCGAACCACCGTCTCACTGATCTGTTCTGATACAATGATGCCAACTCCATCACTATACGACCCTTCCATCTCTCCACTCGAACCACCGTCTCACTGATCTCTTCTGATACAATGATGCCAACTCCATCACTATACGACCCTTCCATCTCTCCACTCGAACCACCGTCTCACTGATCTCTTCTGATGCAATGATGCCAACTCCATCACTATACGACCCTTCCATCTCTCCACTCGAACCACCGTCTCACTGATCTCTTCTGATGCAATGATGCCAACTCCATCACTATACGACCCTTCCATCTCTCCACTCGAACCACCGTCTCACTGATCTCTTCTGATGCAATGATGCCAACTCCATCACTATACGACCCTTCCATCTCTCCACTCGATCCACCGTCTCACTGATCTCTTCTGATACAATGACGTCAACTCCATTACTTCTTCCATCTCTTCCTGCGTGCAGTAGCTTGAATCCACCCATCAGCATTCTCACTCTATCCCCCTTCCATTTCGTTTCCTGTATGCACAGCACCTCCAAACGCCTTCTCTCCATCATCTCCACCACCTCAACTGCTTTCCCACTCATTGAACCGATATTCAAACTGCCTAGCCAGACTTCACATTTGGATCGCTGCCGTCCAGATGATCCCCTTGGACTTCATTGTCTTTTCACCGCTGCCAAGGTAGTTGGTTGCCCCAGACACAGTAGCCCTCTCATTCACCATTACTTGTACCATCATATGATTTGGGACATCATAGCCACTCAGTACCACTGCCCTGGCTGACCTGCTAGTGCGGTTTTAAGTTTTCCTTCTCCTAGATCACCTGCCTACCATGGCTAGTGAGCGTGATCTACCCAGTACTATTTGCCCATAGTTGGGAGTTGGAATGGTACAGCATCGGGATGTATCCACATGCTGGTGGGCCGTGCACTGAGATCCCTAGCACATTAACCTGGAGCCACAAGGTGCCCAGTATCCACAGTGTACCACAAAGAGGTTGTGCTAGAGTCTTGTCTATGGAGAGACTATGTACCAGCAGGGGAGACTTTACGCACTTGCCTCCCTTTTCACTCCAAGGAGCTATCTGGCGGCTGTAGCTGAAAGCGAGAGTATGAAGCACAAACTACACACTACACTACAGCACTTGGCGCATCACACAGACCTGTGTAAACACCACACCACTGTATATGTGCCAGATAAAATACTTTAGAACTACAGTAAACCTCGTGACATACAAAGTTGACCATATTCTTTTAAGTTATGAATTAATGAGAACTTTAGAATTGTAAACTTTTTGTTTTTAAAACATCTATACTTGTGATAATTATAATTTCTTGCTCCAAATATAAGTTTCAAGGACAATGTCTCTGACACCTCAGCACATTGATTGTTTTGATGTTTGCTACACAGAAATGAAAGTGAAACCAACATTACCTAAGTGTGTTGTTGTCTACTCTGCTTGCAGCTTGTGGGCCAGTGGAAACGGATCCTGAATACCAGGTCATAGTTGAAGCTAATAATATCACTGTGGAGATTGACAATGAAGTCAGTAAGTAACTCAGCCTTTTTTACTTTGCAATAAGCTGTCTAGTAGTGTGATAATTTTGTATAGTTACCCGTTTAGAGCAACTATGATGTTATCTTTTAAAAACATACTTTGTTGAACTTCAACAATTTAACCTCCAACATGAGTGAACACACATTTAAAAAAAGAAAACTTTGGTAAACAGTATATTATTGCTGCTTTAAAATGCAGGTCTGCCTACGAGTATGGATTTTCCATAAGCATGAAATTCACCTCAGATTGTGGCTTTATGGAAACTGCTGCCACGATGCTCTGCAGACGTAAACATTTGGGCATATCTGGCCATGCATTCACTTTGACAGCTGTAGTTAACACAGTGTAACTTACTGGATGTCTGCATCCCTTTGAAGTGCAAACCCAAGACTGTAACTGTGACGGCGTTACAGTGTAGCAGCACAACATGTTGAAACAAAGTATACCTACATTATTTTGATGACTAAATGTTTCCCAGGGACCCGTTAACGTGCTGGGCTTGTCACTGTATCTACCGGTACTTGCAGAGAAAGGTTTGATTGGCAACCTTGTGGAACGGTGTGTGGGGGGGTCATTACAGAAATTGTTTTCGTAAGTAGGCAGCCCTGAAAATGGTAACTGTATTTAATTTCACTAGATATGCTTTTTAATACATCTGCATTGTCATAAGCCGGAACATGAATGTATTCTCCAAATTTGTTTTCACACGTCACAATAATTTTTCTTTATTAACAGTGAATGTTATATTTATAGTTGATGTTACTAAACTGTACAAGTGAAGAAAACTTCAGGGCAATACATGATAAACACCATTTTTTTTATTTCACCCAGACAAGGACGAAACATTTGTTTAAACACGTATTGAGCTAGGATACTATTTAATTTTAAAAAAATGCGATAAATCACCATTAAAAAATGACGTGAACAAGAGTGTTTGTTTTCAAAATGCAATAAGTGGTATCTGTCTTTTTTGTCAAAATGTAATATATCCATTTTCTGCCAATGAGCACCGCCTTGCCACATGCAGCTGCGCGGAGTGACAGTGCTCACTGTAGGGGTGTGGGTACACCGCGTTTTGATAATAAAATCATTTAACATCATATTCGCGTAACAAATCTGCAACAAATATTTCATAATTTGCTACCATTCTCAATTATTTTAGATTCTTAATATATACAAACTTTAATTTACGAATGTTTATTTTAAATTTAGGGATGAAACACAAAAGTGGCTGTTTGTCAAAACCAAGAAAATGCACATATTGCATTTTTGCTCCGAAGCCCTTAGTGTTTTATATTGTTTCTCTAGATGTGATACACAAGTTTGTGCGAGACATCTACTACAAGCGGTTCCCGGAGCTGGAGTCGCTGGTGCCACTGCCTCTGGAGTACATGAAGACGGTGAAGGTGGGTGTGGAGTGCACTGGCACAGTGGCTAGAGCATCGGACTCTCAATTGAGTTCACTCAGCTGTGCGAATGAGCACCTGGCTATCGACAGTGGTGGATATTTGTGTACAAATCGTTTCTTGCATTAATTGCAATGTGGGTGAATGCTTCCCAGAGAAGTCAAGATGGTGTTCAATTGAACGGGTCTGCCCGGGAGTAAAGTGTAAAGTGCTTTGAGCAGTCGTAAGGACTGGATACTGCGCTATATAAGAACACACCATTTTATACGTTCATTGAATACCTTCATTAGTCACCATTACTTTTCATGCTAAAATGTCATGGTGCAGCGTGATATAATTGCCCTAGGAGGGAATGGACCATAACCTTCATAAATGCACCACGGTGACAAGTCAAAATTGTGAAATGGAGGATTGTCCCTTTTTGGGGTCCACCGAACAAGGGCTTTAAAATGATGCCTCTTTTGTTAAAATATCTTCAGTAGTTTTTGATTTATTGCTAAATTTGATGCAAACTTTTAAAAGGCGACATTTTCAGAAACAATGCCGTTTTGACTGAAACATTTTAGTATGTGGGTTCATAAATGCAACTATTATTAGTTTTGGATTATTTGTCAAGGAAAATAATCTGTATATTGAAATGTGAGATTATAAGGTGAGCCTTTCTGCCAAAATCACAACATCGATGGGACATGACAGAGACAGCTATTTTTTGCTCGGATGCAGAATAGGCCTGTGCACCTTACTACCCAGTTCACTGCGGCGGGACACAGTTTATCTGTGATGTAGTAAAACAGAGCCAGGAGTCGGTTTCATGAAGCAGCTAAGAATGTTGATAATGCTAAGATGATTGTCTGACGATTGCAATGTTTTTAATATAAGCAAACTTAGGAGTTTATGCAAACATGTGATGGTATCAGGGCTTGATGTTAACGCCCATAAAGTACTTGTCCAGTAGGACAAGTACTAATTCATGTTTACTTGTCCCAACAGAAATTTACTTGTCCCACCAAAAAATTGCTTTAAACATAAAACGCCAGTGTTATTGCCATAACTGGCTCTGGGGTTGTACCTTCCAAATTACGAAAGTTGTTACAGGCATGCTAAACACAACTTCACGTGTCTTGACGGGCAGTATACCTTCAACATAGTTAGTATAGTCGTAAGAACATTATATTAATTAATTAATTAAAAACTGGGAACAGTCTGCCTCCTTGTAACTAAGGGGTTAAAGTGGCATCATGCACAATTTGTTTGATGGCAAATGCCCATTAATTTAATAACACAAAGACCCAAATGTCAGTGGCCCACTGGGCAGGACAATAATTAATGGACAAAGTTCTAAATTGCACACTGCAACTAAAGCAATTTATCTAGTTGCAGACGTAAAATTATACCAAATGCATTGAGGTAGTAGCAACTTCAAGCCCTGTTAATATGGTGACTCAATCAACTTGTCCCATCGGTCAAGTGTCCTGGACAATGTACTTGTCCGACATTGGTAATTACTTGTCCCGGACAAGCGTTAATGTCAAGCCCTGGGTATGTAATTGCATGACTTTAAGTACATCATGAAACCGGGCCCAGGTGTTTGTGAAATGACGTTGTTTGTGTCGTAGGAAATGGCCAATGACATACTGGAGCGGTCTAAGAACAACGAGGTGCTCCTTGAGATCCTCACTCCGGCCACCATCATGGTGGTCAGTGTGACTGCGTCCACTACACAGGGGTATGCCTCACTCTCTAGCCCTTAAACATCCTCACTCCGGCCACCATCATGATGGTCAGTGTGACTGCGTCCACTACACGGGGGTATGCCTCACTCTCTAGCCCTTAAACATCCTCACTCCGGCCACCATCATGATGGTCAGTGTGACTGCGTCCACTACACAGGGGTATGCCTCACTCTCTAGCCCTTAAACATCCTCACTCCGGCCACCATCATGGTGGTCAATGTGACTGTGTCCACTACACGGGGGTATGCCTCACTCACTAGCCCTTAAACATCCTCACTCTGGCCACCATCATGATGGTCAATGTGACTGCGTCCACTACACGGGGTATGCCTCACTCACTAGCCCTTAAACATCCTCACTCTGGCCACCATCATGATGGTCAATGTGATTGCGTCTGCTTCATGGGGTAATCCTACTCTCTAGCCCTCAAACATCTTCACTCCAGCCACCGTCATGTTGGTCAGTGTGACTGCGTCTGCTTCACGGGGGTACGCCTCACTCACTAGCCCTCAAACATCTTCACTCCAGCCACCATCATGTTGGTCAGTGTGACTGCGTCTGCTTCACGGGGGTACGCCTCACTCTCTAGCCCTCAAACATCTTCACTCCAGCCACCGTCATGTTGGTCAGTGTGACTGCGTCTGCTTCACGGGGGTACGCCTCACTCTCTAGCCCTCAAACATCTTCACTCCAGCCACCGTCATGTTGGTCAGTGTGACTGCATCCGCTTCACATGGTTACGCGTCAATCTCAAGCCCTCAAACATCCTCACTCCAGCCACCGTCATGTTGGTCAGTGTGACTGCATCCGCTTCACATGGTTACGCGTCAATCTCAAGCCCTCAAACATCCTCACTCCAGCCACCGTCATGTTGGTCAGTTTGACTGCATCTGCTTCACGGGGGTACGCCTCACTCTCTAGCCCTCAAACATCTTCACTCCAGCCACCGTCATGTTGGTCAGTGTGACTGCGTCTGCTTCACGGGGGTACGCCTCACTCTCTAGCCCTCAAACATCTTCACTCCAGCCACCGTCATGTTGGTCAGTGTGACTGCATCCGCTTCACATGGTTACGCGTCAATCTCAAGCCCTCAAACATCCTCACTCCAGCCACCGTCATGTTGGTCAGTTTGACTGCATCTGCTTCACGGGGGTACGCCTCACTCTCTAGCCCTCAAACATCTTCACTCCAGCCACCGTCATGTTGGTCAGTGTGACTGCGTCTGCTTCACGGGGGTACGCCTCACTCTCTAGCCCTCAAACATCTTCACTCCAGCCACCGTCATGTTGGTCAGTTTGACTGCATCTGCTTCACGGGGGTACGCCTCACTCTCTAGCCCTCAAACATCTTCACTCCAGCCACCATCATGTTGGTCAGTGTGACTGCGTCTGCTTCACGGGGGTAAGCCTACTCTCTAGCCCTCAAACATCTTCACTCCAGCCACCGTCATGTTGGTCAGTGTGACTGCGTCCGCTTCACGGGGGTAAGCCTAGTCTCTAGCCCTCAAACATCTTCACTCCAGCCACCGTCATGTTGGTCAGTGTGACTGCGTCCGCTTCACGGGGGTACGCCTCACTCTCTAGCCCTCAAACATCTTCACTCCAGCCACCATCATGTTGGTCAGTTTGACTGCATCCGCTTCACATGGTTACGCGTCAATCTCAAGCCCTCAAACATCTTCACTCCAGCCACCATCATGTTGGTCAGTTTGACTGCATCCGCTTCACATGGTTACGCGTCAATCTCAAGCCCTCAAACATCTTCACTCCAGCCACCGTCATGTTGGTCAGTGTGACTGCGTCCGCTTCACGGGGGTAAGCCTACTCTCTAGCCCTCAAACATCTTCACTCCAGCCACCGTCATGTTGGTCAGTGTGACTGCGTCCGCTTCACGGGGGTACGCCTCACTCTCTAGCCCTCAAACATCTTCACTCCAGCCACCGTCATGTTGGTCAGTGTGACTGCGTCCGCTTCACGGGGGTACGCCTCACTCTCTAGCCCTCAAACATCTTCACTCCAGCCACCGTCATGTTGGTCAGTGTGACTGCGTCCGCTTCACGGGGGTACGCCTCACTCTCTAGCCCTCAAACATCTTCACTCCAGCCACCGTCATGTTGGTCAGTGTGACTGCGTCCGCTTCACGGGGGTACGCCTCACTCTCTAGCCCTCAAACATCCTCACTCCAGCCACCATCATGTTGGTCAGTGTGACTGCGTCCGCTTCACGGGGGTACGCCTCACTCTCTAGCCCTCAAACATCTTCACTCCAGCCACCGTCATGTTGGTCAGTTTGACTGCATCCGCTTCACGGGGGTAAGCCTACTCTCTAGCCCTCAAACATCTTCACTCCAGCCACCATCATGTTGGTCAGTTTGACTGCATCTGCTTCACGGGGGTAAGCCTACTCTCTAGCCCTCAAACATCTTCACTCCAGCCACCGTCATGTTGGTCAGTGTGACTGCGTCCGCTTCACGGGGGTACGCCTCACTCTCTAGCCCTCAAACATCTTCACTCCAGCCACCATCATGTTGGTCAGTGTGACTGCGTCCGCTTCACGGGGGTACGCCTCACTCTCTAGCCCTCAAACATTCTCACTCCAGCCACCGTCATGTTGGTCAGTGTGACTGCGTCCGCTTCACATGGTTACGCGTCAATCTCAAGCCCTCAAACATCTTCACTCCAGCCACCATCATGTTGGTCAGTGTGACTGCGTCCGCTTCACGGGGGTACGCCTCACTCTCTAGCCCTCAAACATTCTCACTCCAGCCACCGTCATGTTGGTCAGTGTGACTGCGTCCGCTTCACATGGTTACGCGTCAATCTCAAGCCCTCAAACATCTTCATTCCAGCCACCATCATGTTGGTCAGTGTGACTGCGTCCGCTTCACGGGGGTACGCCTCACTCTCTAGCCCTCAAACATCTTCACTCCAGCCACCATCATGTTGGTCAGTGTGACTGCGTCCGCTTCACGGGGGTAAGCCTAGTCTCTAGCCCTCAAACATACCCAGAAACTACTACTTTTTCATGTGGACTCATTGTGTAATAGTCAAATTAGAGCTACGCATTTGAAGTTTTGTACATGTATATGCGTGGTAATATTGTTGATGTTATTGATTAATTTACTGAATGTGAAACTATGTTTGAACACCTGTTTTTGGTACTTATGAATAACTAATACATAGTATGGATTTCTGCATCTGTTGTAAATAAACAAATTATCTGTTTTTAAATTTATTTTCTCGTTTTATGGCAAGATGATGCATTGATTTTTTACACTTCTAATTAATTTAGTACTAGATATCAGTTTTAAAATCATTCTTGCAGGAAATCATTATGATAACTATGTTTTATGTATTAAATGATAAAATTATATCTTTATTAGTGTATATAAAATGTATGGAAGATATCTTCATATTCATAACATTGGCACGTGGATGCCATCAAAAGTGCAGTGAAAATTAACTATAAAGTGTAGTCAGTTTAGGCCAGAATGACAGCCTTACACAGTTCTGTCTTCTGAATTATATTGAATTAACATTGAGCATCTTTTTGTTGCAGTCAAGTTCTGAGCAAAGAAGATCTCAATTTGGTGACAGATGGTTGCAATATGGTATGTTCTGTGACAAAATTGTTTTGTTTGACATTGTGATACGTTAAACTGTCAAAAACATAATGTGAGTGTCACTGTACTTATCCAACAATATGCAATTTACAAATTTAGATGAGTATGTATTTCAAATACAGCAGAACCTATCTAGAGAGGCCAACAACACAACTGAGTGGTGTGCTTAAAAGGCCAGTAAAACTGGCAACAGACAGTTCTCAAGAGTCTGCTTGGAAAGGTTCTACTGCAGTTACCTTTTAATGAATCGTCAGCAATATCCAGTAAATTAAGTTGGAAAACTGTTCAGACAATGGATATAGCTCTATATGCATTGCTTTCAGGCGATAGACCTGACAAGTCACAAGGAAAGGATTCGCAAATATGTTGAGTCACGAATGACCTTCATTGCGCCGAACCTGTCCATCATTGTTGGTGCCTCCACAGCCGCTAAACTCATGGGTGAGTTGGTTGCATCAGGTCACTCCGTCCTAGCAACCCTGGGTGATATCTTATTATAACCCTCAGTCCCCGTTGCCTCCATGTGAACAAATACAAAAACTGTGTCTTATGCTGTGTATATGAAATGTACTAACCTTGTTTTAATCATGTTTTTAATTATCCCAATTATGTTCTATGACTGGTGATAATCGATACAGTTTTGGAAAAGAAATGTTTTCCTAGAATGCTTCTGTGTACACATCATGCTAGCTATAACCTGGAACCAGCAATGTTAAGACAGCTGGTTCCAACACATAATCAGTGGCCACATTGAAAGAAGTAAGAAAACAGAGCGTGGGCGAAAATGAAGATCAATATGTATTAGGCTGCAGCAGTATATATGGAAGGAACGTGTTTAATACATACACATCTAAAGCAAGTTCTTTGTTTACAATGGTATTGATATCATTTTTGCATTGTTCAATACATGTTAAATGGATCAAATTTGAAGCAAGTAGTTTATATATTTAGCAATACTATAAACGTTGTTGCCCCAGGTGTGGCTGGAGGTCTGACGAACCTGTCCAAGATGCCTGCATGTAACATCCTGCTGCTGGGGGCACAGAAGAGAACCCTGTCTGGCTTCTCCACCACTGCCATCATCCCCCATGCTGGCTTCATCTACTACAACGACCTCGTCCAGAAGACACCCCCGGTAGGGTAGTTCTTACACACACCCAGTATGACTTACAGTAGAGGGTAGTTCTTAGACACCCCTGACTCTCATACACCCACCTCCCCCTCCCCCATATGGCTGCTGACAATACATGGTTGTTCTTCGTCCAGTGGAAGAAACCCAGCAAGTCACACATTGTACGTACAGAGAAAAATACAAAAAACCATCGCAGACATGAACTGTCTTGGATTACTTTAAGCAAGGGTGAATCTACTATTTGATATCCAATTACATCAGTCTGCCATAGTGGTAAATACATACTACATATTCATTAATTTTTAATTGATAGGGTTTAATTGAATAATTTTTTATTTATTTACTAACTAGGTATTTCACATACTATGCCAAAGATTGACTTAGTTAGGTTTTTGGTTCAGAAATTGCAATAGAGAGCAAATTTGTGCTGTTTAATAGCAGTACTTTGTAGACACATTTGGACTAGGTCTACTGAGCCAAAACCAACATAAATACCTGAATTAAAACAGTTAACATGTTGTGGACTAGATACCAGTATGTTTTATTTTTTGTAAAATTATTCTAAAATTAATCAAGAAATAATTGAATTGCGACGGGACGTTAAGTTGCGAGACTGCTCCGACAGGACATGAGACGGAAGACTTCCCGACTGGTGGCAGCCAAGTGTACCTTGGCGGCCCGCGTTGACAGCTTCCACGCGTCATCTGATGGTGCAGTTGGTGACTCACTGCTGGCCGAGATAGAACAAAAGATAGAGAAGTGGCTCGAGCCACCACCAGTCAAGACGGTCAAGCCACTGCCCGCTCCCATAGAACCTGCACGCAAGAAACGGGGAGGACGCCGGTAAGGATGATAATATTTTATATAATGCTTTAAATCTGGTAATGAAATATGTTCAGATGTGCTTATTTTTATTATGCAATGTTGATCAAATAATTATAATAAAATAAAAAAATGACATGGAGCAGTGGCTAGAGCATCAGACTCTATATCGAGAGAACCCGGGTTTGAATCCTGTGCTGCCGTGTCGAACCTTGGGCAAGTTCATTCACGCTATGTTGCTCCAGTTCACTCAGCTGTATGAATGAGTACCTGGATATAGACAGTGGTGGATATTTGTGTATGAATAGTTTTCAGGCATTAATTGCAGTGTGGCTGAATGCTTCCCAGAGAAGTCGAGATGGTGTTTGATTGAACAGGTCTGCCAGAGAGTAGTGTAAAGCGCTTTGAGCAGTCCTAATGACTGGCTACTACGCTATATAAGAACTTACCTATTTTAAAGAATAAATATAGAATACAGAATTTAATTATACATGTGTTAGGAAATAACGTAATTATAAAATAAAAATTGGTACAGAGAGTATACAAGTTTTGAAAATAAAATACCTTTGTTTGTTTATATAATTATCGAGGTTACTGTGTGATCGTGCATGGTTATTTATATTTTGAACAGAACCATTTCAAATAGATAGTTGTGTGTTTATAAAACTGTCTTGTTTAGAAGTATTTGTCTTTTATAAATGCTTATAGCATAATTTCTGCAAAAGCTCTAAAAAAGAAGTATATATATATGTACTTGATTTATTGCAGTCAACTGTAATTGCTGTGGCATTTCTCCCTCCAGGTACCGCAAAATGAAAGAGAGGCTTGGAATGACAGAGATCCGCAAAGCAGCCAACAGAATGAACTTTGGCGAAGTAGGATTTATTATTAAAACATTTTCATTTGAAAAGTATTAAATTGTTCTGTATCCGCTACATGTTTGTGGAATTTATTGGTTGGTTATGCAATGGAAACTTCTAAAGGATTTACTGATTTATGTCAATGTTTCATGTTTAAATATTTCATTTCACATGATTTTATTAGCTTTCTTTTATTAAATCAATTAAATGAATTGTTTGGAAAAACTTTATATTATTTTCATGAATTTGTAGTATGCAGAATTACTTCAAAATACTTTTCCTAAAGATTTTAAATCATGAAATTAAATCGCCATAAATAGTAATATACCAATAAATATATACATTTTGATATATATATATAATAGGATTCAATATTCTGTATGATGATTTGTGATTATTATGGTAATAAACAGGTTGTTAAGAAACACTGTTTATATGACGAAACTAAAATTAATGATAAGTTTGTGTTTTAACTGATGTTTTAAAAAGGCATTCTGTCCTGTTTTACTTTTCATTATTTACTACCGTAAGTTGTGTGACTCTTTACCAGTCAACCATGTCACATACGCTGTCTCTGACACAGATTGAGGATGACGCCTACCAAGAAGACTTGGGTTTCTCCCTCGGCACCCTGGGAAAATCTCGTTCTGGGCGCATCCGAGGTCCGCCCGTAGACTCAAAGACCAAGGCGAAGATCTCGAGGACTCTACAGGTAAGATGTTGAAAAATTAATGAAGGTGCAATGAAGTGTCGTCTTCATGATGCTTAATTAAAATCTGCTTTAAAGAAGTTTAGTGGAATATTTGCTTCAGTCTTGGTATGAGTCAAGTAAGTGTCACCAATAATTACATTTACATTTAATAGAAAGACCAGGTCACTTTGTAAAGTTTAACGTGAAGATTGTTTTAATAAATTTACATCAAGGTTAGGACAAATATTAATATAACCCATATTACTTTAGAATAATTTTGCTGTTGTAAATAAAAGCAGCTGTTGACTTCATCGACATCAACTTGGGTGGACAGTGTTGTGGAAAGATCAATGTTTGAATCATAATCATGAATGCGAGTCATTATGAGTAAATTAATCTTGAGCATATTGTCTCCAATGTGTTTATTGGTTTAATCAAAAATGTTCTACTATATTTTTAGTTACTTTTATAGTATCTTGTCAAAATCAAATTTTTCAGTGCTGAAACAAGTCTGCATTTGACATTATTCTAAACACATTACACTAAGCAGGATTACAAGGCCTTGTGCACAAATGTTTTAGCAAACATTTGTTGTCACAGAATTGTGGTTTGTCAGTGCAGTTGTTTGTTTTTCGTGCAGCAAAAGCTTCA
This sequence comes from Escarpia spicata, assembly GCA_963995525.1. NCBI lineage: Eukaryota > Metazoa > Annelida > Polychaeta > Sabellida > Siboglinidae > Escarpia > Escarpia spicata. Next base: position 51,500,522 of record OZ023210.1, on the reverse strand, counting down.
CAAGAACAACCAGACGTGGGGCGGAAGTACAACGGTGAAGAAACAGATCGCAGGAACAGCATCCAGTGTCGCCTTCACTCCCCTCCAGGTCAGGCTTTTTGCACTTTATAACAACGTCGTACAGGGCACTGGACATAACTCAAACTGGTTCGACCGTCCATGGTGCACTGTAGTAGTCAGTGGTGGTGTATGTGGTAAATTTTGTCAACGTAAAACATCATCCAATGTTCCTGTAGTAATTAGCAATTACCGGTACCCGGGTATACTCATACTAATTTCAAGGCTATTGTTGTGAAACATTCAACTATTTAAGTTTTTATGTTTTTACTAAGCACCTACAATAGCACTGCAGGAGAAACACTTAACCCTGGAAGAATCTGTAAACAGTGCAGCTATTGCAAACGTCTTCCCAAGGAGATTAGCATGACACAATTCCAGGAATGTTATTTTGATAGATTCCATTACAAATGAAATTCCAGTTGTACAGACCTAAAGAAAATCAAAATTATTTCCTTATTGCTGATTGTAACTAAATTGGCACCTCCATTAGCCTGGGACCATTTCAGTTCTTGCTGTCTTTACTGTAACATTGTACTCTTAGTATTGTGATATTATGCCACAAGAGGACACCACTTGAGTAACATTTGATTCACAAATTAGGTGGTGCTGTAGATGTCATTCAAACATGTGGATCGCGGTGGCTAGAGCTTCGGACTCTCAACCGAGAGAACCCAGGTTCGAATCCTGTAGTGTGGTGTTGAACCTTGGGCAAGTGTGTTCACTCTACATTGCTCCAGTTCACTCTGCTGTATGAATGAGTACCTCACAGTGGTGGATATTGGTGTATGAATAATATTCGTGCATTAACTGCAGCATGACTGGATGCTTCCAAGAGAAGTCGAGATGTTGTTTAATTGGACAGGTCTGCCAGGGAATGAAGTGGAAAGCGCTTTGAGCAGTCATGAGGACTGGATACTGTGCTCTATAGGAACTTACCTTTTAACTTACTGTTATGTGCGTAACCTGTGGTTGCTTACTTTCAACAGGGTCTGGAGATTGTGAATCCGCAGGCGGCGGAGACGGTTGTGAAAGAAGCGAATCAGAAGTATTTCTCCAGCACGTCCAGTTTCATCAAGATACAGAGGGACAGATCTGGCAAGTGATGCCACACAAACGCCATGGTCCTGACATCCACCCCCCTGTCTGGGGGGTGGAACATAAAGGGGGTGCGTGACACACATGTATTGGACTGACTCAACCTGCCCCCTCCTCAGTTAGGGGTGCTGGATACACATGTATTGGAGTGACTCAACGTGCCCCCTTCTCAGTTAGGGGTGCTGGATACACATGTATCGGAGTGACTCAACGTGCGCCCTCCTCAGTTAGGGGTGTTCGAAACACGTGTGTATTGGACCGTATTTGTTTTATCTGCTGTTGTGCTGCATTCAGTGAAGCATGGTGTGAAACAGTTGCACAAATTTAAGTTCAGTGTTTGCATCTGATGCCTCGCAACAAGACCAGTTGGTCCTCTGTGCATTCATTTGTAAGGCAGCTGCTCTATTTCATATAATTTGTTGGACATATTGCAAGAGGTTATTTTCAGTATGTTTCTATGTTTTCAGTTTTAAATACTGACATTTTATGGTAGCATGTACCAACATGGAGATGTTACAGACTGTCTACACATGAAGATGATTTTCAGTTATATTCTACGATTTTGAATGTAACAGTTACTATTCCAGGTGATGTACCTATAAGGCGATGTAATGTTATTTATGTAACTCATTGAAGTGGTATACTATCTCACTGATTCAATCTACTTATATCGCATCCATAGCTACATTGGACACACAAATATAAACAAAATAATAGCTGTTAAACAACATATTTGCAATAGATTCACAATACATATTAAAATGAACCTATTCTGGACCTGTATTTAGAAGAAAACATCCAAATGAGATCATTCCTTATGACAACAAAGTGCAAGTGCAAAGTGTACAAATTGGTGGATCCATTAATGTATGACATTATTTGCATCACAGCCAACATTGTGACTGTGTCATCTGTTGTTATTATAAAGGAGTAGTTTGTTAATGTTCTGCAGTTATTGTAACTATGCACTAGAATATGGGGACCCATGAGGAGCCACGGGGATCCATGAGGATACACAGGGATCCACGAGGACCCATGTGCAACACAGAAAATATGCTGCCTACAGTGTACCTGTATATAACTCCAATGTGTAATATGGACATGTATAAACATGTAAAATAAATGTATTACATTTCAGAATTACTACGTATCTATTATCCCTAAATAGCCATCAATTTATTCATCTTATTTTGTTGATATTTCAAAATGTTTTCAACAGTGATTCATACATAATTCCCCTCTCATGAGAGCCCATCCTTCTTATGAGGCTTATACACATGTTTGGCGTGGGTGAGTGTATCGAGTTTATGTGTAGATCCCGCTGACATGTTGACAACTAGAAGCCATGTGAATGGATCCATGACATGTCCGTGAGGTGTCCAGCATCCCCCTCTATATTTTGTCAAGTAAAAATTTGTTGTGACACTGCGAGGTGGTGTCCTTCTACAGTTGTCCCTCACAAGAGGAAATGTCTAACACAAATTAGAGGCACTGCCACAAGTACTGCCTTCCCCCGGTTGTTGGGATTACTTCCTCCATAATCCTGCCTGACGTTATCCTCCTAGTGTGTACTTCTGGCATGTATGCGTGCGTTTGTGCCTGCGTAAAATTATATGACCTGCCACAGCGAATCAGGTGTTAAGTGGCACAGGCCAATTCTGCACACAAGCCAAAAATAGCTGGCCAGGCCATGTTCCATAAATTTTGTGATTTTGGCAGAAAAGCGTAACTTACAGTCTCATCATTCAGTGTCCAGTTCATTGTCCTCGAAGAGCATCCAAAACTAATCAAACACATGCATTTATGATTCCATGTATAAAACAACAATAAACAATAATATCAGTCAAAATGACGTCGTTTCTCCAAACGATGCTTTTTAAAGTGCTTAAATTTTAGCAATAAATCAATAGCTATGGAAGATGTTTCATCAAATGAGGCATCTTTTTAAAGCACATGATCTGTGGAATCCAAAAAGTTTTCTCAACTAGATACCCACACGTGGACATGCGTGTGCACGCGCACGCGCGCATGTGTGGGTAAGCACATCCTGCCGCTTGTTTTTTAAATATAAATCTGGGCACCCCCTTTTTCTGGGTCTAGATCCGTCCATGAAACATATCACCTAGTGTTTTTTTTTAACTTGGCACTCCTTAATTTGGTTTAAACGTATGGATCCATATCTTATTTTCACATCAATATGTTTATATGCAGGGAACTAGAATCATCAGTCACAGACCACAATCGAGTTAATTATTGTGTTGTCGAGCATATCTTTTCAGTCACTTCAACCGCTTTCAGTTTCACTTAAGCACGATGTTGACATATTTCAAGACGCATGGATAAGTTGCTGTGTATCCGCGTGTGCCATTGCCCATGCAGTAGCCTTAAAAACACTACGGCGTGTTATATTTAATAATGTATGAATTCGGCGTCGATGGAGTCAGGCCGTGACTTGTTGATTGGGTTTGACTGTTTTAAATAACAAAAGACAAATTTAGTTATGTATGTCGCGTGACCACGTTGGCAGAGAACTCGTAATCAAATTGCACGATCACCATGCACGTGTACCAAATTTAAGTAATTAAATATGTTAATGCGACAGTAAGTAAAGTGCTGCGTGCCAAAGACGAGCACGAACGCAAAAACAATATCGTTTTCGTAGAAATGCTATGAAGGATGTTACGCATTCGCAAACAAATCGGCAAAGAAAATATCAAAACTGATATCGATAAGAACAGTATCGATCAATCTATGTGCAGATGGATCAAATCACTGTTGTGATTTTCACTGCAAGTCTTGCAGAGAACGCCTGGAAAATTATTTTCAACAAGGGCAAAAAACGTACACTTGCGCGCACTTATGCGGGGCAGCGGTTCATTCCCGTTATAATGCCACCTAACAAGAACAACGCGGAACCAACACGTACACAGACTTGGCAAATATAAAGTGAAAGCACAAATTTCCGTCGTATTTGGACGTGGTCGGAAAACAAACCTACGACAGGCTGGGTCGGTAGAACTAGCCAGAATTAACACGGGACCTGTGGATTAGTCAAGAGAAGAAATCAACATTGTCGAGTTCGACTCTTATATTACGTGTGCGATTCGCAATCGTAAACCTCCAGGTAAGGATTATACAATTAATTATTGGACCTATGCCAGGCTCGTAGCGTAGTTGATTGTGGAGAGAATGTAGAACTCTCCCTAAACATTTGCTCATCAAAAACGACGAGGGCAGTTCGGGAATATTAGAAAAGAAGTACGCTCTAACATTAATAGTCACATAAGTAACTGGCCGCGTTGCCTGGAAATAGGCAGTCATATGTATGTGAACCCCCCCCCCCCCCCCCCCCCCCCCCCCTACGAGATCGTCACCGCCCCGGACGATTTTAGAGAAGAAAACCTCAATCTACGAACCACCCCAATTGGCCCGCTAGATCGCACACACAGTTTCAGTCCCATATTTGCAAAACTAACGGAGACGTGGATCCACAAACAGACAGAACCTTTAATGTTTTTATAATAATAGATTACCAGAAGGCTAATACGAAGGCAATACGAGTATGATTAGTTAATACAAAAATTATTCATTAACAATTGTGTCTACCCTATCACGAGCGAAATTATGTTGAAAGTGGCGTAATCGTTGTCAATCGGGATGTTGACTTGACTCGAGCGTTAGCGCGCCGGCCAACAGCTAGACCTTGTAGTCTGAGCGTTTTATTACATTGGTTTCCTTTGGTGTATTTCCCTGTTGCAGATGTGTTCACATGCAGACGCCTATTTACAACGCATTGCTTCGATTATTGATATGAAACTAGCTGTCAGCGTTGCGGTCGCTAGAAAGCCTGGTAGAAAGAACAAACAAGAAGACAGCGGCCATCACAGGCACGGTGCGAACACCTCTGCGGGCACTGCTAAAACTGAGTCAAATTGTACCTCGGAGAAAACTGCTGATGTCTCAAATGCGACGAATGTTATTGCTACAGTTACCTAGAAATTCTACTGCTGATGATGCTGGCTGTAGTAGCTTGTGTGTGTGTGTGTGTGATGCCGCTACCAACAATGCTGCTGCTATTGTTACCGAGATAGCTGCTGTTGCCGCGCACATGCTTCTGTTACTGTTGCCGAGATGGTTGCTGCTGCCGAAGCCGCTGCTGCTTTAGCAGTATCCGCTGCTGGTGCATCTGAAGCTTCTGTAGGAGTATCAGTGAAAGGCAAGGGTGATGTCCGATAGTTTACCACGATAGGTTTTACGATATGTCTAGCATCACACATTCACTATTTGGACACTTTACATACATGTGAAGATAGTGCTAATGCAGTCTATGGTTGTAAGTATGTCAACACTTATTACAGAGAGCACATAGGTGGATCCAGGGTTTAGAGAAAGGGGAGGTCCAAGATAAGCCCTAAAGCTTTATGGCCCGAAAACAAATCGCGAAGCGCCGCGCGGGGGGCGTAGGACCACCCATTTGACGTTAGCGTAGGCATAAACACTTCAAATGGTGTAATCTAGGATACCCATTATCTGGTGAGTGGGTGAAGACCTAATATGCATATTTTAAAACAAAACCTAAAACAAGTATAATACTGAAACTTTAATAAAAACGTATGCTATAACTAATCGTCTTAACTCTGTATCGCCATTATTGCAAACTAGAGAGGCTCGGTAATGTAGTAATAATACATATTTATGTGTACGACAGTGCGTGTGTACAATTCAATTACATACTCTTTGCACAGAAAGAGACTAACATGTGTTTGACTAAAAAGTGTTACACGCATTTTCTATACAATTCAGCGCATCTTTTGCTAAGGAAACTGTGTTTAATAGTTTCTCCAGGTAGTGACAATCACAAAATATAAATGTAGTGATTTGCACCCCCCCCCCCTTTCATGCCAAAGTTCTTAATTCAAGACGCAGACCGGACATGGTCCATTTGGTGTTTAAACCTGGCTGGCTCTCAACATTGGAGACTATGTATCACTTGTGATTCGGAGATCACGTACATGTTGGTCCCATCTCAACTTAGGACGTTAAATACCATTGAGATCGATTTAGCGATAACATTCTGAAAACGTTATTATAGTTGAATGACCTCAAGCGACCATAACATTCTAACCACAATATATAAAGAATATAACCAGTTAATTGACTGTGCTGGCAATAACTAGATGCTAGAAACTCTGTTTACATCAGCCGTGTTTTAATCAATTGTTGACCAGCAGATATGTTAATCGTTACTCAAACTCCTCTACTCACTGATTTTCCCATTTGAGCATCGCCAAATGTTGACTGCCATCGGGAACAAGATGGGCATGATGATATCTGCGCACCTGATTTGAGTCACGTTGATTATTGATTCAATATGTAGTTTGACAACATTTTCCGTTTGTTTCTTTTTATGAACATATGACAAAATGTTTCCAGATCAATATCCACGCTGTGGTTTATGTTCAGCAGGGTGAGCCTAGAAAGCCGATTTTCCCCCATCCTGTTGCGTTGGTAGGTTTTAACCCGTCGCAGGCAGGAGAATGAACGTTCTGCCTCACAACTTCCAACAGGAAAAGTGCAACCGATCTAACTGGGTGCGGTGTTCGGGAAGATGTCTTCATCTGCGAGCTCGCGACAGTCAGCCAGGTTATGCGAGGACGAGGACTCTGTGGGCTCCGTGGTTCTTCAATAGCGCTGCCATTCCTTCACCTCTGCTCAAAGTGAAAATACATTTGGCATGTCTGATTCCCAGAACATCAATCCGTCCACAACATCTTGTATAGTTCACCTCTCTGTGATGATCCAGGGGTATAGAGCAAGAATTTCTATACCTGTCCTGCTTTCTGGGGTAAATCGAGTGTAGAATTCTGCAGACAGGTGGTCACAGAACGGAACTGTCAGATTGCACAAGTAGTGCTCCAGTGGGGATGAGCTGGGGCGTTGGCTCTCTGCATCTGCCGGAACGATCCTTAGTACTGAGATGGATGTACCAAGAAATGTGGCTAACATCTTAATACCACACACTGTACTCTTCTTCTATCTCATGTCTCATCGTCATAATTCGCTCCTTGATTTGGTCGATCATAGTGTATGCTAGGTATATATCCAAATCCCTATTTTTGGAGCTTGAAAGCCACGGGACTGACATTCTCCAATACATTCTTGGTGACGATTAATGCAACGATGGTATGTAACGACGTGAGACAAGTTAGCAGCTATTGCGCCTTCGTCCTAGTCTCCTGATCCCAACTGCCAGTCCACGAAGCCTCCTCGCAGACATCTCGATATTCAGGCGGATTCCGTATGGATTCCAAACATTTACACAATAATTCGTACATCTCCTAAAACGTGTCGTTGCATGCATGGCGCTCTACCCACGTGGTCTTACACAGGCCAACTAGCTTCTTTTTCTTCATATTTGGCGAGAGGTTGTTTCTGATTAGTTCTAGGAATCGTTGTCATTTCGGGGATAGGTGAAAAAAAGGAAAACAGAATTAATGGTGTTAATCCTGGTCCGGATGGCAGGGAGTCTACGTGCAAGTTGAGAACACGACTATTGCAGTGAACATACAAAGCCTGTAGGGATAACTGTTTTATCCTGGCCTGAACTTATCCGAGGACATACACTGCGTACCGTCGTAGCTCTGACCCCTGGCTTTACCGATGTCGATGTTATGATCTTTCAGACTTCAGATGTGTGGACATTTCTCGGAATGAAAATAAGAACACAAAGCAGAATAACTGCATAGGGTGGAAACAATGCATAGGGTGGAAACAATGCATAGGGTGGAAACAATGCATAGGGTGGAAACAATGCATAGGTTGGAAAACTGTTTAACAGAAAGTTTCAGTTTGTGTGGAAGGGAGGTTTACGTATTGGCGTGTCTGGTCTTCTGCTTTGATGTGTTTAGAAGTTATTACACTTGTTTCAAAGTCGCTGCATCGGTGCTCTTGGTTTTTAGATAGGAATTAACCCGTCCATTTTGTAAGGTCTTTGCTGAAGGGTAGATTACAAATGATGGAACTCCATCTGAAACAAGTAAAAAGAGAATTACTCAAACAGATACATTATATTCTCTATCTCCCCCAAGTCTTTGGTATGTCTCTGATTGGAGATGTAATAAGGACAGATTAAATATAAATAATAGATTGAGAGTCACCGAGGATAGTTCTAGAACATCACAACAGTGGGTAGACGTTCTCGAAAATTGTAATGAATAACACTGGTGTACAAATTAAACGTTATGGTGCATTACGAGTCAAAGAACACACCGAGTGTCAGTGTATAGTGGAGCGAACTGGATGCAATCATTTGGGGTAGTCTATCCCATCAAGCATCCTGCACCAACAGAGGAGATTATTCTGCCCCATAGACAATGCTGACGCTGTTTATGACATTATGCCAAGAACATTAAATGAATAACATTGAGTCCCATCACAGATAAGGACCCGTCCATTGTGTAAGGTATTTACTGAAGCGTAGATTACGAATGATGGGACTCAATCTAAAACAAGTAAAACGAGAATTTCTCAAACATATACATTATTCTCTAGTTTTGTGTTAAAAAGAGCTCACTCGCAGCGAAATGTGATTTTATATGGGACAAGGCTCCTTGGTAATGTAATGGAGTTATGACTAGGAATCGTGACTAGTTTTGCTGTTAAGTAACAAGGCAGGTATGAGTTTGTAAAAGAGCTTTGTATTCAGCCAACACATTTTTAGCTAATTCATACAATACATATATATATACCATGTGTAAATGATGTGAATTAGCCTATATAATTATAATCCATAATACAACCTCAAAACACAAAGGTGGGGGGGGGGAACCAACCACACGCAGGTGGCTGAACCCACCCTACATATTATAACCAGACCTGTTTACGGATTATAACCTTAATAGTTGAAACCAAGGGGAAAGCGTCACAGCGCCCCAAAACCCCTTGTACATATTATTGTCATGCTAACAACAGAAATATACAATGCAATTAACTAACATACAGCAAGACCAACAGTTTATTCTTGCAAACGCCTTGACACCAACATGTGATTAGGTGTATATTACATAGATTTTCCAGACTTTCAAACCACCTTACAGACCTATCCTTTTAAAGTAACCTAAACTCAGGTGTAGCTGGGGTAGGTGGGCGGGAAACAAAATGCAGATCTCAAAAATGACAACAAATGAATTACCTTTTTCAGTGAGAAATCGAACTGAGGCAGCGGACCCGTGGCCGCTTGTCTTTATACCGTGAATTTATCACGTGACTAGATCCAGCAGGAATACCGTAAATTGTTGAATTTAAGACCTGAGCAATGCCCATATAAAAGTCATTTGACTTGCGTCATAATGGCGTATTTATATGGGACAAGGCTCCTTGGTAATGTAATGGAGTTATGACTAGGAATCGTGACTAGTTGACATGGTCAAACATGAGGTGTGCGTGTGTGCGTGTGTGCGTGTGTGCGTGTGCGCGCGCGCGTGTGTGTGTGTATGTGCTGTGAATCAATGAACGACGTCACCGACGATGCTAAAAATAACTTTGAAGATTCATGAACGCCACGTATCTATATCGCCTGTCCTAGAGAAGTGTCTGAAAACGTCGGACTGCTACAAAAGAATTCGTATGTAGTAAGCGACAAGTTTGACATTGTTTTGTTTTTTGGCAATACCTTTGTCCCCTTTTGACATGCAATTGCGCAAGGGGTTTTTGGTAATCAAAAAAGGGGATCCAGACTCCCTGGACCCCCCCCCCCTCTAGATCCGATGCATATAAGTAATGTTCAACTGCTCGCGTGTAACGCATTCAGACTCTTTTATAGAGCAGGAATGAATCCGCCATAACTGTTTTACACATCATTGGTCGACTTTACGAAAGCATGTGTCAGCGTGTTCACAATATTGATATTCAATTAGTTCATACATTGTTTTAGATAACTGTACATATTCTGCACTGACTCAGGTTGTTATTTCTTTCTGGTAGGACCGCTGCACGACAAGTTTGTGTATACTATAGCCGACGACTTAGGTAATGTATATCATTGTCTCGGGATCCAACTGGGCCTTGATGCCGCTGTCATAGATATAATCGAACACGACTACAGGACAACTGCCCGGATTACATTTAAAATACTGGTTAAATGGAGAAACGGCGCGCAGTTGAGAGCAGACACCATGGCGATGAATGAGGAGCTCTGCGACGCCCTTGAAGACGTTAACCTGGATATCGTCGCAGACAGGATAATATGTGGTGAGTGGTTATCGGAATAAGGAAACAGTGACGTCGGTCGCAGTGTGATAGACAGGTGAAACGTGGTGAGTGGCTATCAGAGTAAGGAAACAGTGACGTCTGTCGCAGTGTGACAGACAGGGTGAAACGTGGTGATTGGCTGTATAAGTAAGGAAACAGTAACTGACGTCTGTCGCAGTGTGCAGACAGGGTGAAACGTGGTGAGTGGCTGTATAAGTAAGGAAACGGTGACGTCTATCGCAGTGTGACAGACAGGGGGAGACGTGGTGAGTGGCTGTGGAAGTAAGGAAACAGTGACGTCTGTCGCAGTGTGACAAACAGGGTGAAACGTGGTGAATGGCTGTATAAGTAAGGAAACAGTGACGTCTGCCGCAGTGTGCAGACAGGGTGAAACGTGGTGAGTGGCTGCATAAGTAAGGAAACAGTGACGTATATCGCAGTGTGACAGACAGAGTGAGACGTGGTGAGTGGCTGTGGAAGTAAGGAAACAGTGACGTCTGTTGCAGTGTCACAGACAGGGTGAAACGTGGTGAGTGGCTGTATAAGTAAGGAAACAGTGACGTCTATCGCAATGTGACAGACAGGGTGAGACGTGGTGAGTGGCTGTGGAAGTAAGGAAACAGTGACGTCTGTCGCAGTGTCACAGACAGGGTGAGACGTGGTGAGTGGCTGTGGAAGTAAGGAAACAGTGACGTATGTCGCAGTGTCACAGACAGAGTGAGACGTGGTGAGTGGCTGTGAAAGTAAGGAAACAGTGATGTATGTCGCAGTGTCACAGACAGAGTGAGACGTGGTGAGTGGCTGTGGAAGTAAGGAAGTGACGTCTGTCGCAGCGCAGCGTATTTATAAATGAACGACGTGCGGTAATCGATGATGACTTCGTTGAGAAGTCACGTTATTTGGGCGGAGGGGTATTGGCTTCGGGGATTGGCGATAGCCGGCCGGGACAGTACTTAACAAGCATCCCAAGCAAATTGCGATACAGCCCCGCAAATGTAGATACAATTCGACTCGGCGTGTCATCAAATTGAACTGCCACATTTATATGTAGGCCTGTTGAAATATTCTAGAAGAATGAAATTTCATGTTTCATATTTGTTAACTTTTCTTTACACAGACTTGCGAAAAAGACTATTTAACCGAAACGAAGAGGAAGCAGTGGTGGCGGTCGTAACGTTGACGCCGATACAGATTCTACCGACAGGACCCAATTAATAGATCCTATCGACGATTACGTTGACGACTTTAATTTTTGCGAAGACTCCGACAGTGATTTTGGCAACCAACCAGAACATAGCGAAACACCTAGTTCAAATGCACAAACAGTAGACATTGAATGCGATACCTATCCATTCAGTTCAAATGCACACATCGTAGCCAATAAAGACGATAGCTACACGTCCAGTTTAAATGCAGAGCCGGTAGATACTGACGAAGACGTGACGTAAAATCATGTTCTAATTCAAATGTAAACTCAAGTAGAGATACGAAGATGTCAACCAAACACCAAGTCCAACTACGTACTCCCCAGAACCTGAAGAAGACCAACATGCAAGTTCAAGTGCACACTTAGTATAGATACAAATATTGGCACTGGTCTCAACGAAACGCCAACTTCACGAACACACCCAACATAACCTGAAGAAGAAAACCAACCTACAATATCACGTAACGTGTATTTAATTAATTAATATTTTACAAGTATAGGTCCAGAACTGGCTGATAAGATACCAGTCATATCACAGAGTCCTGATGATTACCTCGAAGGTGTCTATAGAACTGCAATGTATCTGTCGCCAGCCACACCAAATAAGATAAAGGGAATTATTAAGAATAAAAAAAACTAGTCCTGGATGGGATATGGCATAAAACCTATTATTGTCGAGCAGGCCTTCTCCAACCTACTTGAACCTTTAAGTTACATTGTAAACTTATCATTTGATCAAGATTATGTTCCTCGTCAACTAAAAATAGCTGATATAATTCACGTTTTTGGTAAATGGCGATACATAATTAATTAATAATTACGGGCCTATTTCTGTCTTGCCTGTATTTTTAAAGGTGTTTGAAAGATTATTAATATGTACAATAGATTAATGAATTACATAATGAAACATACATCTTGTCTAATTCCAAATTTGGATTTAGGAAAGGATATTCCACTGATATCGCTATTTCACTGCTAATTGACAAAAGTTGTAAGGCAATCGATTACAAAGAGCACGTAATTAGGTTATTTCTGGATTTAGCCAAAGACTTTGATACCGTTAATCACAATATATTATTGAGAAAATTAATACATTATGGAATCCGAAGATTCGTACCCTTTAAATAACAGACAACAACGAGTAAAATTTTATGGAACCAAATCTTCCCTTAAAAACATAACATGTGGTGTTTCGCAGGGTTCAATTCTGGGACGTTAACTTGTTCTTATCTACAAAAATGATTCATCTACTTTATCTGTGTTTACCATTATGTTTGCTGACGACACGAGCTTCTTTATTCAAGGCAACAATATAGATGAAATGGAAAATGCTCTGAACGCTGAAATAAAAAACCTATGTTTATGGATTAAAATTAAAAAACTTTCTTTGAATATACAGACAACACACACAGTGACCTTTAGTAATACGATCAGTATAAGAGAAAGGAGTAATAACATTTGCATAGACGGCAAATTAACAATGTACATGGAATACAGTTTTTGGGTGTGCTTATAAATAATACATTGAACTGGAGCATACACATTACATATATACAAGGGGCCCTGCATTAAATAAAATGTATAAGAAAATGTGTATTATAAAAAGGTGACAAACAAATTAGATAATAAATCATTGTTAAATCTGTATTACATGTTTATATACCCACATATAATATATTGTAATGTGGTCCAGGGAAGGGCCCCGAATATATACCTAGCTAAACATTCATTTACTTCAAAAAAGAGTATTGCGTGTAATAAGTAATGTAGGATTTACTGATCATACGCAGCCTTTATTTACATTTTATTAAATAATGAATATTTATGACATAAATAAATACTTATGCTGTATTATAGTGTTCTAATGTTGCCAGATATATTTCATGATGTATTTGTCCTGCACATTACCACATATAAATATGATACAAGGCAGGAAGTAACATATAAAATGCCATACTGCAAGACTAATTGCAGACAATTGTCTTTTGCTTATGTTGGTACCAATGTTGATCCAACGTTGGTTCAATGACTGACCAAATGCACATAATTAGACAGTTACTTATTCATGTATATTATAGTGATTCTCGAACTTTGTTGCGCCATTACCCATTTTTCGCATATTTTGGCTGGATGCTTCCCAAAGAAGTCGAGATGGTGTTCGATTGAACAGGTCTGCCAGAGAGTAAAATGTAAAGCGCTTTGAGCAGTCCTGCGGACTGGATACTGCGCTATATAAGAACTTACTTTTTGTATTAGTCGTAGGTGTCAGTGGAACAACGAATGGGTCAGCTTAGCTCGATATTTCATAGAAGTATCCTACGAACTCCTGTTTCATTTGTTCTAGGTGATCGAAGGTTGTATTGCCCATCGCATGCCTCTACAACAAAGGTCGGTAAACCTTTTTGAATGGAGGGGGGCAAATAAGCGAGATGGGCTACGTCAGCGGGCCACCCGTTTATTTGTGAATATTGATTATCATTCGCCCAATCTTCGTGGAAATGGTATAATTAAAATTATTATATTACAAATGTATAAACATAGCTCATATCCGTTTAAGTTGAACTTATGTATTTTGGCAGGGTAGGCCGGCCCTGTAAGATTAAATAATGATTCATTGTTATCAATATGAAGGTATAATTTTGATAAATGGTGTATTAAAAAGTACACATTACCCATGGTCAGTGCTGTTGGTATGCAACTGACATTTTGACTAGTGTGCCACTTGGTTTTGTTACTGTGCCATGAAATACCCCACTTCTAGTTGCAGACTTGTTCCTGCAAGTTTCAGTACATCGTACATGTGTCGTATGTCGGTTAGCTGCGGAAACGTCTTGCATTTCACAAAATGTATCACCGTGTAGGCCCTATAGCTGCTTATACCCATGCATAGTCCCAAAGAGGCAAGCAGTGAACTTGGCGTGTTTGATCAGTTTAAGAAAATGTTCCATCGACAAGTGTGCAGTAGAATTATACAGGCATCATACACCTCATTGATTGATTAGGAAAGCGGAAACGAACTGGAAGAAACAAACTGGAGTAGTTTTTTGATTCGATGTTCTCGTCCCTTGAGTTGAACATTCAGCAGATTGAGATGCGCCGTGATGACGACAAGAAATGCAAAATCGCACATGCATCGTTTAACAAGATTTTAATAAGATTGCTGTCCAGAGCTACAAGCTTTAGACGGCATGCGGACAAGGAAGCCTTTGGCTTATCGAGAGTCCAACAGTTTTCCAACTACGTATAGCCCGCCCTCCCCAGATAGCGGTCAAATTTATTTTTGAACACATTCACACTGCTAGCATTAACAACATAATCAGATAATGTGTTCTAGTCATGTATTGTCCTCTGAGAGAATGGGTACTTAGTCTTTAACTAATGCCGCATTGTGCCCTCTGGTTCTACTGCCTTACTTAAGTTTGAAGAAAATATTTCAATCAATATCTTCATAAGTAACCATTCGATATTAAAAAAAATTATATTTGGTACCCTCATAATCGCCTTGTGATTCTGGATAGGCATTGATTTGCCACACACGCTTCCAGGCAATAGGCCCTGAGGAGCTTTGCAGAGGTACCTGCGTCGCGTCTAACCTTTCCCATCAACGAAATAACTCAGTTGGTTGTTTATCCCACGGAAGGGACACCATGCATCTCGCGGGCCGGTTTGTGTGCAAACTCGTTTTTGTCCACGTGCCGCATAGATTGGCTGCAGGTTGCCGATTCCTGCTCAACAACTTCCGAGTTTTTTTTGGTTTTCAATACAACAAAGGTACCCGAAGAATTGTTGCGTCTCCAATTTTGCTATTTATGGTTTTGAATTTCTACAACAAAATCCATTATTAAACTGTTTATTGAAGTTCAAATGGTTGAGATGCTGAACATATCCACGAGATATGCTAGTTGTAATTCGCAGATCCATGTTGTTTGTAATACCGATACAATCTAGGCCTACATTTCTTCTTTGATTGTGGCAACACTACCGATGGATAGCTGTGAATTTGTGGACAGAACAGAAACATTCAAAAACATCCCCAACTGATCAGACAAGTTGTGCACATTATGTGGTCAGTAGCCTTCACAATAACAATATTTCACAACGTTTCGGAGCACTTTTCTCCAAAAACATGACTAATCATCGTCTAGAAAAAAGTACAATCTGCTGTCCCCAATAGTATGACGCTTTACTTGTTCTAAAGAGACAGGACAATTAATGATGCTTCCACCATTCCTAATTAATGATGCTTCCACCATTCCTAATTAATGATGCTTCCACCATTCCTAATTAATGATGCTTCCACCATTCCTAATTAATGATGCTTCCACCATTCCTAATTAATGATGCTTCCACCATTCCTAATTAATGATGCTTCCACCATTCCTAATTAATGATGCTTCCACCATTCCTAATTAATGATGCTTCCACCATTCCTAATTAATGATGCTTCCACCATTCCTTGCGCATTTAGTAAATCGTGCAATTAATCATACATTTAGTGTTCGCGATATAACATTACACAAGGTCATGGGACGACCCCCCATAAATTTCCAAACGACCCTAACGGGTCGTGACCCCCAATTTGAGAACAACTGAGGTGTAGCAATACGGGCCAACGATGGGACAATGTTGCTTTAATCAACCACCCTCTGAGATGTTGGGTCAATGTTGGGTCAACTTTGGGCCATCGTAGGGCCAACGTTGGGTCAACGTTGGTTCAACCATCATTGGTAGGTTTTGGGCCAACATTAGGTCAACCAACCATTGATATGTGTCAATGTTTCCCCACCATGGACAGGGGCAAATCCAGAGGGGGTAGTCTATGGAGGCACAAAAACCTCCACGGGCAGCCGAACCAAATGGTGTAGAACATTTTTCGCTGGTGCGCCGCCTCACTTCTAGGGCCGGAACGATACAGTACTTCGCGATACGATACGTATCGCGATACAGAGGTGACGACACGATACCTACCGCGATACAGACTACATTGACTAGAATGATACAACAACAGTAAAACACTCGTTTATTTATTGTGAACGACTGAAACGAATCAGTAGTACAAGTGCATTGTTTCAAACTAGGCAGCACCCTGTTGCACTCGCAGTCTTGTATATCACTCCAGCTTGCTATTTGCTTTAACGAACAACAACATGTCCACATTGTGTGCATCAAGCGTGGCACGCTTAGCTGTCACGGTGTCCCCAGATGTGCTGAACACACGCTAACTTGAAACAGATGTTCCCGGTGTTGACAGAACACGTACACTTGGCCATGCAGCTTGGCTAGCATCGGGTATACTGTTTTGCCTACCGCTATCGTGTATCGCAGCTGGCGTATCGCGATACGGATATTGTGTATCGTGTACCGTACCGTGAGGTGTGTATCGTGATACACCGGTGTACCGCTGTATCGTTCCGGTCCTACTCACTTCAGCTTCCTCGCTGTCTCGGCTCGACTCGTGGCATCGGATTTAAGACGGGGGTGCTGTTGAACAATTTTCGTCGCTGCGCGGCAGTAATTAGGTGGAGCACAGTCGCGTTGACCCATTCAAAAAGGTTTACGGGCACGCAAAATTACAAAGGTCTAGGGGCACGTTCACGCCCGCCTGAGACCCCCTGTATCCGTCTGTGTTGGGGTCAACATCATCGAGTTTAAATAAAAATAAAACATGAGCATAAGCCCACACCAAGCATGCATGGGGCTATTGACTTGAAAAGTTAATTATTTAAAATGTATTAGAATTAATTAATTAATATTGGGGGTGAGCCGGATCGAGCTTCGGGACCACTCCGCTGTCAGATCATGACATCGGAAGACGGAGACGTGGGGGGGGGGGGGCTGTTGCAGATTTTTTCGCGGTGACGTTCAACATTTTTGCATGGCTTATATCACCCAACACTTCCGCGCTGTTCGCCGTAGCTTCAGCACTTCAGCGATTCAGTACCGGCCACTCCGCCATCGCGTGCTGTCTCGGATCATGCATGTCATCGGACGACGCGGGAGAGGGGGGCTCTCCAAAAACTCCATTTGCACCAAGATGCGCCCTTTCTCAAAATATTAGGGGCCAATACTATATCCAGTCCATCCAGTATAATTAAAACAATATAGCACGTAGACTCTATATTCCTGCATGAAAAGCTAGGACGGTCTTTAAATGCCGTTGAAGGCTTCGGCTAGAAACTGGCGCTGCTCTGCTGTCATAATCTATAATGTTAGAAGGACGTGGTCACGTATATAATCAACTCTCCACGCTACAAATACGGTCGCAATCGTCGCTGTATGAGGCGAAAGTGAAAGCTGTCAGTGATTACATCAAAATAGGTTAATATTTGGCGACCGACCATCGATGTCGTCACGCGAAAGATTACGATGGTTATGTAATTCAATAATCCTTAAACATTTACGTAGTTATAAAATGAGAACTTGATAGTCTAGAAATCAACAAAATTGTGCATGGTATAGGAGGCCTCGTGACCTCTCTAGTTCAGAAACACCACGTGACAAGCGGCCATTATGCTAAAATGCGAATGCCGTGTATTTATGTTGCGGAGACGAACAATAATTGTAACTACAAATAGCTAAAGTATTATAGTCACGTTAGACATGGCGCGACCTGTAGAACGGTGGTTGGGGACTTTTATGTGTACCCAATACACGGATACTTTCGAAGCTTATGGCTATAAAACATTACAGTCGGTAAGTATCCTGGGTGGTTCGAAGTTGGAATTGGAAACGTGAGTCGTGATAACAGTTGCTGTCGAGTGTCGTGTGTTTGGCAGTTAGCCTGTTTACGTCGTTCCTGTTTGACATATCTGCTCACTCGTCGGCGTGTTTAGATGTCAAACATTGACATTCGTGAATTTTTGCTTAGACCTTGAGTAGCCAGCTTAGTTTATTACTGTTACTTATAATGATTAATATTGACATCATGAATGATTTGATATAAATGCCATCAAATATTTTCAATTAAATGGAACTGAAAATTTATTTTATTTGGCATGAAACATATACAAGAAATTACAAATATAAAGGGAACACATTTTCATACCAGGATGCAACAGAAACTGGGCAGCTCAAGTTGTTGTGTCTAATCCGCACCCACCTCTGTTTTATAATAAAAACTGTATTTTGGTTTTAAAAAAATTGCATCTTTGTACACCTTTGAGGTGTAGAAGACTTGATTTGCATCAACAAGCACTGTTTATCACTCATTTCAAGTTTGCAGTGCAGTATTGCATATGCACCGCCGCAGCGGAGCAGACTGGCACAGACCGGAGCACTATTTTGGGACTGAAAATAGGTCGAGGCAAATTGAAAACCTACACTTGTAGACCTATTTGAATTGTCCTGAGATCTGTTCGACCAATTAGAAGACGTGTTCGTCTTCATTGTAGACCATGCATGAAGATTCCGCGGTAAACCAAACGAAAGTTATGTCGAATTATCACATATACATGAATTTTTGGTAATGTTATCGCCTAAGATTCAAGTTTGTATATATACACTACGTGTCAGTTTTATACTGTTCAGATTAGATATGTTATGTGATATTTTAAAAAGGTTTACAAGTGCGGAAATCGCATTTTGTGCAACCTAGTTGCACGGTTTTCGAGAACACCATTGCAGACGGTGACGCTGTGCTAAAAATAGTAACATCCACCTGGTAACATCAGCGTTGCGCTGGTTGTCTGCTAGGCGGATTTGGCACCTACCTGTCATACAGGCAGTTTTATGGTTTAACTAGAAGCCATAGTCTATCTTGATATTTCATGTTCAATTAATAAGACAAGTGTATTTTTAGCATGATGACTGTTTTCTTTATCACGTTAAGATACACATAACAGTACCTCCTAGTTTCATTCAAATGTGTCCATTTCATATTAACCCCAGCAGTGCAGGTTATAACATACGCCATTTTATAGACTGCTGGAAATTTCTATAGCGTGACGAAAATAAAATATTACAATAGGTCTGCCTACCCTATTTTTGGCAATAAAATGTTTTTCCTACCTACCCTATTTAAAAAATCAATGTTACAGGAAACACAACTATATTTTATTGTGGCCTAAGAAGCGCTAAACGTTAAAATTAAATGATAGTGTTTTTTGAAAAATTGTATAACAAATGGGGATTCCACATTTACTATGTCCACCATTTTGTTTTATGATAATTACATAATTAATTATGTAAATGGCAACTAAGTGAGTTCTAATGAAAACTTTGTGTTATACTATTTTACTACATGCCTAAAATATTAATGATATGCTTTAAAAAAAAAATGTATCCAAAAATTGGGATTCTACATTTAATATGTACACCCTTATTATTTTGTGCAAATTATGCCACTAATTATTCAAATTGTGGTAATTAACTGATAGCAATAGGACAGTTTATGCTGTACTATAGTTAATTACATGTTCAAAATAACAATTTCTTCATAAAAACATTGGGAATCCTTATTCAATATGGCCGTCATTTTTTTATAATTCTGCTAATAATGCACCAATTTAAAAAAAAAATGACATTGAAATCAACTATAATGAAACAAGATATGTTACACTTTCTAATACCCTGTAAATATACTCTAAACAGTTAATGACATGATGTGAATGAATTACGTCTTGTTACAGTCTATGATCAGATATGTCAGCCCTATTATACTAATTAGGTCATGAAATATGCAAATTGTGTAAAAAAAAATGCAAAAAATGAATTCCTCGTATGAAAATACCTATATGCAAAATTTGTCAAAAAGTAATTACCTCAGTTAATGACTTATCTGTTGTGAAAACAATGACAAAATGGTAAAATAGAGGTACACCCTGGAAATACTGTGATCTTATTCTTTCTGTGTTATTTTTAATTTCTTAAAAACATTTATTTCAGAAGAAGAAGCTCTTTACATGTATAACAAAACATGTTTAGGTAATGCAGATTTTATTTTTTATGTGGTCATGCTACTAATAGTAATACGTCAAATTCAAAGCTAATCTTTAAAACATTAGTCACATTGTTCGACAGTTATAAATATAATTGTTACCATGTGATGTTATCTATAAAAAAACTAGTGTTTTATACATTTACATTAATGAATACAGACCAAGTGCAGTGACAGTGTTCTTTTTACTTATTTCATAATTAGTTTTCCTTTTTTCTTGTTACATTTTGATTGCCATTAGGCAACTTTCTTCAGATGCTACTACAGGTGTACAGTCTATTGCTCCAAGGATAGGGAGATTCTAACTGTGAAATACAATGCAGCAGTATGTGACATTGAGTGACAACGATTCACGTACGAGAGAGCATCAACTAGAAATATTCAAAGAACCATGTTGATTAAACATTAAAAAACTCATTGATACACAGATGATCAAATGTATGGAATAGCCTCAGTCAGTTCAGTCTTTTGAGAGGAAATTAGATTATAAGTTGTAGGAAAATCACCCAATTAAATTAGTCCAATTAAATTATACTACACAGTACAACTATTACACATAAGACTAGAACATAGCATTGTCTTTTTTCCAAGGTGAAGGGGGCATTTCTAATGAATGTACTATTTGTGATCCTTGGTGATGGAGGCATGATAGATAAACATGCTTTTAAAAATGTTAATTTTTTGTTTATATTACTTTTATAATGTATTCCAATTGTAATATTTTAGTAAACATACATGCATTTAAAAACATGCATATAGTATAAATGTATGGATGGATATAATTTTGTATAGATATCAGGGTTCGCTCTGGAAAAAGATATGCTACAGGTAGAACTACAGGTATGTGCCTTTTTGAAATTTTATGTGCCACTAATCCAATGATTAAAATTGTATTATTTTGCCTATGATAGTATGGTCATTTAAATAGTGGCGATACGCTTTCGGGTGTCGGTTTCTTGCTCACGATCCTGGTGGCGTCAGTGGCAACGGCACTGCATTCACCGGTGTTCGGCCCATTTTTGTCAAAGGCGGTCTCGGGTGGGCCCTCAGGTGCAGCAGTTAGTCTCTTTTTGCCCACCCAAGTAATGTTATTTGTTTGGGAGATGGAATGGGTCTTTTCTTTGGCGGCCTATCCGCGAGATTCGATCAATGAACAATAATTTAGGAAGTCTATGGGGTACTTTAGTGGACAACAGGTGTACTATACACCCTAGCGGCAAAATGATAAAATTGCAGTAATACAATTCTCCGCCATGCATTTGTGGTCAAGCAAGATAGGGCCTAATTTTCTAAAATAAACAGGCTGTTTTTGTATGCGGCATTCGGGCACATGCGGCTTGTTGCGCGTTTGCGGTCAAGCACGATAGTCGATAGGACCTAAATTTTCGCAGAAAAACATGCTACTTTTGTATGCGACCTTTGGACACAAGCAGCAGAAAAGAAGGCAGCATTTCCATGTACGATGAGTCATTGACGCAAATCCGTGCTCCAGTTTGAATCTTTCTATTCATATAATAGTTGACTAGTACCTAAGTTAAATAAATAAGCGATGGTACTGGTCATCAACAGTTTACACCAAGGTTGTGACACAGTGCATGACTGACAGTTTACACTAAAATACTGGCTATTGGGAAAAGTCAAATACATACTAGTTATAGCTTATACAATTTACTCAAATTCAGCATGTTTAAATATAGAAAAATAGGCGTTTGGCATGCAAAACTAGCCCTGGCTGATCCCCCTACGCAAAGTGCGGAAGTTAGTTGAGTCAAACTAGTAATTGACTTTGCCAGTTGCGACTGCATCACTCGTGAGAACAGTGCAAATACTCGCCCCAATTTGAAGACGGATAAACGACTTCTGAGAATCCCAATATATAATTACCCTTTCACTCATTAGCACGAGCAGCTGAGCGGAATTCTGTAATCGAATAAATGCTTCTACTTCCTAAACATTGCATGTAACATGAGCCACGGTTGGTTGAAATTAGTTTTATTAAGACTACCTGACCTGCCGACATCCACTGATCTAGTGAGTGATTTCATAGGCTGAGCTTAAATTCAGAGTTTCGCAAAGCGATCAGCCAGGGAGTTCTGCTGGCTGGCACTGGTGTAATCAGCAGCAGCGACCCCTGGCGCGTGAGGATGAGTCCAACTCCAGTCACAACGTGGCAGATTGACAGCTGTCATACGTTGACATTGTTTAGATAGATTTATGAATCTGACACTGCGTAGGGAACTACCGTGTGACACTGACACGGACACATTATGACAGGGTCAGGACAAGAGGATTGTTTGATTGGCTGACTCACTCACTTGACTGACTACAGGGACAGTGCATAGTGGGGTTTGATTGGCAAGTCACCACCTCAGAAGGGTCAAGTAATATAGTTAAACTGTTCATGATTAAAGCACAATGCATTCTATTTTTATATATTCCAGTATAAATACTTACTGGAATGCTCTATTAAAAATACATTTATAAATAGACATGTTTGATCAAAAATGGACACACTTCTACAAATTCAAATAAAACATATGCTGAATAAAATTGTAAAATACACATAAAACATAAATTTACATACTCAGATACTAATGATGTGTGTATTCGACCCCAAATTTGCTGTAAGTTATACCTGACGTCCAAGTGTGTCAATGTTTCAGCCCAATGCACCTTGCATATATGTGTGAACAGGGAACACCCTCTCCCTAGGCCAAAGCACTGTTCCTCTACATAACAGAATACCTGTCTTTATGAGTCACCAGAAGGTAGACTCACAGGGTGTTGCAACTGTTGGGTGACTGGAAGCTGAGATGGGTGTTTGTCTTTCTGACTGCAGTAATGAGTGAAGTGCCTGTCGACAAGTGATGTCAGTAGTTATCTCTGTGCAGGTGTGTCAGCTAGACGTGCAGCACCTACGAGCCATGGGGGTCCTCCCAGAGCACTGCGAGAAGATCATGGAGAACGTCTCTGTGCTGCGCCAGTCATACATGGGTAGGTGGTGTGGGGACAGATCGCTATTTTACTTCCTGGTTCATGGTAGATGAATGATGTGTCAATGATTTTGAGACGGTCAGTCCCTCTTTCTACTGTTCATTGTTCCCTGAATGTTGCATACAATTAACTATTAACTTATTAATTTTACTAATTTCAATAGTTTTACACTTGTTACATAATTATATAAAATATGTTGAATGTTTCTATTGAAATTATTAATTTTACTGATTTTACAGTTTTTACCTTTTATATCAATAATTGTATTACGTTGAATGCTTATTTTGTTTTTAACTTTCTACTATGCCATTTAGTGTACTGTACATCACCATAGAATATGATTGTATAAATATGGTGCTATAGAAATCAATAAACGTTGACATTTACGTGTTTGAATACAGATGTTGCCAAATTTGAAAACTACGCCACACTATGTATCTAGACTACAAACAATTTCATCTAAACTAATGGCTGTTTGACAACATTTGCAAGTGCTGGTGATCGTCTTTAGGTCAAACGAAAAAGCATTCATTCAAACCAGACAAATTTAATGTATAAATTAATACACTTGTGATGCACGTTATAGAGAAACAAAATTGTATGTTGACATACACTGCCTGTAAAATTTGATAAATGAAACAATTTGAAAAAAGAAACGCTAGAAAATAGTTGCCAGTGGAATCAGCGAATACTGCTCCACCACGTCTAGCTCATGTCAGACACTAAACACCAGGATGCAGTTTGTGATAAATGATGTCACTTTAAGAAACAGCTGACTTCACAATGCAATCTGCAGTAGATCTGTTCCAGTCCAGGCAGGCACAAGACAGACAGCGCTGAGTGAAGTGATTCACTTGCGTGTGTCATGCCTCACACATTCTTTGGTCTCGTTAAGACGTACAGTAGACACTAATAATGTATTCCACATGTGTTTATATTATAGATTGATAATATGCATCTATAAAACCTTCGTATTCATTATCCAATGTATTCAATGCACACACATACATGTGTTGATAATTGTAATAATTCTGTATGAGTATTAGCAGTGATACGTTTGACCATACGTGATATCATTGGAATGCAAACATTAAAAACAAAAATTATCATTGAATGAAGAAATTTGATCCTGTTTAATATATTGAGCTGCCCCCTGTGATACCTCATCACTGGTGTGGTGGGAGTGCATGTAAATGACTAAGTAGGGTTAATAAAAGTGTTGTATGGCCAGTACATCTTAACTGTTGTGTGAAAACATCTGCCTGTCATTTACAGTGATTTCCTACAGGTGATCTGTCTTTTCTGTCAAGTACACTGATACTCAAGATCTAATTGAAGAAATCACATTGATCATTGTTCAGTGAGGCATACTTGACTGCAGTAATTCCAAGTGGGGTGAGACCACATTTGAGTTTTTTGTAATCAACGTTGATGATATAATTATGTGGTATCAATGTAGCCATCTGGACCGTGAAGTGGAGTATCTTTGTACTGTTTATCGTCAGGCAGTAAGTGACTAGGCAGAAATAGCTAATATAATCAGAATGAATAATGTAGGGTCATTATTTGATGTGTGGAATCAACACGCAGAGATCAAGTGAAACAATCTGGACAACTGCCAGAATAGATTGTGGAGCCAGGGCACTATCTCTGTTTCTGGTACACAGTAGAAGTGACTTTGAGGGCAGTCTGACTTGGAGATGACAGTTTTAGCAATTTATTGTTCAATAATTTTGTTAACCATATTTGAGGACAGAAATGTGCTATGCACAGATGCAACATGCATGTCAATTTTTATAAATAATATTGAACCTCACTTTATGGTACCTCACAAATACCCTAGAAGTAGAACAGTCACAAGTTATTTCCTTAACATGAAAGTATAGGAAATGAGTCCCACTAATCACTATTCAGGTCACTTTTGACCAGTCCTGAGGGTCAGGTTCTGTTATATATTGTTTTGTAATGCGCAGTTTTCTTGAAAGGTCAGAATTTATTTTGTTTGCAATAAAGGTCATGAAACGTAAAATATATTGTTTATTTATTAATAAGTTATAAACTAAAAGAAACTTCAGTAACAATAAGACTTATAATGATGTAAGGAATCACATTTAAATGGCTGTTGTTCAACAATACTCTTGATGGAATAAGAACAGCATTTACTTTCCTGAAGAATGTCGCCGAACTAGATATTTAATTTTGACGGACACAGGTAGGACATTAGGTGTGACACATTAAGAGACTGGTCCCCATATTGCTCTAGGTTCCTTCTCCTTATGACAAGTGACAGGTGATGCAGTGGCTATTCAGCATGTCTAGTTGCAATGGGCACCCTGGTCCAGTTAGTATTATTACTACTACTTTGGTCCATTCTCAACATCCTAGGTCATTCCTGGTCAACTTGTCTCAAGGTGTATTGTGCTAAATACCAATTATGTCTCAACCACTCGAGTGAATGAATCGGAAATGTGAGCTGTGTAGACAGAGTAGGTGACACTTTGCCTTTGCTCAGAAAAGACAGATGTTACTTTTGTTTTATGATAACGTTATTGATAATAATAATAATATATTTATTTTGCTGTTGCGCCAGATTCACAATTATTTGTGGTGCTTTATATTACATTATATTTAATAATCAGTAAACTCAGCATGCCAGGTTTTAACATAGTGCATTTAACTCGGTGATTAATGTAGCTTTGAAATTACGTATGTTTGGTACTGATCTGGAAACAGTAATAACAAAATAGACTTCACAAGTAATCACTGCGTATTCTTGTTTGTTGAAGGTGTCCGATGTTTATTGCAAATTGCTTCGATTCATTTCCCCTTTTCTAAAATTCACAAGTGATTTGTAATCAGATTTGATGGTACACATTTGAAGTTGGTGATTTGGGCATCTAATGACACAAGTTGATGGTACTAGAAGCCATTACATTCCTTTAATATGTCCATGACTTTAGGCAGACTAATGGTTCTTGCTGCACAGTACTTAGTATTGTTTTGTAGATTATTATCATGTCAGGTCTGGCAAAATTAGTTATGCTAGTAAGTGTTTTCTTCCCCAACTTATACCATGTTTTGCACCAAACATTTTACTTTTAAATGCTGCTCTCGTAGTTCAGAATATTAACTTTGATATCTTTATTGCATGTTGACAATGGAGTGAATGGACTGTATGGTTTCAACAGTATGTAAGATTTACAGTGTGGCCGTTGACCTTGTCCAAGTCCCACACCTCATACTGTAGACGTCTCTATGTCTGCCCTGTCAGTGGTGTTGTTATTGCAATATCCTCCTATTACAAGAGTTGTTAGTCATACACTGAAAATGGTTTGGTAAATCCTGTCAATGTTTTGGTTAGTATGATTGACTGTAAGAAGTGGGAAGTGTAACTTGATCAGATACTTGAATAAATCATCTTGATCTGTTGTCCCCACAGACTGATAGATGTACTGGGTGGGTCTCTTTTCAGAAAGTCAATTAGCGTGTGCTTGAGCAGAGTACTTATTTGTGTATTTAAGTGTGTTTAGTTATTTTTATAGTATAATTATGGAAAAGTCAGTTTATAGTTATTGTTAAAACTCTGTCCTCAGTTGAATAAGGTTTGTGTTGTTTAAATTTATAGTTAGAAGTGAACAGTTTTAGTAATATGCGCAGTTGGTTTTTAAAAAATCATTGAAAAGATCAACTTTGATCAGCAAATTTAATAGTAAGCAAACATGTGATTAGCCATTAAACTGTGTATTTATTGTGTAGTGCTTGAACAGTTTTGTAATGTTTGGACCAAAGTTTGATTGGATTTGAACAAAACCAATATAATGGTTTTCTGATTATTTTACCAAAGATTGTCCCAGTTTGGATTATCTGGGAGTACTTAGCATCTTAGTAGACAGTGAATTTGAATGTTTAGACATTGTGAATGTAATAATAATAGTAATAATTTATATCTGTGGAATGATAATATCATATCATATTTATAGCCTTCGGCTTCACTGGCATCAACATTACACTTGGTGTGGACTACTGTGGACTACTGTGGTCTTATGTAAATGTGTTCGGTCACGGATGACTGCACATCAGGCTGTCCTTTTACAGTGGGCCTGGCATAGATTCACTGCCTACTTGTGTGTATTCAACCAGTTCATACCCATGGTCACGCTTGAATAAACAGTCACCAGAGAAAGACAGAAGCAGTTATAAATGAACATGGCAATTTTTTAAACCTTGTGTTATTATTTAAATATATATGTATATATACCAAACCAGGGCTGACTAACACAGGAAGAATCTGAACACTATCTACTGGACTGGTTGGTGGACAGTGGGCCATGTCAGAATAGTTCAAATGTACTCTGTAAGTAGCTACCAGCTGTCTTAATATAAATACACAGTCATTTTGCCCCAGGCAGTTCATGATAATTATTTCTGTGCTTGATGCCTATGGTGCAGTTTTTTTCTGAACCGTCAATTGCTTGATAGATTACCATGAAGAATATTGATTGCTGACTCACTGAGTAAATGTACCAAGACAAAATAATAGTGTGATCAAACACCGTCAGGTGTCTTGATGTTAAGCTGCCCATTGAGTGGACAGTCCACCTCACTCATGCGAGGACCAGGCCAACATAGCTGATCTCTGCAGTGCTAGTGACATTGTAAAACAGTGGCTGTTAAGTTTTAAAGTAATAACATATTTTCTTGACATTCTATTTTGATGGTTTTCATTTTTAAACATGATTTGTCTTTTTTAGAATCCAGGAGGCTTTGTTTATTTTTAAGTGTAGTTTTGTTATTGATATAAATGTAAGCGAGGTTTGACTGTAAATTGTTGTTGATTGA
Organism: Escarpia spicata; assembly: GCA_963995525.1. Lineage (NCBI taxonomy): Eukaryota > Metazoa > Annelida > Polychaeta > Sabellida > Siboglinidae > Escarpia > Escarpia spicata. Next base: position 51,472,143 of record OZ023210.1, on the reverse strand, counting down.
CTGTTGATTGTAATTGTTAGCATAAATTCTCCTGCTCATTTGCAGTTATTACTGATATGCATGTAATTTTCTTTAATAAAAAGCGTGGTTGTATTCAACCTATGGACTGTAACAGTCGACTCTTAATTGTAGCATTGCAGCTTATATTTTTGAATCATAATAATTATAATTGATTTATCGAAGCACCATTACCAAAACAATAATAATTGTAATTGATTTTTCTAATTGACAATTGTAATTTGATAGTTTAATTGACACCAACTATGCATGATGCAAACATATTAACTGTGTAGACATGCACAATGGCAGGTTTCCAGCAGACAAGGAAACATCAACCACAGAATGTTATAAATCTGTCTCTGCTTTCTAACAGTAGATCATTGTAGTGATATCCTTGAATGAGGGTGCTTGTCTGAGCTGAAGTGATCTAACTCACTCCAGTCTGTGATGTAACTAGCTGTCAGATGCTGGTGACATGACCTTGTTCTGAATACAAGCCTGTTTTATGATACATACAAGTAGGACTTTAGTTCTGACCGGATTTATGTTGTCCTTGGCGTGTTCATTGACTGGTGGAGGCCACCTGCGAGACACTAGCCACAGGAGCCAGAGTCGGCTCATGAACCATCTGTCTTCTATTTCCAGTCATCTGCTTCTTGCAGTATCTCTATTATGCCTGCCTGTACAAGAATCTGCCAGCAACTCTGTTTATTAATAGCTTGACAATCCTCGATCTTTCACGCTCTATATTTAAACAGAAACTTGTAGATTCCAACCTGCTATATATACATGTATGCACATCGTAGCTGTATTCCACATACACCTGTATATATATATAGGATGCATCAAAATGTTTTCTATTCTGCTTCATTTTGAGTTTCAAGTATGAACCTACAGCAGCCACCAGGTACAGAACATCCTGGGATATAGCAGCATCAAATAAATGTATAGATTTTGATCATCAGTTCTGATCAAAGCAACATTGAAAGCGAGTTCAACATGAGGCCCTTCATCAGTCCCGAGACAAACATACACAGGCGTGATTCATGTGACTGTGTTTCATGAATGTCGCTCTCTAGTTTCCAGGCTTCCCTGTAGGTGGATGTTGATCAAATGGGATTGTTTGCAGCCGTATTTTCTATCCTGGTTCTGTGTGATCTGAGATTGAAGAATTATAAGTATAACTGTGCTGAGACACATGCAATATACGACTAACTGTGAGTCTACTTTATGTACATTGATTGCGCATTATACAGTGATTCTGCATTAAACTGAGATTCTCCATTATACACTGTAATTGTGCATTAAGTCATGTGCAGAAGCAGACAGATGATTCATCAACATGAAACCACCATAATGGCTGTGTTTGACATTAAAGTCTGTGGCTTTACATGTCGCAAATAGATGAGTTGTAACATTGCCAGTAGCCAACATTTAACAGGTGCAGCAAAGTGTTGCTTGAACCATCATTGAACCAAGATTAATTTTAAATTGATACAATGGAGCCTCATTATGAGGTGGCATTTGGACTCGTAGAATGGGCCGTGTTATAACCAGACTTGTGACACTGACAGGGACATGGTTGCAGAAACCACTGACAGAACCTGGCATGTGTAGACTAATGAACATGGTGCCATTCTGCTATTTCACATGATCCACTGTTACGTGTGCAGATTATCTTACACTAGTCTTTCCGTGCTACTTTGCATTTAGATTCACAAATGTTGTGGTGCATTGAGTACAGTGAAACATGTGGTGCATCTACCTCATTAGTTTTGCCGCCAGTCAGCTGCAATTAGCATCTGAAATGGTTTCTGTTTGAATAAGTTTTAGAATTCTGCTATTTTTTTTCTTTTGCAAGTCACGTCCTTAACTACACAACACGACAATGTTCTATATTGTATATAGCAGTCTGGCGATTACACATCATTTAGCGACGTTGCAAAGATTAATGCTGCTATCAGCTACTGAATAGTATACACGTGAGGGCATGAGCTGAGCTCTGGGGACAGAGCACAATTAGTTACATAACGTCGATGTTCTGTAACTTCCTGTTTAGTGCTGGTGTTTATGTGAAATGTGATATCATATTGTGATACAGTTGTTGTTGTAGGAAAGGTGGGAGGCAGAGCCCATGGCGACAACTCATCCCAGGGCTTCATGTTGTTGTTGTTGTTGTTGCAGGGAAGATGAGAGGCAGTGCCTATGGTGACAACTCATCCCAGGGCTTCATGTAATTGTTGTTGCAGGGAAGATGGGAGGCAGTGACTATGGTGACAACCCATCCCAGGGCTTCATGTAATTGTTGTTGCAGGGAAGATGAGAGGCAGAGCCTCTGGCGACAACTCATCCCTGGGCTTCATGTTGTTGTTGTTGCAGGGAAGATGATAGGCAGTGCCTATAGTGACAACTCATCCCAGGGCTTCATGTAATTGTTGTTGCAGGGAAGATGGGAGGCAGTGCCTATGGTGACAACTCATCCCAGGGCTTCATGTAATTGTTGTTGTTGGAGGAAAGATGAGAGGCAGTGCCTATGGTGACAACTCATCCCTGGGCTTCATGTTGTTGTTGTTGTTGCAGGGAAGATGGGAGGCAGTGCCTATGGTGACAGCTCATCCCAGAGTTTCATGTTGTTGTTGTTATTGCAGGGAAGATGGGAGGCAGTGCCTATGGTGACAACCCAACCCAGGGTTTCATGCAGGAGGGACAGATGCCCGGGGGAATGAACTACCAGCCTCAGGGTAACAGCGCACTGCAGATGGTGGGTAGACTGCAGGTATTTACCTAACACGCAGGTGATGGGTGTACTGTTTTATTTACAAACGTGGTGTGTGTGTTTATCATGTAAATATCAGCACCAACGAAGGGACTAAGTGGTTTATGTGTCACACAAGAGCCATCAATCAGTCGTAGATACTGTAGCAAGTGAGTAACAAATTGTTAGGATGTTAGAAAGTAGTAGGTCTAGTTTTGTTGTGCATCTGTTGACTTCATGTTCTTTATTGACTCAATCTTAGTTTATGCCACTCTTTGGTGATGTATCAACAAAAGCCACTGTGTTTGAGGTGTAGATATACTTGCACATATGGTATAACTTGTTCCGTTGATAGCATAACATATTAGTCATTTATTAATATGGTATGTTTATAAAAACAATTTGTATCCAATGTACATTGAACATATGCATGTGGACTGTGATTTGCATAGTGAGCATTATTGTAGTAAGTACTCACAACTTGTGGTTTAATCAGCTATAATGACTAGTGATATCAAATAATAGTTTGTTATTCATCAACCAGGGATTGATGTAGACTGAAGTAAACAGTAACCCGAAACCTTACTCTGCGCATCATGTAGACATAAATAAACAATAACCCGAAACCTTACTGTGCACATTATGTAGACAGAAATAAACAATAACCAGAAACCTTACTGTGCACATTATGTAGACAGAAATAAACAATAACCAGAAACCTTACTCTGCACATTATGTAGACAGAAATAAACATAACCCGAAACCTTACTGTGCACATTATGTAGACAGAAATAAACAATAACCAGAAACCTTACTATGCACATTATATAGACAGAAATAAACAATAACCAGAAACCTTACTCTGCACATTATGTAGACAGAAATAAACAATAACCAGAAACCTTACTCTGCACATTATGTAGACAGAAATAAACAATAACCAGAAACCTTACTCTGCACATTATGTAGACAGAAATAAACATAACCCGAAACTTTACTCTGCACATTATGTAGACAGAAATAACCAGAAACCTTACTCTGCACATTATGTAGACAAAATAAACAATAACCAGAAACCTTACTGTGCACATTATGTAGACAGAAATAAACAATAACCAGAAACCTTACTCTGCACATTATGTAGACAAAATAAACAATAACCAGAAACCTTACTCTGCACATTATGTAGACAGAAATAAACAATAACCAGAAACCTTACTCTGCACATTATGTAGACAGAAATAAACAATAACCCGAAACCTTACTCTGCACATTATGTAGACAGAAATAAACAATAACCAGAAACCTTACTGTGCACATTATGTAGACAGAAATAAACAATAACCAGAAACCTTACTCTGAACATTATGTAGACAGAAATAAACATAACCCGAAACTTTACTCTGCACATTATGTAGACAGAAATAACCAGAAACCTTACTCTGCACATTATGTAGACAAAATAAACAATAACCAGAAACCTTACTCTGCACATTATGTAGATAGAAATAAACAATAACCTGAAACCTTACTGTGCACATTATGTAGACAGAAATAAACAATAACCAGAAACCTTACTCTGCACATTATGTAGACAGAAATAAACATAACCCGAAATCTTACTGTGCACATTATGTAGACAGAAATAAACAATAACCAGAAACCTTACTGTGCACATTATGTAGACAGAAATAAACAATAACCAGAAACCTTACTGTGCACATTATGTAGACAGAAATAAACAATAACCAGAAACCTTACTGTGCACATTATGTAGACAGAAATAAACAATAACCAGAAACCTTACTCTGAACATTATGTAGACAGAAATAAACATAACCCGAAACTTTACTCTGCACATTATGTAGACAAATAAACAATAACCTGAAACCTTACTGTGCACATTATGTAGACAGAAATAACCAGAAACCTTACTCTGCACATTATGTAGACAAAATAAACAATAACCAGAAACCTTACTCTGCACATTATGTAGATAGAAATAAACAATAACCTGAAACCTTACTGTGCACATTATGTAGACAGAAATAAACAATAACCAGAAACCTTACTGTGCACATTATGTAGACAGAAATAAACATAACCCGAAACCTTACTGTGCACATTATGTAGACAGAAATAAACAATAACCAGAAACCTTACTGTGCACATTATGTAGACAGAAATAAACAATAACCAGAAACCTTACTGTGCACATTATGTAGACAGAAATAAACAATAACCAGAAACCTTACTGTGCACATTATGTAGACAGAAATAAACAATAACCAGAAACCTTACTCTGAACATTATGTAGACAGAAATAAACATAACCCGAAACTTTACTCTGCACATTATGTAGACAAATAAACAATAACCTGAAACCTTACTGTGCACATTATGTAGACAGAAATAAACAATAACCAGAAACCTTACTCTGCACATTATGTAGACAGAAATAAACATAACCCGAAATCTTACTGTGCACATTATGTAGACAGAAATAAACAATAACCAGAAACCTTACTGTGCACATTATGTAGACAGAAATAAACAATAACCAGAAACCTTACTCTGCACATTATGTAGACAAAATAAACAATAACCAGAAACCTTACTGTGCACATTATGTAGACAGAAATAAACATAACCCGAAACCTTACTGTGCACATTATGTAGACAGAAATAAACAATAACCAGAAACCTTACTGTGCACATTATGTAGACAGAAATAAACAATAACCAGAAACCTTACTCTGCACATTATGTAGACAGAAATAAACATAACCCGAAACCTTACTGTGCACATTATGTAGACAGAAATAAACAATAACCAGAAACCTTACTGTGCACATTATGTAGACAGAAATAAACAATAACCAGAAACCTTACTCTGCACATTATGTAGACATAAATAAACAATAACCAGAAACCTTACTCTGCACATTATGTAGACAGAAATAAACAATAACCAGAAACCTTACTCTGCACATTATGTAGACAGAAATAAACAATAACCTGAAACCTTACTGTGCACATTATGTAGACAGAAATAAACCAAAACACGAAATCTTACTCTGCACATAATTTAACCCATTGCAAATCAAGTTCATTGATCTGATGTCCAAATATATAAATATATAGCTGGTTGTTTAAATATCAAGAGTGTGAATAGGTTTAAATTTTAATAAATAGTGCAGTCTGTTTAGTATGCACACTTCTGTTAAATATTTGACATTGTTCTTTTGATCAGATACTTATTTAACAACATTTGCCTTTTAGGTAAAATTAATTAAAATATATATAGTACATAGCATATACTCTATGAATACAACATTGTAAGACATGCAAACTTGCACTTTTTTAACACTATTTGCCAGTTTAACATTTCTTTACATATAATGTTAGCATCTGCTTAGAACCAATCAAACAATGTGAAGTGAGTAGAGCTGAAGCTTGTGTGAGCAGTGTCAGTGTGTGTAGCTGCACTGTGTACATTATATTACATTCATAAGCTTGTGTGAGCAGTGTCAGTGTGTGTAGCTGCACTGTGTACATTCATAAGCTTGTGTGAGCAGTGTCAGTGTGTGTAGCTGCACTGTGTACATCCATAAGCTTGTGTGAGCAGTGTCAGTGTGTGTAGCTGCACTGTGTACATTCATAAGCTTGTGTGAGCAGTGTCAGTGTGTGTAGCTGCACTGTGTACATTCATAAGCTTGTGTGAGCAGTGTCAGTGCGTGTAGCTGCACTGTGTACATTCATAAGCTTGTGTGAGCAGTGTCAGTGTGTGTAGCTGCACTGTGTACATTCATAAGTTTGTGTGAGCAGTGTCAGTGTGTGTAGCTGCACTGTGTACATTCATAAGTTTGTGTGAGCAGTGTCAGTGTGTGTAGCTGCCCTGTGTACATTCATAAGCTTGTGTGAGCAGTGTCAGTGTGTGTACCTGCACTGCGTACATTCATAAGCTTGTGTGAGCAGTGTCAGTGTGTGTCACTGCACTGTGTACATTCATAAGCTTGTGTGAGCAGTGTCTGTGTGTGTAGCTGCATTGTGTACATCCATAAGCTTGTGTGAGCAGTGTCAGTGTGTGTAGCTGCACTGTGTACATTCATAAGCTTGTGTGAGCAGTGTCAGTGTGTGTAGCTGCATTGTGTACATCCATAAGCTTGTGTGAGCAGTGTCAGTGTGTGTAGCTGCACTGTGTACATTCATAAGCTTGTGTGAGCAGTGTCAGTGTGTGTAGCTGCACTGTGTACAATCATAAGCTTGTGTGAGCAGTGTCAGTGTGTGTAGCTGCACTGTGTACATTCATAAGCTTGTGTGAGCAGTGTCAGTGTGTGTAGCTGCACTGTGTACATTCATAAGCTTGTGTGAGCAGTGTCAGTGTGTGTAGCTGCATTGTGTACATCCATAAGCTTGTGTGAGCAGTGTCAGTGTGTGTAGCTGCACTGTGTACATTCATAAGCTTGTGTGAGCAGTGTCAGTGTGTGTAGCTGCACTGTGTACATTCATAAGCTTGTGTGAGCAGTGTCAGTGTGTGTAGCTGCACTGTGTACATTCATAAGCTTGTGTGAGCAGTGTCAGTGTGTGTAGCTGCACTGTGTACATCCATAAGCTTGTGTGAGCAGTGTCAGTGTGTGTAGCTGCACTGTGTACATTCATAAGCTTGTGTGAGCAGTGTCAGTGTGTGTAGCTGCACTGTGTACATTCATAAGCTTGTGTGAGCAGTGTCAGTGTGTGTAGCTGCACTGTGTACATTCATAAGCTTGTGTGAGCAGTGTCAGTGTGTGTAGCTGCATTGTGTATATTCATAAGCTTGTGTGAGCAGTGTCAGTGTGTGTAGCTGCACTGTGTACATTCATAAGCGTGTGTGTCAGTAGCATGACATATTTTATGTGCAATATTAATGCCCCAGAGACCGGCTGAAGTTGGAACATTTGTCAAAAATCAACTACGTCCTCTCAAATGGATCGTTGCATTTATGCCCAGTCACCAGGATTTCTACATAAACCACAGGGCAAATTTAAACTACATCATCACAGTGTCCATGCTGCATTTGAAGCTATATAAACATTATGAAAGATACTGCCTGAAAATTGTATAAAAATTTAGCACAACTACATTTACTGGAACATTTTCTCCACTCAAATGTCTTTCACTCACTCACTCATGTCGGCCATTGGGGTCGAACATTAATGGCTTCAATCATCCATCTCCAGATCCCTCTGTCTGCCATTGCCGTCTTCTGCTTCTCCGTCTCTAGACACACATCTTTCTTTAAGCAGTCGATGTCAGTCGCTGCTTATCTTCCTGCCTTGGTTCTTCCATGTGTCAGTTGCCGCAAGATGGTCTTAGATACCATTTCATCCTTATGTCTGTAGCAGGGTCCGGCAAATCCCAATCGTCTTCTTCTTATTTTATCAGTGGCTTTATACATTCCACTGTATAGTTCTATGTTTGTCAAATGCTGTTGCCAGTGAATGTTAAATGCAGCTCAAAGCATTCTTGTATAATATCCGTCTAGTTGTTTGTCAAGTGTTTCGTCATTGTCCGTGTTTCGCATCCATAGAGTAGCACGGACTGTACTGTTGCTATAAACAGACACTGCTTGATTTTGCGTGGGAGTGTAGATTTCCATATTAGGTTTAGTTGGTTGAGTGCTCTCCACGCCACTGCCTTCCTGGGTTTGACGTCTTTGTCTATTGTGCAGACCCAGGAGCCAAGGTATTTGTAGTCTTCAACCTTCTCTAAAACAGCTCCTTCCCTGGCAACGATGCTGGTGTTTCCTAATTGTTTGAATGCGATGTGTTTGGTTTTTCCAGGATTGATCTTTAAACCAATCCTTAGACATGATGTTTCCACTCGTGTTAGAAGCTCGTGTGCCTGATTGATCACTTCTGATAGTAGCGCATTATCATAAGCAAATTCGAAATTGGTGATCACCTCAGGTTTAACACGTTTACTTTTCCTTCTTGTTATCTGGAATCCAATATTTTTTTAAAGTTTTTTTTATTGATGTTGCATCTTTTGTTAAGTGTTTAATCTAAAAAAACTGGTATTATGTATTTGTAGTATGAGTCGGTTTTTCAAATGACTTAATCGTAGTCACTACTCGAAAACGGCCATAGGCCATATCTCTGTTAGTACTGAACATATCTTAGCCAAATTTGGAGGACTAATTAGTTAAATGAATAGTACATGATATGTGGAATGTGGGCTCATTTGCTTGTGTAGTGCCATGACAATCAACATTTCTAGTGTGATAGAGGGGCATGCATCCTTGAAAATTATTCTGAGCTAACAGCTGTATGCTGTATGTGTGATCATGCAGTTGTCAAGAATCATTAGCTAGAATACTCCTTTGTGCAATAAGGTGGTTTTGGGCAAGGAAGTTTGACTGCAATGACTGTTGTGAGATGGGACTTTAGGTTTGAGATTGTTTCATGACTTCTTGAAAAATGCTCAAACCTGAACAACAGTCACTGAAGTCAGATATCCTTGGCCCAAAACCACCTTATTGCACAAAGGAGTACTCTAGCTAATGAGTCTTGACAGTTGCATGATCACACATACAGTTGTTAGCTCGGAATAATTTTCATGGATGTGAAAATCCATCTCACTTGAAACATTCATTGCCATGGTAATACACAACCAAACATGCCCATATTTCACACATCATATACCATTCATTTTTTCTAATCAGTGCTCCAAATCTGGTTATATGTTCAATATTAAAAGAGATATGACATATTGGTTATATGGGCATTTTCGAGTAGTGGCTACCCTTAATAGTGCTTATAATCAGGAGGTAATGTCCCTCCTTTCTTAATATCATAATTATTAATGTCATTTGACATCTCAATAGTAACTATAGTATTTATTTATTATTGTTTTTTTAGTATGTTATTTTGTCATATTCTATTTATATCTGTATCATGTATTTGTTTGTCTGTCCACAATGGAGACAAGTGTTGGCACTTTCTTGTGTCATCCTTTATATTTAATGTACCTGGTATTTATATGTTATGTTACGTACAAGCTAACATTTTATATTGAATAAATCATCAAGTTCCTCTTCTCTTCCATCGATAGCTCGCCGCAGTGCATAGTCAAGGACTATCAGGAAGAGGTAGGGCACCAGCGTGTCACCCTGTAGCACCCTCGTGGTGACATCAAAAAGCTTAGTTTCTCCATCCGGTGATTGTACTTTGGCACGTGTTCCTGTACATGTTGGAAACAGCTGTTACTAGTTGTTTGGGGGCATCATAGGCCTCAAGAATCTTCATCATTTTGCCACGTTGAACCGTATCAAATGCTTTTCGGAAGTCTATGAATGTCATAATTGCAGGAAGATGCTTTGCTCTAATTCCTTCAATTAACCTTCTCAGGGTTAGTATATGACCTGCTGTTGTCCTTCCTGTCCGGAATCCATTCTGATTGTCTTTTAGGTAGTGGTCAATTTCAGGACGTATTCTGTTCAGTATCATCCTGTTGAATGTCTGTCACAATGGACCAAACCATCATCCCCGCAGCTCTTTCCATCATTCAGGGCTTTCTTGGCCTTCTCATACTCATCTCTTTCAAAAGGTCCTTCCTTGATGTAGATATTTGTGATTACAGGTTGGATCTCTTCATCCTCATGTCTGGTGGACTGCCTAGTAGTTTGTAGAAGTGATCGTACCAGTTTTCTGCAGTTTTGCCCTTTAGTTTTCCTTCACGAGATGTCTTTCTGCCACTTATCTGGTTTATAAGCTTCCAACTCTCTCCGTGTCGTCCATTAATGTGTGACTTTTCAACTTTAACAATATAGCTGCAGAGTTCTTCCTCCTGCACAATGTTATAGGTTGTCTCCATGTTCTTCTTGGCCTGCTCGTATCTCACTCTGTTGTCAGCTACAGTGTTTTGCTGGTAGACCCTATAGGCCTCTTCAACCTTCTCTCTGGCTGATGTTACTCGTGGATCATCTGAGTATATATATTTTTTTTGTTTCTTACTGACAGGATGTCTTTCAGTGATCCTTAATTTTTTTTATATGACCTGACCATTATAACTTTGTGAATATCGACCATATAGTTGAATCAATTTTTGACCAGCTGTCGACAACATGCACTGATGCAGTACTGATGACCACAGTTACCAGGGCTCGGTATACATGGGATCATGTGATAGGCATATATGTAATTAACACACATCAATCAATTACATTCCTCTGCATTTAATGTAAAAGCGATATTCACCTGATACATTCAAATGAAACAGATAGCTTTGGAATTATAAACAAATTGTGGTTAATGAACACAATTGAGCAGTTAAGATGTCATCATAGATAATTAGGTTTCATTATCTTACAACTGAGTGAATCTGATTGTGTCACTGTAATATAATCCTATTTTATAATAACCATATTAGCTGCAGGAATCATGTCAGGTGTAACACCAGGACACGCTAGGGCACTCCTTACAGCAGTCAACTGACAGAAGGCTGTTTTTTACTTATAGGCAGGCGGGTACATTCATGACTATCTCCTCCTGTTCCCACGGCTTTGTTGCTGTTATATAAACTGCATGAATGGTTCATCAATATGATGGAAAGCCAGAAATAGCGAGTCCACAAAGCCATTTTATTTCTGTCAGTTTTCTCAATTGTGTGTGCCTCGTTGGGCAAGCGGCGGACTCACAGACAGCTTGAGGCACAATATCTTTAACATTCCAGTAGATCTGTCTCGGTCAGTCAATCTTGTGTATGGCTGTGATGTTCTCGGTAGCATTTACAGCTCAGAGCAGGAGGAAATACAGCATAGAAGTTATTTTATATGGACATGTGTTGCATATTCTGGGGTGTTCACTGATTTTATGTAACAACATCTGCGACAGTACATGGAAGTGGCGGCTATAAATGGCATACAGTAAGAACACCAGTTATATTTGGAAACCTCTGGTGTACGCACGTGCGCGCGCATGTACGCACACAGCTGTATAACAGAAGAAAAGCCAGCCGTATTGACCTATAAGAGCCTATTATGATACATACTATCCAGTATTATAAAGAACCATAACATTATTGCCCCTAGATGGTCACTGTTCTGGATGGCACTTTAACCTTCACCCTGGTTCTGTAGTCTACCCGCTGACCTGCCCCTGGCAGTGTTGGGTCTGTGAAGCTGATACTGTACTCTATCACTCTGTTATGTTGAGACAGACACTGGAAGTCCTAGGCCTGTCGTTCAAGCTCCTACAATTACTTTTACCCAGAAAAATAAACCTGTTGTTTTATTCTGCCTACTATCATAAGAGTATTCACACTTTTGTAAGCTGACAATGCAAGTCAAACCATTTGATAATTTGAACAAAACTGTGCACTCATCTATTAAACCAACTGTGCATACTACATAAACTATTCACACATCTGAACATTAAATAATCTGTCTTTTGTCAAGTATTCGCTGTAGCCCACAATAAGTCCTGTGGTATGCAGGTGTGAACAAAGTTAGTCACTTGTTATTCTTGGCCTGTCAAGTTATACCTGACCAACTCAGTTCATGTGTACTTTTCATTCACGGAGTGAGATAGAGTTAGTGAGATTCCAGCCACAAGTGATACTTCCAGTATGACTAAGACACAGCCACCAGATACAGCCGTCTGTGATGTGGTAATCCTTTAAACAGTAAACCATTCATAAACATATTTACTCTTACAGGAGGATTCTATTACCATTATGGCACTTTGCAAATTGCCCATCTGAAATCCTGCTATGCTTGCATAAGATTTAGATGTAGCATTTACTAACTTGGAAAATTGAAATGTATATTTAAATCTACTCAACCAATTCGATTGTTTTGCTCCTCGCATTTCTTAGTAATTTCACAAAAAACAGAGGCATCAAGTAATCCCCAATGATATCATACTATAGTTCGTTTATGCGTACGTGTTAGTTCTAATTTAAAAATTAATAGAAAAAACTGCGAACTTTTCCGTTTTTGGTTTAAACCGGATCCAGTTTTTTGTTTCGATTTTACCTGAGTATGGACATTGAACTTTGTGTGTAATCGCATTCTTGTCTTCTCGTGATCGCGTATTATGGGTGATATTGACCTTTGACCCCACCCTTTGGTGCTGTTGATGTTATTGAGACAGAACTGGGGAATTTGTCATGGATGCAACACACAATTGGGATCACTCGGTGGACAATCACATAACAAATCATTAATATGCAGCATGCTGCATGGCTATAGAGATCCTGGACAAATACAACTGCCCAGTATGCCATATTAACTTGGAGAACTAGTGGTACTAAGCACACTAGTCCAATCTCCTGTAAAGAAAAGCATATATTCAGTAAACAAAAACAGGTATCATTGTAGTGTTAGGAATAAATAATTATGGAGTGTTCATAATCAGTAAATATTAAATAATGTTTCATGTGTGATCTGCAGCATTTCACAAGTAGAAAGGCAGCAAGAAATGTGCTACTACAGCTGCATCTCTATATGTTGATGGGTCAGTTAGAGGTTGTTCCGGAGGAGGGAGGGGGTGGGTTGATACAGCATGCAGACATTGGTAGAATATGCTCTTTTTCAAAACAGTTTTTTAAAAATTTCTTTACAGGGTGTTCATTGTTGTTACATGAATTTAAAATTGTTCAATTTCATTACAGTGATGCCTGGTCTTAGTCAATATTATAGACTGATTTGAATTCTGCTGATCAGTAAAGCATCAGTGAAGCACATTTATATATTTTTTTGTTTTCAGTATACAAATTCATGTCAGTGTCTGCCATGTGTAACTACTACACATATTCATGTTTGACATTTTAAGGTTCTGTCTGAGGTTGAATGGTTAAGGTGAATGTTGGAAATTACAAAATGAGGTGTTAGTGTTATGCTAACAGATTATTTTCCTCGCCAAGTATTCAAAGGTTCATAATATGTATGTCTACCTTCTTCTAAAATGAATAATTTATTTTATAAACTTATTTCTGAGTCATCACCATATGCTAAATACTTTTTAAAGCTGTGTTAACATGTCTGGGTTGATACACTGTGGGTATAATATACAAGTGCAGAAGTCAACTTAGTTTTCCATCTCCAAGATGTTATTATTAAACTGTGTATGAAAACAAATGTACATTTAAATGTGCACATTAAAATTTGTTGATAACTTATATGTGGTTGATTGTTATAAATTTGAAATTACCTAGATTGATCAAATGTGGGTCTCCCGCAGACTATGTATCCTCCCTGTGACTGCCTGACCCAGGTGACCGCCTTCTGCCTCCTCATTCCCATTCTTGGGTTGCAGTTTGGCCTCTAACGACATCATAATTCAAGTTACGTATTATGCATTCATATATTGCCGTGGTGAGAATATATACACATATTGGTAAATAAGACAAGAATAGCTGGCATATGTCAGTTGAAAGGTATCACAGGATGTCAATTACATAGACTATAGCCAGGCACCAAGGACCACAACGGAAACAAGTGCAAGGATTTACTTGTGTAATCCTTATATGTGGTGTACTCTAGCTGTATTTATATTTTATGTATTTACACGTTTACATTTTTATATTGAATAAATCGTTGTCACCATCATGGTTGTTATATAAAAATCTTAATTATTTTGCTTAAAATACAATGCAGATCAACAACATTCTGCAGTAATAGTATCAAAATGTGAGTCACAAAACACTGTTTTAATAATTATGATCATCAATATAATACTCCCGTGTTTGACGTGCTGTTGCATGAAATTACGGATGCTCCGTGACTTAGTTACTTGCACGATCAACAGGGGTCTACTGCCAAACCAATGTTACTTGTTATTTCACACCCTCACGTCATCTACTCTCTATATGTATTTAACAATAACATAGCTTATTAACAAGATCCTACGTAACCAAATACATTACATATCAAATATTATGCTCGTTGTCACAGCCTCTGACTGACTCTCTGGCTGATATGGTGACTGGCTTAGAGTTAGAAGTTATTCACCCTCGGGTCAAGTGTAGACGTTTGCAAGTTGCAATTCTTGTTGAATTAATACACGGCTACGTGTTCTTGTTGCTAACTGCGATAGTGTAATATGTACCTTCGTACAACCACTTTGGAATCTTCATCTTGATGCACCAAAGCACGTGTGTTGTTATTGTTTTTGATTGCGTGGGATGCTGATCTTGCGTAAAGCACGTGACCGAAATGGTGTAGGAGGTTGACTAGTGTAACGACAAATCTTTTTTTGATGATTAAAAAACAAGTACACATTTTTTATTAAACCGACTGCACACTAGTTAAACTATTCACACATTACACCTCTGGACCTAAAAGATCCGGATTGGCGATGGGCAAAACAATTGGTTGAGGACCTTTAATTCTTCGAAGTTTTAATCAGCAGAAATGTCAGCACATTTGTGATTTTTAAAATAAATTAATAAATGTATTGCATTAATAATCATTGTTACTACTAACAATTACATTAATTTTAAGGTTTCAAATTGCATGAGAAGGCATTAATAGAAAATTTGAACAGCAAATTTATTTACAAGTAATCTTTTTGATAACTAAATATGTGTGTGCGTGTTAGCTTCTATTGAATTGTCAATCCGTAGCTGTGTGACTAATACAAATGACAGTTAAACTCATAAAAAAAATCATATTTACCCATACAACATTGTATATGAGAATTTTTGGCTAATCCACTATTTTAATAGGTAAGAAGTTTTATTGTGACAACTAAAATAAATTATGATGAGGTTGAATGCTATTGGATGCAGTTGGGGTAGCAGTAATAGCTGATGTCTGTCATGTGGATGTCATTGAGCAAGGAAAAACGGGGATCAGAATCACAAGCTGCGTATACTTTCTTCTTTCTTTTCAAGATAGGTTCAATATTAGAGGGAAAGTCAAGACATTAACTGGTGCATGACAACAAATAAAATAAGAGATTTCTGTGAGATCTCTATGTGTACTTCCATTCCATTCATCTCATTGTTCACAATGAATTTCCCTCTCTGTGCTGCAGGATCACATGCCCGGGATGCCACCTGCATACCAAGGTCAAGGTTACTGCAAGTCACCAGGTCAAGGTCACGGCGGAGACCAACGACAGCTGTACCAGCAGCAGATGTACAGCATGCGAGCTGCAGGGTACATGCCACAGTTGGGTGGGTTGCCACGACAACCGTACCCCGCCGGTGGGCAGTATGGGTTGTCGGAAGCGCCCCCTAGGTACCCGAGCGCTAGTGCGATGTGTCGTCCGAGTGTAGCGGCGGCAGCTGTAGCAGCGGCCGCGGGAGGAAGTGACTCCAGCTATGGCGTCAGTGGCCTGCCTGCGCCTGTGCACCATCATCTGCGGAACGCGCGCTCCTCCCAGAATCCCCAGCTCGTGGCTGACAACATCCTGCACATGGCGTCAGCAACGTACCCCTGCAACGGGCCCCAGGTGATCCCCCCGGGAATCAACAAGTTCCACACGCCACGCATGGCCAGTCCCAAACAGATGATGACCCCGGAGGTGCAGATGGCAGTGCGGCAGTCCATGGGGATAACGTCCGGCCAGTTTGAGATGAACCACATGAGTCCGACGTCTGGCAAGGGTAACCCCGCCACCCAGATGTGGCCGAATGCTGATGGATGCTGCAGCGGACCGATGCCCTGCATCCCCCACCAGATGTCACCTCACATGGTGGCGCAGCAGGACAGTTGCTATGGCAATCAGTTCCATTACAGTGCCAAGTCGGGCATGATGTCACCCGATGCTGGTCACATGATGTCACCCGATCCCAGTCACATGATGTCGCCCGATGCCGGTCACATGATGTCACCTGATGCTGGTCACATGATGTCACCCGATCCCAGTCATATGATGTCCATCCGCAGTCCAGCTGCGTCCATCCAGAGTGGCCCAAGTGTAGCAAGTACAAGCCCCGGGCCAATGTGTAGTCCAGCGGCGGGGTCACTCTGTAGCCCCCACACTGACAAGTCGCCTGCGTCCATCACATCGCCCGCCTTGAGGTCACCCGCTGGTCAGTCATGCATCCAATCAACCATGATGCATGGTCTGCAGCATGGCTCTCAGCTGCCCATGGGTCAGCAGCCACAACACTACATGCCGACTGACCAGTATGCGATGTTTCCCCCGTACAGCCAGCCCTACCAGCCGTGCAGTCAGCCTGTGTCCAGTGGTCAAAGCTTCGGCGTGCACCAGTCGAACCCGCTACAGTCGCTGCAGAAGCTGGTCATGTTGCCAGAGAGTCAGGTGGTCAATCCCAAGAGTGTGGTCAGTGAGGCGTGTCTGAGTGACCGAGGCGACGGCGCAGGCACTGCCCCACCGCCGGGCAAACGCAAGCGGTGCACCGATGGCGTCCACTGCGGGAGCGAGGACGAGACTGACCCGCTTGGACCACGAACTGACCAAGTTGACCACATGATTGGTCAGCGTGAGTCACTGCCTGATGTGTCGTACTTCCACGACGCTGTCCCTTACAGCATGGTGGATGTGGGCAGGAGACAGGGGGGTGAGTCGCCAATGAAGCCCCCCAGTGCCAGGAAGAAGAGACAGAACAAAAAGGCCAAGAGTGCCCTGGGACAGGATGGTGTTGACACAGTTTCTCTCGCACCTAATTTAAACTGTACCCCAGTGGCAGGCACAGGACAACCTGAGAGCGTGTTCAGTCTCGTACTGGCGCCTCGTAGTGATAGTGAGACACAGCCAGACACACAGACACACATACAAAGTGTCACACAGTTACAAAGTGACGCCCAAACACACATACAGAATGTCACACAGAATCACATAGAGAGTGATACACAAACACATATAGAAAGTGTCATGCAATGTCACAGTGTAGCTGATACCACACACTGTGGGAAGTTACCCGATGGCAATGGCACACGTATAACTCTAGCAAACGATCTCACGAGTACTCGCAGTGACGAAGCTAACTGTCTCATCACGTCAACTGGAAGTTCTGCTTCTTCAAACTGTGTAAAAGGTGACGGGAAAACAAAAAAGTCGCGCAGTAAAAAACATGCCAAATCAAAGCAGCAGTGTCTTACAAACGTTGACTGTTCAAGACCTTGTGTGTCGTCCCCAGCAAAATCAGCAAGTGTCAAGGAAGGCACAGGGATCAGCCCAGGAGAACTTCCCATGGTCAGGGGAATGAAAAGTGTCAACAAGGAACAACATGAGGCCAACTCTGCTTGTACGACTGGAGAGAAACAGGATTGTGACAACTTGAGACTGGATTCAGAACTCGGTGATACAACAAGGAAGTCCCAAGCAGAGAGTTGTGGCAGCATTCCGTTTGGCACTGGTGAGCAGATTAACAACGGTGCAACTATTTCGTATAATTCTTCTGTAGAAGAAACCAGAGTTACAATAAAACAAACAACCGTGTGTTCTTCAACGAAAGACAGTAAAGTAAAAGCAAAGACAGCATCAACCTACACACCTATGGAAGGGGGTAAATTAAACAAGACAGGTGTTTCTGTGGAAGAGGGTAACATGCGAACAAAAGGAAGATTAAATGATAGGAAACTGAAAGTCGTTGCAGTGACAGATTGTGCTGTTGGCTCTGATGACACGACTAAATATACTGCCATGTCACTGATGTCAACAGGTCAAGAACCAACGAGAACACAGTTGTCAGTTAGCACCAGTAAACCACTGTTTGAGTCGCCATCTTGTGTATCCACAGTGAGGATGAGCTCACCTAAACCCATGAGGCCACAGCAGGTCGACCTAACAAAGATTGGCAAGGATACCAGTGGCAGACTACCAAAGACCAGCTCAAGACGGTCACCTAAAGTGACTCGTGTAGAAGACACAACCAAGTGTGACAACTTGGTGAGTTGCAACAATGGCGATCTGTCCCGCAGTAATGCTTTAACCAAACCCAAGTCTAGAACTGTGCAGCAGAAGTTTGAACACAATTCACCGCATTGTGAAGAGTCAAAGTTTGAGTGTTCGACCAGAGGAGAAATTGACCAGAAAGCAGAAACACTGTGTGTTATGGGAACACCACAACCTGCTACACCTCATAAACATGATTCTGGTGGTCCCTTACATACAGATGAGAAACATTTGCTGGGGAGTGATAAGTTTATCAAGAACAATGGTCTGTTTACGGATACGTCAAACTGTAAGACTTCAGTTCAGAGGACAAAAAGGAAACGCAGGAAAAACACTGAAAAGCAAACTGCCGGAGTGAAGACGAACCACCAGGGTACAACAACAAGGCACAAACCAGAATCTCCAGGTTGTGTGGCGCCTACAAACCAAACTAAGGATGTTACAACTAACACAGCTGAAGAGACAGCAGTCAGTGATGAAGATGACGTGATACTTGTGAAAAGGGAATCTGCAAAGAAGGTTTACGGTAGATCTCCAGACAAGAAGAATTTGGTGAGCTCTGGCATACGTGTATCAACATCGCCAGATGAAAAGATGTTGCCATATGATGAAAAGGAGTTGTCATCAGACGAAAAGGTGTTGCCATCAAATGAAAAGCTGTTGCCATCAGATGAAAAGCTGTTGCCATCAGATGAAAAGCTGTTGCCATCAGATGAAAAGCTGTTGCCATCAGATGATAAGCTGTTGCCGTCAGACAAAAAGGTGTTGCCAACACATGATAAGGTGTTGATATCAGATGAAAAGCTGTTGCCGTCAGACAAAAAGATGTTGCAGCCAGATGAAAAGCTGTTGCCATCAGATGAGATAAGTTCCTCCAATGACTGTGTTGCTGAAGCAAATTATGAGGAAACAAAGAAGACGTCATCTGATGTTACACCATCTGTTGATGAATCGCTCCAGACCAGCGGGCGTGGCAAGAGGAAGCGTGTGCCAAACCGTTACTTCAACTTCGGCGGCGAGGTTGTCTGGTGGGAAGTCCCGTCTGCGTTTAAACGCAAACGACTGCACAAACCTATCGCCGACAACAACAGTGGCAAGAATATGAACCACAAGAAACCTTGTGTCACAAAGACTGCTGAGAACTCGGTGGAGAAACTACGCAGGCAGAAGGCAGAAATTGTGAACCAGTTGCTGCAGACACAGAGTGTTGGCAAGCGAACAAAGAACGGCGCGTTGAAGGCACTGACAGCAAGGACTGTCGACAATCTGTGTTTGGACGACGAGCTTCCACTGAGTGTCTTGTGCAAGAAGAAGCCAGTGGCCACTGTGCTGCCTCTGACCAGCGTCCATACTGACCCCTCACCCAGGAAGTGTCTCAGACAGAAACACCTGCGACAACCGGACGAGAAAGTCACGCGGCATGACCCTCCGACACGACAGAGACTCAATGCGAAACAAATATCGCAAGATGAGCCTCCGACATGTATTGACATAGTGACACTGGTGTCAGAGGAGCCGCTGGAGCAGGACAGCGGACAGACGGACATGAGCGAGAAGGAGCTCGAGGTAGAGGAAGTGGAGGAGGAAGAGTATGTGTTGTGTCCTGACACGTGTCAGACTCTTGACCTGTTTGTCCCTGATGCCCTCGACGCAGCCAGTGACGACAAGAGGAGCGAGATGGAGATCATCGACTGTGACTCGGACAGCGAGAGGCCTGACATGGACACGCTACTTGATGACACTGCGGCATTCAGTGACGACTCCGCGTCACCGTCACACCTCCATACGCTGCTCACGGGGAAATCCACCGACGCCATCTACATCATTAGTAGCAGTGAGGATGAGAGGGAACCTACTGACACAGAGACAGCTACAGACGAGCATAAATCATCGCAGGAGACTCATGTGGTTCATCGGAAAGAGGACAAAGTGATTTCTAGAGACGATCCTACAAGTGGTGACACTGGACAGACTCCCAAAGGCAGGCCAACAAATACTGTGACATCTCGGTGTAAAGATCAGCGTCCACGTGGTGCCAAGCCACGGGGGCAAAGAAAGAAGTCAAAGCAAAGGACATGCTTTGACTATGATGATGACTCCGCAGACGAACGGCTCAAGAACCACCTAACAAAGGCCTTCAGCGGCTCACAGAAAGGAAGCAAAGCAATGAACAAGGACAGAGGTAGTTCGGGAGGTCATGTGGGGCCATATGTACGTCTGAAAGGGTGCAAGGAGACGCCCATCTTGTGTGAGGTTGTCAGTCTCGTGAATGACGACATGGAGAAGATGAGCAAGCCTCACCCTGGGAGGTCCAACCAGGGCCACAAACACAGCGCACCCGCCGCCAAATTGTCCTTCAAACTCATCGACTCAGAACCATTCACATGTGTCTTCTGTGGCAAGGGGAGTTGTTACCACAATCTCAGCGACTTGTTCGGACCGTACCACCCAGAGGGCACCACTGATGACTCGACAGCCAGGAGGAGGGGGTCGAGGGAGAGTGTGTTGAGGGTGGGGTCCATCGGTGAAGATGCCCTGCCCCAGGAGATGTGGCTCCACGAGGACTGTGCCGTGTGGGCCAGTGGTGTTTACCTCATCGGTTCCAAGCTCCACGGACTGGATGAGGCGGTCACTGCCGCACAACAAACTGTATGTCCACTCTCATTGTCTAGTCTTGTCTAATGTAGACTTGTCATGTCCACGCTCTTATTGTCCACTCTCATCATAGACATGTCATGTCCACTCTCTTATTGTCCACTCTCATCTTAGACATGTCATGTCCACTCTCTTATTGTCCACTGTCATCTTAGACATGTCATGTCCACTCTCTTATTGTCCATGCTCATCTTAGACATGTCATGTCCACTCTCTCATTGTCCACTCTCATCATAGACATGTCATGTCCACTCTCTTATTGTCCACGCTCATCTTAGACATGTCATGTCCACTCTCTTATTGTCCACACTCATCTTAGACATGTCATGTCCACTCTCTTATTGTCCACTCTCATCTTAGACATGTCATGTCCACTCTCTTATTGTCCACTCTCATCTTAGACATGTCATGTCCATTCTATTATTGTCCACTCTCTCCTTAGACATGTCATGTCCACTCTCTTATTGTCCACTGTCATCTTAGACATGTCATGTCCATTCTATTATTGTCCACTCTCTCCTTAGACATGTCATGTCCACTCTCTTATTGTCCACTCTCTCCTTAAACCTTTCATATCCACTCTCTTATTGTCCACTCCCGTCCTAGACAGATATCCCACATTCTCTTGGTTGAAATATCTTTTTGACACAAAATTCTGCATAAATCCATATTAGATATTTTGTTGGTTAACTGGCCTTTACTGTAATGGATTCCTATTCTGTTCGAGTGTCTCCACCTGCCAGGCTACTATATATTCTTACATCAGATCTGCTGCATTATGTCAGACAGCATTAAAAGTATTTCTGTTTGATTCTATAACTTTATCATCTAATTTAAGTGACATATACCAGAAGATACATATTTTTTCACAATGTTTTGCAATTGAAACAGATCCATATTAAAGCAGGAAGCGATTGTGTTCCTGAAAATGTCTTTAAAAAAATCCATAATGCATACTAGAAGTCTGTATAATGTCATTTTTCGAACAGATACACATTCAGATATGTTATCATAAATCATGTTATGTGTAGAAACTATATCCATCGTAATGACAAAGTTGGTATTCAGGTACAGATAATGGTCAAGTTATATTAAAAAATTGTGATGTCTGTATTCACTGATATGTAGTATCTACAAGTGTCTGTCCTGTGTGTACATTCTCAGATGTGTAGTGCCTGCAAATACTTAACCTGTTTGTCTGAGTTCACAGGTGTATAGTGCCTGCAAGTGTGTAACCTGTATATCTTAGTTCACAGATGTGTAGTGCCTGTGTCTGACCTGTGTCTCTGTTCTCAGATGTGTAGTGCCTGTGTCTGACCTGTGTCTCTGTTCTCAGATGTGTAGTACCTGTGTCTAACCTGTGTCTCTGTTCATAGATGTGTAGTGCCTGTGTCTCTGTTCATAGGTGTGTAGTGCCTGTGTCTAACCTGTGTGTTTCTGTGTTCATGGATGTGTAGTGTGCCCAAGTGTGAAACTGTTCACACATGTGTAGTGCCTGTGTGCCTGTGTCTAACCTGTGTGTCTGTGTTGACAGATGTATAGTGCCTGTGTTTAACCTGTGTCTTTGTGTTGACAGATGTGTAGTGCCTGCAAGTGCCCCGGAGCGACCCTGGGCTGCTACAGCAAGGGCTGCAGCCTCAAATACCACTACCTCTGTGCCCTCGACAAAGGTAAGTTTCTCTGCCCATTTATCTCACCAGAGTCTGATGGAGAGTAGTGGTCAATGTAGGAGAGATGTCCATAACAGCAGCAACCATTTGCCCATTGGTGTCCGACTATCTGTTCTATTGGCACATGTGAACCCTTACACAGCATTTCTCTAATAATGAGTAAATGAAATAAATCCACAAGATGCATGTCTGTACAAGTCCATGGAGTCATGACCACCCTGTACATGAGACAAGGAGAGTAAGACGGCATGTTGATGGGACATCAACAAGACCCGAGACAAGGAGAGTAAGATGGCATGTCGATGGGACATCAACAAGACCTGAGACAAGGAGAGTAAGATGGCATGTTGATGGGACATCAACAAGACCTGAGACAAGGAGAGTAAGACGGCATGTCGATGAGACATCAACAAGACCTGAGGCAAGGAGAGTAAGATGGCATGTCGATGGGACATCAACAAGACCTGAGACAAGGAGAGTAAGATGGCATGTTGATGGGACATCAACAAGACCTGAGGCAAGGAGAGCAAGACGGCATGTCGATGAGACATCAACAAGACCTGAGGCAAGGAGAGTAAGACGGCATGTCGATGAGACATCAACAAGACCTGAGACAAGGAGAGTAAGATGGCATGTCGATGAGACATCAACAAGACCTGAGGCAAGGAGAGTAAGATGGCATGTCGATGGGACATCAACAAGACCTGAGACAAGGAGAGTAAGATGGCATGTCGATGGGACATCAACAAGACCTGAGACAAGGAGAGTAAGACGGCATGTCGATGGGACATCAACAAGACCTGAGGCAAGGAGAGTAAGACGGCATGTCGATGAGACATCAACAAGACCTGAGGCAAGGAGTAAGACGGCATGTCGATGGGACATCAAGACAAGGAGAGTAAGACGGCATGTCGATGGGACATCAACAAGATGTCAGACAAGGAGAGCAAGACGGCATGTCGAATTCTCCCACCTTGATGACAATTTTCACCAATATTTCTGTCGGAGTGGATAGAATTGTTGCAGTACTGTTTGTGGTTTCCTGTTCCACAGTTGTTGAGATGTTGATTTTGAGTGTATTGTGTGTTGTTTCAGAGTGTCACTTGGACGAAGAGAATTTCTCCATGCTCTGCCCTAGACACAAGGCATGTATTTTGTCACACACAGTGTTTTTATGTTTGCAGTTCTAGTTCTAGTTGTTTCCAGCGTTTGGCAAAGTTCTATTAACTGACTAGTCTGTATTACTGTGGTTACAATGTAATGGTCTGATGAGGTCTCATTCAACTAGTCAGCCATTTTAAGTTGAATATTCAAATCATATAAGTTGACCGTGCACAACCCTATGTTAATAGTATTAAGTTATTTACACATCTTGCAACTAGCCATTTGAAATCACATTTGATAGTACCACCTGTACTATTATTTTACACAAAACGTCATTACATCTGTATTACTATTTCATTACGTTAAACTTCAGCATGTTGTAAATGCCGACAGATTTGTATGTCTGGAAATTGTTTTGTTTAATATTCAATAGGTACTATATTGTCAGTTGACTGAACTGTACAAAGGACTAATAATTATTGTTACCGCACCATTGTATGAGGAAACTCACTGGCTAGAGGCAGCGTCAAGAAATGAGAAGCAGTATGGGGTCTTATCAACTGCTCTGCCCACTGGTGGATTCTCAGAGCGAGTCAGCCATGTATTATCCAGGAGGATGCACAGTACAATGTTTTAAACCAGTCAGGTAGTTAGTGTGCGTTCTCCTGAATAAAGCAACTGACTTGAAAATCCCTTCTCAGACATTGTTTGTGAGCATTGAGTGGATATCAGTATGGCTAACCTATAATGTGTAATAATAAATGTCTTGTTTGTTCTCCAACAGGACCGGAAGGTAAAGATGGTTGGTCAGAGTACTACTGTCACGTGACCATGGTCAGTCAGGCGGAATCTTCACACAGTGACCACGCCAGGTCAAGCAGAACCATGATCACATGACCACAGCCAGTTGCAGGCAGCCTCAGGAGGTCATGTGATCATGGACAACTTGCCCACATCAAGAGCCATATGAGTGGCTAATCAGGTCAAACTATAATGAGCTAGTTGGGTGGAACCATGGCCATGTGACTGTTTGAGCAGAACCATTCTCTGTGGTGTCATGTCATGTGACCATGACTTGCCGCAGTGACACGTCGCTGGCCTTTGTCTCAGGATTTGTTGTGTAGACTTGCTACGAGTGGGACTAACTATCTTCTCCCATCCCACGGTTCTGCAACATGTCTGCTTTTTTCTTCAAGATGGTGTCACAACAAATTGACTATGTTCAGAGCATGCCACCTTTCTGTTTTTATAAAGAGATTCCATTGTATTGTATTGTTAAATTATGCAAAATTGTAGGTTGAATTAGATGAGGCTCTATTGAGGTTGTGCTACAGTAAAGTTCTCTTACATCGGGTGGTCTCTTATAGTCTTTTTCAGAAGGTTGGTCAAAACTGTACAATATTAGCTGTTTTTTGTAGCTGTGGTGTTTTCTACAAAGACTATCCACAAGAAAGTTGGATTGGCTGTTGTGAAAGTTTTAATATATAATATGATATAATATAAATCTATGACAAACTAGTGGGAACTTCGATGACTAGTAGACATGTGTTTTGTTCTATGCTGACTTGCTGGGAAGTTTGATGTCGGTTAATAAGTGACAATGAACTTATGAGAGTATTACTGTTACATTTTTTTTCAATGTACATAGCTGGATGCGTTTAGTAATAAAAATGAAACAGTGCTACAAATATGATTTTTTGTGAGCAGATTTTGCCATTGGTAAATTGAAGTCAGTGCACAAATGTACATAATATGTACAATGAAGAGGATTGGATACGTATAGGAAGCTAGAGAATATTTTGGAATGTGACATTATTATGGACCATCTCCATTGCCCGACCAGTGCACCTGGATGGGATTGAACCTAAATTAGTTTGAAATATACTTGGAATATATAACTCGCTGTGTCTTCGAATTTGAAATTTCTCTACTTCCACTGACAACTGCCCGAGATGTCAGCTGCCCAAATGGCAAATTAATATGAAACAAAATTAACTGCTTGTTTGAAATGTCTTCATTATTTTGTTGTACATGACAAATGGACTTGAACAAGCTCAATGTTATTGTCAATTTATCACCCAGTTACTGGATTGAAGACACCTAAGCTAAAGGCAACTCTTTGAATAGAATATAAAAGAAATGCATTAATATGATAAAAATCAACTACAGTATTAGTGTTGTTTATGCCGAAAATGATGTAGTGTTAACTGTGGGAAGTCGTTTTTTACAACTTCTAATAATTCTTGATGTGGTATGTATTGATTTCTCCAAATTAGTGTAATTTATGGAAGTGGTTTGTCAAACAAATGACACCAGCCAAGTTTTCCCTCAGCTAGCCACCCCCCCCCCCCCCCAGTAACATTTATCATATTTCTTAATGCTAATTTTGCTAACTGCACTAGGTTTTTAATTTGTTGCCCAGCTTATAGAAAGTGCTGTAATTCAACAGTCTGTTCCTGGCATAATTTCTTTGTCAAATATAATTGTGTTGCTAACTTATGACAACCTGCATATAATATACAATATATACAGTATGTACAAATTTACATGAAACATTACTTTTGTGCATGTGTGTGCTTGGAATGATATTTAAAAAGTACATGTGCAGCTGTCAATGCCAGGGCATCACGAGAAAGACTGTATTTTTGTACAAAGATCAGCAATGTGGGTGTAATTATTTAACCGCTTTGTTCTTTAGCCTTACATGTACTATTCATGTTTTCCGAATCTTCACTTTTTTAATTAACTTTTGCTGTCAATTTTCTCCAGTTCCTGTTTGTTTGTCTTGTGATTTTATGTTTATTTCACAAGATGTTGTAACCTTGAGACTAATGCCCTATTGATATTTTCATTAGCCTCTTCTGAAGCTGAGTTTAACTGTATTTCAGTGTGAAACAAGTTCAGACGATGAGCTCACAACAGAGTATTTTTTACTCAAAATTTCTATAATTCAGATTATTTTCTTTCAAATATCAGTTTCACTGGTATATCAGCAAGAAGGGATGCCTTTAATGACATAACAACGACGATGCTCTGTGTATTGTTGCTAATTCTGAAGTAAGAATATTGTCGCTAACCATGTTTCGACATGGAAGAGGCAAACAAAACCAAGGTGATCTTTAATTCCTCCAAATGTTTAATGTTCATTCATATAATGTGCACATGATTGACTAAATGTATATTTGCAGAAATAAATTGAAATTATAACTATTTGTTGTGTTTATTGCAAGTACTGTTTGCAATACATGTAGGGGGAGGTAGGGCACAATTGCATAGCTAACAAAACAACAGGCAGTACATAGCTAGTGTGCGATGCAACTGTCCAATATTTAGTGTATGCCGTGCACTCTGGATATAACTCAAACCTCCAGGGAGCCAAGGCAATATTTTTAGTTATAAGATGTTCCCCATATTGAGACCTATGTTTTAGTGCCTTATACATTATATCCCCTGGACTGAGAAAAATATTTACTCAAAAATGAACTTCTGCAAGCTTGAGTCGTCTGATCATGATTTTATTAGCTATATGGTTAATTTGTCTCCAACTTGAGACCTCTGCAATCTGGGCATTATGCTGCGTTCCAATCACCTCGTGTATACCGTGAATTCGACTTCGTAACCCCCACTTGACCCATTTGCATAAATTTACACGTGTTAAACTTGAGAAGCCGATGAACTTTCCAATTCGCCAAGTCGTGTTTACGATATAAACAAGCCCATTGGAATGCAGCATTATACTTAAGCGGTTGTGCCCTACAGCAAGGTTGATGAAACAAATTTGTTTGGTGTTTGTGAAAACAGCATAAACTACACATTTTACCAAAAAATACATGTATAGGATGTTAAAACAGTTATGATATACTATACATTATAACTAACTATAAAAATATAAGAGTACAACAAAGGCAAATTTTTTTGTCATAATGCTCACATTTACTGTATAAATACTTGAAATTTTAACAAGATTGCCACCCAGAGAATTAACTCTAGGTGGCAGGTGGACAAGGAAGCCCTTTGGCTTATCGAGAGTCTGATCCTTTTATCTATGTGTATTCCGCCCTTCTGAGGTATGTGTTGATTTTATTTTTAAACATTCACGCTACTAGCACCCACACAATCGGCAGATAATCTGTTCCGTTCATTTACAGTCCTTTGTGAAAATGAGAACTTTCTTATATCTAATCTATACTGCTCCTTTGCTAATGTAGCTTCATGTCCTCTAGTCCTATCTTTCTTAACTGAGAACAAATATTTCTATCAATATTTTCATAACCATTCATTATTTTAAACATTTCTATCTGATCTCCTCTCAATCTCCTGGTCTCTAGTGTTGTTAAGCCGCATTTTTTAGGAGTATTTCATAACTAAGATCCCTCAGTTTTTGTATCATTTTAGTTGCTCTCCTCTGTACTCTTTCTAGCATATCTATGTCCTTCCAGTGGTATGGCCTCCACGCTTGAATACAATATTCTAAATGAGGCCTAACTATTGTTTTGTACAATGGTATTATTAGCTCTTTTTTTTTTCTTATATGTTATGTTTCGCCTAATTAATCCAAGGATTTGATTTCCCTTTGAAGCTGCAATTTTGCAGTGCTCTGAAACCTTCATATCAGCACTAATGGTTAACCATAAGTCCTTTTCTTTTATAGTAGTACTTAGTACAGTACCACGCATTGTATATTCTACCTCTTCGTTCCCATGTCCTGCGTGGAGGCATTTACATTTCCCAAAATTGAACAGCATTTGCCACATTTAAGACCATTTGATCAACTTGTCAAGATCATCTTGTAAATATTGTCTATCTCCATCACTTTTAATCCTTCTAAACACTTTTGTATCATCAGCAAATTTCAACACCTTGCTTGTTATTTCATCATCCAAATCGTTGATATATATTAAGAATAATATAGGTCCTAGTACTGATCCCTGTGGTACCCCACTCAAAACCGATTTCCAGTTTGAAGCCTCCCCATCAACTACTACACGTTGTCTTCTGTCAATCAGCGATTTTTCTATCCAGTTTATTATACCATTTCCTATGCCATGGGCCTTTAGTTTAAGCAGTAATCTTTGATGTTGTACTTTGTCGAAAGCTTTTTGAAAAACTAAGTAGACGATATCTACTGGTGATCCCCCATCTACCCACTTAGTGATGTCTTTAAAAAAACATAACATATTTGTTAAGCATGACCTCGCTTTAAAAACCCATGTTTAACAAGAAAATCCACCATGTTTAATTAATCTTTCTAATAATTTGCAAATCACTGATGTTAAACTCACTGGTCTATAGTTCTCTGACTTGTTTCTCGAACCTTTTTTAAATAAAAGTATGTTTGCCTCTTTCCATTCTAAAGGAACCACTCCCTCTTCTAATGACAAACTGAAAACTGTTGCAAGCGGTACGCTAATGTGTTCTACAGTTTCCAATAGTAGTTTGGGCGGAATACCATCCACTCCAGGTGATTTATTATCCTTCATAGCCCTTATTTTCTTAGCTACCATTTCCGGAGTTACAATTAATTGTTCTAAATAGTCTGAATCTGCCCCCTTGAACTTAGCCTCTGTTACTGGCAGTGAACTAATATCTTTCCTGGTAAACACTGAATTAGAGTACTCATTCAGGTCTTCTGCCATTAAGAATCCCTCTGATATTATATTTCCAGCACTATCTTCTAGAGGACCGACCTTATCTTGAACTTTCTGTTTGCTTCTAACATACGCATACAAACTCTTGCTGTTATGTTTCATATTACCAGCTAATTGTTGTTCATTCTCTTTGAATTTCTATTTTCAGCTGTAGCTTGGCTAAGACAGTCTAAGACGTGCTTCTTTATAACTGTTGTAGTCTGCATCATTTCCAGTACATCTATGTGACTTCCACATCATGTGTTTATACTTAATTTACTTAAACTGCAGGTCATATTTCTCATAGAATGTGTGTCCTCCTTAAATACTAATAATATTATTCAGTGCTGACCCACCATATTGTCTTTTGGGGGTGCTGTGCAATCGTGCCCCTGTATGCTGTTGTACCCGGCGTTCCCCTACCGTGAACAGCCAAGTTAAAGTAATGTGCTGGCAAATTATTAGTTTCTATATGGTCACTAGGCGGCGCCACGTATTACCTATCGGCCACTTGTTGCTGTCATTGACATTGTTTTGGTGGCCTAAGAAACTGGCAAATTCCCATACGTGACGCCGTTGTGACTGTTGCTGGCATGGACCGACCAGGATATACTGGATCTTTAGGAATGTGGTGGGCGGAACTGATAAAAAGTCTCTGCAATGGACAAAATATTAATCACAGCCACTGATGCAATCAAATGATACTCAACTGTGACAATGTCAATGATATGACTTCAAGAAATGTATTTTTTTTAATATTATTAAAATAAAAGGTTCTGCGATAGTTCAGATAGCATTTCCAAATCGGGCAAACATTGGCCAAGCTATTGCATGTTGCTATATTGATCCAATGCCATCATTGCCCCAAAATTGGGATGCATTGGCAGCCAATGTTGGCCCAATGTTCAGACAAGGTTGGGCCAACACTGGCATATCACGCATGCTACTATGTACTGGAAATGTGTACTTAAAACACATTTCATTGGGACGTCCACCGACTGTCAAATATCGAACATTGAGCCAGCATTTGCATGCCACGAGTTTATAGGGTGGTTACTTGGCCAACGCACGCACGCACGCACACACGCACACATGTACATACACACGTACACCTGTATGTACATTATCATTATGTATCGCTAAGCCTATGCCTATGGCTATAGCGTATGCATATGTTCATACATCAGATACTGACGACTTGTTAATGACCAAACGTCAAGTTTAAAATGTAACCGTATTCATGGGATAAGTAACCATATTTGGCGAAATCTAAAACGGTCACCATCCACTGTCAACACATTATGAGTTGGGACAATAATACGTAAGAACGGTAGTTATGAGTCATCGCTCGCCCGCCCGCCTGAACGCGTCAACGGTTACTGATAGGGATCGACGTGACCTAGTTTATGACGTTCGTTCCAGGCCGTCCAAATGAACCAAACTTCCTGTATGCCTGCTGTAAACGTACACATTTTAAACTACATATTGATAGCACATGTTTGCAATAAGATTGTTGGTGTGTATTAGCCGTGGCAGTCTGCGTTGTTCCGGGTCAAGTGTCTGTCACGTGACTGTCAATCAATTCGGGTGAGGGTCGTGGATAGTGCGCTCAGTGCGGATGTTCTCCACTTTCTGCGGGTGTGGTTGGACGGGTAGTCGATTGGAGAGCACGCGTTTGTCAGTCGCTCATTTCGATGCTGCGTCTGTCATAGCAAGTTATTGGAAGTACGCACAAACAACGCAGTGAATAGTTACTTTTGAGCGAAACACCCACGAGCGCCACAAGCTTTTGATTAGGGAGGAGTTGCAAGATTTTATTAGTGGAACTAGAAGCTATTTCAGATCCAACATGGCGGATGCCGACTTCGAAGGCTTCAGTGGAGCCGAGTTGAAATACTTGATCGTCGACAAGGATAGGCTCAATGATCCGTCCATCCAGGCTGCCTGGGCGGCCAAACGGTTGGTCTGGGTTCCGCATGAAACAAATGGCTTCGTGGCGGCTGCCATAAAGAAGGAAAGCGGCGATGAAGTTACCGTCGAAATACAGGAATCCGGCAAAAACATGGTTGTCAATAAGGATGACATTCAAAAGATGAACCCGCCCAAATTTAACAAAGTCGAGGATATGGCAGAATTGACATGCCTCAATGAAGCGTCTGTTCTCCACAACATGAAGGAGCGATACTATTCTGGACTTATTTACGTGAGTATAACTACTATTTGTTCTTTTTAATAGTAACGCACACGTGTGTCACTCGTGACTCAATTCTACCGGCTCGACCCAAGTTCCGTTAACATTTCATTCTGCATCCGGCTTGGCTGTGTCCTGTGTCAATGTACCATGCATTTCATATCATTGAAACTGTTATTGCGTAATTTGTATGCATTTTTGTGTGCAGGTTTTACAACCCAAATGTTCACTTTGTTAAACCTGTCTTGCAGACACGCCCCTATTTGAACTTTGCAAGTTTGTAAACTATCTTATGTAAAGTACTGTCACTTGTCCACTGTGGCACTGATATCTAGAGAATATGTTAAAATATACAACATCCACCATATGTGCCAGAGTCCTGCAATACTGCGTGCTCAAAAGTGGTGACAGCAAGTGATGTTTGCAATCACAATTATTACTAATCATCTTTTTTCAATTAATTTTGTGGTCAGTCTACAATTACGTGATCTGACAAGAAATGCAGTAACATAATATGGATTTCAAAAAGTAGCCATATGTACCAGCATATTGTATACTAATACAGCACATAACATGAATGTGTTAACTGTTATTGGTTGGAATCTAAAAACTATGCTGAACATAAGATCCTATTAACTACCAAATTTACATAAACCCATGAACTCTTACAAGTTGGGTCCTGTGAATTGATCCAAGCAACTCGGCGAAACACACAAAGCAATGCCACTTTTTAGAGCTCCCCCTAATTCTATCCTGTTAACTCTGATAGCACTAATAAGGTATGGCAGTTGTGCTTGAACTGACCTGTTGGAATTCCTGCAGTGGAGGTATCAAGTCAATTATTGGCCATAAATGCAAGGAATCCAGCCATATCTGTTTGTGTAATTGATGCAATTACTTCTAGTTTCCACATGAAATAACTAATCTTACAGTTGTTCACATTATATAACACTAACATGCACATTTTCGAATTGTCCTCTTGATCAGTTCATCTTCTACTTTCCAGAGCAGATTACAAGTAATCCCTTGAATAGCTAGACTCGATTTGTTTGATGGTTAATAACTATTCATCTAATTTACTGAGTAATTGCAATCAAGTTAAGCCATACAAAACATTCAATATAGTTGGGAACTTATCTGTGCACTATTTTCTGATACCTCTTTATTATGCAACAATTCCAATATTTACATAAGAAAAATGAATATATAATAAGTCGAGATATCAGGTCACGCATTCAACATTACTAATGTATTGGTATTTTATAAAAGAAATATGGAGTCCAAGAAATGTGATAACTTCAAAACATACTTAGTAGCAATAATGAATTAATTAAGTATGTTTAACATTTTGTTTTCATATTTCTGCCATACTTGGTATGGAACACTGTACTGTCGTTGTTGGCTTGCACAAATGATATCTGATGACACTGTAGGCAGTGAACCTGACTGTCTTGTCATACTGTGTCTTTCACAGCCGCGAGGGTCTATTCTCAGCCACAGCAGAGATACATTGTACAGTTCACTGCATTTAGATTGCTCTTCTTTAGTGGCTGATGTAGACAGTTGTACAGGCAGTCAATGTCCGGTAAACCGACACTACTGTCGCCCCACACACAACAATAAGTCTATATAAGGTTTGGGGTAACACACGCACCATGTGGAATGGAGTAGATGGATACAGATAATCCTCTCATTATACGGGTAATCATATTATCTTGATCTTGTTAGCACTTCCACAATAATTTCTTGGTCCTGTCTCATGAGTGTTGATAAGTAGATTGACATTTGTTTGGTAAATTTTACTTAAAAACACTGTCCAACAAATTATCTCATGTCAGCCTGATGATGTATGTTTCTAAGGCAACTTAGGTGAACTGTTATGTCCTGATGGGGTCTGACCCTGCAGTGTAAAGAAAACATTTTATTTATGATGAGTCAGTAGAGTCATGGTCCCAATAACTTAGATCTGTCACATACATAAGTCATACAGTGGTGACAGTCAGATTTTGTAGTGTATGTATTATTAAACTTTACATTACTTCCTATATGTATATGAAGATATAACTTGGATATTCACAATCAGTTCCGGTTTGGTTGTAGACATACTCTGGATTATTCTGTGTGGTGGTGAACCCCTACAAATACCTGCCCATCTACACAGAGAGGGTGATAGAGCTGTACAAGGGAAAGAAGAGGCACGAAGTCCCGCCTCATATCTTCGCCATCACTGACACCGCCTACCGCAGCATGCTCCAAGGTAAATCACCATTACCTCTCTAGCTATGGCAGGGGCACGTTGTCGTATACTGCTTATGGTTGCACTGTAAATAATTCTAAAATAAGTGTAAGTGATTACATCTATACAACAGTCCAACACATGCTGGATTGGCCCATTTTTAGAAAGGTTACCAGTGGAAGAATTCTGTTTGCCTTGTGTCTAGGAGAGTCGGTGAGAAACTCATGCATAGGCAGGATGTAGATTCTTTGTAATTAAGTCAGGTGTGGGGATTTGCTAGTGGGAAAATAGCTGTGTTGGCAGCTGGTGGCTAGGTTAGAGGATGGGGCCGGGTCACCAGGGAACGTCTGGGGATAGGACAGACTAAGAGAGACCGCCACCTACTGTGTAACAAGACTAAACGTAGGCCTCACATTTGGCAAACTTGATGGCTGGTATAATTACCATGTTGGACTATTATTGTTTTTAGGGGTAGCCATTATAAAGCATTGCTAGGAACCAAATCTATGTTTGAGTTCTGATACATGGTGAACAGTTGCCAGGACATTGTGATAAATGGTGGTATCTAAAATTCGAGTTCTGGGCAAAAACTTCAAATTTTTTGAATCGGGTTCTAAAGGTCATAAGCAGTGTGTATTTGGAATTTACAGAAAATATTCATTAGTCAGCTTTCTGTGTATATCTGTGGAGCTGCAAATAAAAAAAGCTGTGATTACAACATCTTGTCTGGTAATGACGAATACAGGGTGCTTCACAGTGTAGGACTCTGCACTGATGTAATCTTTACGAACTCACCAACTGGTGCATAAAACAGTCAGCTGCTTTTGGAAGCGCCTGTGATGCCTCAGATGTAAGATCATCATGACTTCTGACAAGTCATGTTCTTACCACCTGTCTACAGCCTCCTGGTGCCAGTTATACTTCAAATACCAGTTCGCTGGCATGTTAGGAGTTAGCTCGAGGTGAAAACAGGATTTGTTTGATTAGGTTTTTTCTGACAGACACTGACTTACAATCTTCTGGTTCTGTGGTCAAATGATTTGGTTTCCTACAGTAGAACTTTGGTTTTTAGTTGTCAACTTGGTAAGCCTTACTATTTGTCATGTCATCTTTAATTGTCCTCATGCACCTAACTCACTAATGAATTCCTGTCTATTTGACTTCTACAACTGTCCAGTCTTATTACAGTAGGTGTCAGTTATCAGACTTCTTCAAGGTCCAGCCATATGACCAGTCTCCAGCATTGCTTAGTTTTATTTCTGTCCTCATAATAATTTTAGTAGGCAATCTCTCACTGGTTACCAGGACGTTATGTGGTATTAATTATTTAAACTTTATCAGCTGTGATGCTGTTGGGTCTGTTCCAAATGATCTTGTACAGGCTTTCTGCTTTATCAATGGTTGCGCTGGCCTGGTGCCTAGATCTATATATGTAGTGGGCTGGTTATTTCGTACTGATGTATTGACTAACACATTTTTGTTGATACATACTAAGTTGTCGTTGTTTTACTCAAGTCTTGGCCTGTGGGTCCAGGAAGTTTTATTCAAAAAGATATGAAAAACACAATTTAGCTTGAGGGCAGCCCAAATCGTTGTAGGTACTGGTATGTCAGAGCTTACTTTGTTTGTTTAGTAGACACAGGTTACCCTAACATCACTGGTGATTTGTGCTTTATGACAGGGCACTCTATTGCCAACCCCTGAGGTTCTGCCATAACACCAATTAGCTACCCCAATAGGGGGTTCACAGGACTCTGGAGCACAGGTATGCATAGACACACCCTGTATGGGTGCCTAAAAATAGCCAGGTATGGAAGTTATGTGAGGAATGTCTTACTTCATACTCACCTGTATAGACACCTGGCTGCGTTCTTACTGTAGATAGTAGATAATCAACAGTTCACATAGTCTTGTGGTTGTGTCCTGGCTGTGGTCAGTGGCTGGGTGACCAGACCACTTAGTGGTCAGTCAAGACTCCAGCCCATATAAACCAGA
Organism: Escarpia spicata; assembly: GCA_963995525.1. Lineage (NCBI taxonomy): Eukaryota > Metazoa > Annelida > Polychaeta > Sabellida > Siboglinidae > Escarpia > Escarpia spicata. The sequence continues at coordinate 51,436,059 of OZ023210.1, read as the reverse complement.
TGTGAGCCAGTATTATTGGGCGCACCTTATTAATGATTGGTTGGAATGTAAAAAATAGTAAATACAGTGATTTTTAAACAGTATTTAATACAAAGTATGGTTGCTTTTATTATAAAACTATTACATGTTATACTGTGAATTATATTCTTCAAGACTGCCAAATATGTGCTTTAATGAATCATGTTGTTTGCTGTTGTGTATCAGTCTTGTTAGATACAGTCTTGTATCTATATTCAAATTTATACAATATAAAAAAAGTCTATATACTTTGTACATTGAAATAACATGTAACAAATTTGTTTCTTGTCCAAGTCTCCACTGTGTTCTTCTGCTCACAAAGCTAAGTAGAATCCAGTGTAATTAACATTGAACAAATAAGCATTGTTCTTTCAAAACTGCTAATTTGCTGTTTTATAAACAAATTATTGTGGCCTGAATTGGTTTCTGCAACACTTAAAAGGTGGCTCAGACCAGTTGTAGCCTCATAGTATTAGTGGTAGGGTCCTATCTAATTAAGTGTTACAAAACACCCTGGTGCCCCAGACTTAGTTACCCTTGGGTGGTGACTCAAGCAGGCTGGTGCTGATGGAGACTTGGAACCCTGGCATCCTGTTATCTGTTTATTCATAAGACCCTATTAAATTCAGCCTCTCTCACTAAACCCTGTCACTACTGCAGGGGTAATTACCTCTCAGTCTGCTAGAAATGCCACTGGCATACAGTCACTGGTAAAAAGTATTTCCAGCATGGAAGCTCTTGTGTTTTTTGTTTGTTGCACTCCTGATGCAAAGTAGCTTGGCGGTTAAGTTAGAGTCTTAGTAGCTTGGCGGTTAGAGTCTAAAGCTGCTTTCACACCTACAGAATAAAAAACGGTTTAGTTAAACCAGTTTATAGCTGCTTTCACATCTACAGAATAAAAACGGTTTAGTTAAACCGGTTTATGTTTGTAAATTGAGAGTGTTCACACACGCATTTAGCTCAACCGTTTTAAGGAGGAAGTTGGTGTGTGCACATGCACAAGCTAGCATAGCAAAATGGCTATATTGAGGCCGACTCCTTCCAATTCGGCCTGCACCCGATCATCCCTCCACAACTCGATTAACAATTTCACTTCTCCATCATCCAAATTGTCTTATCGCAAGTGCATTTCTTTAGCTTTTGCATTGGTTTGATCTGTAGAAGACATGATGCCCCCGAAATCTTGTTGATGTTGTAAACAAGAAGCGATGAGGTGCACGATCGAACGCGCATGATTGTGACGTAGTTAAAACGATTTAGCTAATATGCTTGCGTTCACACTAGCACACTGAACCATTTTGGCTAAAACGGTTTAATTAACTAAACGACATACTGAAGCGGAGTAGTTTTACTCTAAGTACCCAAAGTACCCCTGTGGTTAGAGTCAAAGAAGCATGGTGGTTAAGGCTGTTGGTCCTTTCTGTGTGTTGTCTGTGTTACATGAAGTAAAACACCAGGCACGGACGGGGGTAAATACAGTCGCGCCTTGTTATAACGCGGATTCGGTTATACCGCGGTCGGTCGAGGACCCCAAATTTCTGCCGCCAGAGGGGAAATGGGTGCTATGACAAACTATATAAACAGTAATAACTGTCAATTGTGTGTGAAGTTATCCCCGTCTTTGTCCAAGATGTGTATATTGAAAGACTAGTTGGTGGACAATAAATTTAACGTTGACGTACAACTGCAACTAATCAAGTGTGAGGCGCGTCACTACGTTGCCATTGTTTATTCTGCACTGCCAATGCTATCAAAGGTATAAGTTTCTTTGACTATAATTATGGTCAATTTTAACTTTAGGAACAGTAAATGTGGAGCGAGGTATTGTTTGTTTTGCGCTGACATCAAACGAATCATTTCCAATCTGCTAGTCATGCTCATGGCTTCTTCGGATCGCGAGTTCGCCCGGTTTCGGTGCCGGGCGGCTTGTAAAATGCAACTGCATATGAATTGGTATTTTGATTGAAAGACGAAGTTAAGCCAATTGTGAGCGTACTTATAGCTTTAAATCCCTGATCAACTCTAACACAGTGTTTATCAAATCATTTGCGTATTCGGCTGCTGAGTGCCAGGTCATTATTTTAGATCTTACGTCAGCGGTATCATATTATCGTTCAGTTGACCGTGGCTTGTTGGTCCGTTGTTTATTTAAAAACGGTACACAATTCATGAATTTTATTCAGTTCAACATTCAACAGTGTCCAACAGTGTATGACATTTAAACAGAATACACTTTAACGTTGGCTGGTAGTTTAATAAGCTTCATAAACTGCATATAGACTGCGTGACGTGCACACTTTAGCTTCGATGGCATTCTTCATGTAGCAGCGGTGTCGGTCATCGTCCTAGCACCCCTGACGGCAGATACGGGAACGCACCACGTTTACAACGCGCCACGTTCATAACGCGGAGTCATTTCGTGGACCCTGACTACCGTGTTATAACGAGGCGCGACTGTATATAACATGATGTGGACTCACATAACTAGTGACCTCTGTTAAACTCACTAACTATGGCATTATACTGGAACATCGGGTCTTCAACAATACTACAAAATGAGATGAGATACACCCTCAGTCAAGGTTTTTGGTTGATATTGTCTGTGTGTCAGTAAAAACAGTTCCAGCTGTGCGTTGGCCCAGCAAGTGCACTGTGTCATCGGTAGTTGCTCTCTGAGGAGACAAGCCAGTGCAGTGGAGGCAGCTGGACCGAGTCAGCACAGCCAATGTTCGTTGTTGCCATGAAGGAGGCAAGGTCCACATATCTGGCATCCTAGTGGATTCTGTAATCTATTAGTGCTAGTTTTTACTTTTCTTACATCCTGATTCAACCTCGTGTTTGACCTGACCCCCATCTTGTCAATTACTGTTTGCTGGCTGTATAACCGTGTGTAAGCCTGATGCTCATTTTGACAGGCTGACATGATGCATGACTGGCCTGGTTGTCGTGCAGTACTAGATGTTATGTATAGAACAGACAACTGGTTGTCTTGTGGAAACCTGTGTGGAAGACAGACATTTCCTTGTTTGCTTCTTCCCAAAAGGGAAATGTTTAACGAGATCATTCAAAACGTTAGTGACCTTGGCATTGTTATCCATGAAATAATATACACCCAACCTGCACTGCTGTTTGTCTTAGTTATTTTTGTGTCTTACCTTGTATCATGTGGGCACAAACAGTTCTTTCTTATGGAGTGCTTCATTTATACAAGTCAGTCTTTGTTCGGGTCATCTGTCAAAACAACAGACACATTGAAATCTTAGTGATTATTTCCTCTCTTATTCATTAGTCATATCACATTACAATAGTCTGCTGTGACTCCAAGGTTAATAGATAGTTAAGTCATTATTCATAAATTAAAATCCTCCTGCCTGAATGAAGAAGTGATTCATATATATGCCAAAAAAGTCAATTTGACATATATGTGATGTGTTTGTTTATTTGCAGTGATTTAACAATTATTTTGTCTGTTACAGATCGAGAGGATCAATCCATCCTTTGCACGTGAGTACATCCTATACTTGATATAAAGTTATTTATTTACGTCTTGATATTCATTTCTTTTGTGACCCAGGTAAATTGCAGATTCCAGCTGTTTCTTGTTTAATTTGACAGGTTATCGGTGTGTTCCATGAAAGTTTTCTAGTTCCCACATAGCACAACAAATTTAAAAAAAATTGATTTAAACAATCTTGGATTTTAATAGGGTGTGACTCACTTCGCTTGTCCTATTATGTGATGTCCTTGTCACGTTCCATTCTTGGAACACATACTGCAGATCACTGCTGTGTTTCTGATTGAAACCAATGCTATTTAAAAGAGTGAGTAAGGGAACTAATTTACGTACATAGACACAGTGTTTCCTAGAAGCCTACATGTGTTTCATTGAACCTCCTGGTGATGTCTTGTATGTATTTAGAAGATGAAACACTACAACTTGGATGCACCCAGTTGTTCGTTGGACTCACTGTCACTGTTCCTTCATTTGTGTTAGATGTCATTCATAGAGCACACTAGATGTTTCACGTGTGTAGTTTTAACCAGTGCAGACTCATTGACGTTTTTGTCTTGGTGTGTCACTATATGGAAGTGGTGTCTATGATATTCCCATAGCTGCGCTGTGTTGTAAGATCTGACGTTGTGTTCTTTACAGTTAGATGAGTGACTCTGTGGGTTTGTTAGTGTCACTCAGAGCACTGTCCATAGACAGGTAGACAGAACACACCTTTGGAAGAGAGCACAACTGAGGTGTGATCCAGGGTTGGGAATCAGTCTGCAGATAGCCCAGAATTGACCTGACTGAGAGTTACACGTGGGCTAGGGAGAGTTGTCTCCAGTTAAATGGGGCCACCTGCTCTAGCCAGACAGAGCTAGAGCCTGGTAGTGTTTCTAATAGACCTATACTGCTTCAGGCAGGCCCTGATTCTGACTGGGCCTGTTCTTCAGGCCTCTCCCCTTTCCATGCCATGACAAAAGGGAGCTGTTCCCATTTGCCAGATCCATGTTCTTTTGATAACACTGGTGTTTCTTCACTAGAAAAAAACAGTGGCCTCTTGCTAGGCAGTTTTCTGAACAAACAACTAGCATTAGTCACTGCACAGATACTGGAAGGGGGCATGTCATAGACAGTGAAAACTACCAGTAAACATTTGCATTATGTTCAGTTGCATGTCCCCTGATTTAAATATTACTTGGTTGCTTGTAAAATAAATCCACACACCGTTTTTTCAGACATTAGTATGTATATAAACCTGATTGCGCATTGCTAATAGAATATTTCCAGAAGGCTATTTTTCAGCTACATATGTTTGGGTTGTAAATTAATTGTGACATTTATAACCAATGAATTAGCTATGTCATTACATAAAATGTTTGTGCATTACCCATGGCTGTCCTTTCTGAATAACACAACAGATATCACTGCACCTGCACATAGGCTCATTACTTAGTCATCAATTATTGAAGTCATGCATAGCTTCCAGCTGTGATAGCTTACAATCCTCTGCCTGCTCAGGGAGTGTTTGTTTGTATAGCGCTGAGGAATTATACAAATTATTCAAGGCTTAGATGAAAATTCAAATTTGACACAACAGTGTGTCTGCATGTGTGACCAACACTAGGTGATCATGTGACTAGCTTGCTATCGCTCATTAGTCTGTGTCACCAGTTCAGTGTTTGAGCTAGGGTTTGAAATCTAGGGGACACATGTCTCCCCCTCTTGAAAAAAGTGACATTTTAGAGAAACCTATATATAAATCACTGGCAAACTAAATGATCTCACACGCACAGTGACATACACAGATATATATGATTGTGAAATGTATATATATATGTGTGTGTATATGGGGAGAACATAACTAATACTGGTTTGTGTTGCTAATTAGTTAGCTCAGAATCAGTAACCAGTATTTCATATAATTTGAAGTTAGTAAATACCCCAAATGGATTGGGCAATCTAACACAGAGATCAAGATTGAAGGGACAGCCTAATACAACTTTTGATAATTTAAATACTAATAATAATGATTTCAAAACATAAGTCACAAAATCAGTAAACTGAATTACCAGTGTTTCCATATTTTAAGTATACAGAGGCATACATAAATTGCACTTGCAAGTTTGCATGTTAGATATGCCTTTATCAAACAGTCTTCTCACACTGTTCTCACACAAGTTTGCTGATGCTATTACAAAGACGTAAAGTATATACTCAGTTGCTATACAGCCACCTGACCCAATGAAGGTAAGAAGTTAACACCAGTCATTAACGCCAGTCTTTAAGACAAGGAGTCTAACCTTAGCATGTTCTGCGCTTTTGATTTTGCATGCCTATCGAGTGTGGTTATTTTGTAATTGTTTGTGCCTTTTGTGAATGTGTTCACTTTGCCGTGAGACTGACATGTGGCACAATATGTGAGGTTCTTCTCTTTATCATGTGACAACCATTTGTGCATGGTTTCCCAACAACTGCAGTATTGGTATGCACGCCCATGTTCATGCTCCAGTTTGTCAGGGTTAATCCCTAAGAAAAAGTGGAAAACACGTCGTTGTCTCTCAGATTCAGAAGGGTGCAATGCAGATGAAGTGGATACACATTTATTTTCACACAAGATAATCAAAAAAGCATTCCACAAGTGAAAATAACATCTATGATGCTATGAACCTGGCTTAAGTTATGTCTATTTGAAGCTCTGCCTGTTATTGACACTGGTGATTACACAGATATAGCCGATCACTAACAAATGGTAATACGTCTGGGCTACTTATGCAAACAGTTCCGATTAAAGTCGGACTCAAAAGCTTCACATTTTATTCAAACAAAAGTGATTTTAATAGTTGTTATTTGTGATTTAGCAATATCACAACAGAAATGGTTAAAAGATGATAGCATGGTATGTTTCAGTGGCTTAATAAAAAACACTGCCCCACAGTCTGGGAGGAACTTTCCAAATTCTCTGATCCTCACAGATTGTATGCATGAGTAATTAGTGTTTATTCAATGACATTCGTGGCTGTCAGAAAAGATGGACTACCATAAACTACTCAATAAAAGCACAGTTTGATACAACCATTTTATGTTTTAATGTAGAGCTATGCTTTCAAATACCTCAAAAAGGTGCTGTGTTTGTCTGCTAAAGATAAGAAATAACCGAACTAGATGTGTGTTTGCTGAACAAACTATATGTAGTTAGTGCAGACTGTGTTATCTACATGTTTTTTGCACAATATCAAAGATGTTTGAGTGGCAGCTAATTACAGCAGAATAACCCCAGGGGCCTGATACCACCCAGGAGAACTAGTAATGGATTCACCTACTTCAATTTAGACAGTTTAGCTGACACTGTGTCTGATTATGGACTCCAGTCAAATTCATTTCTCACACATTGCAACAGTGAGTTTATGTTAGCATACTAGTAATAGTCATGAACAGTTGAACCAGGGTCAGAATCATATGGCATGATATGCTAACCCCTTACGCTTACTGGTTAACTAGACCTGGCAATCATGGTAATCTAGCGCTGTTCCCAATGCTGGAAGCACCTCTGGAACTGCATTGTGGGTATGCTCTTGAGCACCTCGTGCGATTCTGCCTGAATCTCCGCAATTTAGTCAAATTGTCGCCCCTTCAGCCGGATCTTAATTTTGGGGAACAGGAAGAAGTCTCAGGGAGCTAGGTTGGGGGAGTAGGGCAGGTGGGAGACCACTGCCATGTTGTTTTTGGCAAAACACTGCTGCATAGAGAGAAGTGTGTGGGCCGGCGCGTTGTTGTGTTGCGTCAGCCAGTTCTGTGCGTGCCACTTGTCTGGACGTTTCCTCCTCACATACTCCCTCAAACACCTCAGGACCTCGATGTAAAAGTGCAGATTCACTGTTGAACCTACAGGAACAAACTCCTTGTGAACAATTCCCTCCATGTCAGAGAAACAGATCAGCATGCTCTTCATGTTGCTCTTGACCTGCCTCGCTTCGGTTGGAGATGGACTCTTCCGCTGGCATGACTGCCGTAAACCCAGCTTTCATCACCAGGAAGTTTCGATCATTTCTGACCTGTTCCTGGAGGTCCTTGCACACAATGAGCCGGCGTTGCTTTTGGTTCTGGGTAAGCAAGTGAGGCACGAATTTGGCAGCAATCCACCTCATGTTGAGTTCCTCCGTGAGAATGCATTGGCATGAACCAAATGATAGGCCAACGATGCTGCAAATTAATCATTCGCCAACAGTCCTGGTGCACTTTTTCAACATTTTCGTTGGATCTGAGTTTGCTGAGTTTGAAGCAGAACTTGATGCACACGCGCTGCTCCTTCAAGTGTGTCATTTCTCTTCTCACAAAATTTGCAGAGAACCTATAACAGTAATGCACAAAAACGCTCCTGAAACAAAACATGTGCGTGCATCACCGTGTCCCTGGGCACACTGCTTCACGATAAAGCTTTTTAGGACTATCTAGCAGGCCAAGTCCCTACTACAGCCTGTTAGTGCTCCATGCGACCAGTCCGGGAACTTTTGGATGGCACCTCGTATCTGGGATGTCCATTCAAGGCAGCTACCTGCGTTTTCTCCGGGTCTAGAATATGTTGTGTATGGTGTCAACATTAGCGGGAAACCTTGTATTGTAGAACATTTGTGATCAATTGCAGCAATCAACATCAGTACCAGATGTTGTTTTGGAGAGTCAGGGCCACAGGGATTACTTGAGGCTGTGGTAGGGTTTCACTGGGGAAAGTTGTGGGCCCTGGATGTCTTGTGGAAACTCACCAAGTCGTGTTCAGATTAGGCCTCGCAGCCCCTCTAAATACTAGCAGACTGACCAACCCTTACAGTGGTACATACATACCTTTTGACCCAGTAACCCACGCTAGGGTTGTGGGCCTGGTCTAGATAGAAATTAGACTGGTCTAGCTAATTTATTTTGATGTCAATCTGTGGACTGCGGAGGACAGTTTGGATTTAACAGTTAGGGCCACATTGGACCACCCAAAACCCGCTGGTTGCTTCCTGTCCACTGGGCAGCTGATTTTTGTAATATTCATTGGCAATTTTGTTCAAATCTAAATCTAATGACAGGCCATTAAACAGTGGTTCACCACCAAATTATACCGTGTTTTATAACGGTGCCCTAAAATCTACATAGATAGATGCTGAGGCAAAGTGGCCTTGTTGCCACATCTGAAGCCTCTAATTTAGTAATTATTATTATAATGGTCAGTTTTATTTGAATGATGGACATTTTGCATCAGGTATATTTGTCTAGATGTTTGATTCCCAGACATTTTTGTGGTTCCTTGGTTCAGTGTTAGCTGGTTTGGCTCGTCAGTGACCGTCTAGTATTGAATAAATGTAGGCTGTCAGAACAGGTCTCATATTGTGCCAGTCACAAGAGCCAAGTACGTTGATCTAAAGGTAAAAATGGAGAGATGAAATAAGTTGCAGTGACCTGTCCCAGACAGTCATGGTGATGAGTTGACCAGTGGTCACTCAGAAGATTGAGTAGTCACAGTGTCTAGGTGTGTAACATTCCTGTTCACACCTGACTCTGAAAGGACCCATAACTCAAGTGTTGTCCAGTGACTGCTGCTGGTGTCTGGTTGCACTGTGGCTGTAGCCAGACCATTCTTGAAACTAGCCTAGTGTAATCACTGGTCAGCTTGGCCTAGTTGTCAGTAGACAGACTGACTCTATGGTCTGTGGCTACTGCAGTCTGACCAGTCTAGCTGGGGACATATTAGTATATTATGTCATTGAACTAATTCAAGGCTCTAGGAATGTTTAACTGATTTAGTTTAAATGTTATGAGTGTTGTTATTATTTTGTGTTCATGATTTGGCTTTTTGGGTGGAGTCTATTTAAGTTTAAATTGGCAAGGGGCCATGTTTGCATAAAAAATGTGAATGATTATTTTGTGTACGGTCTGGAATTGCATGAATAATTTATTAGCATTCAATTCAATGGGTGAATTATTAGTGTACCCTAATCTTATTGTTGGTGGTATAATTCATATGTACAGATACTGATACATCTAAAACCAAGGGCAAAGTACATGCTCAAATGAATGATATGACCATACACAAACTTGTGGCATTCATCATGTCTGCTGGCAAATACATGTCAGTTGTGCTACTGAAAAAGCCCCTGGGTACTATAACTGGCCTTGGTAATCTACTTAATTAAACAGCTGAGGCAGTAGATATAATAGAAGCCTCAGTCAGGAATGTGTGTGGATTGTGCCAGTTGTAGGCAGTTGTTTAAGCATAAGTTTGTTCTGAGGCAAGAGAGCTGCAGCCATGCCTTGTGATCACTGGTGCACGTCTGTCTTGTAGATTCAACAGCAGCCATTTGACAATACAGGCTTTTTATAGGTAGTAGTTAGTCCTCTACTTAAGGGTTGTATGGTTCGTTGACTTGGCAGTCACTAGAGCTCGTTTGGAATGCGGATTGTATCTGTTACAATAAATGTTATGGATTGCGAAATGACTGGAAGTTTGGGCAGTTTTAATGGTTGAACTACAAGTAGTTTGATTACATGTGTAGGAAGTTTCAATTTACTGCCGATACCATCTCGTGTCTGATAGTGAATCGATGGGGTTGTCAACTGAGTTTACTTGTTTCAAAGTTGACAGTTTTCCCTGAAACTTAATCTATTGTTTTTAATTTTGAGAATTGTAAGGTGAATGAAAGCGGATTGGAAGAGGCTACGTGATTGGTTGTTTTTATATTAGAGTGCATCAGTCCAGGACACATCAAAATAGTAATAATAATTTCTTTGCTGCATGATATCGAACTTCAGGTATTAATAAATGCTTTCACAAATTTAAAAGTTGATCATTATGTACAATGGCTTGATGATAACCTGGCCTGAGTTTTTTGTATACCTGCACCCTAACTTTAGCTCAGAAAAAAAAACGTACTTATATTTCACAATCAGTTAATGTAGATTTTGAAGGCATCTGATAACCTTAAGGTCTGTTTGTTGCCTTAAATATGCCAATCACTTGTCTCTCTTTCTACAAGTTATGTGTGGAATTTGATTAGAATACTTTTCATGGTGACTGAATTTTATATGGTATGGTGCACATTAAGGCATGTTCACACCGAACTGAACTCCATAAAAGGCAGTATCGCTGCATAGCTATGTGTATCGTTGACATCATTAAAGTGTGAGTCACCATTGGTCGGATGGCTTAGTGTCGTATGCTGGGTCACAGGTCAAGGACTACAACAGGAACTTAAGCGGTTGCAGATTTTTTATGACCAGTCTCCCTTCATTCTCTGCATTCTACCCAATGTATTCTCTTCTCAACTGTTTTTTTTTCTGGTATTCTTCTCGCTTGTTTTTTTATATTTTCACCAAGCTAAGCAACAGGCAGCAGAATTCCAGGAATGTGGGCTTAGGTTTTCCCATCAGTTCTGTGCTGCCTATAGTGTTGAAGTGTACATGCATGCTTGCTCTGTGTGTGTACTGATATTTCCTGTGGTATTGCAAGCTTTTGACATGAGCTCAGTAGTGTGGTGGTTAACTGTGGCCTCAGTGTGGTGGTTAACTGTGGCCTCAGTGTGGGGGGATGTACATGTGACATGTCTGATCTATTGACATATTTGGGTCACCACATTTCATTTCATTGCAATCAAAACCTACAGGTTGACTTCTGGGTAGGGTAGTGTAGATATATATACTATTACTATACAGGTAAATGTGGTTCTCCCGTCCTCACACAGTTAGGCCCTACAAGTGTGTCCATGTGTGAAGTTTATTCATCGGGAGAGAGTAAGATTGTTTAAAGACTAAAGAAGGTTGAGGTAACTGTACTGGATGATATCAAACTACAGTGCTTGGTGCACTTGCAGTTTGGGTTCTCAGAAATGAACCTAAGCCACTGGATCAAGTTCTAACTGAATGCAAGTTTTCTCATCATTTAAAAGAAATCTTCAGTTCAGTTCTCCAACAGTACAATGTACTGACCACCACTGATTACAAATCAGTATAAATTTAATCTAACTGCTGATAGATGAGATGGACATTGTTATCCTGTAAATACCCCCCCCCCCCCCCCCCCCAGAGCAGGCTGTAGTGGCTGAGTACAGACCCTGCCTTGTGTGTATGCTTGGTCCTGTCTGATGTTATCTCGCACAGACTGGAGCCTGGTCTGTCTGTCCCCTAGGGTCTTGCCTGGAGGTCAGACAATCCACACTGATGGTATCACTGCACAGGCTATAGACTGCAGTAGGCAGCAGGGCTCATGCCTGGTGGATATATACAGCTCTCTTGTCATCATATATGACATAATGGTGTCCTGAGTGCAAAACTGGTTACAGATCATTCTCAGTATCTGTATAGGGTTACCATTTATGATTACCATCAGAAAGAGTTACAAGGAATATTAGGATTTTTTTCCAAAGCACTTTTGCATCGGATCTATACTACTGCATTGGATCTTTAATTTGATGGCAATGTATATTGTACAATGGAGAACACGCTGACCATTCGATATCAACATGGTGGCTATTTTTTTAAGATTTCACCAACATTTCAAAATCATTCATAGTAGCAGATTTGGGTGTTTTTTCTTCTTAAAAACGAGATATGTTTTCACTGATTTCCCACAGGAGGTCGGTTAATTGATAAATTTGATGTGCTGTGAAAGTGGAAAAAGAATCAGTACAGACATTTGTAAACTGACTGTGGTCTTACCTCAACAACATTGATGTCGACCATGCAGGAACAACGTCTTATCTGTCAATATCCTGCCAGTGGGTCTTATCAAATATTGGCATGGCTTTGAGTCATTATCTGTAAACTATGGCATATATACATAGCAATATGGCAGGCATCCATTATGTTCATAAAGGTCGTTTGTAAGCTGTCCCTTCCCTTGTGGCTTCATTCACCCCAGAGGGTCTAGTGTTTTCTTCCTCATTAAAAACAACCTGGTAAACCTGGTGTGTCATAGCATGTACTCTGGGAAAACATGCACAGGATTTAAGGTCTTCAAATTGAACACAGCTTTGTAGAAAATTGGTCGAGAAAAAGCCAACTAAATCAGTTGTGTTGTAAATGTAGGGAGCCAATAGAATAGTTTCAAGTGAGAACTTCACCAGTCAAATTGCAATCCATTTGCAGTTACCAAGTGTAAATGAAATAATCCAATTAGCTTTGTTTGATTAGACTCTATCCACTGTCAGGTGTTTACCTTCCTCCAGAATCTACACCAGTGACTGTAAGTGAATGCTGCAGAAGTCACAAGGACCATTTCACAGCAAGTGGTCCTGGCTCATAATATTTCAAAAAGACAAATGTCTTATAAAACTTATTCTTTTATGAAGTCACTCAGAAATGTCTGACCGATGAAAGCCTTCTCGAGGTAGAATCTCACACATTCAGGCACTGGCTTCTTTTTATTTCTTGTGTATTTTAGTTTCTGTTATGGCATACTTGTTTCTGTATTTTCACAGTATTGTTTATTTGAGCTAAACCCATGTTAGCTTCACAGATTTCATTGTAATGGTACAGTTTTAGTAGGAATTGTTACATGTCATATTAATTTGTAATCAGCAAATGAACTAATAAATTGCATTAGTGTGTTGCAGCTGAATGGGGATTTAGGTGTTATTTTCAAATCTGGCTGGTTGCTGTTGGTAGCGATTATGAAAATAATGTTGATAATGATTTATCTACACTAAGATTTATGATTTCTCCCCACTGCAATCTCTTCCAGACTGTATTCATGGATACCTAATTTAGTTTCACAGTTATGATAGAAACCCTTGTTCATTACTTCACCAAGTCCATCTAAATGGGTTATGGCATAAGCCAGAAATAATTAGAGCAAAAATTGTTGTTTCTGTTTTCTGAGCCATTCCAGTGGTGTGTGATGTTTGTGTAGTGATACGCCTGTGATTATGTGGAGAGCTACAAGGAAAGTAGATCCAGAGTGGTTGTGTAATTACAGAAAATTGCCCCAACATTAAAACAGGCTGCTGGTTTAACATTGCAGTGAAAGTGAAGCTTTTATAGGTTGGAGTGGGTGTTGTTGTCCATGTTTGTTTTGTAACAGTTGCATAAGAGCAACTCTCAGCAACAAGCACCAAACGTGTCAGTCAAATCCACAACTTTTTAATGGTTTAAGAGCTACATGTATGACTGCGTACTACACATTATAAAACAAATGTTGTTAAAAGTTAAAAACAAACGTTACGGCTTACCTGTTTTGTTTGAAGGCATGGCAAGCAGTATACAGATGAAAGCGATTGAAATATCAAACTACAAATGTGTAATCAATATTGTTGACGTAACAACCCAACCAAAAGTTCAGGTATTTAAAAACTTGTTATGCTGCGTTTATAAAGTAAAGTTATGCTAATTGAGATTGTACCAACGTTGATCGCAGTGACATTAGATGTAAACAGATGTCATAATAGTGACTAATTAGACATTGCAAGCCTGCCACAGTACTGAAATATGTAAATTACCCTGTTTATTTAGTGTTGTATTTCATAATTATTGTGATATAATCATATATGACCTATTACGTACGAATGTATCCCTGGTTGGTTGGAAAATGTGAACAAACACAGTTGAAAATATGCGATAGTTAAAGAAATTTATTGTTCTGCATGCAGATAAATAAGCAAGTTTGATGCATGCCATAGGCATCACTAATATCTACAAATGCTGTTCAATGTAACCTTGACAGGAGTGGATGACAAATAAGATTATGAGGAAACTTCAAGATATAATAAACATACCCTAAAAGGTTAACCACGAATGCTCTGTATCTTGGTTTTTACTTGGAGATCGTAGGTTTTAGATACATGGTTGAATTGTGTGATAGCACCCTCGTTCCGCCTTCTGTGATAAGTAACAATACTATTGTACTTGTATAATCTCACCCTGGCATTGTATCCACCAGAGAGAATAGCATTCCTTGCTGTTTGAGGGCAGTCTTTACTGGTGGCATTTGGGGCACATGAGAGAATCAATTATTTGGCTGCAGTCTTTGTTGAAGGTAGCCCAGTGCAGTGTTAGTCATTTTAATTGATCAAATGATTGATAAGTCAGTGATAGTCTCTTATCACTTATCTGGCAAGTGATTAGCCAGAGACATGTTGACATGCAGTCTATTACAAAAGTACTTTCCATTATTGTTGTGTAATATCTTTTTATGGACTTTTGGTTGGGAAACTGCCCTTATGAAATCCTGCCATGTCCACAATGAGATTCATGTGTAATATTTACTGACTAAGGGATCATCTCAGAACGTCGATGTCCAGTATCAGACGACTTTCATCTGGCCTCAGCCCCCACCCCAGGCGTAAGTTTGTATACATGATGACACCAATATAATAACAGTATCTGTCCGAAGCGTAAAATATTGATGTCCGACACCAGACGAACACTGCCTCTGCCCCCCCCAATGAAAGTAATTTTGTTTGATAACACACATCAACGTTCTGAGATTATCCCTAAAACGTTGGTAAGATGCAAACATAACAAAATGATAGTTGCCAGTAGTGCGTATACTGTGCAGTTGCAGTCTGCAGACACTGGTGATGGACGTAGTGTTCCATCTGTACGACCTGGTGTTGTACTCTGTACATGTTGGGCGCAGATGGCTGCTACAACCATCACAATAAGCCATCATACCAGGAGTGTTTACAGAGAAGTACCCACTTACTGGAGATTACCTCAGTATGTCTACCATTAGCAGGTGGTTCTCCACTCACCCCTGGCTGCAGTAAGCACTGGTCTCTTATCTCCAGGCACTGTTACACACCCACTGAACATATATTGCCAGCTTATTTCTGATAAGAACCTTTCTGCCAGCTATCCAAGGCAGGTGGTCAGTTGAGTAGCCTCCGGTCAAGAGTGAGTGGGTGGTTAGATAACCCTTGTCACCCCCAGCTGACATTCAAAATATTTCACATTCTGTTGTGATTGATTGGTGGCTTTTTGCTCTGTTGTTTTGGCATGATTACAACCAGAATTTAATTCCTATCCTTTGCAATCTGGACTTTTTCCATGACACAGTTTGGTGGAAATGTTAGAGTTGACACTTGTCGCGATAAGAGCTACTCAGTCTGGCAATGTTTATTACTTCCTGTTTAGAATAACAAATGGATATTGTGATGAAAAAACAGGAAAGATTTCAGTCACGTTTTCTTGTGATCAGCTCCTGTGATATCGTTGTAATAAATTTATTGCCAGAAACTAAAGATAACCTTGTGTGGGTGAAACTTGTTCAAATTATGAAAGGTACTCTAGTTGGCACACAGTGCTAATATCACGTTGTAGTGTCATGCAAATTATGAATATTCATGACATATTGAATAAAGATAGATCAGTTTATAAAAATGTAATCTCACAAAAACTAATGAAAATAGTTATCTGATGTCAGTGGCAGTTGCATTGTTGGTTGGTCAAAAGTGTTTATGTATTAGTTTCACCCAGTAGTGACCTTCATTCTGACCTTGTGGGTCCTACCACCAGGGGCACTGCAGTAACAGGTCAGAGGTCACCCGATAGAGACTGACAGGAGTGGCTCTCTACCCCCATAGACAGGCTCAGATAGTATCTCAATGACTGTCATTATTCAGTGTAAGTCTCACATGTCATTCTCTCAGTCCTCTCCTTTGTGTTATGCTCGTATGTGACTGAGCTTTTAAATGCCCTCTTATCATAAAGTAATGATAATACACTTTGTATTATGTGGCTGGTGGCCTCTGGTCTGTACAATTTTAAGTGAATGCCTATTTTGTTGCCCTTTCCTCTCGTCATGATATACAGTGTGGATCATGGTCTGTATAGTTTAACGGAATTTTGTTTTATCCTGTGTTTTGTTGTTTTCTCTCCTTCCTTGTGCTCTATATTTATTCTCTATTCAGTTTCTCTGCACATTTAACCCTGCAAAGTCACAACCGGGTTCACATATTTTACTACCCTGACAAAACAAATGTAGCAACCAGAAGGGACATGTAGTTTTTAATGATGCACACGCAATATTATAAACATTTCCATCCCCATATCAGCAACTTGAAGCAAGTCTTCAAGTGGTGTGTAACATGCATGAGATGTGACGGTCAATGGCTGAGATATGACGGTCAGTAGCCGAGGTTGCCACCTCAATCCCTCCTGGTACTCTCAGCTGACATATTTTATTACACATTTTCTCCTTTACTACACACAGTTAAGGTTACCCGTTGAACAAAGCAAACTGGAAATCATTACTAATCTAATTTGCAACAGAAAATTGCAATGACACGTTCTGATCCATCAACATTCCAGTGGGGCAGACTGGATCGATATCCAGGAAATCCTGCAATAGTATCCACTGTGTTGTCAGCGTGATAGACATGTAATCACATTGTTCTTGATATCGATAAAGAAACAATCCATACCTGGATACAAATGTATTGAAGGGTAAATCCATAAATCCATATCCACTGTAGATGGTGTGGTAGATAAACGAACTAGTGGTAGTCGACCGAACTAGTGGTAGTCGACCGAACTAGTGGTAGTCGACCGAACTAGTGGTAGTCGACCGAACTAGTGGTAGTCACCTGAACTAGTGGTAGACGACCGAACTAGTGGTAGTCGACCGAACTAGTGGTAGTCGATCGAACTAGTGGTAGTGGGTAGTCGACCGAACTAGTGGTAGTCGACCGAACTAGTGGTAGTCGCCTGAACTAGCCATAGTCATTGACCGTGTGGTGTTTCCTGTTTCAGTGGTGAGTCAGGAGCAGGTAAAACAGAGAACACAAAGAAGGTCATCCAATACCTCGCTTATGTCGCTGCGTCGTTACACAGTCAGAAGACAGGGGGAGCCACCGCCATCATGCAAAGCATGCAGGTAAGGAACAGCGGCTGTTTGGGCCTTGCAATGGACAAACAATAAATAACCCAGATACCCAACAGAAAACATGTTACAAGATATTGCTTAACAAATACAATTCTCACTTTATTCTAAGCACAGCCAGTGTGCCTAGATTACGGTTCACCATAAGATATTGTAGACCAACTTGGAACTGCAGTCATTATCATAACAGTCACCAATAGTGGACTAACTCTTGGTGTAAATACTCCAGATGGAAGGAACATCCCTTTAGAAGAACTTGTAACGTTAAAATCCTCATTCTGCTCTGAATCATGGCTCTAAGGAACATGAGATATATGGAACTCCAACATGTTCCTTGACCTTACAGTCTTCTGCATTGTAATCACAGCAACATTTGCAATCAGCACGGGATGAGTTCAGGAATATTATATGTAAAGTTAATTGAAGAAACCAAGGTCTGTAATTGGCAGACACAAGAGGGTGGAATGAAAGGAAAACCATCTACACGGCTGCAGCACAACTGCTGCTGAAGTGTCATGGTCCATGTATTCCTGCGTGTTTGCGACAGCTGAATTACAACAAGCAAACACTGAAACAGTTATGCAAGACACCTGGAAAACAACAAACAGTTCCGTCCAGTGTCATAGACAAGAAACACTCTTGAGGTGATTACTTTGGGGCTGATGTTTATTGGCCTGGGTTTCTGCAAGATTAGAAACCTATCTGTCTCTTTACCTCGGGATCTGATGTTGTGTCCATATTCAGTGGCCTTGCCAGAAAGCCTGTCTAATACAAGATAGTTGATGCAATAACTGGCGGAATCTGGCAGGTATGCCGGAAACTCCTATTGGCAACTTCCCTCAAGAAAAACAATGTGGGGGACCTCTCAAACTGCAATGGCCACAAACCAGATTTTGCAGGGGAGGAGCAACATTTAACCCAATTATATAAGTGTACCCTATAATAATCCCTCCTGGAAGGCAGCGGGATGTTTATAACGTACAGACATCACTTCCATGAATGTCTAGAGAAACATGTTTATAACGTACAGACAACACTTCCATGAATGCCTAGAGAAACATGTATATAACGTACAGACATCACTTCCATGAATGCCAGAGAAACATGTTTATAACGTACAGACATCACTTCCATGAATGTCTAGAGAAACATGTTTATAACGTACAGACATCACTTCCATGAATGCCAGAGAAACATGTTTATGCCGGTGTTTTCCTGACATTGCTGACATTCCAGCCATGTCCTGTGTAATCTGATTGTTTCCGGGACAGATCTGCGATTTAAACATGAGGGAGCACCTCACCTCATCACTGCTCAGCAAGCACATCCATGTCAAGTTCAAGGGTCGCAGGGTGGGGTGTTTAGTCTCTCCCCTGCTTCTACCAGTTTTGTTTATTAACCCCCTCCCACGGAGCATCTCTCATTTTGAGACGTTTGTGCTTCCGGGGTTTGCACTTCAGGGGGGCGTTTACGAAACTACCCTACCAAAACTACCCTACCATTGGTTGTTGACTGCAGCTTCAGATAACCACTGGCTAAATCGGTGTTGCCATGGAAACAGCCAACGAGTGTGACTACTAAATGTTGAAATTGCCTGTCACCCACGTATTTATTTCATTTTTATTGTGCATGACATTTATTCCTGGCTGTGTCTTAAGTACTTATCCGCAAATGTACTTTTATGTTCACAGACATAATTGGAGAATTCATGTTGCTGACTGTTTTATATATGTGTGTGTGCAATAACGGTAAAGTTTTGCACTAAGAAATCATGAAATATTTCGTAACTTGCACTGTTTTGTGTATCAAGATTTAAAGTAAGTTATTTACGTAGTAATGTAAAACATAAGATGTTTGAGAAAAATCAGTTCACACCAGTAAAGTTAGTACTTATGCATGCATAATTAAGAAAGTACATCGTGAGTCTTGTGTAATGGCATGACTGCACACATCTGTTGGAATGTCGCGTCTCATTGGTATTAAACTGTATTAATGTTGACTAATTTTAACATAGCAACTGTAGATATGTTAGAGACCATCTGCTGCCATTCACAGCAGATGAACGTAACACTGAATATCTGACGCTAAACATATCTCTCAGTTTAAAGCCAATCAGAAAGATGTAATTGGTTATGTCACTGAATCAAAAGTCCAGAAGCATATATTTAAACTGGTGTGGCCTTAATAGAGTTCAACTTCACTCTTATGGTACAGTGTGTGATAATGTTGGCTGTGCCTGCTTCTGTTTTCAGTCAGGCGTGACTTTAACCTGGCTCTGCTTCATAATGCCACTGTTTGTGCTGGCTGTATGCTGGCCCCTGCCCTGTGAGGGTGCCTGTTAGTGCCAACCTTAAGGGTGCTGCTGCTGTGGATTAAGTTGCTAGCTGCGACCCAGTTATTTCATGCGTGGCTTCGCACTGGGTTAATAGTTCTTTATTGCCATTTGTTTTGGCTTGGAAAGGGTTAGTGTTGTGAGGAAAAAACTTGTGGTAGCTGGTGTGTGCATGTATGGCTTCTCTCTAAACCTGTCTACTCTAGGCTACTGGGCGTGTATGAGACTGACTACTAGTGCTTGGTGAAGTTAGGCTGCTTATCTGTCAAACTGTGTCAGAAGTCGGTGAAATAACAGCAACAGAAGTCGACATGTTTATGAATCAATCCCTGGTCCCTCTTCCTGTTAGCCATGCCCAAATTACTCCTTTGCTTATCAAAACTCCGGCAATTATCGTTTAAATTAAATTGGTTAAAATCAACAAACCCACACATTTGATGGTAGAACTAGTACTTGGAAGTCGGCATCATCACAAAACTGATGCCAGAGCCTATGTTGCTGCAGTTATTTATTCATTTGGTTGTGTTTCTAACAAGGCGCGAACTTAATGGTGCCTGTAACTGAGGATAATTGTAAGCGGTTTATTACGCTTACTGGAGCTTAAGCATCTCATAACGTTGCACTGCGTTACCTACCTAGTGCCGATTTTATGTAAATGTGTTTTTTATGTTTGAAAATTGTAAAAACTTTAATGACTTTCCTACCCCCATTCTGGAGGTAAATAACACCAGAGTGCAGAGTTTTTGTCACGGGTCATAGTAATTGCTTTGTAAGTAATCTGTTGTGATTTGCTTGTGAACATAACCCCTTCTGTTAACTCATGTTAGTTAACCCTCTGTGTGCCATAGGCCATGTGAAACAAGTGCTCATATAACCGTTGGGCTTGTGATCCTTTGGTGTCTTGCTGCTGGGATAAAAAGTACTTGTATGGTGGAACAAACTGCAGCCTGCAATATGTGGTTGTCTTTGGAGTTTTTCTTCATCCATTCTTCTCAGATTACTTATTTCTTGTTTGATGTTCAGTTTCCTTATGTTTGGTGCACGGAACTTTAGACTAGTTCTTGTCTATTTTGGAGAAAACAACCTGTCACTGTTGTTTGCAGAAGAATAGTGTTGGTGGATGGTGAAGTTGTAATCAGTTCTTGTCATGTGTCAGGAACAAACTGTCGTGGGGCTCGTTTAATGGAACAGACATTTACAAGATCAAATTCTACTTGAAGCAACATAAACCTATTTCATTCATCCTAAGCAGGGGTTTATCTGAAATTTGACACTTTGTGAAGAGATAAAAGTAAATAGTGGGTTTTCCATGGCGCTTTTTGTTACAGAATGTGTCTGTGTGGAATTAATAGCACCTTGACTGGTGCAGTTTACATGTTTAGGAAGAATTGGCTGTTGCTTTGGAGCAGTTTTGTTAAGATAATTGTAGCTCTCTCGGCCTCTCCAAACTGCATCATGTCGAACTTTTTTGGTTAATGATAGGGAACTCGATACAATTCATTGTAGGGAAAACTGTTATACTGTCACTGAAGTTTAGGGGTTGATTGGAAAGCTTAAAGGCGGTAGATGCTGTGTGTTTCTCAGGGAATAGAAATGTTGGAGACTGCCAAGAAGTTGTGGTTAGGTCGAGGAATCTCCCAGTCACATAGTAGCTGTCACCACACATTATCTATTTCGTTTGCTGTGGTGTTCATGTTTCTATCAGTTACTCTGGATGTATTGAAGATCCACTAAGTTGGCTGTGGTATCAGAAGAAGTCTTGGCTAGCATGTTTCTAATTACAGGCTTTATAATGCATGCCGCATGGTTCTGGTGCTAGTAGATCTCATGAAGTTGTTTTGTGTGCGTGGTTCAGTAATTAAAATAAATATGGTGGATATGATTTGGTAGTTAATTCTATTTCCCGATCTTTAATTTTTTATCAGAATGTAACTTGAGAGCTTGATTGTGGTGCTAACTAATTCAGTAGAGTTTACTAAATGCATAACGATGCTGTGTACAAAGAAACAGGCCTAACTGGAAACGCTGTGATTTGGTAGTACCTAATCATCTTGGGACTCGCTGGCAAAGTTTGCTGTACTTCCTGATGACGTGGCCTAAAGCTTCTACTTGCCAGTGTGATCTGCCGCTGCGATGTTTCTCGGGTTGTCCTGCATGCTACTGCATTAAACAGCAACGCTGACTCCAGACTTTGTCTGGTGCATGTTTGTTTCGCAGTTATTCATGTCTAATCTTGATTAATCTTTGTTTGTTTTCGTCACATAATTCCACTACCTCCACCACCAACCAACAGTACAAAGACATAAACCTTGTAAGTATTTACCTGTGTGTCTTATCTTGTCTCACATGTTTCTTGTAATGTCACAAACTCTGTGTCCTCTCACATAAGTTTGTTTTGAAACAAGGCATGGGTTCATCTTGGGTTTGTTGGCACTTGGCACACGCCTTTCTGACCGACACCAATTCTTGCGAAAGTCTTATTTGTACTAGTGTTTGACGATACTTGTTGGCATTCGTCGACAGATGTATCATTAGTTGTTTGTCCAAATTGGTGGAATGCAGGAATTCGTTACCAGTGAATCCTGTGATTTGTGGATACAATGTAGACATTGCAGACTTCTAAGCAATGACTACATGCAGTTCTAGGGAAATGACTTTATTGTATTAGTTTGTTAGTTTAGTGACACCACTGTGCCTGCTCAGAATGGCACTAATTCTACGGATAATGTAGCACTTACTTTAGTTACTGAACGAATGTAACAAAAGTTGAGTAATTTTGCATGTTTGATTTTTATCACAAATTTAACAGACGGTTGGCATGGTTTGGTTTACTTACAAACTGCGGTGTTGACATTTAGTGGGACCTTTCACCTAGTGTGAACAAGTTGGTGTGCCTGTCCCTCTTAACATTGGCCCACTAATCTGTTTGTACAACACAAGATGTGTGCATGACAGTGGTTGGACGAGATGTGCACACTGCTGCATTCTGGGACACAAATGTAGATCTTGGGATGTCACAGGTTTGGCAAATAAATGAAATAACATTGTAGCTTGGTTGTAAACAACAGAACGAAATGTAACATTTTACTCATCTGATATTGTTACCGAATTGAGTAATGTGACTGTTTTATATAATGTATTTTTGAGGTAGAAATAGTTTTGTCATAATCATATTCAGTCACCTATATTTTGTTATTGTTATAATATTTTACATTACAGTAATTATAGAAGTTTGATTTTCAGTTGTAAAATGCATATAATAATGAATGCGTCATTTTAAATTCACTTGTGTATAATTGTTATTCTAGTTCCCAAAGAAGAGATGACTGAATCATGATGTGTGTTGTTGACAGTGAGTGTGACCAGAAGTGACTAAGTAGTTGTGTTTTCCAGGGTGAGTTGGAGCAGCAACTACTACAAGCTAATCCGATCCTGGAGGCTTTCGGCAATGCCAAGACAGTCAAGAACGACAACTCTTCCCGATTTGTGAGTATCTTCCTTCTGTAGGACAGTGGAGACACCTGAGTGTAGTTGTCCAACTCACCATCATTTGTACTTTGTAAGGGGCAATATCCCCCACAACACCTGGGTAAGGTATCTCTGGGTAAGGGCCATGTTCAAATTTCTCAAGATTGCGAGTTGTACAGAATAGCTGTCTGTTTTCCAACCCATTTGCAGCCCTTTCCCTTAGCTAATGATTAATGCTTTAATGTTTATGTTAATGATGACTACAGCTAGTTTATGGGTAAATCTGTTATACACTTACTTCTACACATTTACCCTGTTTAGGCTCTGACCATGTGTTGCCATGACATAGATTGGACCAATGGCTGTCAGACATCATCTAAACTGTACTTGTCCAACTTTCTACACCCCTATGTTTGGTACTAAACAACTGCATTGGGGTTCTAGCCCCTTACCCCCTACACAGACATTTGCATTGTTTATCTTCTTTTCTTTGATCACCAACATCCAGTGCCGTCCTCGAAACCCCCCCCCCCAACCCCACATCTTGGGTAGGCTTGTAGCACCCTGATTCCACAGCTGTTCTCTAGGCACCAAGTATTTATGTTGACCCCTGCCTCTAAGCCCCCACCAGTGACCCCATGTCAGCCACAGAGGTATGTTGACCCTGGGTAATGTGTGTTGATGAGAAGTTGTACACAACCCTTGACCACTGCCCAGAGTAGATGATAGAGACACATTAAACTGAATAGGCAGTGTCCAGCCTGGTGTTAAATGGCCAGTGGTCTTGTTATGGTTATCCACCCCTGGTATACATAGTGACTGGCAAGGTCCCTCTGGCCAAATGCATCTCTATTGAACACCATGAGAACTGGGACATTCCTTCAGTTGCTACTAATGGCCCCAAGAGTCAGAACAAACTAGCTAGACATTCCCACTAATTAATTAACATATTTAATTTGGTGATGTAATTTTTTTCAATCTCGGAATTGCATTTTAGAGCATTGGAAACCTTATAACACTTCTCAGTGTTTAGCTTTTAAGATAACTGTTTGGGTAATAATAGAAACCAGAGGAAGCAGTCACACAGCACTGTAGGAAGTGGTGAGTGGATCACCAGTTGGGTGATATGTTAAGTGGCTGTCATTAATGCTATAGTTGAGTAAACAGACCCATTCATTATGTCAGGGCCAGACTCCTGAATTACGAGTCACCAGGACCAGTAGCTTGGCTGGATTATCTGTCTAGATCCGGATCTGGTGTTTGTACAGTGGAGGAGGAATGCTCCCCAGTCATTGCTGGAAGTCTAGGCTTCCTACTAACTCCCTCATCTCCTAGGGGCAAAAATAGGCTCCTTGCAGGGGTGGTCTGGCTTTCTGGGTCCTGGAAACACAGACTGCCTCATTGTTGGGTGTGGGCTTGACACAAGGGGCTAGGAGGAACATATGCATCCCAGCTGGTCAGATAGGCAGGCTAGGTGAGGGTGTGAGAAAGTAACATAGGTGTTAGATGGGGACATGAACCATGGGAGTAAGAATGCAGTTATTACAATCAAGATGTTACCACCTGTTGTTGTAAAAATACAAAGTGAGCATTAGTTTTGACAAACGGAGCACTCTGTGTGTGATTTGGATATGAATCACCCAAAACATTGGGCGATTCATACCGGAATCTTGCAGAATTTTCATCAATTTAATACATTTGTTGTAGTAGAAATTGTTATCAAAAGGTATGATTGTTTCCTAGCTTTTTGTCAGAAATTTTTATTTAAAAACAACTCTAGCTGTCAGCCAGCTAAAAGACAACTTAGTCAGGACCTGGAATAAGCAGCTCAGTGTGAACACTGTCAGTATCTGACTGTCATTCACGTATCGTGAGTAAAGTAACTTATTTACAAGCCCAATCTTCAGCCGGTTAAGTCACTCTCTGCCTTGTACCCTGTCTACCCCGGACCCTGCTGCACCAGTTACCACATTCCATGCCACCCACACTGCCTCCACAGTCAGCCTCCATTTCTATTAATTTCTCTGTAATGGGCCTATTCCAAACATTTACCAAGCACTGGAGATAAGAGCGACCCAGCCACCAGGAGGTGCCACCGCAACAAGTGCGCAGCCTCCTTTTCAGCTCCAGTTACACATCCGCAGTTGCTTAACGATGACAGTGATGGCAATTTTTTTCTAAAACAGGACCTGCTGCAGACTTCCTGTGCAGTGCCTAATAATTGTCAATTGTTGCTCGTTAGTTGACGACAACGGAGTAATCTGATTGGACAGGATGTGTGGTGCCTGTGTAGAACTCTATTTGTCATCACAGATGAGGTTGCGATGGTGCTACGTTTTGACCATTATTTTACAAGCCACAGATAGCATGACTTAGCTATTTGAGGTTTAGAGAAAGTTGACACATGCTCAGTGATCTCCCCTTGAAGGTTAACATGCAGCTTTTCAAATTTTTTATGAAATTAAACATAAATTTACAACGTCACCTCATCGTTTGAAAATCTGTTTAAAAAATTATAAACTTTCATTTTTCATATCCAAGAATCATGTTAAATTACCTGGTAGAGGCTTTCGTTGACTTGTCACGTCGACTTCATCAGTACCTATGACGCTGAATGACGTCATCGTACACGTAATTCAGTAACCTGTTTAAAAAAGGACTCCGGTTCTTTGGTATCTTTTTCTTCATTTTATATCCTGAACTCACAGAAAAAAAGACCAACCCTACTTGTTTTTTAACCCTACTTGAAGAAGGCACCTGAAACACAAGTTTTTTTGTAATGGCTAGACTGAAACATCTCATGTTTCCACCAACCACAAGGTATGTTCCCGAGAATTACCGGGACTGAGAGGGGGGGGTCCTGACCACCAATGCTTAGATCTCTGTAGGTGAACATTTCTCACCCTTGTTTTATCCACCCACCACTCTCAGACATACGGTAGCCAGTGCTGTTTCTATTCCAATATCACATCAAGACAGCTGGTGTTTCCCGTCTGCAGTTCAACGTATGCATTCTCACAAGCTGTGTTTACAATTCCACATTTATTACAACATTTACAAATCTTAACACACAAAAATTGATTATTTGGAGAAAAAAATGTAATTGTGATTTTTTAAAGTGAGGATCAGCAGCTTAATATTTTATTCAGATTCAAGTTTTGAATTTGTCGTTATGAGAGGCATAGTTTTGTTGTAAATTTTATTTTACTAGCATAATTTGGACAGATATAACAAATGCAAAATACCCTTGAGAAAGAATGTATGGTATCATAAAGTAACATAAAGTACATAATGTATGTTTGTCATAATTTGCACAAAGTACTGTCTAAAACAAACACCAAAAACAGTTAACACATCATAGTCATTAGACTGAGACTAAAAGCATACCACAAATAGACCAGCTGTTTTGGGTAATGACAAAACGCTGTGCTAAATACCAAACAAAATGACTGCTTGTTGTTTCCGTCTTCTCTCGCAATCATACTACTGAGGGTACATTATCTGGTCCCTGGAAGCCCTGTCTTCCCTCTCTCCCAGAAATTCGCTCAATGCCTCAGGAATGTATCTCCCCTGAATTGTTTTCAGGGATGTCACTAGAGTGTGTAAACACTGACACCCTTGCTTGTAGAGTGCACAAATATTTCCACAAAACAATGGCATGTTGTGTTATCTGACTGTTAGATAAATAATGTGGTCAAACACTTAGGTGTTTAGCAGAGTAGAGTGTCTGACCATGTGTATGGACTCTACAGAAACCACTACATCTTACGCTAGTGATTTACACAACTTACACAAATGTTTGTTGTGCATTAATGGATGGTACAGTGCTGTACTGATTGGTTGGTGTATCAATAATAGATATAATACGGTCTCTACATGTCATGAGATATGTATTTATTTCATTAATAAAAAATCACTTTAATAACAGATTTTACATGGATCGTATTTTAAGGAATCGAGATGTTATCATTACTAAACTATATATATGTTTCAATGTATAGTATATATATATATAACATTTGTTTCTTCGACTAAAAAAGAAAGTTGACAAGCAGTGAACGTCAGTGATTTAAGCTACTTTTTAGTCAAATTTTTTACATAGACGTTTGACACAAATTTCTGATGATAAAGATCCATGAATACAGATTAAAACATGGCGTATTGTTAATTTAGATGTATATTGAAATAAACAAAGTTTAAAATGTGTTAAGGCATTTTATATATTAAAAAAACCCAGTAGCTATGTAACAGTTAAGTAATAAAAGTTATTGTACAACGTTTAAACAAAATTGCATTGTTCTCTGAGATAAAACTTGTTGTATTGCTTCATGGGCAGGGTGTTACTTCATGGGCAGGGTGTTACTTCATGGGCAGGGTGTTATAATTATGACAAAGAAGACATCATACCTAGTCTCATGGTTTGTTCTCAGTCATCACTGTAAGCTTGGTGTTTGACACTTGTGGTAATCAGACAACACAGGGTAGCACACAGGCTCTGAGTAGGCAATAAACTGATAACAGTGCCACTTGCACTGAGCTGTTTGTAGAGATAGGAAGGGTTTGAAGCACTGTTGTCAGGCATGTCTTGTTTACTCACAGGTGTGGTTCTGACATGATTAACAGCAACAGTAAATCTTACAGCATGGCATTATTTATTTGTAAACGTATCCCTTCTTCCCCGCTACAAAAGTGCTTTGAGCAGTCCTAATTACTGGATACTGCACTATTTATAACTAAATACCTATTATTTTGAATATTTTGTCATAGAATGAAATGTTTTTTACGCTGATATGTGATTTATTATTATGAAACAGTGGCGACTTAATTTCATTGTGATTTTTCTGTATTACAAACCAGCAATGACGTGTTGTGTTTGTGTGTTACAGGGCAAGTTCATTAGAATCAACTTCGATGCATCCGGCTACATTTCTGGCGCGAACATTGAGACGTGTATCCTTTATTGGCATCACTGACATCAAGCAAAGTCTTTCAGCGAACAATTTTGTATTATGGTGTTTCTTATTGTTGTAATTATTACTGGGTGAACACATTTTATTAGTAATATTTAAACATTTAAACAAATTTAAAATAGAAACAGTCGCTAAACAAACTGCAAGTAATACTTTGAGCAGTGTAACATTCAAAACAAATGTTAGCTATGGGACAACAGACTCCTACAAAGTCAAAATTAGTGCTTCCATTTCATATCAATGTAGAGGTGAAGTGTAGTTGTGAAGTGTACGTGCGAGGTGAAGTGTAGGTATGAGACTGAGGAGTTCCTTGACGCCCCGCCCAGACCTGCTGGAGAAGTCTCGGTCTGTGCGTCAGGCCGTGGATGAGAGAACCTTCCACATCTTCTACAATGTGCTCATGTCAGCCTCACCAGAGATGAAGAGTACGTACAAATGTCACTGTGTCACTGTCACCGTGTTACTGTGCCATGCCACTGTCAATGAGGTACAGTGTCACTATAACTGTCACAGTGTCACTGTCACCGTATCCTTGTCACCGTGTCGTTGTGTTGTGTCAATACACCATGTCAACATGTTGAGTTACTACATCATGTAACTTTGTATTTTTAACAGTGTCCTTGACCTATATGTTATTATATTGACTGGATTCGCTAAGACTTCCAACATAAACAATACAACACCGGCACCGCTTGGCATGCTCCTCAAAATGTAAACTTGTATGTTTTCAACCACACCGTCTATATATTAATGTGCTGACTTTTGAACACTGTAACGGCGTCCCCTCCGAGGTGCCGAGGTCCAAGCACCTCTCTACGTTCATTCACTTACTTTGACCATTTCCAATCTAGCAATTGGTGATATGTTTCAGGAAATACAACAATAGTTATTTAGAGTAACAATTTTCTTACATGTTTGCTGTACTTTTCTCCTACCTGTGAGAATTAACTGGTGATCGGTTCTCCAGATGTGCCACCTGGTGGGTGTACAATTCAATACAATACAAATTCATTGTCCAGTAATAATAATAAAATACATTGGTTGTAAGCTGGTTAATGTTGCTCCACTCACCGTAGAGGCTGTATTTAACGAGGGTGACTATTTGCTGTGACAGAGGAGTACCTGCTGGAGGATTGCAAGAATTACCGCTACCTGTCCAATGGGCGGGTCGAGGTCGCCAGTCTCGACGACCAGGCTCTCTATCGCGAACTCATCGACGCCATGGAGATCATGAACTTCCACAAGGACGAGATCAACTGTGAGTTCACTCTAGACCGAGTTCACTCTAAGTCTAGTTCACTCAACTCTACATCTGTGACATTTAGGATCAGTTTCAAAAGAGTCCACTCCACACTCATTCATTCCATGCAATCCTTTTCCAGTTTTATATTTCCTGCTGAAGTCATTATTCTGCAGATCTGATTGTTTGTTATAGTTTCTGGGCCTTATAAAGCTGACTGTAAATTGAGAGATTCTGACGTAGCAAGTATTGGAATTGGACAACATTCCTGGGCACTTGTGAGATGCGAAATAAACTCTTTGGTCAAATTTAAAATGTTGACATACTGTTAATCATGATTGGCGATAGGGGTCGATTATTATAACCGCACCTCAGACTTCGCTGATTACAACTAAAGTGTGCACGTGAGTGCTGTAAGAGAATGTACGTAGGCTTACGCCTGCCGTGACTGCTTGCAGCCATCCACCGGTGTCTGTCGGCCGTGCTGCTGCTGGGAAACATGCAGTTCAAACAGGAGAGAAACACAGACCAGGCCTCACTGCCGGACAACACAAGTACGTACACACTCCTCTACTGCACGTGGTACAATTGTCTATATACACTTTTGTACAGTTGTATGTGTACATGTGTGTACATGCGTACTAGTGTATCTACATTTGTGTATGCTAGTGTGATGTACAGATATCTGCATTTGTATATATACACATGTATACTTGTATATGTACACATGCGTAACTTGGATACATTTGTATGTACACTTGTACACGCACACACGCGCACTTGTATATATGAGGCAACAAATATTTGTGTTATTTGTCGCCACATCCAGTAACGTGTTCTTGTGTTGAGACTGTCAATTGGTCCAGTTGAGTTGTGAATGACAGTCTTCTCCTCCGTTGTGTTCAGTTGCCCAGAAAGCCTGCCATCTGCTTGGGCTGCCAGTCACTGAGATGACGAGGGCGTTCCTGAAACCCCGCATCAAGGTGGGGCGAGACTACGTCACCAAGGCACAGACTAAGGATCAGGTAGGTACTTGTTAACAACACCCCTGTCTGTAAAGACTGGCATCATGAAATTGGTTTCTTCTAAATATTGGGTTGTTGTACCTCTTAATGCCTGTATTTTGGTAATTATACGCAAATTCCAGGTTCACTGGTTAACTTAACCCTCTCGTGGTCAGAACGCCCGAATCAACCCGAGTATGCCTCACGGCCAGAACGCCCGAATCAACCCGAATACAGGGGCACATTTAAAGTGGTACCGCGAAACAGTGTCATCCAATAACGGCAATTTATTTCGGCAGTTAGCATATAATAATATTGAAGTTTCATTGGGAAGCATCAAAAGTGATAAATGATGGCGATTTCCGTGACTAAATAGCGCCAACCACCACGAGGTTTTGTAGTCGAACGCAGCGACACACAATTTCCGGTCCCTCTTTTATGCCACGCAGTGAATATTTTAATGGTGATTTTCAGCCAATGAGATTAAAGTTTAACATTTGCTGCGGGCATAAACATGGAAGCACCCAGGAATTATTTCAAAACACGCGTCCACAGGCAATTTCTACGATTAAATGCTAACTTTTGAGCGGTCTATTTTGTTGTAAAGAAGTATTAATGCGCCGCGCAACGAAGCGGGTGGTGTTTTTTAGCTTTGTTGTAATTCTCGACATTGTCATTATGTCGAACTCCAGTAATTCGGACTTTGACGGGATTTTCGAATTGAGTTTATAACGAAAGCTGCCATCGAAGGGGAATGTTTTGTACTGTGATTACGCATTTTAAATATAACACCAACTTAATAGTTCAGACGGGATGACGGCTATGATCACAAAGAACGCCATTTTGTATAAAATCTTGAAAATATATGCACTCTGAAAAACTGAAATTATTTCAGTTTTATTTACCATAGACATTTAGTTAGTTTTCCATTCTGTAGCATAGTAATTTATGAACATTTCATACGCAGCATGTAACCGCTAATTAATGAAAAATATAAAAAAAAATGAATTGTTGAAAATTATTTAATTTTTGTCCAACTTTAGCAATTCATATTTGAATAATAAATTGACATATATGTCACATACTTGGCTAGTTACACCAGGAATTAGTTCCTCAAATGTAGTGAAAATTTTACTTGAATCGGATCAAAAGCAACCCGAGTATATCACATGATTCACTCACAGCACATTCTCTCGATTTAATAGGATTCAATAACAGGCACATATTTGCATTAATCTGGCCTTGAGACGGTTAAAGGTCAATACTATCATGGCACAGAAAAACTGAAGCAAGTGAGAATTTGACAACATTTACACAAGTGTACAGCATTGAATCATCCACATTCGTGACATGGTACATTTGAGCCTGTTACGAATAAAATGACAAATTCCTTAATTATTACTCGACCCATGGTTGTGCAGTTTCGTCAACAAAGATGTTCAGGTTAAAACACAACTGAGTGTAGTTTTGCCTGCTGATCTATCTATAACGCATGAGGTTCTGATGTGTGCCACCAGGTGGAGTATGCGGTGGAGGCGATCAGTAAGGCTATCTACGAGCGGATGTTCAAGTGGCTGGTGATGCGAATCAACAAGTCTCTGGACCGCACCAAGCGACAGGGAGCTTCCTTCATCGGCATTCTCGATATCGCTGGTTTCGAGATCTTCAAGGTTTGTGGCGCCATCTGTTGTTGTCCCGGGGTATTCTGGTTGTACAATGTATATTCTAAATACAGGAAAGGGTTCTGCGCTGGCTTTTTTTAAAGAGGCAGGTGTGATCATTTTTATCATGAAATAATGTCGTAGTATAAACGCTATTTGTTTTAATATATTGACTGGCCAATTAAGGTGTTTAAATGAAACAAAATGCGTATAACTTGACTGTTATTGATGTTATTATTTTGACTGGACATGTTAACGTTGTGTAGCATTAAGTTGTAGATCAGTGTACACAAACAGATAATTAGTCAAATGATATAATAGACAACTGTGGTTAGATAGATGCAGAACAAATAGCAGTGTTTGATGTCAGGGTGTAATTAGCAAGATTGCTTTTTGTGTGTATGTAAATGTGCCTAAGCCAAGTGTCACATGACATGTCACATGACATGTTGGTTCTGTTTGTCACATGACCAGGTCGAGGACCAGCGGGTAAGTAGCGGTCTATCGTCACCGTCATATGGTTCACCAGGCCCTTACTGATCACTGGATTCTTTACCCACTAGGGCTAACTAGAGACAAACTCTTAAAACACAGAATCGTGATCTTTTTGGCACAATTTGGTGCAATTTTAAGAAATGTCGGTTCAGAAACACTGCTATGTCGTTGTGTGCACAAATGTGTTTTATGTTTGCCTTCAAAAAAGGTGTTATGGTTTCGTTATTGCCAAAAATGGCTTCTTCGTTTAATTTGTGTTATGATTTTTAATTCACGCCCATGACAAATATCACTGGGGGTATTGCAACAGGATTTCTTCATCGATATTATTAATTTGAAAGTTAGTCAGATTATGAAATTACTGAATGGTACAACCTGTTTTAAATGTCTTTCCTTCGATGTTCAAAGCATCCAGCCTGTTGGTCTTACCATATGGCTTTGTTAGTGTTTCATGTCATGTTGACATGTTCTCTTACACATTTTCATTTATAGTTTGACTCTTAGAATTAAATCATCAAGTTCAACTAAAGTCAATTGGTTATTTGTAGAAGTTCTGATAGATAGTGAAAGTTTGGTACATGCCTCGTTTGTTTTATGTTGCATGTACCATTTAATTAATTTATTACTCCAGTTTTACATAGGTTTGACATTACATTATGGTAGTGCCGATATATTTAAACAACAATTTTATCTATTCAATTTTATCTATTGGTGCTGCCTTTATGGGTTTGCTCATATCTAGTGCAATTATACTTCATTTATTTGATATCCACCATAGAGCCATATTGCTTGTTGCGTGACCAAATAGTCATAGATATTTCAAGCTCGCCACAATAATAAAAATGTGTTTTGTAATAATCCATTATGTAAAGTTCCAGTTGTGTGATTAATACATCGCTGATTACAATACTACACAACAGCTTCTTGCCTACCGAAAACTAACTTTAGCAGAACAATCATAAATATTTCATGCATGCCACAATAACAACATGTGTTACAATGACCCGTAATGTAATGTTACAATTGATGTAATGTTACAGTTGTGTTCTCAATATACACCGCTAACCACATTATTACGTGCTACCTTTACAACTATATGAAACTAACTTCAACAGACCATTGACAATTACACATCCGGGTTTATCTGGCAGAATCAAGTGCCTATCTAAGTAACCATTTTAATGTAATTATATTTTCAGTGACTGTTTTAACTGTAAATGTATTTTCACATTAGAACACTGGTTAAGGCCAGACACCCCAGGTGAATTGTTTTTTTGAAAAAAATACTAAAAATGAGTTCTTGCCAGATTATGATACCTTTGTATGCATACTATCAATAAAGTTCACTTCTATGACAATTACATACCTCTAAGTGAGTTCTAGTCATGGCTCAAGCATGCCGATATCTAGTAATCAAATCCATTATGCAATTTTTGAAGGCCATTTTTTTTTTTTATTCTAAAATTTATGCATTTGGAAATGGGATATCTCTGGGAGTAATTGTGGTTTTCAGTGTTGCATTCAACATACTCTGCTGTGTGAATATTTGTTGCCAAAAACCAAGTTTTTGCATTTTATTAAACAAATTTTTGAAAAAAAACAATGCTCTGATCATTTCACAATAGAATGCTTACAGAACATGGATCTGCAAGAATTCTAATTATATAATTGCTAAAAACAAGAATGACAGTGTTTCTAAATTTGCCAATATGTGCTTAAAATGGTGGCCATTTTATTTGTTACCATGGAAACGGGGGATCTGGCCAAAAAAGTTCAATATAATCCATTCCATACTTTTTGCACAGTTTACACAAATAAAAAAAAATCCTATCTACGTGTCGTGTCTGGCCTTAATTTATTCTGGTATCATTCATGCAAATCAACCTTATTTTTATCATTTAAAAACTGAATGATTCAATTTGGTCAACAACAAAAGTTGTGCCTGGTTAATGATGCCCGATTCTTATCGTTGTACTCATGTGGCGCTCCCTTGTGTGTTGCAGATGAACTCGTTCGAGCAACTGTGCATCAACTACACGAATGAGAAGCTGCAACAGCTGTTCAACCACACGATGTTTGTGTTGGAACAAGAGGAGTACAAACGAGAGGGCATCGACTGGAAGTTCATTGACTTCGGCCTTGACCTCCAGCCCACCATTGACCTCATCGAGAAGGTTCGTGTCATCGGCTTTTCGGGTCATTTTATGGTTTGATTATCAATGTGGGTAAGTGGTTGCAGTTTGTGTTAAATAATGACAGAACTGTGCAAAAACATCTATTGTTACCTTTGTTGGGTCATTGTTTTACACTTTGTTCTCCATAATCGCACATCTTTTTGCCGAGTATTGGGCTGATGTTGTGTGTTTGTAGTCCATGGGTATACTGGCCCTAGTGGATGAGGAGTGTTGTTAGTATTGGGCTGATGTTGTGTGTTTGTAGTCCGTGGGTATCCTGGCCCTAGTGGATGAGGAGTGTTGTTAGTATTGGGCTGATGTTGTGTGTTTGTAGTCCGTGGGTATCCTGGCCCTAGTGGATGAGGAGTGTTGTTAGTATTGGGCTGATGTTGTGTGTTTGTAGTCCATGGGTATCCTGGCCCTAGTGGATGAGGAGTGTTGTTAGTATTGGGCTGATGTTGTGTGTTTGTAGTCCATGGGTATCCTGGCCCTAGTGGATGAGGAGTGTTGTTAGTATTGGGCTGATGTTGTGTGTTTGTAGTCCATGGGTATCCTGGACCTAGTGGATGAGGAGTGTTGTTAGTATTGGGCTGATGTTGTGTGTTTGTAGTCCATGGGTATACTGGCCCTAGTGGATGAGGAGTGTTGTTAGTAGTGGGCTGATGTTGTGTGTTTGTAGTCCGTAGGTATCCTGGCCCTAGTGGATCAGGAGTGTTGTTAGTATTGGGCCGTTGTTGTGTGTTTGTAGTCCATGGGTATCCTGGCCCTAGTGGATGAGGAGTGTTGTTAGTATTGGGCTGATGTTGTGTGTTTGTAGTCCATGGGTATCCTGGACCTAGTGGATGAGGAGTGTTGTTAGTATTGGGCTGATGTTGTGTGTTTGTAGTCCATGGGTATACTGGCCCTAGTGGATGAGGAGTGTTGTTAGTATTGGGCTGATGTTGTGTGTTTGTAGTCCGTGGGTATCCTGGCCCTAGTGGATGAGGAGAGTTGTTAGTATTGGGCTGATGTTGTGTGTTTGTAGTCCGTGGGTATACTGGCCCTAGTGGATGAGGAATGTTGTTAGTATTGGGCTGATGTTGTGTGTTTGTAGTCCGTGGGTATCCTGGCCCTAGTGGATGAGGAGTGTTGTTAGTATTGGGCTGATGTTGTGTGTTTGTAGTCCATGGGTATCCTGGACCTAGTGGATGAGGAGTGTTGTTAGTATTGGGCTGATGTTGTGTGTTTGTAGTCCATGGGTATACTGGCCCTAGTGGATGAGGAGTGTTGTTAGTATTGGGCTGATGTTGTGTGTTTGTAGTCCGTGGGTATACTGGCCCTAGTGGATGAGGAATGTTGTTAGTATTGGGCTGATGTTGTGTGTTTGTAGTCCGTGGGTATCCTGGCCCTAGTGGATGAGGAGTGTTGTTAGTATTGGGCTGATGTTGTGTGTTTGTAGTCCGTGGGTATCCTGGCCCTAGTGGATCAGGAGTGTTGTTAGTATTGGGCCGTTGTTGTGTGTTTGTAGTCCGTGGGTATCCTGGCCCTAGTGGATGAGGATTGTTGTTAGTATTGGGCTGATGTTGTGTGTTTGTAGTCCATGGGTATCCTGGCCCTAGTGGATGAGGATTGTTGTTAGTATTGGGCTGTTGTTGTGTGTTTGTAGTCCATGGGTATCCTGGTCCTAGTGGATGAGGAGTGTTGTTAGTATTGGGCTGATGTTGTGTGTTTGTAGTCCATGGGTATCCTGGCCCTAGTGGATGAGGATTGTTGTTAGTATTGGGCTGATGTTGTGTGTTTATAGCCCATGGGTATCCTGGCCCTAGTGGATGAGGAGTGTTGGTTCCCGAAGGCGACAGACACCACCCTGGTTGACAAGCTGATTGCCCAACATTCCGGGCACCCGAAGTTCATGAAGCCTGACTTCCGTGACAAGACCAGCTTCAGCCTGGTGCACTACGCCGGCAGGGTAGGAGACTTTTTTAGATGAAACGTAAATTTGAGATAAAGTGCATGCCAACTGGTTTGTTCTCGCAACTAATCCACTGTATTCAGGGATAGTTTATTAAGGTTTGTCACCGTTTCTTGCTTTTTTGTTAGAAACCTTAGATTCAAATCAACTCTCAAATCCATTTGCTGTTTTACACTTTCACTCAGAAAGTCATTAAGGGAGTACAAGAGTCATACGTTGTGGGTCGCATATTAAACAACAGAGCAGTGAGATGGAGATGTTTTAAATTGCTCTGAAGAAACGACAGATTGCGATGTGTGAACTGTAACCTCAGGTGAACTATAAACTGACCTCATTTGAACTGTGACCTTCGCCCCTAGGTGAACTACAGCTGCACGAAGTGGCTGTTGAAGAATATGGACCCGCTCAATGAGCACGTGGTGAGTCTACTGCAGCAGTCGAGTGACGACTTCATCCGCGTGATCTGGAAGGACGGTGAGCGCTTACTTGCATCTTGTCACGGCTAGAATACACTCTTGCTATTTTGAGGCAAAATTTGTTGATCTAAATAGATTGTGCTGTATATAATAAAGTGTAATAATCACATATCTCTCTCTCAGTATGATATCATGTACAAAACAAATGTATTTGTGTCAGTTATGTTGCAGATTTTGCAAGTTTTGTAATAAAATAAGTTATTTCACAAACTAACAATTACATTATTTTTAGTTAATTTGTTCATTAATATTTTGATGTTATTGCGAAGACTTGCTGGGTAATGTCACACCAAACTATGATCGACATTGTGTTCACCGAGCCCTTGTTCTGTTTCAACAGCCGAGATTGTTGGCATGGGAGTAGCGAGCGGAGGGGAGACTGCTTTCGGGTCCCGCACCAGGAAGGGAATGTTCCGCACCGTCGCACAGACATACAAGGAACAGCTGAACAAGCTCATGCAGACCCTCAACAACACCAGTCCAAACTTCGTACGCTGCATCATCCCCAACCACGAGAAGAAGGTATGTCCTTAACGACACCAGTCCCAACTTCGTCCGCTGCATTATCCCCAACCACGAGAAGAAGGTATGTCCTTAACAACACCAGTCCCAACTTCATCCGCTGTATCATCCCCAACCACGAGAAGAAGGTATGTCCTTAACAACACCAGTCCCAACTTCATCCGCTGTATCATCCCCAACCACGAGAAGAAGGTATGTCCTTAAGGCCAGACACCCCAGGTGAAATGGTGTTTTTTGACAAAAAATACTGAAAATGGTTTTCTGCCAGATTATTATACCTTTGTATGCATACTATCAGTAAAGTTAACTTCTATGACAATTACATACCTCTAAGTGAGTTTTAATCATGGATCAAGCATGTCGATATCATGTAATGAAATCCATTATGCAATCTTTGACAGCTGTTTTCTCAAAAACATTTTTCTTCAAATTTTTGCATTTGGAAACGGGATATGTAAATAAAGTTTTCAGTGTTGCATTCAGCATATTCTACTGTGTGCAATGATCAGACACTTTTTTAAAATCATGAATAGTTTGAAAGATATAGCCATATTTGGTGCAAAAAAAAAAGAATTTTTTTCGTATTTTACCAAAAAATTATTTAAAAAATAAAAACTAGCTCTGATCATTGCACAATAGACTATAGAGAAACATGGATTTGCAAGAATTATACCTATATATGGATTCAATCAAAAGTGGCAGCTTTTCCAAATTTGCCAATATATTTGCTCAAAATGGTGGCCATTTTGTTTGTTACTATGGAAACGGGGGTCTGGCTGAAAAAAGTTCAATATATATTTTACTCGGTAAGACCCATTTCATGCATTGGGCAGAAAAAATTGAACTGTTTGCACAAATTAAAAAATAATCCTATCTACCTGCCGTGTCTGGCCTTAAGGCCTGGTACGGGTGCTAATTTACGCTTTTTTGAAAAAATATGTCAATTTAATTTTCCAGCGCCAGATAGTAGAGTTGTATGTTTACTATAAATAAACTTCACTTTTAGACCAACAACATACCTCTAAACGACTTTTATTCGTGTATAAAGTCCACCCTTATCACACTGATATATCCATTTTTATTGGGAAGACGCGAAATGCGCTGAAAGTTGTCAATGTTTACGCCATGACAACGCGGTCCTTCCTTCGACTTACGCCATCTCGTTTGATATTTTTGGAACCGCCAAAACGTCGTCTGTCAATCACCGTAGTCGGTAATCCCGCCCTTGTGAAAGCATTCGGCCAACATCGTTATTTATGCAAGCTATATTTTGCCGAGAATTACCTTATTTGGCATTCGGTAACCGTCGTGTCGTCATCCGCTAAGTTCCGTGACGCGCCTCGTGTCTACGAACACTCTGATTGGTTTACGAAGTTGCGCGAGCGCAAAACTCTCCCAGCATGCCACTTGTTGCTACTTCCCATTGTTTATCAAATATGGCGGTTTTCTCGAGCGATGTGAGTTTTGTCTCTGACGATGTTGATAAGAGATAGTTTAGAGTTAGTTAGCATAGAGAAAAGTTGCGGAAAAGGACGTTGTGGCTGAATGTCATTTGTGAAGAAAAGGCAGCAGTTATTGGCGGCTTCTGCGTGGGGAAAACGCAAGTTAATTTCGTCGCGTGTCAGAAACGCTGGCGAAGACGCGGCAATGCCAGTCGGAGCTGTCACTTCGACTTCGCTGCCCGTTGCCATGGCTGAGTGTGGGGCTTGAGCTAATGTTACTATCGGCACCAGTGACGGTACGATAGTTAAAGAGACTGCAGCTTTGCCAAATAGTGCGTCCTGTAGCCGGACAAAGCTAGTACTGATGCGTGATGACAGCAGGCCTGTTAACAGGCCTTGCCCTTGGGCTTGACATGTTAACTGTTTGGTATATAAGACTAAGTTATTGCTTTGTTAACTTATATTTACAGAACTGTGCAACTTATATATGGGCGTCTGTTCTTTTCAGTAAAACCTGTAACTTGCTGTTGCCTCAGATTATCATGTGGATATATTTCATTTGTTGGCATATAAATAAAATTGTATTATTATCATGTGGATATATTTCATCATAAACATTGCTTGTTATGCATAATTAATGTTGTGAGAAAACAAACACCTTTAATTGAATTGTTTTGGCTGTTTACAGCCATTACTATTCACATCTTGACATTTCAGTGTCAGATGGACGTTTACAGAAAATCAGATGATGATGCAAATGACCTTTATATTTATAAAAAAAAAGCTAAATTGTATAAATTCTGTGGGTGTATTTCATCTCAGATATTATTTATTGTGCATAATTAATGTCTGGGAGATAAACAAACACAATTTATTGAATGTTTTACTTCTTTACAATAATATTATTCATATTATCACTGTGTAAACTTTGACGGCCATTTACAGAAAATCACGTTTTTGGCCATATAAACTTGCAACACTCTGGAAGTAAAAATGATATGATAATCTGGTTTTGATTGTTGTGTTCTCCTGAGTATTCTGCACAATCTGTATAAAAAACATTTTGGATTTGTGTTTTATCTTTGTAGTTATCTAAAAAAAAAGTCAAAAAAAGTTGCATTTTCAATCAATCGGTTTTGAAAATTCAAAATAAAATATAAATATTAAAAAAAATTGAAATGTTTTTTATACGGATTGTGGAGAATATCCAGGAGAATACAACAGGCTAAGTTAGATTACCATATCATTTTTACTTCCAGAGTGTTGCAATTTTCTAGATGTGCTATGAATACCACCATTTGGCGGCCATTTTGTTTATTACCATGGAAACGGGGGGTCTGGCAGAAAAAAATGTCATACATTTTTTACTCAGTAATAGCTTTTCTACAGCTTGGATGCAAAAAAATTATATTAATTATGCATTTTAAAAAGTGTCCTATCTAGCTGCCATACCTCCCCTTAACAACACCAGTCCCAACATCGTCTGCTGCATCATCCCCAATCACGAGAAGGTGTGTCCTTAACAACACCAGTCCCAACTTCGTCCGCTGCATCATCCCCAATCATGAGAAGAAGGTGTGTCCTTAACAACACCAGTCCCAACATCGTCTGCTGCATCATCCCCAATCACGAGAAGAAGGTGTGTCCTTAACAACACCAGTCCCAACTTCATCCGCTGTATCATCCCCAACCACGAGAAGAAGGTGTGTCCTTAACAACACCAGTCCCAACTTCATCCACTGTATCATCCCCAACCACGAGAAGAAGGTGTGTCCTTAACAACACCAGTCCCAACTTCGTCCGCTGCATCATCCCCAATCATGAGAAGAAGGTGTGTCCTTAACAACACCAGTCCCAACTTCGTCCGCTGCATCATCCCCAATCATGAGAAGAAGGTGTGTCCTTAACAACACCAGTCCCAACATCGTCTGCTGCATCATCCCCAATCACGAGAAGAAGGTGTGTCCTTAACAACACCAGTCCCAACTTCATCCGCTGTATCATCCCCAACCACGAGAAGAAGGTGTGTCCTTAACAACACCAGTCCCAACTTCATCCGCTGTATCATCCCCAACCACGAGAAGAAGGTGTGTCCTTAACAACACCAGTCCCAACTTCGTTCGCTGCATCATCCCCAATCATGAGAAGAAGGTGTGTCCTTAACAACACCAGTCCCAACTTCGTCCGCTGCATCATCCCCAATCATGAGAAGAAGGTGTGTCCTTAACAACACCAGTCCCAACATCGTCTGCTGCATCATCCCCAATCACGAGAAGAAGGTGTGTCCTTAACAACACCAGTCCCAACTTCATCCGCTGTATCATCCCCAACCACGAGAAGAAGGTGTGTCCTTAACAACACCAGTCCCAACTTCATCCGCTGTATCATCCCCAACCACGAGAAGAAGGTGTGTCCTTAACAACACCAGTCCCAACTTCATCCGCTGTATCATCCCCAACCACGAGAAGAAGGTGTGTCCTTAACAACACCAGTCCCAACTTCGTCCGCTGCATCATCCCCAATCATGAGAAGAAGGTGTGTCCTTAACAACACCAGTCCCAACATCGTCTGCTGCATCATCCCCAATCACGAGAAGAAGGTGTGTCCTTAACAACACCAGTCCCAACTTCATCCGCTGTATCATCCCCAACCACGAGAAGAAGGTGTGTCCTTAACAACACCAGTCCCAACTTCATCCGCTGTATCATCCCCAACCACGAGAAGAAGGTGTGTCCTTAACAACACCAGTCCCAACTTCGTCCGCTGCATCATCCCCAATCATGAGAAGAAGGTGTGTCCTTAACAACACCAGTCCCAACATCGTCTGCTGCATCATCCCCAATCACGAGAAGAAGGTGTGTCCTTAACAACACCAGTC
The DNA here is from genome assembly GCA_963995525.1 of Escarpia spicata. NCBI lineage: Eukaryota > Metazoa > Annelida > Polychaeta > Sabellida > Siboglinidae > Escarpia > Escarpia spicata. The sequence continues at coordinate 51,394,080 of OZ023210.1, read as the reverse complement.
CCAACTTCATCCGCTGTATCATCCCCAATCACGAGAAGAAGGTGTGTCCTTAACAACACCAGTCCCAACTTCGTCTGCTGCATCATCCCCAACCACGAGAAGAAGGTGTGTCCTTAACAACACCAGTCCCAACTTCATCCGCTGTATCATCCCCAATCACGAGAAGAAGGTGTGTCCTTAACAACACCAGTCCCAACTTCGTCTGCTGCATCATCCCCAACCACGAGAAGAAGGTGTGTCCTTAACAACACCAGTCCCAACTTCATCCGCTGTATCATCCCCAACCACGAGAAGAAGGTGTGTCCTTAACAACACCAGTCCCAACTTCATCTGCTGTATCATCCCCAACCACAAGAAGAAGGTATGTCCTTAACAACACCAGTCCCAACTTCATCCGCTGTATCATCCCCAACCACAAGAAGAAGGTGTGTCCTTAACAACACCAGTCCCAACTTCATCCGCTGTATCATCCCCAATCACGAGAAGAAGGTGTGTCCTTAACAACACCAGTCCCAACTTCATCTGCTGTATCATCCCCAACCACAAGAAGAAGGTATGTCCTTAACAACACCAGTCCCAACTTCGTCTGCTGCATCATCCCCAATCACGAGAAGAAGGTGTGTCCTTAACAACACCAGTCCCAACTTCATCCGCTGTATCATCCCCAACCACGAGAAGAAGGTGTATCCTTAACAACACCAGTCCCAACTTCATCCGCTGTATCATCCCCAACCACAAGAAGAAGGTATGTCCTTAACAACACCAGTCCCAACTTCATCCGCTGTATCATCCCCAACCACAAGAAGAAGGTGTGTCCTTAACAACACCAGTCCCAACTTCATCCGCTGTATCATCCCCAATCACGAGAAGAAGGTGTGTCCTTAACAACACCAGTCCCAACTTCATCCGCTGTATCATCCCCAATCACGAGAAGGTGTGTCTTTAACAACACCAGTCCCAACTTCATCCGCTGTATCATCCCCAACCACGAGAAGAAGGTGTGTCCTTAACAACACCAGTCCCAACTTCATCCGCTGTATCATCCCCAACCACAAGAAGAAGGTGTGTCCTTAACAACACCAGTCCCAACTTCATCCGCTGTATCATCCCCAACCACGAGAAGAAGGTGTGTCCTTAACAACACCAGTCCCAACTTCATCCGCTGTATCATCCCCAATCACGAGAAGAAGGTGTGTCCTTAACAACACCAGTCCCAACTTCATCCGCTGTATCATCCCCAATCACGAGAAGAAGGTATGTCCTTAACAACACCAGTCCCAACTTCATCCGCTGTATCATCCCCAACCACGAGAAGAAGGTATGTCCTTAACAACACCAGTCCTAACTTCATCCGCTGTATCATCCCCAACCACGAGAAGAAGGTATGTCCTTAACAACACCAGTCCCAACTTCATCCGCTGTATCATCCCCAACCACGAGAAGAAGGTATGTCCTTAACAAATGGAAAGTAGAGATGACTGCTCCATAATAATTTGATATATACAATTTTGCTATTCTCCATGTTTTTATTTGATTTGTTTTTATTTTAGATCCCTGTTAGGTGTTTTGTAGTTACAGCGGTGTTAGTTCTGTTTAGTTTTAAACAACAAGGTCACATGAAGATAGTAATAAATTTGTAGTGCACCTATATTCTCAGGAATCATTAAGCAGTAAACCATATGACCACGATACAACATAAGATCTAAATTATATAGTATAATTTTGTTCTTTTATAAATTGTATAAAATTACATGTTGTTTGCTGATGTATAATACTTTGTCGATAGGCACTATCGCAGTCGATAAGTGTAACTACGATAGTTACAAGATGTTACATTTCCTCAAAATTTGCTGTACGTTTGCACATCATGTAATTTTTTAACATAAACATCGCCTGAATGTGTGTTCTCCGTTCGTCCCCAGGGCGGGAAGATCGACGCACCCCTGGTGCTGGACCAGCTGCGATGTAATGGCGTGTTGGAGGGCATCAGGATCTGTCGCCAGGGATTCCCCAACAGGATCTTCTTCCAGGAGTTCAAGCAGCGCTACGAGCTCCTCACTCCCAACGTCATCCCCAAGGGATTCATGGACGGCAAGAAGGCCTGCGAGAAAATGGTGGGTTCATGGATGTCCCTGGACTGTGTGTCCAGAGTCAGCCAACTATCATGTGTGGGGAAAAAACATGGAGTGTTAGTCCAGTTGGTAATTGTACTCTAGAAATACACATTGTTTGAGTTGGATATTTATGAACAAGTGTGTCATGTGTAGTGTAGCCTTTGTTAAAGTTTACCCATCAAAGGTAGATTAGTTGTATTTCACTGTTGCATATGACTAGAGCTATAATAATATTTATTTTATAAAGCATCATATATGTAAATGTTTGCAGTGCTATACAATATATTTAAATAGTAGAACACAATGAAAGTGTAGCTAAACATATATTTGGAAGATTTACATCAAAAGGTTTTCCATTAAAAAAACTTGATTCTGTTATTGCTTTAAAGATTACAGAAACAATGACAGTTTCTCTAAGTAGCAATGATTGTAGTGTTGTAATACGTCTGATCAGTCGTCAATAACTCATCATCCAGTTTAGTTTTGCAATGATTGATTATAGAGTGTAGCATCATAGCACATACAAATTGGCTGGTACTTATTGCAAGTAATCACACAGTTCATGAGTGAATGAGAAGCATGAACCACTCAGTAACACCCCTCCATTGACCCCTGTCGTGTAGATCCAAGCCCTGGAGTTGGACCCGAACCTGTACCGCATCGGTCAGAGCAAGATCTTCTTCCGTGCGGGCGTGCTGGCCCATCTTGAGGAGGAGAGAGACCTGAAGCTGACTGATATCATGATGCAGTTCCAGGCCTACGCTAGAGGATTCATCTCTCGCAGGTCTCACTCTTGTTTATATACATCATACTTAGGCGTACAGATCTTTTTTCATATTGTAAAATTATGTTTTATGCTTAAACTGTATCCTCACATTTTCATCGCGCAATTGTGTTTTAATTAATCACAGTTTGACTGGTATCTGTTCTTAAATGTTACCACTAAAATTTGGTATTTACATTGCATGCCTCCAGTCAATATTCATAAAGAGATACCAGTCAAACTGTGTAGTTGTGGTCAAAATATTAAATAGATAATATTTCAATGTTATATACACTGTATAACGTGATTTTACACCAAAAAATTTATTTTCTCCCACATATGCTATTTTTGGTTAGCATTTTCACTAAGTTTTAGTCACCTGGAATAATTAGTTCAATACACACACAGGGATACGATTGTGTCAAATAATTGTAAATCACTAGGACATTTTACTTGTCGCAAACTTAGTAGAAGGCTGCAGAAGTGCTATTGAATACTGACATTCGTTTGTTCACACTTACAGACACTTCCAGAAGCGACTTAACCAGCTGAATGCAATCCGCATCATCCAGCGCAACTGTTCCGCCTACCTGAAGCTCAGGAACTGGCAGTGGTGGAGGCTATTCACCAAGGTCAGTGACACATCGGTCAACGATACACACAGTGGCCACTGGGTCAACTATTCCTGCTCTCAGGAAACTGACTGCGTTTACTCGAATTTCCTAAAGGTTTCAGATGATCAAAGGATAAAAAAACTGTAGTGAGTAACAGAAATTAGTTAATAAATCAGAGTGACAAAAAGAATAAAATAAGTACTGGTTTAGTACTTCAAAACCAGTGAGAAGGAGACACAAATGGCCTAAGAGAAGCTGTGGTTAAACACTGTATCATAAGAATAACTTATTTATGTTGTATCAATTTTATGTAATTGTTCAGATCCTTTTTGTTTGTTGTTAGGCAGTGTACTAGAGAATCATGTTTGATTAGGCATGGAGAATGACGCTTTACCTGTAAACTTGTTCCAGTCACTGCTAAGCCAGGTTGACTAACTTGTCTCTTGTGCCCCCCCCCCCCCAGGTGAAGCCGCTCCTGCAGGTGACCAATAACGAGGACAAGTTAAATGCGAAGGAGGAAGAACTCAAAAAGGTCTCTGACCACTTCGAACAGCAGAAGCAGGAGTACGACGAACTCGCCAGTCGCTATACACAAATCATAGACGACAAGAACCTGCTCTCAGAGCAGCTCCAGGCGGAGACGGAGCTGTGTGCCGAGGCCGAGGAGGTAGGTGGTGCCACTGGGCATTCTCGTAGGTGCTGGAGCACACATGCTGCAATAAGAAGTTTGACTAAAAATGAAGACGCCTTTGTGGTTCTTCTTTAATTCTTGCTGACTTGTAAGATAATTGATTGTTGTCGGTAGTTCTTGGAAGAAGCATTGATTCGTCATTATATGTGAGTCAACAGTATGATTTATTTCTAGGCCAACACCGAATATACTAGGTTCCTATGATAGCAGTCATGTGTGGCCTTAACAGAAGTCTCCCACATCCATTTAATAAAGTACTTTGCAAAAAGTAAAAAATATATATAAGTGTGTCAACATGTCTGGTGCAAACTGTGGGTCTAAATTAACACAAAATGTGTTCTGTGTGATTGATGAGTGCATCACTGGTGTTGTTACGATGTGATGAGTGCATCTACAGTGATGTGTTCTGGTGTGGTGGTGAATGTGTTCTGTGTGATTGATGAGTGCATCACTGGTGTTGTTATGATGTGATGAGTGAGTCTACAGTGATGTGTTCTGGCGTGGTGGTGAATGTGTTCTGTGTGATTGATGAGTGCATCACTGGTGTTGTTATGATGTGATGAGTGAGTCTACAGTGATGTGTTCTGGCGTGGTGGTGAATGTGTTCTGTGTGATTGATGAGTGCATCACTGGTGTTGTTATGATGTGATGAGTGAGTCTACAGTGATGTGTTCTGGCGTGGTGGTGAATGTGTTCTGTGTGATTGATGAGTGCATCACTGGTGTTGTTATGATGTGATGAGTGCGTCTACAGTGATGTGTTTTGGCGTGGTGGTGAATGTGTTCTGTGTGATTGATGAGTGCATCACTGGTGTTGTTACGATGTGATGAGTGTGTCTACAGTGATGTGTTCTGGCGTGGTGGTGAATGTGTTCTGTGTGATTGATGAGTGCATCACTGGTGTTGTTATGATGTGATGAGTGAGTCTACAGTGATGTGTTTTGGCGTGGTGGTGAATGTGTTCTGTGTGATTGATGAGTGCATCACTGGTGTTGTTACGATGTGATGAGTGTGTCTACAGTGATGTGTTCTGGCGTGGTGGTGAATGTGTTCTGTGTGATTGATGAGTGCATCACTGGTGTTGTTACGATGTGATGAGTATGTCTACAGTGATGTGTTCTGGCGTGGTGGTGAATGTGTTCTGTGTGATTGATGAGTGCATCACTGGTGTTGTTACGATGTGATGAGTGTGTCTACAGTGATGTGTTCTGGCGTGGTGGTGAATGTGTTCTGTGTGATTGATGAGTGCATCACTGGTGTTGTTACGATGTGATGAGTGCGTCTGCAGTGATGTGGTCTGGCGTGGTGGTGAATGTGTTCTGTGTGATTGATGAGTGCATCACTGGTGTTGTTACGATGTGATGAGTGGGTCTACAGTGATGTGTTCTGGCGTGGTGGTGAATGTGTTCTGGTGTGATGTGTTCTGGCGTGGTGGTGAATGTGTTCTGGTGTGATGTGTTCTGGCGTTGTGGTGAATGTGTTCTGGCGTTGTGGTGAATGTGTTCTGGTGTGATGTGTTCTGGCGTGGTGGTGAATGTGTTCTGGTGTGATGTGTTCTGGCGTGGTGGTGAATGTGTTCTGGTGTGATGTGTTCTGGCGTGGTGGTGAATGTGTTCTGTGTGATGTGTTCTGGCGTGGTGGTGAATGTGTTCTGGTGTGATGTGTTCTGGCGTGGTGGTGAATGTGTTCTGGCGTGGTGGTGAATGTGTTCTGGTGTGATGTGTTCTGGCGTGGTGGTGAATGTGTTCTGTGTGATGTGTTCTGGCGTGGTGGTGAATGTGTTCTGTGTGATGTGTTCTGGCGTGGTGGTGATGTGTTCTGGCGTGGTGGTGAATGTGTTCTGTGTGATGTGTTCTGGCGTGGTGGTGAATGTGTTCTGTGTGATGTGTTCTGGCGTGGTGGTGAATGTGTTCTGTGTGATGTGTTCTGTGTGATGTGTTCTGGCGTGGTGGTGAATGTGTTCTGGTGTGATGTGTTCTGGCGTGGTGGTGAATGTGTTCTGGTGTGATGTGTTCTGGCGTGGTGGTGAATGTGTTCTGTGTGATGTGTTCTGGCGTGGTGGTGTGTCTATGTACAGTGCTCTGGTGTTGTAGTCGCGGTTGCACATGATCACGCGTAAGCAGGAGCTGGAGGAGATCCTCCAGGACATGGAGCAGCGACTGGAGGAGGAGGAAGAACGCAGTATGCAGATCGCCAACGACAAGAAGAAGTCCATGATCACCATCCAGGACCTCGAGGAACAGTGAGTTGCTTCTCTCGTCTCATTATTGTGTTGCGTTTTCAACTAGTGGCTAGCACCAGAAACGTATGATGGTTTGCTATGAGATTTCTCAATTAATGCACGTAATGCTGGAGGATGGGTGGAGTGTTTCTGGAATACATACGGGATGACCCGTGATAAGTTGCTACACTGATGCTCGGTGCGATGTGTCTCCCAGGTTAAAATGCGAGACAGAAGCTTGTGTGTCAAGTTATACACCATTTCTGATGGACTCGTTGTATGTGTCTCTCATTTCTAGAATATTTATTGTCGCCTTTCAACTAGTGACTAGCACTTTGTGGTAATGAATGGAGAGCAGTTGGCCTTTGAAATGTCTCGATTCAATACTGGAGAATCAGTGGAGACTCTGTAATACATACTGGATGATTTGTGGTGAGTTGTTATACTGTATAGCCTGTGCCCTGATAATTGGGGTGATGTCTCTGCCAGGTTGGAGCGCAGGTGAGACGGAAGCTTGCGTGTCAGGGTATAGATAATCTCTGTGATGGCTACCGTGCGTTCTATGTATCTGTCATGCTGACAATGTGTTGTGTCTCAGGTTGGAGGAGGAGGAGCAGGCGAGACAGAAGCTACAGTTGGAGCGTGTCACGGCTGACAGCAAACTCAAGAAGTTTGAAGAGAGTCTCGCAATGCAAGAAGACACCAACAACAAGGTACTGACTGGACAGAGCATGGCACACAGCAAAATATGCATCTGGAAGCTGTTATTTGGCAGGCTTAGAAATTCACTGTTTGTCAGTTGCTTAAGATATCAGACTGGTCCTGATCAGGCATTGTAATAACAATAGAGTTTCAAGAATGTTACCTACTTTACTATGCACAGGTATGTTCATGGCAATATACCCTTTTAATATTTATATGTATATGAACTTTTGGAATTCATACTTCCTAAAATCATGTGTAAATCTTGTGGATTGTTAAAGAGAAGAAGTCTCTAGAAAAGAGACTCAATAACATTGTGTGTGAATGTTGTAGATTGTGAAAGAGAAAAAAGTCTATAGGAGAGACTCAATGACATCGTGTGTGAATGTTGTAGATTGTGGAAGAGAAGAAGTCTCTAGAGGAGAGACTCAATAACATTCGTGTGTGAATGTTGTAGATTGTGAAAGAGAAGAAATCTCTAGAGGAGAGACTCGGTGACATTGTGTGTGAATGTTGTAGATTGTGAAAGAGAAGAAGTCTCTAGAGGAGAGACTCGGTGACATTGTGTGTGAGTGTTGTAGATTGTGGAAGAGAAGAAGTCTCTAGAGGAGAGACTCAATAACATTCGTGTGTGAATGTTGTAGATTGTGGAAGAGAAGAAGTCTCTAGAGGAGAGACTCAATGACATTGTGTGTGAATGTTGTAGATTGTGAAAGAGAAGAAGTCCCTAGAGGAGAGACTCAATAACATCGCATGTGAATGTTGTAGATTGTGAAAGAGAAGAAGTCTCTAGAGGAGAGACTCAATGACATTGTGTGTGAATGTTGTAGATTGTGAAAGAGAAGAAGTCCCTAGAGGAGAGACTCAATAACATCGCGTGTGAATGTTGTAGATTGTGAAAGAGAAGAAGTCTCTAGAGGAGAGACTCAATGACATTGTGTCCAACCTGGGCACGGAGGAGGACAAAGTGAAACAGCTGAGTAAACTCAAGAACAAGTACGAGGCCATCATCGCTGACCTGGAGGAGCGACTCAAACGCGAACAACAGGTATGTGGGGCGGGTCATTGAGAGTGGTGTATGTGGACAAGGTATGGGGGAGGCGAGTTTGGGGGGTGAGGTTAGGGGGTGGAGTATGGGGCAGGATGTGTGGTGTGGGGGCAGGGTGTGGGGGGCAGGGTAGGTCAAGGTGTTAGAGGAGTATCTATAGAAGGTAGGTGAGTGCCACTTAGGAATTAATTATGTGTAACCTGGATCTTCCTGGTTCCAGTGAGACAAGATATATAATATATATTATATATAATATCTTGTCTCACTGGAACCAGGAACTTGCAAGTTACACATAATTATATATAGTGGTTGTTTGTAGGCGAGACAGGAACTGGAGAAGTTTGTGTCAAGGGTAGTTTGTGGTTGTAGGTGAGACAGGAGCTGGAGAAGTTTGTGTCAAGGGTAGTTTGTGGTTGTAGGCAAGACAAGAAGTGGAGAAGTTTGTGTCAAGGGTAGTTTGTGGTTGTAGGCAAGACAGGTGCTGGAGAAGTTGGTGTCAAGGGTAGTTTGTGGTAGTAGGCAAGACAGGAGCTGGAGAAGTTTGTGTCAAAGGTAGTTTGTGGTAGTAGGCAAGACAGGAGCTGGAGAAGTTTGTGTCAAAGGTAGTTTGTGGTTGTAGAGAAGACAGGAGCTGGAGAAGTTGGTGTCAATGGTAGTTTGTAGTAGTAGGCAAGACAGGAGCTGGAAAAATTTGTGTCAAGGGTAATTTGTGGTTGTAGGCAAGGCAGAAGCTGGAGAAGTTGGTGTCAAGGGTAGTTTGTGGTTGTAGGTGAAGCAGGAACTGGAAAAGTTTGCATCAAGGGTAGTTTGTGGTTGTAGGCAAGATAGGAGCTGGAGAGGTTTCTGTCCAAGGTAGTTTGTGGTTGTTTATGTCCAAGGTAGTTGTGGTTGTAGGTGAGACAGTAGCTGGAGAAATTTGTGTCAAGGGTAGTTTGTTGTTATAGGTGAGACAGGAGCTGGAGAAGTTTGTGTCAAGGGTTGTTTGTGGTTTGTGTCAAGGGTAATTTGTGGTTGTTTGTGTCAAGGGTAGTTTGTGGTTGTAGGCGAGACAGGAACTGGAGAAGATCCGAAGGAAGCTGGAGACTGAGCTGAATGATGTGAAGGAGCAGCTCGTGGAGAAGTGTGCTCAGCTCGCAGACCTCCAGGCTCAGATGCACAAGAGGGAGGAGGAGATACAACAGACACTCAACAGGTACGTCCAGCTGTCCATCTGTCCATCTGTTATTGCATGATGTCCTGTTACTGTAGTAGAATACTTGAAGGTATTCAGAGCAGTGCGGAATTGCAGCTTCAAAGGGAAATCAAATCCTCAGATTAATTAGGCGAAATATAGCGTCTAAGGAAAAAGAACTAAAAATACCGCTGTGGAAAACAATAGTTAGGCCTCATTTAGAATATTTGTGTACAATCGTGGAGGCCATATCGCAAGGAAAACAGATACATATATGCTAGAAAGAGTACTGACTAAAATGATACCAAAACTGAAGGATCTTAGTTACAAAATATGTCTAAAAGAATGTGGTTTAACAACACTAGAAACCAAGATATTGAGAGGAGATCAGATAGAAGTGTTTAAGATACTGAATGGTTATGAAAATATTGTTAGAAATATAATTTTTCAGTTAAGAAAGATAGGACTAGAGGACATGAAGTTACATTAGTAAAGGAGCAGTGTAGATTGTATGTATATGTGGCCAGATACTAACTTTATGCATTATAATACGGTACACTGGCAAATTAGTAACAATCATATGTGGAATCCTTAAAATTACCAATAATTAACAGTAAATATATATGTATGTATAGGGACACTAATTTTCCATTTAAAAAAGGCAAATTCCGTTTCAATTAATTTAAAATGACATATTTTCTGTTTCATAAAAAGGCAAACTCTGTGTCAAATGATGCATTTTCCATGTCAAATTACGCATTTACTGTTTAAAGTGAAAAAGAAGCAATTTCTGTTCAGAAAAGTAATATTTTATATCAAAGTTAACTTTGAGAAATAATACATTCTGTAAAATATTTAAAATATAAATGTTTTGATCTATGCATCTATATAATACTAGTTTAATGTGTGGTTAATTTTTCTAACAACATTTATTTGTCCAATATTTGCAACACAGTAACAACCGTACATAATCAATTTAGATAATAAAATAATTCCTCTCACACAATAACATAAATGACTGGTTGTTTCTGATGCAGCAGTGCTTAATATATAAGTTAACAAATGTAAATTACACAAGCAGTCATATTAACAGTTTAAATCACTGATGCTGTTTCACTGACAATTTTGTTAAACTATTATGACGCCATCGAACAAAATTTGTGAGAACTACGAAATGCAGACTATCACTTTGAGCCAACGTAACCTAGGCTGTTGTTATTCCTTCGAGTTTTGTTTATTCAAAACCGGAATAGGTACACTTATATGTGTTCTAACGATGTGACAACTACATTTAATTAGCAACATATCTTCAATGCGCGGACAGCCAGACAATGATCACGAAACGGTTTACGTTAGCGCCTTCCGCTTGCGTTTACGCTGGTTGACACGAGGTACCACGGGCGCCATGACACTTCATAGCAGTTTACCTTACGCATTTTAAAAATCGTGTTATAAATTCACCGAAGTAAACGAATACTGTTGCAGAGTAATCATGTTTGTTTCAAAATATCGCTAATTAATTCAGTATTGTTTACGGTGTTTCCGAGAAACGACAGCACGTGGTTTATGAAACAGCAAATGACAACGCATGATCTGTTACAGTCTTACAGACTCGTCGTGGTTGTCAGCAGGCGACCGTATATAATGTGTCGGTCGCCAAACAGAAAAAACAGTCGCATATGCAACCAATTCAATCACAATTTAGAGGGCTGGATACAAGTAGATAAAAAGGGTTGGACTCTCGATAAGCCAAAAGGCTACGTTGTCCACCTGCCATCTACAGTTAATTCTCTGGGTGGCAATGTCATTAAATCTTGTTAGAGAATGTGTAGATCCTTGAATCAATATATTGATTGTAGGATAAATGTGGATTCTGAGATGTGCCTGCTTTGTGAGGTAATTTTGAGAGATCCCTATTTTGAGATTTAAGTTTTGAGGACTCCCTGTTTGAGAGTTAGTTTTGAGAGCTAGTTTTGAGAACTTCCTGTTTGAGAGTTAGTTTTGAGAGCGAGTTTTGAGAACTTCCTGTTTGAGAGCTCCCAGCATTGAGAGGTTGCTGGCCGTCCATAACTGACTGTACATGTGTCTCTTTGACAGAGTGGAGGAGGAGGTGTCGGCAAGGACTGCGGTGGCCAAGCAGGTTCGCGAGGTTGAGAGTCAGCTGCAGGAGCTGCAGGAGGACATTGAGGCAGAGCGCGAGGCTCGCAACAAGGCAGAGAAACAGAAACGCGACCTCGGTGAGGTAGGTACAACCTAGGTGAGGTGAGTGTAGTCTCGGTGAGGTGGGTACAGCCTCAGTGAGGTGCGTACAACCTCAGTGAGGTGCGTACAACCTCGGTGTGGTGGAATGCTGTAGTTCGTGGGCAAATAAGATGTCGAATTAATGGAAAATTACTCTGTAGAATGAGCAGATCTATTATTTCATAACATCTAACAATCTCGACCATGCTGACTAGTCAGCATGTGCCACAAATAAGATGTCAAATACTGTATGGTGTGCTTGCAGTAGAGTGTTGATAATATAGTGTGCTTGCAGGAGTCAGTATGACACTGAGTGGTGTGCTTGCAGGAGTTGGAGGCGTTGAAAATAGAGCTGGAGGGTGTAACTCTCTGTGGTGTGCTTGCAGGAGTTGGAGGCCCTCAAGATAGAGCTGGAGGGTTCCCTGGACACGACAGCGGCGGTGCAGGAGCTGCGCACCAAGCGAGAGCAAGAAGTGATGGTGTTGAAGCGCTCTCTGGATGAAGAGGGGAAAGCGAGAGAGGCTCAGATGCAGGATTTCCGCCACCGGCACACACAGCAGGTTGAGGAGGTCAACGAACAGCTCGACCAGATGAAACGGGTACGTCACACATGGAGGAGTGGTTGGGTGGTTTTTAGCATCTGGTCAAGGGAAAGGGTGACTCGTGTAGAATTCTGTCTTCTATTCCTTCGTTTGTTTCCAAAGTTTCAAACATTCAGAGGAGTTTGTAGACTCCATTATTTGCAGTCGAGTCATTATTGATAACTTTCAGCACAAGTCAGTATCTGCCATATCATGCTTCTTTAATCGAGTGATCATATTTGCAAAAAAAATAAACAAATGAATGTTTGAACAAAATGTTTATTGATTTGTATTGAGTTTGCCATGGGAAAAGATGTTAGATTTTGAAAATATTGATCTTTAAAAGGTATAAAATGTAATTTTAACTTAACAAGTTCTTTTAACTTAACTTCCTAGAAGCCCCCTTGACCTCTGTCGTCCCTCTACTACAGGCAAAGCAGTCTCTGGAGAAGGCGAAACAGTCCCTGGAGGGAGAGAACGTCGACATGGCGAATGAGATCAAGCAGCTGTCTGCGGCCAGACAGGAAGCTGACCGCCGCCGCAAGCAGACTGAAAACCAACTTCAGGACTACACGGTCAGACTGACCGAGACTGACCGCACCAAGGCTGACCTCGCAGACAAGACAACCAAACTACAGGTCAGCAGCATGCAGAGATAATTCTTATTTAGTTGACTTAAAACATCCAAAATAATAGTTGAAATTATGTAAGTAGCTCAAGTAATTTAGTTTTTAAAACACAGAAAAAATGTCTAGTCATGTTAGTAAGAAAAGGCATTTTATATTGTGTTAATGTTACAGGTACTGTGATGATTGACACTGATATTAATTAACTTAGAATTAAGTAAGAAATACGTAAGGAAGTCTATGTTAAATAAAGTTGTTAACTAAATTGAAAAGCCTCGGATGTCATTTGAAATTATGACATGTATCTGCAACTTGCATTCTACCCAAGCATGACTGATGATGATGGTTATTATTGTTTCAATTAATTGTTATGACAAGTCACTTATATGAATGAATGAATTAATTTATTTCAACAACAATGACATCATCACATATACAGCACATAATATTGATTAATATAATTTATTGAAAAAAGGGTACAAAAGAAGTGCAATACTTCAAATGTTTACCCTTTCCAATGACTAGCTTATGAACATAATATAATTCTGGAAAAACAAAGATCAAAATAAGAAAAATACATTATAAATGCAACAACACAAATTTAATGTAAGATCATAGTAGATGAAATCTGCAAAATATACCTATTGAAGTAATTTTTTAGTGAACTGAATAACAAAATAAAGCAAAGCTACGTTTTCCACCAGAAAAATATAATTTGGGTATGAAGTTAGTCAGTTTTTAGACTGCGGAACTGGCAGGCTTCGCTTCGCCTGCCACGGTAAGGTGCCCTGATGGGCGGGGTGTGGGGCCCTCCCTAAAAAAAAATTGGATTTCTAGATGCTCGGCTCATGGTGATCATTTCCATGTTTCGTAAGAGAATGAATGACAAATGTAACAGTCGGCAGGAAAATTGTAAACTTGCCTTCACTTTTTTGAATAGATAAGTCCGATTCATGATGTAGTATGGCATCTTGTTGTGTTATTTTTTTTCACTAAGAAATAATTAATATGTACGCTGTATTCTTTACACTAGGCCTACCAGTATATCGGTACGCCATGTTCTATCCTGAGGTGAAGGCTTCAATCCCGCAGTGAATACCACGTTTAGCCAATCACAGAATAGCTAGCATAAACGTGTTGGCACAGGCTCATTCTTCACCATTAAAAACAATTTATTTTGTGTATGTATCTGTACCCTAAAATTATTTTTGGGTACATAATTTTACCCTGCTGGTCGAAACCCTAGTAGGCTACTCTTTCACCACCTCATTGTCTGTGGTACTCAGTGGGCTAGAGATGACATTATATGTGCTACAGAGTAGGATGGAGATGACTAATGTATGTCACATTAACTGTGTACCTCTGTGGAACATTCCACAGAGTGAGTTGGAGATGACATTGTATATTCCATGCTGACGACATCGTTTGTCCTACAGAGTGAGTTGGAGATGACATTAAATATGCTATACTGACGACGTACTTTGTCCCACAGAGTGAGTTATAAATGACATATATACTCAATGCTGACTGTGTACCTCTGTCCTTCAGAGTGAGTTGGAGATGGCATTATATATCCTATGCTGACTGTGTACCTCTGTCCTTCAGAGTGAGTTGGAGATGGCATTATATATCCAATGCTGACTGTGTACCTCTGTCCTTCAGAGTGAGTTGGAGATGGCATTATATATCCTGTGCTGACTGTGTACCTCTGTCCTTCAGAGTGAGTTGGAGATGGCATTATATATCCTGTGCTGACTGTGTACCTCTGTCCTTCAGAGTGAGTTGGAGATGACATTATATATCCTATGCTGACTGTGTACCTCTGTCCTTCAGAGTGAGTTGGAGATGGCATTATATATCCTGTGCTGACTGTGTACCTCTGTCCTTCAGAATGGGTTGGATATGACATTATATATCCAATGCTGACTGTGTACCTCTGTCCTTCAGAGTGAGTTGGAGATGACATTATATATCCTGTGCTGACTGTGTACCTCTGTCCTTCAGAGTGAGTTGGAGATGACATTATATATCCAGTGCTGACTGTGTACCTCTGTCCTTCAGAGTGAGTTGGAGATGACATTATATATCCTGTGCTGACTGTGTACCTCTGTCCTTCAGAGTGAGTTGGAGATGACATTATATATCCTGTGCTGACTGTGTACCTCTGTCCTTCAGAGTGAGTTGGAGATGACATTATATATCCTATGCTGACTGTGTACCTCTGTCCTTCAGAGTGAGTTGGAGATGGCATTATATATCCTGTGCTGACTGTGTACCTCTGTCCTTCAGAGTGAGTTGGAGATGACATTATATATCCTATGCTGACTGTGTACCTCTGTCCTTCAGAGTGAGTTGGAGATGGCATTATATATCCTGTGCTGACTGTGTACCTCTGTCCTTCAGAATGGGTTGGATATGACATTATATATCCAATGCTGACTGTGTACCTCTGTCCTTCAGAGTGAGTTGGAGATGACATTATATATCCTGTGCTGACTGTGTACCTCTGTCCTTCAGAGTGAGTTGGAGATGACATTATATATCCTATGCTGACTGTGTACCTCTGTCCTTCAGAGTGAGTTGGAGATGGCATTATATATCCTGTGCTGACTGTGTACCTCTGTCCTTCAGAGTGAGTTGGAGATGGCATTATATATCCTATGCTGACTGTGTACCTCTGTCCTTCAGAGTGAGTTGGAGATGACATTATATATCCTGTGCTGACTGTGTACCTCTGTCCTTCAGAGTGAGTTGGAGATGGCATTAAATATCCTATGCTGACTGTGTACCTATGTCCTTCAGAATGAGTTGGAGTTGACATTATATATCCTATGCTGACTGTGTACCTCTGTCCTTCAGAATGAGTTGGAGATGAAGTTATATATCCTATGCTGACTGTGTACCTCTGTCCTTCAGAATGAGTTGGAGATGACGTTATATATCCTGTGCTGACTGTACCTCTGTCCTTCAGAGTGAGTTGGAGATGACATTATATATCCTGTGCTGACTGTGTACCTCTGTCCTTCAGAGTGAGTTGGAGATGACATTATATATCCTATGCTGACTGTGTACCTCCGTCCTTCAGAGTGAGTTGGAGATGACATTATATATCCTGTGCTGACTGTGTACCTCCGTCCTTCAGAATGAGTTGGAGATGACATTATATATCCTGTGCTGACTGTGTACCTCCGTCCTTCAGAGTGAGTTGGAGATGACATTATATATCCTATGCTGACTGTGTACCTCCGTCCTTCAGAATGAGTTGGAGATGACGTTATATATCCTATGCTGACTGTACCTCTGTCCTTCAGAGTGAGTTGGAGATGACATTATATATCCTGTGCTGACTGTGTACCTCTGTCCTTCAGAATGGGTTGGATATGACATTATATATCCAATGCTGACTGTGTACCTCTGTCCTTCAGAGTGAGTTGGAGATGACATTATATATCCTGTGCTGACTGTGTACCTCTGTCCTTCAGAGTGAGTTGGAGATGACATTATATATCCTATGCTGACTGTGTACCTCTGTCCTTCAGAGTGAGTTGGAGATGGCATTATATATCCTGTGCTGACTGTGTACCTCTGTCCTTCAGAGTGAGTTGGAGATGGCATTATATATCCTATGCTGACTGTGTACCTCTGTCCTTCAGAGTGAGTTGGAGATGACATTATATATCCTGTGCTGACTGTGTACCTCTGTCCTTCAGAGTGAGTTGGAGATGGCATTAAATATCCTATGCTGACTGTGTACCTATGTCCTTCAGAATGAGTTGGAGTTGACATTATATATCCTATGCTGACTGTGTACCTCTGTCCTTCAGAATGAGTTGGAGATGAAGTTATATATCCTATGCTGACTGTGTACCTCTGTCCTTCAGAATGAGTTGGAGATGACGTTATATATCCTGTGCTGACTGTACCTCTGTCCTTCAGAGTGAGTTGGAGATGACATTATATATCCTGTGCTGACTGTGTACCTCTGTCCTTCAGAGTGAGTTGGAGATGACATTATATATCCTATGCTGACTGTGTACCTCCGTCCTTCAGAGTGAGTTGGAGATGACATTATATATCCTGTGCTGACTGTGTACCTCCGTCCTTCAGAATGAGTTGGAGATGACATTATATATCCTGTGCTGACTGTGTACCTCCGTCCTTCAGAGTGAGTTGGAGATGACATTATATATCCTATGCTGACTGTGTACCTCCGTCCTTCAGAATGAGTTGGAGATGACGTTATATATCCTATGCTGACTGTACCTCTGTCCTTCAGAGTGAGTTGGAGATGACATTATATATCCTGTGCTGACTGTGTACCTCTGTCCTTCAGAGTGAGTTGGAGATGACATTATATATCCTGTGCTGACTGTGTACCTCTGTCCTTCAGAGTGAGTTGGAGATGACATTATATATCCTGTGCTGACTGTGTACCTCTGTCCTTCAGAGTGAGTTGGAGATGACATTATATATCCTGTGCTGACTGTGTACCTCCGTCCTTCAGAGTGAGTTGGAGATGGCATTATATATCCTATGCTGACTGTGTACCTCTGTCCTTCAGAGTGAGTTGGAGATGACATTATATATCCAATGCTGACTGTGTACCTCTGTCCTTCAGAGTGAGTTGGATATGACATTATATATCCAATGCTGACTGTGTACCTCTGTCCTTCAGAATGGGTTGGAGATGACATTATATATCCTGTGCTGACTGTGTACCTCTGTCCTTCAGAGTGAGTTGGAGATGACATTATATATCCTGTGCTGACTGTGTACCTATGTCCTTCAGAGTGAGTTGGAGATGACGTTATATATCCTATGCTGACTGTGTACCTCTGTCCTTCAGAATGAGTTGGAGATGACGTTATATATCCTGTGCTGACTGTGTATCTCTGTCCTTCAGAGTGAGTTGGAGATGACATTATATATCCTGTGCTGACTGTGTACCTCTGTCCTTCAGAGTGAGTTGGAGATGACATTATATATCCTATGCTGACTGTGTACCTCTGTCCTTCAGAGTGAGTTGGAGATGACATTATATATCCTATGCTGACTGTGTACCTCTGTCCTTCAGAGTGAGTTGGAGATGACATTATATATCCTATGCTGACTGTGTACCTCTGTCCTTCAGAATGAGTTGGAGATGACATTAAATATGCTATACTGACGACGTACTTTGTCCCACAGAGTGAGTTGTAAATGACATATATCCAATGCTGACTGTGTACCTCTGTCCTTCAGAGTGAGTTGGAGATGGCATTATATATCCTATGCTGACTGTGTACCTCTGTCCTTCAGAGTTAGTTGGAGATGACATTATATATCCCATGCTGACTGTGTACCTCTGTCCTTCCGAGTAAGTTGGAGATGACATATATCCAATGCTGACTGTGTACATCTGTCCTTCAGAGTGAGTTGGAGATGACATATATCGTATGCTGACTGTGTACTTCTGTCCTTCAGAGTGAGTTGGAGATGACAGTCCAACAGTTTGAGGAGTCAGACACGCGGGCCAACATGCTGAGCAAGCAGGTGACGTCCCTCGAGTCGCAGATGGCTGACTTCCAGGACACGATGAACGAGGAGACACGACAGAAGCTCGGCGCACAGAGCAAGCTGAGGGCCGCCGAGGAGAAGCTGGAGCTTATGCAGGACCAGCTGGAGGATGAGGAGGAACAGAGGAAGGCCATGGAACAGAAAGTCAGCACCCTCAACATACAGGTGGGTAAATGCATGAGTGGCAGGGGTTGGGCTAGACACCCTCATGGCAGGGGGTGGGCTAGACACCCTCATGGCAGGGGGTGGGATAGACACCTCATGACAGGCGGTGGGGTAAACACCCTCACAACAGGGGGTGGTATAGATACTCTCACATCAGGGGTGGGGTACAAAAACCCTCACAGCAGGGGGTGGGGTAGACACTCTCACAACAAGGGATGGGGTAAGCACATTAATTGCCAGTGATGAGGTAAACGGCTTTTCTTATATTGTTTGAAAATACTAAACTTATTGTGTACTCCCTTCATAAACTGTGTATGTTTAGTTTTCAAACATCTCAAAGATATTACCTGTTGGCATCTTGCATAGTCCAATTTATTTTAGAAGTACTTTTTCCAATACCGTTTCTCACTTGTACAGACTCATTGCTTTCCACTTACCTTTGCCAAATCTTTCCTTCCACTTACCATTGCCAACTGCGTGTTTCCACTTAACATGCCAACTGTGTATTTCCACGTACTATCACCAACTGTGTGTTTCCACTTACCATTGCCAACTGCGTATTTTAGATGGCGGACATGAAGAAGAAGCTTGAGAGTGAGGCTGGGCTGGTGGAGGGGTACGAGGAGGCGAAGAAGAAGAACCAGAGGGACCTCGAGGCGCTCCAGATGCGCATTGAGCAGCTACTGGCGGAGAACGACAAACTGAACAAGTCTAAGAAGAAGCTGCAGTCAGAGGTGGGTCTGGTGTGATGGCAGTCTCTGCAGGAGGGGTGACACACTTAGGACGTACGGCTCCGGTGGATTCATGTAATTGTAGGTAACTGGGCAGGATTGAGGCTAGTGCCCTTGTCAGTACAGTCGGCATTGTTGCAATAAAAGTTCCCTTCTGGGACAAAAAGCGATGAGAAGTGCCAGTACCTTGAATGCAGCTCAGGAGTAGGAAGTTGTTGCATCATTTATCGTCAAATAATTCCTAGTGTCTATGATACCTTGTCCACAATTGTAGTTTTGGTGTTCTAGTCGTGGTTATGTAACCGCATGTATCGGCAAGGAATTCTTGCTGTTTGCCACTGATTCACTTGATTCTGTTGACGCCTGCAAGTGTCACTGTAAAAGCCTAGTGTATTTATGGTTTTAATGCTATCATTATGTGTCAGGTGGAAGACCTGAACGTAGAGATTGAAAACCTGCGACAACAGCTGGGAACACTCGAGAAACGACAGAGGAAGTTTGACCAGAATCTTGGCGAGGAGAAGGCCATCTCAGAGAGGTAGGGCACTAGAGGGCGCTCTCACTCGGCACTGGTTAATCGTCATGTATCAGGTGATAAAGAACTGAAAAGTGAAAACATTTTAATGAGATGTGCAGTGCAGTGTACATTGATGTTGATTTTGATGGTTTGGTGCAAAGGTAATTAATTGCCTATGTTGGTTTGGTTTGGTAGATTTTGTAGAAAAAATGACCTTCCTTTGTACATGTAAGAGCGGTAGCAACAAAACGAATTATGATGGTTGGTGTCATTTATAAATGCTAATAATTTGAGTGCTACCTTACACCTATCCATGAAGCAACAAGCCAAGGGCAGCAGTTATCGCCACTACGATATTTTAAACTTGTTCCTGTGACCATTTATTTTCCGCTAACGCAAATTATGGCAGCAGATAATAATTTTAACATAACTGTAATGGCGCCCTTACAAAACAAAATAACTATCTTGGTGTTTTTTTCAAATACATCGCCAATTGGTAGATGAGAAGACACTAGTCCAGGGACGCGAGTGAACATAGAAAGAGGCGAGGAGGCCTGGGAGGAGATGCACTTGCAAGGCTCCAAAGTTAGCCTATTAATATATAGATAATTTGTAATATAGCACCTCATTGGCACTCAGTCTCTACAATGCCATTGTTGTGATTGTTGTGAATTAAAAACTACAACTTAAAACCATGACAACGTGTCTTCAGACTGGCAATGGATCGCGACAACGCAGAGCGAGAGAGCCGGGAGAAGGAGACAAAGATCCTGAACCAGACTCGTGAGTTAGACGAGCTCCGGGACCGCCTGGAGGAGGTGGAGCGACTCCGCACCACCCAGGCCCGCGAACTTGACGACCTCATGTCCTCCAAGGACGACGTCGGCAAGAGTGTGAGTGGCAACTATGTCTCTTATCAAGAGTGAATACGGGAGGAAATAAAACGATACCAAACAACAACAATTTCAAATACAAACAGCAAACGTTTTTGGAATAAGTAACAACCTGTACGTGAATCAACACGAAGTAGAAGAATTATAGCATCCACTTCAGGAACAAATAACACTTCCAAGAGAAAACCCAGTATTTGGAAGAGTTAATGAATCCTGTTTGCAAGAGCTAATAATAATAATGAAAATAGCAACCAATACAACAAAAACATACATTTACGAGAATAACTGCGTGAGAAGGAAATGTCTAGAAGACTGCGAGTATACCGCAACATTTCATACACCTCTTGTCTCTCGTCTCCTGCATCCTCAGTTGACCGAATTGACCCCAGTGTATGTGTGTATAGGTGCATGAGCTGGAGAAGTCGAAGCGGGCCATGGAGAGCCAGGTGGAGGAGCAGCGGATGCAAATAGAGGAGCTGGAGGATGAGCTCCAAGCGACGGAGGATGCCAAGCTCCGTCTCGAGGTCAACATGCAGGCCTTGAGGGCGCAGTACGACCGCGAACTGCAGTCGAAGGAGGAGGCCGGAGAGGACAAGAAGAGGACACTCATACGCCAGGTGAGGACCCACGAGGCACATTGTGGATGGTGTTTTAGAGGAGTCATGTCAATTTTATGTCTACGATATCTGTTTAAAAAAGGAGTTCAGAGAACAATTATTGTGAGTAAATATTATAATTGTTATTGACTTGCAATGTTTGTGATCATGATCTTATAATATTTATTGATTTTGTAATATTTATAATAATTTTATATACTTTATGACATTGACCTGATATTTTATTCGTATTTTTAATCATTGTTTTACGATACCTAAATTAGTTATTTTTAATCAGCAGTGTACTTAAGTTATTATTAAATATTTACCCATCTCGTCTTAATAAAAATAGCTTTGTTGTAAGCTGTTCTAAATAAAGTTATAATATAGTGGACTTAACAGAATTTGTAACTAGGTGTCATGTGCTTTCCTGTGTGGACTGTAAAGTAACTACATGTCACGTGCTGCCCCGTGTGGCCAGTGAGATAACTAGGTGTCACATGACTGCTGTAGTTGCGCGAGATGGAGGGAGAGTTGGAGGAGGAGCGCAAGAACCGGAGTGCGGCGGTGAACGCGCGCAAGAAGTTGGAGGGTGACCTAAAGAACATGGAGCAGCAAGTGGAGATGGCCAACAAGGTGAAGGAGGACAGCGTCAAGCAGCTCCGCCGGCTCCAGGTACGTCAGGGGGATGGGGTAAAAAACAAAAAAACTTCTTTTCAAGACCCATTCCTCGGAATCTAGAGCTCACAGGTACATCCAGACATACATGCAGTCAGTATTCAAATCAGCCGGGTTGTTTGTTGGTAGGTTTCTTCCTCAGGGATGAGAAATTTCCGGTTTTTGCCGGAATTCCAGTTTTTATACTGCTCCAAAGATCACTTTTGTGAATCGTGTGTAAATCCGGGGAGAAAAAAATGAATGTTGGGTGGTAGGGCATATAAAATCCTGGACAATTCAGATTGAGTTAACCATCTATCCACCGGGTGTCGCCACGTGTTAATGACGCTGCCTGGCGATTAGAGACAGAACCGACCCAACCGAACCCGTGAATCTGCGAAGTAAAACCCTTAGTTAAGTCGGCTGTTCACTTCAGCGCTTTCGAAGTGCGCGCACAAAAGCAGTGGACCAATAGGAAACGATGATGTATTTTGTGGAGATGTCGATCATGTTCGAACACAATGGCTAATCGACGATTTGTTGTACGGCAAGACAAATGTTGCGTGAAAAACATTGACAAAAGTGTCAAGAATAAGTGGAATTGGGCGTGGCTGGGGAGATCGGCTGGAGACACTATGTTAGATATATTCATCAGTAAATTATCAGCACCAGGGAATGCCTACTGTTTGTGGTGCGAGGCCGATGTCAACTATGCGGATTGGATCCTACAGGCTACAGTCAGATGGGAACCGAAGGCACTGAAGTACCAATGTTCTATTAGAACCTGAACAGAGGGTGTATCACATGGAAGTTCGCCGATTCCATGTAGACAACACACTTCCACAAGCACCCACAAGTTCCAGATTGGACTCGTGATGGGCTACCATATTTTCTACTGGCAAGTTCCCAGCCTTGTCAAAGCTGGTGGCTGCAATGATGAGCTGCTTTCATGGTCCTCAAGTGGAAGGGAGTTTTAGTCACATGTCTAGCGTCATGAATACTGCCATTGCCAGAAAGAATGTTAGTACATTTAACACTATCCAGACTGACCTACTCACTCATGGCAAGCAACAAGACTGTTATACAGGACTTCCAAAAACAGGACTGGTCGCCTCGTTCACAACACGAGGGGTGCATACAAAATGTACTCCATCCATCTTGCCGAAGAATGAAAGATGAAGGAGGAGAAGAAAAAAACTGAGCTGAACATGTCAAATACGAAGGCAGCCACCAAGTACAAAGCTAAGGAAGCAGTTGAGCTGGCAACGAAGAAAGCTATAGTATAGTCCATCAACGGGCTGTTTTGACAAAGCTGGACAAGGAGAAAGCTGCGTGTCAGCCAACTTGGGTTCAGCCCAGAAAATATAATTAACAAGTGAGTTAGCACTGTGACATGTATTGCGGGAGTCCGTGTGCTTTTTTTGCTATTGGAAATGTTAAGATTTTCTATTTAATATTGCTCAAAATACACCATATGTCGTCTACAATTAAAACATATCTCCGAGGAGTTCCCCCTTCCCCCGATTAGATGAGACAGTCCTCTCGAGCTGAAATGTGGGCCACAGCAAAATTTCCGGTTTTTTCTCTGAATGTCACTCTCATCCCTGCTTCCTGTAGCGTGTATCCTACATTGTTGTGAATAACTTTTGTACGTTTTAATGTTTTGTTTGAACAGCAGAAATGTTTCTGTTTTACTTTATATTTTGGAGTCTTTTAGAATGCAGAGAAATGCCACCATAAATCAGTTTACATTTAATGATTTCTACCAGAAATACTGTGTATATGAAATACTTATCATGGTAGATTTGGTACAGAATAAGTAATTTTTTGGTTCTTGCGTGGAGTGTTCATACATGATTTATTCAATATTTTCGCAAATGTACAATGTTTCCCCAGTAACACAAATGTAACAGTCTGCCATGTTCTGTGTTCACATGCTGTCCTCTAGGCTCAGATGAAGGACTTGTAATATGTTGACAATGATGTGGTGTCCTCTAGGCTCAGATGAAGGACATAATATGTTGACAATGATGTGCTGTCCTCTAGGCTCAGATGAAGGACTTGTAATATGTTGACAATGTTGTGGTGTCCTCTAGGCTCAGATGAAGGACTTGTAATCTGTTGACAATGATGTGGTGTCCTCTGGGCTGAGATGAAGGACTTGTAATCTGTTGACAATGATGTGGTGTCCTCTAGGCTCAGATGAAGGACTTATAATATGTTGACAATGATGTGCTGTCCTCTGGGCTCAGATGAAGGACTTATAATATGTTGACAATGATGTGCTGTCCTCTGGGCTCAGATGAAGGACTTATAATATGTTGACAATGATGTGCTCTCCTCTGGGCTCAGATGAAGGACTTATAATATGTTGACAATGATGTGGTGTCCTCTAGGCTCAGATGAAGGACTTATAATATGTTGACAATGATGTGGTGTCCTGCAGGCTCAGATGAAGGACTTCCAGCGTGAGGTGGAGGAGATGAACCAGGCGCGAGATGACGCGGTCCAATCAGCCAAGGATAATGAAAAGAAGGTGAAGCTGCTTGAGACGGACCTCATCCAGATGCAGGAAGACCTCGCAGCGTCAGAACGTGCTCGCAAGGCTGTCGAGTCGGAGCGAGACGAACTGCAGGATGAGATCAGCAATAGCGCCACCAACAAGTGAGTGCAGAAACTAATTGTAGGAGAAATGTCAATATTGATGGGGTCATTTTGATACTGTTTGTCAGTCAGAATTTTGTCATGCACTTATATAGTAAACCAATGATATGTACATCATAAAATCTTTGACATGGAAGATATGATTTGTGAGAGTTTTCTATAATGATTAATAAATACAAGGTTGTGGGGTGTATCAATACACAAGACTTGGTTGTTTGTAAGAGACAGTCCTTTATCAATCAACACAACTTTCATGTGTGTCACCATGCCTCGCCCCTTCATCTCTTTTGCCCCCTCCTTTATCTTGTCCCACCTCCTTATCTCATGCCCTGCCCCTTTATCTCTCATGCCCCACCCCATCATTTCTCATGCCCGCCCCTTCATCTCTCATGCCCCGCCCCTTCATCTCTCATGCTTTGCTACTTCATCTCCCTTGCCCCCTTTATCTCATCCCACCACTTTACCTCTCATGCCCTGCCCCTTTATTTCTCATGCTCTGCCCCTTTATCTCGTCCCACTGCATTATTTCTCATGCCCCGCCCCTTTCTCTCATGCTCCACCCCTTCACCTCCCAAGCTCCACCCCTTCAACTCTCATGTCCTGCCCCTTCACCCCACCCCTTTATCTCTCATGTCCTGCCTATTCACCCCAACCCCACTCCATCAGCTCCAATGCCCCGTGTGCCCGCTGTGACGTAGCGTGTGTGCGCCTTGCTGTGATGTAGTGTGTGTGTTGTAGGAATACCCTGATTGAGGACAAGAGGCGCCTGGAGCAGAGGATTGCTGTTATTGAGGATGACCTAGAGGAGGAACAGAGCAACCTCGAGATGATGGTCGACAAGGCGAGGAAGAACGGACAGCAGGTGGGTCTTAGACAATGCAGGCAGGTGGAACATATTTTAATGTACACTGACATTAACAGGGCCTACCATTACGGATTTTCCGTAATCATTATTGAAATTCACCTCGGATTACAGCATTATGGAAACTGTCGCAGTATTACAGGAATACAAATATCCGACTACAGAAAATGATACACATTAAAGAATTGCTAAATCTATAAATAATGCTGCTCGAGATGCCCTGAAGAAACTGTCATCATTCACTTGTTACAATTTTTCAACAAATATTTAGTCCACTACAAGTTCTACAAAGTTAGTACAGTGATTGGCTATTCACTGGCGCTGTCTTTCTCACGGTGATGCTCTACAGACGTAAGCACTTGGGCATGTCTGGCTATGCAGGCCCTTTGACAGCTGTAATTAACACAATGTAACTTATTGGATGTCTCTAAACTAGCATCCCTTTGAAGTGCTAACAGAAGACCTTAACTGCTGACAGGAGTTACAGTGTAGCAACACAATAATTATGTTGAAACAAAGTAGGCCTCTATCTACTTTTGATGATTAAATTAGTAACTTCCAGGATTCCCAGGCACCGTGAACAGGCTGGGCTTGTCACTGTGTGTGTGTACTTCAGAGAAAGGTTTGATTGGCAACTTTGGGGAGCGGGACAGGATGCGACGGGGGGGGGGGTCATTACGGAAATTGTTTTTGTCAGGTAGGCAGCTCTGCATTAATATGTATATAATACACGGGCGGTATGGCGGATAATGTCACAGTACCACATATGTCATGTCTGTTGAATCCGGCGTCGTTTGGCTGTGGTTTTTAAAACCATTTTGGATTATTCAAAATATATTTTTAAGTCCCTAACTACAAAGTGGTGGGGTTGGTTGGTGGTTTAAAATATACCCCAAAAAATGTTTAATGTTTGCGAATAATGAGACAACCCCCCCCTAACAAGATTCTTGTGTTGGCCTGTAGGTGGAGCAGCTGACAATGGAGCTGGCGACGGAGCGATCTAACACGCAGAAGCTGGAGAACGGCCGTATGTTGTTGGAGAGACAGAACAAGGAGATGAAGGCGAAGCTGCAGGAGTTGGAGGCTCAGATGAAGACGCGCTCCAAGGCCACTATCACCTCCCTCGAGAGCAAGATCGGCAACCTTGAGGAACAGCTCGATGTTGAGACGAGGTATGCCAGTCCTCCTCCAGTGTTATCACACATCAATGGCAATTTGCCTATTGAGTCTCATTATTTTGTCATCAGCATTATTTGGTTGTTTCTTGTTATGAATATGTGCTTGCCTGCTTGATGTAGTTTCAGGTGTCATTTCAGTGTTATGCAAGTGTTATATAAAGCGATATGATGCTAAACGACTAGGGTTTTACAGGTGTCAACAGTTGTGTACTGTGCTACTCAGCAAAGCCTTTCTTTCCATCGTTTTTGTTTTAAGCAGTGTAGACAGAATGTGAGATGTTGAGTAGGTTGTTGGAACCGACAGTGAAACAGGATCAGTGATGGAAGAGGTAAAATAAGTTTGAGGAAGAGTATCAAGGGCAGCCTCACCCCAGACCTAAGTAGAAAGAGGAAAACAACAACAGTCCTTTAGTATCAGACATATATAGGTGCCTTACAGTTGATATAGAGCTGCGTCTGATTGTGTGTCAAATGTAATGCAAGTCTTGTAATGTATGAGTCTGTCAACAGAGACCGCCAGGCGCTGGCGAAGGCGAACCGTCGTCTGGAGAAAAAGATGAAGGAGCTGATCATGCAGGGAGAGGACGAGAGGAGGATCGCTGACCAGTACAAGGAACAGGTCAATACTCGTCCGGTCTTCTCTCCCTCCTTTCTTGTTATGTATCATGAAAGAATCTTGTACAAAAGTCATGAGTTAAGGTAGCAGAACTCCAGTCATATCATTTTTAAATATATAAGTCACTCTCAAAAACCTATAATATTATTAGAATGACTATACATCATTTATTCAAGAGACAATTTGTTTTGCATAAATTATGTAAATTAATACTCAAAATGTCTGCCAACCGACAGAAATATATGAAATTTTTCAAACAATATATTTTCAGAAGCATACATCATAATGATCTGAAATTTACACACAGCATTTACTACATGGTACTGTATGGGATGGTAAAAGAGTGTAACAAATAAATGATATTGAAAAATTTTATGTGGAAAAAACAAAAATCGTAAATTGTTTTCTCCAAATTATGTATTCTGACACATGGTACACTAATTCTAAAATAAGTACAGCAAAATGCTTTGATCCCATATAGCTGAGTCTTGTGTACTTCTCTTTAAAATTTGAAGCAAATTCGACAAAAAATGGCGACGCTATGATGTTTGAAAGAACGTGTTAAACAGGAAAAAACTGATTCTGAGAAAATCGCTGGTAAAGTTTGATATTGAGCAAAAAAGTGTGAAAACTCACTGAATATCTAATAAAGCTGTCACAGGCATTGTTCATTACTCCTAGTGTCCTCCCTTTTCATATGCATTTCCTTCTTCATTCTCCTTGTTGTCCTGGAAGTTTTTTTTCTTCGCTCGAAGGATTTTGCGGCGCGTTTTTGACGTTTGGCGAAGTAGATGCGGATGTCGTCTGCTTTATGTAAGCCAGCAATTGTGAAGTGACCAGGCACTAGTTTTAGCTCACACAGCATACTCTTGATAGATGTGCTACCATCATTGAAGTAGCTGACCGCACTGTACGTTGCATCTTCAATTACGAGACGGCTGACAAAGGTTTCCTTTGTACAACGATCCCAGATCAGTTTGTTCAGGCATTCATTATTGTTCTGTGTCATGCCATGTAAACATTTGCACAGGAGATCGGGGGATGTAAGTTCATCATAGATTGGCTCGATTACTCCAATGATAGCATCTGGGAGCCCATGTACATGTCTAAATGTGTCCTTGTTACGGTTGTAGCCGCACCAACTATTGTCGTCACTTGGGCACATATGGTGATTAGGATTGGTGGACATGGTACAAACTAGCCATCAGATTTCTTTGCATGGCAATGACATCACCCACATTCTGCCTAATAGCCAGACCAAAATAGTTCTGTAGCGTGTCAATCCGACATTTTGTCAAGCGACCAATTCCTCCGATGCCCTTCCCGTCAGAAAGCAGTTTACCCTTGTAGCTCGTTTTTAATTTCCGTAACCGAGAACCCACTCGCTTCTG
The DNA here is from genome assembly GCA_963995525.1 of Escarpia spicata. Classification (NCBI taxonomy): domain Eukaryota; kingdom Metazoa; phylum Annelida; class Polychaeta; order Sabellida; family Siboglinidae; genus Escarpia; species Escarpia spicata. The sequence goes on along the minus strand of OZ023210.1, from coordinate 51,365,483 downwards.
CACATGGCCAATGCATTCCATTTTGGTTATGCAGCAGTCCTCACCATACGGCTTGCAATCATTGACACACTTGAAGGATGACGAGTCACCATCACCATGGGCGCCGCCATCTTGGATTTTGTGTTTACCTCCACTAAACTTTCGGTTTTTTTGTCGACCAGAACGTTTCTTGTCACCCATTGTACTGCATATAGATATCTAACTCATTTATATACACATTGGTGTTACTGGATGGGCTATACAACCTGTATGTCGGCGGATGAACGCAGATGAAAAATCAAAATGGAACGACAACTGAAAATTGGCTCTAACGCAACACAGTTCACGGCTGGCCAAAGTCTCATATATAAGAGGCATTTCCCGCTATAGTCTTTTCCAAATTTACTGTTTTTGGAATTTTTTAAATAGATACACTAGAAATTATCGTATCCAAGGACAAATCACGTTGCTATGGTAAAATCTGATGTGACCTAAAATTACATGGTTACTCCATATGTGTAATAAAACTATTTTTTTATTATTATTTCACTTAAAATGTAATACTTAATGTAGGAAAACATATTTTTCAAGGTATATATGAAAAAATATGGAAAAAAATATATAACAATTTCTTCATATTTGACTGGAGGTCTGCTACCTTAAGCCCAAAAAGAAGTATCAAAGTCATGTTACATTTAATGTCAAGATTTCTATAAAACAGGCTCGTTCAAACAACTTTGTAAATGTTTGGTGTACAAAAGTACGAAATCTGAAGCTGATATTTGGTGTATATTATTTTGTCCCACACTGTTCTTGCCAATACCATTTGCTTTTAACCTGAAACAGTGGCATATCTAGGATATCAAAGGGGGCAACAAAGGAGGGTAAGCTTAGTCACCCACTAGTTTTTTTAATGTTAAATGCAGTGGTGTATCAGGTAATAAAGAGAGGGTCATGACCCAGTGCGCCCCCTCCCTTAAACACGCCGCTGGCCTGAAATGTTAGAAGTCCTGTTTGCCCGCAGGTTGACAAGGTGAATGCGCGAGTGAAGGCCCTCAAGCGACAGTTGGACGAAGCGGAGGAGGAGTGTACGAGGATCAACATGCAGAAGCGCAAGACCCAGCGTGACCTCGATGAGGTGACGGAGCAGAGTGAGGTCTTACAGCGCGAGAACGACCAGCTCAAGAGCAAGCTGAGGTCTGGCGGCGGAGACAAACTGAGGTAGGGTGTTGGTGACGTCTCGCTGGTGTCTCGTAGACAAGTAGGGATCTCGCACTGTGGCTCTTTCACAGCATGTGAGGCAATCTCGTGTGTTTCTTTGTCCATGTTCACAAGTGTTGTCGTCCTTTTTTATATTGGTCACAAACTTCACATTGTCAGGCAGTTTGAGAATAATTATGGGGTTTTATGGGTGTAAAGTTTGGTCAATATTTCGTAAAATAATCTTTTTAGATACTGTTCACCTTGTCTGGTGCCAAGTCAAGGCAGTTTGCGAAAACTTGTAAGACTTGTGGGTTTTTATATTATTTGCAACTTTAGTTCAAGGTTAGAAAATCTTGCTATGTAGTAAAACCCTACTTATAAAGACATTGTCTACAAATAATTGTTTGCAAGTACTTTTTATTAACTGAATCACCAAGATGTGTTTTGCAGTATATGAGTGGTTAAATAGTGCAGATTACAAAATGTACATACAGCTTACAACTTGGAGATTACAAAATCTAAACCCAGTTTTCTCTCTGGCAATTTAAACTTTGATTTATTATTGTCAAAATGAATATAAATAAGTTTACAAAATATATATGTAGGTAGCAGTGATTTATAAAATATTTTCTGACATTTTTATATTTACATTAAATTGCTTAACCCAAATCATATATTTAGTGTTTTCAGAGAAAATGTAATTATGAATACAAAACAAAAAATACAGCAGTGACCGGAAAATAATTTGTGATATTTTTATATTAAACTAACCTGATGTGAGGAAACAAAGTTCAGCTTTAATTACTTGATGGTGATTTCTAAGCATTGAAGCTAAACGGACGTCAACATATGTGAATATGGACGAACTGTAGATTGTCGTTAGTAGACAGAAATGTGGAGTTAGAAGGTTTGTGTAGGGTCTGCATCTGGTTGTTGTCATTTCTTTAGTAGAGTGCACCGTTAAAGGGAATAAAAATAAGGCATTAGCTATAATTCTTTTTCCATGTGGACACAAAGTTTAACATTGTATGTAACATTCGAGAACATTAAAAAAAATACATTTGTAGCATAAATTAAAATTTTCAAAATTTGTGTAGCAATTCCTGCCGAAAACTGAAATTTAATAAGCTAGGCAATCACATGGTATCGTGACGTCACAGACATATACTCGCACCAGGCCGACCCCTTGCATCCATTCAGAGCATGTTTACAAAGATAGCTTTTGGGCCGAAACGAGCATCAGAATGAGTTATTGTGCAAAGTCCGATGTAATGCAAACACTAGTCATCATAGAGGAACAAGCAGTTATCCACGTGAATCAAATTTTGTTCAAAACAATGAATGCGAATGGGCCTACAAGCCGGCGAGGTTTCGCGGAGCTTCGGCTTGTTTTCAGAATAATTATATCGATTGCAACCCACCGGAGATAATCTACACCAATAAACATACATAGCAAACAGATGTTGTACCAAGCTACAGAAATAACGTTGTATACCATTTTTGTATTCATTTTCTTGACACTTGTTTATGTTTTCATAAAGTAATATAAATCAAATAACTTTATTTAAATAATTACTACAAAAGTGTTATAATATTTACAAACAGTGCATCATAGTATAAAAATAATTTGGTTTATTATTTCGTGAAAACGTCAACAATAAAATGTCAAGAAAATCAATGATTCCTTGTCAGGCTTGAACCGGCGTCGCCCGATTGTAAAAGAAATTACACAAAACCAATGCGTCTACTGACTGAGCTACCGAGACCAACGGAAATTTACTGACTGATTTAAGTTGGTTGTTATGATAAGTTGTACAACTCCTCCTTCATATATCGATATTCTAGTGATGTTATGAGATTAAACAACGTTACTTACTGTAGCTGGGTACAATATCTGTTTGCTATGTATGTTTATTGGTGTAGATTATCTCCGGTGGGTTGCAATCGACATAATTATTCTAAAAACGAGCCGAAGCTCCGTGAAACCTTGCCGGCTTGTAGGCCCATTCGCATTCATTGTTTTGAATAAAATTGGATTCATGTGGTAAGATAACTTGCTTGTTCCTCTATGATGACTAGTGTATTACATCGGAATATCACACAATAACTCATTCTGACACTCGTTTCCACCCAAAAGCTATCCTTGTAAATATGCTCTGAATGCATGCAAGGGGTCGGCCTCTTGCGATTATGTTGTCTGTGACGTCGCATCTCGGCATCCCGAAAAGCGCGCCAAAAACATGCGTATTCTAAAAAGTCCGGATGCACAGCATAAAATGTGGAATTTCTAATTCATAGAATTTTTTGGCTTGGTGGACATGGCAAATATATAACAGGATGTAATATAATATGAATTCAAGCAATAGATGTTTTTATTCCCTTTAAGTATCCTGCACTCACTCACAAGTAGACTCAACTTTCCTACAAACATTTCACAAGTAGACTCAACTTTCCTACAAACATTTCACAAGTAGACTATGAACTTTCCTGCACTTATTTCACAAGAATGAATTTTCCTATAAACATTTCTCAAGTAATATCCTGCACACTGAAGACACCTGCTTTGCATGTCGCCGTGTTGGGTCTGCCTCGGTGGTGAAGTTTTTAAAAGTAATATGGATTCCTTATCTGACACAGAAACTAGGGAGGGCATTTGAATAGCTTTAGACAAAGTACTTGGCATGCTAAGGCCTACAGGTAGTGCAGTAGTGAGTGTTGTTTTTCGTAAATGCTTCAAGTGAGCTGAAATTGAGGCGTTAGTGTTTGCTGTCTTCCAGTAAACCACCTAGTAGGAAGTCATAGTAGCCATAGGGTAAGTATCAGTCACTTACGCACACTCCTTGTCGCCCTCCTTCCTCTCTGCCTTGCCACTTTCCGCCCTGCCTCAGTTCCCAATCTTCCCTGTTAGTGACATTTAAAGTTTCTTTTATTAGTTGTAACATATTGTTTAAATTAACAGTTCGCCGTGTTCCAGTGTCATTTGCTGTCATTCCATTGGACCGTGGCCCGGCTGCCTTGCATGATCTTTGTCACTAACTCTGGTGCCAATGTCACGTGAACTTTTTTATTTTATTGGTTGCATGGTATGAGTATTTTTATTACCCTTGTGTGTTTCTAGCGGCATTACGGTGGACTCGTGTCTGGTGAAGCACTGTGGGAATCACGTTGATGCTTCAATGCTTCAATGCTAGTAATAACTACTAAGCAAATTGTTTTTAACTAGCATTTAAACAAGCTTTTGGTTATTTTATGTAAACTGCACGGTTTGTCTGAGAAAAGTAATTTTTTAACTTGGAGAATATTTCATATGTCATGTTTTTAGTAAGCATTAGTGTCAAAACATTACACCAGTATTAGAATAGTATGCCTGCTGAAAGTAAGCTGATACATAGATAAGTTTAGTTTGAATACAGTTTTTGTGCTATATTTAAGCGAGTTTCAACATTGTATAATTATGAAGTGTGTGCACGGCACTGCGCACACAAACAGTGTGCACTGCGCCCACAGATAGTGTGCAGTGCACCCACTGACAGAAGAGTGCACACACAAACAGAACACGCAGTGAACATGGCTGCTCTCTTGTTGCAGGAAGCTTCTAGCTAAGGAGAGGTTCGTATGGCTAGTCACCTGACCTCACGGTTGCTCTTAGTTTCACTTTTACTTCACCCTCAGTTTCTTTTCTGTAACCACTTGTGTTCTCCGACGATCACAGTTGGCTTTTTATCGTGAAAACCATTTATGTATGTGTGAAAAACAAATCTGATTTGATCAACAATCAGTGAGTGGGGGTGGTTTATTTGGCATTGAATGAGTTTGGCTTGTTCCGTGAATTGATTTGGGTAATTGTTGTCTGAGGGAGTTTGGCTGTTCAACGAGTGGGGTTGGTGGCTGATAGGTGTTGTGGTGTTGTTGTTTTGTTTGCTTTATCGGTGTTGCCGAATGTTGGATTTATGGTTTACTTGTCTGTTTTGTGGCAATAGAATACGTATGCCCAAAGTGTGACTGAAGATTTACAGGTATTATGAGTTTGGTTGTGCCTTTAGGGCCTACGTGGCATCGGTTTACGCGCCTTGTATCATAGCGAGATTGATGTGTTGTGGAGTACCGCGAATACTTTCAGCGTTATGGATGTAACACTGAATTAATCAAGAAACCTTTGCAGGAAGATAAAGTTAGCATGGTTACATGGCGCACAGCTTACTTGGTTCAGATATGTATCAAAATTTCTGCTGAATTTCACAAGAATTATTTGGGTTATTTTGAACATTGTTGAGCTCGAGCCTGGAACTTATATCCTTGATATAAAGATTTGTATTCATATATCTAGTGTTAAGTTCAAAAACAGTGGGAATGTTACAAAATTATTTCATATATATTTTTATTGCTTTTACCAGATCTATCGTTTGGGGGAACAAACTTGATATCTGCAATAATTGTTCACATTTAAAGTATATTGGATGATACAATGCCTAACTGGCAATAGTTTTAACACTTGGTATTGTTGAATTATCCTTGTAACCGCTGCAGACTAAAGTTTATTCTGCTTTGATCTTGTGAGTTTGACAACTTCTTTACAGTTTGTTGTTTGTTCTTACTGGCTTAGTAGAACTTGAGTCACGCAAATGTTTGATGACATATAATTGCCATTTCAATCCTGCTTTTCAGCTTAAGTTTGAACAACTTTGTTTTGAGGATGACCTGTGGTGATTAACCCTTTATTCTTGTTTATTTTTGTATGGTTTGTGATAGTGAATGCAGCTGTTCTTGGGTCACAATCTGGTCTTGTGTATGTTGTTAGTGAGGAGTGTATAGTGATCAAGGTACAGTTCTCCCAAGGTGTTTTAATCTTGTGATTCTGCCATTCTCTGGATATATTGCCAGACAAGTGCTTATTTGGACAATGGAGAGATCCAAGGTGCAAATCAAGGGATAGGCCCAGTTACATAATTATATTTGTAATGGGTTACCTTAAAATGTTGTATTTGTTAGTGATTCTATTATATTTGACATGTTTAGTGTAATTTAAAAAAAATTGCAGTATTTTTAGTCTGCAACCCTTCCCTGAAAAATATACAAAAACAGTTGAATATATTGTCTCACAGATTATTGTAAGTTTTTTGTATACTCCAAATTCAACAACACATGGCATGTAAATAACCAATACAGAATATACCTTTTGATTAAACAGTTGCTCTTGCATGGCGCCTGTCATTAGTAACTGAGTTTGTATAATTGGACCAAGGTCTTTGATTCCTTACTGGAATGTTACGTGAGGGTCGACCAAGTCCCGCTAGTGAATCTCAGAGTAATATTACCATAGTTTGTATTTGCACGTTAACCAGCCGTGCTATTTGTGCAGTTTTCTAACTAATTAACTTGTGGTTGAACGTTTACTGACTGTAGTGTACGTGTACTGATGCTAGCTCCTGTATATAAAGCGCTGCTAACTTTGATGTGACTGAGTGAGAACTATATCACATTATGAAATTATTGACAGTTATAATGCACATTATAAATATATACTGAGAGATCAAGAAAGAGAGTTAGACAGATACAAACAAAAACACACACACAGAAATGTGGGCAGAAAAGACAAATTGCCAGGCAGTGAATGCTATATACACAATTCATTTTTGTCAAAGAATAATATTGCTGGTGTCCACATCAGTCGATGATCGCCGGGTAGCAAGACTGGGAATTAGTGACGCCTGCTTTAATACTGCTGCTTTATGATCTCTGCAAAGTTGACTTGCTTGATTGGCATCTGATAATTGGTGGCTGCAGTTGTGCATGATTGACACCTGTCCATCAGAGTGTGGCCACCACATTTATTCAGACCGACACTTTCAAAACAGAAACTTATTTGTTCATGCCTCCAGTTCACGAAAACCTGTTGTATTACATCACTGGTGTATTACATCACTGTGCATATGTAGCCATTATGTTTACACACTTGGTGTATTACATCACTGTGCATATGTAGCCGTTATGTTTACACACTTGGTGTATTACATCACTGTGCACATGTAGCCGTTACATTTACACACTTGGTGTATTACATCACTGTGCACATGTAGCCGTTATGTTTACACACTTGGTGTATTACATCACTGTGCACATGTAGCCGTTACATTTACACACTTGGTGTATTACATCACTGTGCACATGTAGCCGTTATGTTTACACACTTGGTGTATTACATCACTGTGCACATGTAGCCGTTACATTTACACACTTGGTGTATTACATCACTGTGCATGTGTAGCCGTTACGTTTACACACTTGGTGTATTACATCACTGTGCATGTGTAGCCGTTACTTTTACACACTTGGTGTATTCAAAATGTATTTTGAATGTTCACAATTCCTTCCCCATAAGATAACTTTTTACATATTTCACAGTCAAACTTACCGTTTTTTTCTTCAGTAATGTTTCAGTAGCTTATAATTATCTGCAAGACTGACTACCAGTGATAACACTGTGTGATACGACTACCGTGTTGCCATCTTAAGACAAAGATACTGACAGCTACAGAAATTTTTTACTGAAGAAATAAGGGTAAACTTGATTGTGAAATACATAAAAAGATAACCTATCAGAAATTGACAGCCTGATGAATGTTCACACAAATTCCTTCCTCTGTCAGGTGTACCATTATGACACTCCTTGATCACTTACGTCCATGATTACTTCACCATCAATGTGAGATTGAGGTGTTGTGTTGAAGTATTACAGTGCCACGTGTGTGATAATGTCTCATTGTCTGTCTCTGGTGTTGAGACGAGTTGAAGTGTTACATTACCATGTATGATCACGTCTTGTTACCTGTCTTCAGGAGCAGTCGACTGGGCCGCAGCAGCTACATGCACTCTACACTCCGGTCCAACATGGCGTCTTCCCCCGGCAGCGACGACGGTTCCACGGACGACATCTCCGTCGATCCAGACGAGTCTGCCATCAAGGAATAGACCGTCTCTTTCTCACATACACACGCTAACATCGCACTTGTGATATATATCTCTACAGAATACATGTTTAGTATAGCAACAAGTAGCAGTGTAGCTCTAGCAGGTGCAGGGGAAGCTTTCAGTTAGTATTAAGATGTGTCGAACCACACAAGCCATTGCCGTCGGCAGGCGGAATATTTTATACTTTTCTAATATTCTTGTATATTCGTTGCGCAAAGGCGCGGGAGTTCCGACAGGAGGGGTGGCAATGGAAACTGCGTGTAGTTTAATGAAAATACTTCTGTTATTTCGTGTCTCAAGGACGCACCGTTTTTGTCGGTGATTCATTTTCTGGTGTAACATGATTCGTTTGTTTTATCTTAGTGTTTTTGTTTTGTCTGATGAATTAAATCCAGCATACCTATAACCACGAAACCGTCATACGTCGTTGCCTGGAAATATACGTGATGTTGAATTCTCTAACTGCATGGCTCGGACACGGTACACGCAATAGTTGGATTGTTACCTTGTACATGAAACAATACTGCAAACCATTCTGTTACGCAAGACAGGAGACATGTTTAAGTTGGATGCCAGATGTGCTTCAAAATTATTTACTGGGCTACTCTGTACTGTGCAAATAAATATTCATTGCAATTAATGCAAGCATGCCATATATATATAAATATATATATATATGTGCATCTTAAGGAGGCCTCTGCCAGGAATAGCCCTCGCAGTAATACTTGGAGCAGAGACAAGATTGCGTCTGTCGAAGGCATTTAGGTGCTGTCATTATGTGTTTGGTAGAAGGGTCCATTTTGTCTGGCATTACATCCTCACTGAGAACAAAGCTTGTGTAGTTTATATGCATGTAGTTGAGAAGTTTGTCATGAAGATCGCTGCAGAGATGAGAGAGATGACTAATATTAACTGCCAGTCCGCAGTTGCATTTGCTGCATATATTGCTTGCAGGCACTCTCGCCAGGTAAAATGTAAAATAAATCTAAATAAACAAAACACAATCGTGGTAATGCGAATACTGCACTGCATTTTCGACATGAGAGAGATTATAGCAGTTTTATTGTTTCGCTGCAGATGGTGCTTCGTCAGATCTGTGTGGGGATTTAGTGTGGTTAAAGAGACGACTGAGGACAGTGAATACAGTGTAGGTGGTTCACTATTCCACGCATGAATATTAATGTCATGCTTTATTTTGTACATGTCAATTGCATATGCTTTGCGAGATAAAAATGAAAGTGTAAACATGTTATTAATGCTTAGCCGAGCTTTCTTCAGATGTTATAATGACACTGATGTGTTACGTGCATGGATGAACGAAGGAAATACGTATATCTTTTGTTGTCTACAGAGTTGTTGCCATAGTTATGTGGAGCCCTGTTTTAGCTTAATGATGCTTTCAGTCTAATGTAATCTATTACTCACACTTACATGCGGTATATTTGTTACATCATTCAAGTAATAAAGATAATCTTGGGTACTCTTGTCATGTTTATCTTTGCAGTGGATGTTGTTAGTTCAGAAGGGTGTGGTAACAAGCTTTTCTGGATCAAATATAAATGTGTTGCATTTGTAAGTTTATCTTGTCAACCGGCCTAAATCATGGAACGGATTTCCATACACATTATGTCTGCCTGGTGTTACCCAGTTATATACGGTTGTGCAAATATACTCGACCGATCTGTGTTTCCCATTTGCGCATTTCGGTGTGTTTATAGACACATATGGCACCCATCACCTCTCACAGTCCGCTAGATTCCCGTCAACCTGTGTTCTCGCAGAAACGGTTGCACAGTCTGCACTACGGGGAGGTGGGGTTGACTTGTCCCTGTACGTGTCATTAATAGCCTACTATTTGCTCTTCTCCCCTCTTCGGGAAAAGGCTAGCTGACCCCAAAAATGCTGGGTATATTACTAGGTGTGCACACACGCAACATACAGAAAATAATGTATATATTTCATAGGTTTCAAATTGGGGGGGCTTAGCATCCCCAATGTTGAGTCTTTTTAATGTGGGTGCTGAACATTCCAGTTGCTTCTTTGGAGTAAAATAAAAAAAAGTGGAATTAGAATAAAATAATAATATCGTCATGTTTTCGTTAAAAATATTTAACAAAACGCATACACCTCTTGTTTTTTCGTGGCAACATTTAGTACGCAATCCCAGAAAATTACTATGTCTATGATCACCCCCACCGTGTTCCGATATCTGACCGAACCGATAGTCAAACTTTGGACAATATTAATTTCGTTCCGACGCCAGTATACACACCGTTTGGAATACTAGTATATTCTAAATCAGCACACGCAGGCCAGTTGTGAGTAGTTATTGTATAAGATAGACCATTCCATTACGAGAGATGGATAATATCAAAAATAGATGAGCGAGCGAAAAATGAACAACTCAGAACACGTCTAAAACATGAAATTCTACGGTCGCTAGCACCCTCACGGCTCGTCCTGTCCCGACGATCATGGTATCATTTGAAAGGATGCACTTTCTGTTATTCTAGCGACATCTAGATTTCCCGGTAACCGTTCAAAGAACACTGATAAATGGACCTACAATCATTCCGTTTTCGGTGTTCTGGACGGTTCCGAACGATGTTGGCGGCGGGTACTCAGTACACTAATCTTCCGATTGCGGCGCTGTTTTCCTCATTTGCATAGGTTAAGACATGCGCACTTTGCCATTTCTTGATTTCATGTTATAAGCTCCACCCACTTTTAAACCGCGGTGAAACTGATGTGCTTTGATCGCAGCGAAACCGACATATCTCTACGTCGGCGTGACGTCACAATAACGTACGCCACCCAACGGGTCTAAATTCGTTGCGTTGGTTGGTTGATAACTTGATATACGTGATTGTGACGTCACGCCTACTTCACGTATGTCATTTTAGCAGCCGTTTGAAAGTGGGTGGAGCTTATACTATGAAATCTGATAGTGGTGCCTCAATCGGTAGATTGGTGAACTGTGTCGACGAAACAACATAGTTCGCAGTGTCTAAGACACCAGAACGGGCCCGGTTGTAGGTCCGTTTTCAGTTAATTTTAGGAATGATTATCAGGAAACCATTTATTTATTTGAATAGCAGAACGCTTAAACTTTCAAACGACATCAATACTGTTGGGATCCGACGAACCATAATGCAATCATTAAAAAGGCGTTTTTGGAACGTGTTTGACAGTTGTTCATTTTTCGCTCGCTTATCTATTTTTGATAATATATATAACCTCTGTAAAAATACTCTCAGAAATAAGTTTCTGTTTTGAAAGTGCCAGTCTGAATAAATGTGGTGGCCACACTCTGATGGACAAGTGTCAATCATGCACAACTGCAGCCACCAATTATTAGATGCCAATCAAGCAAGTCAACTTTGCAGAGATCATAAAGCAGCAGTATTGAAGCAGGCGTCACTAATTCCCAGTCTTGCTACCCGGCGATCATTGACTGATGTGGACACCAGCAATATTATTCTTTGACAAAAATGAATTGTGTATATGGCATTCACTGCCTGGCAATGTCTTTTCTGCCCTGAACATATGATTTGTTGGTTAATTAGATTAATTACATGTATTATTATATTTCCGGATATTCTACTATTGCTATCTGTTAAACTAAAACGTATTTATTCCGCAACCAAGGATCAAAACTTTAAGCAGACCTGTTTTGGTTTGGTCTACTAAAAAAAACAGCGATGCAACATCGGTCTGCCGTACGCCGCATTATATATAATTATATGCCAACAACGCCACCTTCGTGTACAAAATAATCAGTGGCCTTGTGGACCTCGAATCAACCGGAGACACTGAAAATTAACAACCACCTGTCCAAAGAACAGCCTCAGAACAAGCTTCCCTGCCACAGTTTCCCTGCCCGAGTCCAGGACAAACACTCACCTCCACTCCTTCCCTTCGGCCATCCGATTGTGGAACAAGAATCCCCATGATGCGTTCTTGTCCGTCATCCTCAATACCCCCAGAGCCGCAATTGAGAGCTGGGTGAATAACATCAGATAGAACCACCCTCTTCAAAAATTAGTTTTATCCATCTTTTAACTAGCTGTGCAATTTGTTTTATCACAGAAAAAATTATATAGGCCCAAAATACTATAATATATACATATCATGTCTTTATATATACATATATCATGTCTTTATATATACATATATCATGTCTTTATATATACATATATCATGTCTTTAGATATACATATATCATGTCTTATATATATATATATATATATATATCATGTCTTTATATATACATATATCATGTCTTTATATATACATATATCATGTCTTTATATATACATATATCATGTCTTTATATATACATATATCATGTCTTTATATATACATATATCATGTCTTTTCAACAGGGCGCATAGGTCTCAACATTATTGTGAAAAAGAAGAAGCTCAGGCCTAATAAGCAATTCGATTATGCTTTATCCCTTTCGATTTGAACTATGGACATTTATACTATAATTATACAAAGGCCTATATTGTTTGTATCTATTTTTCAATTGTAAATAAAGAACTGAATTGAATTGCCATCTATTCCCGTTGACGCACATTTTGTTTTGTTACCATGGTACCGGGGTTTTACTAACAAGGCTTAACACATTTTTTTTCTTCCTTGAACTTTATCTCAGGCCGGTTTTAAAAACCATTATTTGGGATCGTCTTAAGACATCTAGAGGGGTGGCTTGCTTTTATCACATTTCCCCAGCAATTTTCACGAACGTCTACTTCGTTACACGTATCCCATGACTTGCTATTAAAAACGCGCAGTTACAGTTTGGGCGTTGGAGTATGACGTCATAATTCGCAATAGCAAAAACAGCGTCACCATAGCGAGTTAACTTCGCTTTGCATTTCGTAGGGGAATCGGAAATATAATTAGCCATGTCGTCGCCGAATGCAGACAAGTTTTGCCCCGTCCGCTGGTGCGGCCGGAACGACGCATTCTCCCTGCAGTTCCACGACGCGTTCGACCCGCGCAAAATGAAGAAACGCCGTAAACTGGACGCCGAGTTCGCCGGCGCCACGACGGCCAAGCGCTACCAGAAACAGAAGACAGTCTGCTGCACGCCAAAGACAAAGCAGCCGAGGCAAGCCCAGGGTCACCGGAGCAGGAGCCTCAAACGACGCAACGTCGAGTGTCGGGTCGAGGTGGAGCCGACCTTCACCCGAGAGAGGTTCGTGGAGCCGCCACGTCATCGCCGCGAATCCAGGAGGTTTGTGGAGTCGAGCGAGGAGGAGACGCCGAGACGACGCCACGTGTCGAAGCCGGTTGAGTCCGAGCCGCCGGCCCGTTACGACGCCCCGACTACGGACGACGACAACGATGACGAGAGTGTGTCGATACCGTGGCAGTGGACCGCTGCCGTTGACTCGGTGCCGGACCCCGAGGCGGCGCGACCAGCCGAGGCCGCCGTCCAGTCGAGCTTCTCCGCCACACAACTGTCGCCTATGTGTGACGCCAGTACCATGCGGCAGGTAAGTCACGTGGTTACAGCTTCTTTAAGTTAATGCGTTTCATGTTGTTGCATAGCAGTCACAGAAGAACATGATCAAAAAGGTCACTGGACAAATTGCAATTGATCTCGAGATAGCTTACTCCCTCTTTGCTTAAATTCCAGCATATGGAAGGAAACAAACATTTCTCTAACGCACTTAGTTGTTGGCTTCTTTCTTCATAACTTTTTAGGTGGTCCCATGGTTTATAACTTCCTCTGCTACTAATCTCTTCAAGCACTGTTTCGCAGTCCGTGTTCTCTTTTTCCTTGAAGATTCGTGCCACCGGTGACTTATTTCCTGAGAGTCCGTCCAGATCCACTTCTCTCAACTTCACTTTCGTTTTGTCCCCACCAGAAGTTCTCAGTCTTCGATCTCGTCTTGTCATTGCGTTTAGGGGTTGTTTCAGATACGTTTGTTTATTCATTGGAGTTTTGTTGTTGTTTTTGTGCCTCTCCATGTCTCCATTATAGCAGTTTTATTGTTTCGCTGCAGATGGTGCTTTGTCAGATCTGTGTGGGGATTTAGTGTGGTTAAAGAGACGACTGAGGACAGTGAATACAGTGTAGGTGGTTCACTATTCCACGCATGAATATTAATGTCATGCTTTATTTTGTACATGTCAATTGCATATGCTTTGCGAGATAAAAATGAAAGTGTAAACATGTTATTAATGCTTAGCTGAGCTTTCTTCAGAGGTTATAAGGACACTGATGTGTCACGCTTTTCACACTGATGTTGTACAATCAGCTTTCATTTCATTCACCACCATCGCCATATAATGTTCTTCCTTTCTTTGTCGCTACACTGCTCGGATGAGTAACTTTGTTGGGATTGCTCTAAAGTAAATTACTCGCACTTGTTTTGGACACTTTCAACAAGGCTTATAAGGCGTGGAACTAACACTTTTTGGAACTTCGGCCAGAAAATAGCCTATGCTGCGAATCCTGTGCTGCGGTGTCGAAGCTTGGGCAAATTCGTTAATTCTGCGTTGCTCCAGTTCACTCAGGATGCTTCACAGAGAAGTCGGGATGGTGTGTGATTCAACAGGTCTGCCGGGGAGCTGTTCATCGACTACGAAAAGCCACACGACAGTGTAGACAGGAAGATCTTCTGAAAACTACTACGACATAATGGAATGGCAACCAAACTGGTAAACCTGATCAAGAACAGCTATGGCGGAACGGGCTGCAGATTAATCCACGGAGGACAGTTCACGAGTGGTTTTGAAGTGAAGACTGGAGACAAGACTGCGTGCTTTCTCCGTTCCTCTTTCTCCGGTCTATTGATTGGATTATGAAGAAGCGCACAATGCAGATGAGGAATTGAATCCAGTGGACACTATGGACACAACTAGAAGACCTGGACTTCGCAGATGATATGGTACTGCTCTTTCACAACCACCAGCAGATGCAGGACAAGACTACAGAACTGGCAGCCACCTCCTCACAAGTGGGCATCCACATCCATAAAGGAAAGACGAAGATCCTCAAGGTTAACACAGCCATCACTGACCCAATCACGCTAGAAGGGAGTGCACTTGCAGAGGTATAGGCCTTCACCTACCTGGGCAGTGTCATCGATAACCAGGGCGGCACAGACGCAGATGTAAGAGCAAGGCTTGGCAAGGTGAGAATAGTATTTATACAGTTCAAGAAGACACGGAGCTCTAAAGTGCTGTCATCACACACACAGATCCAGCTGTTTAATCCCAATGTGAAGTCAGTCCTACTTTATAGAGCCGACACGTGGAGGACAACCAGCACTACCACCAACATAGTGCAGACCTTCATTAACAACTGCCTAAGAAGAATCCTTCAGATCCTCTGGCCAGACACGATCAGCAACATTGACTTGCGGAGGAGGACACACCAACTGTCTGCCGAGGATGAGATCAGAAGAAGAAGATGGGGATGGATTGGCCATACGCTCCGGAAACCAGCGTCAAACACCACCAGACAAACGATTATATGGAATCTACAATGCAAGAGAAAAAGAGGCCGGCCGAAGAACGCTTGGCGAATGGACCTCCAGGCAAACATCAACCAGATGAGCTACATATGGAAACAGCTGGAGAGAAGTGCCCAGGACAGCGGACTCTGGAGAGTTGTTGTCGACGGTCTATGCCCCAGGACGGACGATGGGCGTAAGTAAGTAAGCCAGGAAGTAGAATGTAAAGCGCTTTGAGCAGTTCTGGGGACTGGATAATGCGCTATATAAGAATTTACGTTTTTTACCTTTCATTCAACCTTTCGTAGATTTCATTGTTCTGGATAAATGAGTGCATGGTTGGGTCTGAGGAGATTGGTTTGTGGCCGGCAACACGCAGGGCCACAGGACGGAGGACGAGTACCCGGATGACGGTGGCTGCGGCGGCCACGGCAGCAGCAGTGTGGACGACACCACGGCCCCCGTCGTCTCTCGCAGCGGCAGCAAGGAGGAGCTGGGCGGGCGACTCTACAAGCCGGACCGGCAGCGGGTCTGCAGCGGCGTCAACGCCAACGTTAACAACTCCGTCGGTGGGCCGCCTATCATGCACGTCGTCAGCAGAGACGATGAGTACCACCCCGCGGACAAGCCTCTCTTCGAAGGTGGGTGTCGTAGTGGCGGCGGTGGCGGCGGCGGTGGCGGCGGCGGATGTGTTTGTGTTGGCAGTTGTATTATTGTTGATGTTGGTGTTGTTTTGGTGATGGCTGTGTTGTTGTTGTTATTGTTGTTATTGATGATGTTTTGGTGGCGGCGGCGGCGGCGATGTTGTTGTTGTTAGTAGTATTGTTGTTGATTGTAGTATTGCTTTTTTGTTGTGTTGTTGGAAGTGGTTGTTCTATCGTCTACGACAGTCTGAGACTGTTCCTTGCAGACTTGGTGTTGTGTACGTGGTCTACGACATTCTGCGACTGTTCTTTGCAGACTGGGTGTTGTGTTTCGTCGAGAACCGCTGTGCGACGATGAGCGAGCGACACACGATGGAGGTGCAGTCGTTCGCCAAGCAGCAGTATCAGGTCAGCAAGAAGCACCTGGTCGTGTGGTCAGCCGACATGGCAGGAGCCCCTCTCGTGCCTCAGCACATGGTCTACTTTATGCACGACATCTGTCGGGCGATCAGGTACAGTAACACGGGATTCACTGGGAGGAATGGAGGCTAAAGTATACCCGTTTACATGAGCATTTATTTGGCCACAAAGTCGGCCGACACAGTATCATAGTGCAATAACGTTCATCCTCGCGAAACCAGTTAATTGGAGGAGCCAATTTGTGGCCAGGATTGAACTGATCAAATAGGACCTGGGTTAATTTTGACCAATAATCGAGCATGAAGCAGTGAAAAATTATTGAGCGATCAACAATGTCAAAGCTAGTCGAAAAAAGGCAGCAGAATAAAAACAGTATGGCCCCGACAATAAGAAATAATCGTATTGGAGACAGGTAAACGTAAACGAACTTCAGTTATTGTTATGTAAAGGTCACTCTTTAAGGATGGACGGTGGAAGTTTGACCACTCGACTGGACGCGTCACAAACCGTATTTCCGTGTGCAGGGATCAAAAGTACGAAGATCTGGAGAGGTTTGTGTTCGGCCTGACAACTAGCGACGTGGAGGCGTACGAGAGCCACGCGCAGATGCACGCGAGCCTCGGAGTGGAGCGAGCCGAGAACATCCGGGACCTGCTGCACGACGCCATCAAGAACGACCTGGCAGACGCGCACGCCAAGGCTGGGTGTCGCGTTGCTAACTTGCGTCGTGTCGCCAACAAACCTGTCTACATGCTGTTCGTGCTGGCGAATGACGTCACCGACAGACTCGGTCGTCTACGGACTCGGCTCTCTCAGCAGCAGCCTCGACTCTACGGGTGGAACCCCGACACACGCATCATAGATGGCGCTACTTTCAGGTTGGTCGGTTTTCCTGCTGCGGTCAATCACTTTCGTGACGTCACAGCACTCCCGTATATCGACGTGTCGTTGTTAATTCAAGCGACGCCGGGAACTATTTCTATTTGGAAACTATAGGTGGAAATTCGAGTGCATCGTAATTATAACGGAAATATTGTTGACCGCTAAGTGACTATTTTCCAACTGTCTGTAGCCTATAGAGGGTCTAATAGTTCGGTGACTTAGACGATATATTTGGCTCAGGCGGAGACGCGGACAAGTAGAATCTTTGTCTAGAGTACTTAATGGCTCCTGTATGTTTTGTGACGCCCACCCGTTAATTGTCGTGGTTATTTTTCGTAAACAGTACTTGACCGAATGACTCTGTGCGTTTGTGTGTGCCGCCATTACAGTTTATGCTGCGGTCGCCGCCGTTTATTATTACGACCATGATCTCGATGATGACAAAGACGACGGTTACGACGATGTTGTTTCAGCGCTAAGACACGCGAGTACTTCCTGCAGTGTGAGTTTGACCAGCTCAAAGCGTGGCTGGAGCGCAACTGGACACCGGAAGCGAGCGTCCACGAACGACCCTTCGAGGCAGCCCTTATCGACACGTCCGTGACGTCATGCACGGCGCGTCTCAAGGAACACTTCCGGCAGCTGTGGAATGGCGCCACGCATGCGCTCTCCTCCTTCGTCTTCGTCGGTCCCGTCGACGCGACGGTGGCGACGCCTCGTGTCTACGTGCAGCGATGCGTGCCGCACGCGCTTGGCGAGATTCTCACGGAAGCGCGAGACGTGTACGTGACCGTCGACGCGGACGCGGCTGCCGGGTACGACCTGGCAGCCTTCAGCGCCATGCTGCCGCTCGGACACGACCACGTCGACGTGAAGGCGTACACGTACGGCGACCCGCGTCGTATGCCCGTCACTTGTGTCCTGCTACACTTCTCGTCGACCGTCGAGAGCTGCTGATGGGCACCACTGAGTCACCGCAGTCAACGTATGTTGACGGAATGTTATTTGACGTAGTGAGTGAGTGGGTGGGTGAGTGAGTGAGCGAGCGTGTGTGCATGTGTGTGTGTGTGTGTGTGTGTGTGTGTGTGTGTGTGTGTGTGTGTGTGTGTGTGTGTGTGTGTGTGTGTGTGAGTGTGTGTGTGTGAGAGAGAGAGAGAGGAGGGGGGAGGGGGAGGGAGGGAGTGTGTATATGTATGTGTGTGTGCGCGTGAGAATGTTAATGAGTGAATTTGTGTATGTGTGTGTGCGCATGCTTGCGTGCATGCGAAATCTACTTGTTAAAGTATGGTAGGAGGTTGGTTCCTCCTCGATACAGGACGGAAATCGGACTTTGAGTCCGCCGCCACACCCACTTACACTGTCGATGCTGTACGTAGTCCTTCATCTGTAATGGCCGCACATCACGTCGTAGGACCCACCCTATACTTTCAAACCTAACAGTAAAACGACCCATATATATATATATATATATATACAATATCACACTCCATTAGGCTACCTGTTGCGTTGTATATTAAATAATTAGTTCTGTAACGTAAACATGGTTGAACGATTTAGACCGGTGAGCAAACTTAGCCTAGAGGATGAACAGTTTGCCAGAGTTGGAGACAACTGTTGGTGATTGGTCAGCATTGCGTGTTTGTGTGCAGCGCTACCTTAAGGCCAGTATACTTAATTGTTGTACCGGTTCTGTGTTGTCAGGAATCGACGATTGAAGTTTACATACGTCGCTGTAGGCCAGCCATACGCGGAGTCTGGTCTACGTCTAGACATCGCCGTGTAGTCAACGATGACGACAGCTCTCTCATACTGTTAACATGTTTATTTGAATTGCATAATCGTGGGACGATAACTCTGGTCAGAGTGAATATATTGTGTTCATTAATTGCAGCAAGTCGTAATGACGACGAAGCAAATGTGCTACTTCGGTGGCGTTGAACATTACAGCAAATAAAGCCACTATGTTCAGTTATAGACGGGTGTGGTCTTCATAACAGTGTATTCCTACGAGAACTTTGAAGATGCACTGCGTTTTCAAGATATGTCCAAGAAGGAGTAACTCTATTGTTGTAACTTTTCGTCTGATTCAAAGCTTACAGTTCTTACAGTGCGTATTGACGGGTGATGTTGGTCTATGTTTGTAGCTTCTTTCGGCGTATATAGCTCCTGTTTGCCAAATTAATCGTAGGCCCCTATGACCATCTAGCTTTTTATGGCTGTCAGCCAGTTTTTTGGAAATATAATGCTTGGTAGAAATAGAATCAAACAATACGCAGTCGTGTTGTTTTCGAGAGTCCAAGAAGCTACAGGGTGACTACTGGCTAGTGACGGATTACCCAGTGGGCACCATAGGCACGAACCTAGGGCCAAAATAAACGAACATATTTTGTGGTTACTGAATATTCCCAAAATCCACCTAGCAAGACATGGTATAGCCAAAGATGGCTACTGTATAGGTTTCATTGTTATTTCATTGGCCCATGCAATGGGTGTTGCAAGCTCGGAATAATGCTGATGTAGGCCCTATATGTTTGAAAGCTTAACAGACAATATAAAGGTGTTAGTGCATAACCTACTAAAGGAGATACATCTGCACACACACACACGCACGCACGCGCGCGCGCGCGCACGCGCACACACCCTTTCCGATGTCATGAACCAACAGCAAAGTCGTGCTGATATTCATTTCGTTCCGGCGCCTGTGAAGGTTTTGATACCCCTATTCCAAGTACCCTCTGCTAGTCCGCCCCTGGATCTGCCTAGGGCCCATTAAAGTGTCGGGTGCCTAAGACTCACAAATGTTAATCCTCCCCTATTACTAGTCGTGTTGAGCGAACTTTTTGGTGTTAAGCACCTAAAGAGTTAATGCAAACTAACTATTTCCAATTGTAATCATATTTTTAACGTCAGTGGTTTACTAGTAAACAATTTTTGAACACACCCTCTATCGAATTTCATGAATTGCGCCATGTTGAACAGAAAATGACGTCAGCAATGTTGCGTACTTTTCTGGATTTTATGTGTACTAGTGTTTCCAAAAAATCGTCAGGTGGCGCTGTGCTACGTTACCCACTGAGTTTGGAAAAGATGGCGTGTCAATACGGTTCAGATTCTTCGTCTGATGAAAATGAAATGGGTTCAGAAGATAAGGTGGATATCGGTTTCAACCGCTAAAACAAGGGCCAGTATTACAAGACAGACAAGAGAGTACCGGTAACCGTAAGGATGATCAAGAAGACCCGCGGGAAGTGGAAATGCAGAGACGACTAACAAGCCGAGACTCAACTGACTGGTGTTGCTGTTTTGCCAAGAGATGACCGATGAGTCAGAGCACGGCCAACTTGCAGTTTAAGAACCACGCGAAATGTTATGAATGGTGTGCCAATGGGGTGCCGGCTTAATGGTCACTCTTTGCTATTGTTTTAGATTGGGTCATTTACACTGACTGGCTTCATTTGGCGCAAGTTATTTTTATGACTTCGCAATCTGAAAATCCTAATTATAGTTGAAGTAACCACCTCAGCCCCGCAACTCTATAAAGATCAGTGCCCGCAACCCTGATGTGTGTACGTGCGTTAAACTATGTGTGCATCTATTTAAAGTCAATAAGTTAGGTATTTGCAAGTGTCCAGTGTTTAATAGAACATTTTGATATGCATCTCATTTTAGATGTGCATTTAAAAAATATAAGTTTGATCCAGATATAAATTCTTTCTATGGAAATGCAAACCAAATAGTGTCACTGCATGTATATGTTAATATGTCCTATGCACTGCACAGTGACAACGGAGGGATGTTCCTTGGATGATCAACGACGTAGTCGTCATGTAAAATACAGTATTTATTAAAGTATACAATCAATGTTACAGTTAAGTACCATTGTATCTCGAGTATACAATGGTACTTAACGAGCCAATAATGACAATGACATTGTTGATTCATTACTTAGCCTAGGTTGTAATATTTTGTTTAATTTACTTACCAGTTTGAGTTGCATTGTCTCGAGTGAAAGCAAGCAAGATCTACCGGTAAGTCGTTTGTACACCGATAGACAAACTAACTTGTTCACAACACATAATCCTATACATGTCATTAATAACATTTCGCGTGGTTCTTAAACTGCAAGAAGGTTCGGCGATCTTGCTCATCGTATAGCTAGCACATGCCATTTCGCTCGGATGAAACGGATTAGTAGGCATACACTAATCCGATAAAGCTTTTTGTTTTATAATATTCGTGTAACTTTCGTCGATTCCCCGAGTTCCTCCAGTGACGTCACGGTGCACCGCTCTTCTTGTGGCATCTGGCGTGTTGCTCGCTGTCATAGTATTGCTGAAGTCGCGCCACCTGGCGTCTCTCTCGGCGTCTCGCGTTCTTGAACCATCTCTGGAACCAAATATGGTTGAGTGCAGGCCGGTTGAAACTTGATTATATTGGTCAATGAGGGGATAGTTGTGTAACTTGATGATGTAGCTAAATGTTTAACCACTCATTCGGTTGAAATGTTTCTTTGAGTTGTATGTATTAGTTAATTCATTTATTTATATAAAAACAAATAGTTCAACGCGTCACGTGTCTTACTGACGTTGAGGTTTTGTGTAGACTATTTTAATTGAACAAGGTTGTATGTATCACGGGATGGACCTCATTTTTGTTAAATTAAATGCGTATGATATTAGTCTCGCTCAACCGACTCTCGCCTGGCTGCGTGACTTCGCCAGAACGATAGTCTGGCTCTGAATGGCCCTTGTGAATGTTATGCCATGAGAGCTGCCACCTAGTGAATATGCATGTGATTAAAAGGCATTACACTACGAAAAAAGTTTAATGTCGGTTTATTTTTGGTGTGACATGTTTCAATATAAGTTTAATGTTGAATAGTTGTTATAGTATCGTATTATCTGATAAAAGTGTATCTTTATTGAATTTATTATTTCATAGTTGGCCTGAGAGCCAATCATCGTTTCTACCCGAATCTGGGGTAAAGCCCCCTGCCGGTAACACTAGCTGGAGCTTAATAATCCAGGCCGTTTTGACGGGCCAATGCTGCCACCTCACGGCGGCTGGATAATCGAGGCTAGTATAATATATAAATAGACCAAGACATTTCGGTAGAGCAATACTATTTCAGCTGTGCCTAGTTAGCTGCATCAAGGTCTCGCGAGATCCAATCAATATATCCAAGTTTGCACAGCGAGCTCCATTTGAGTATGCGCGGCAAACAAGCGGACACATGTATGGCATACAGGTTCCTTGACGATTTTATTGATTTCTGTTCCCTGTTAATGTTAAATAGTAACCTACCAAACAATGTTCTTAAGAATAGAATAAATATTTTGAAGGATTAGTGCCCACCAAATTGCATTTAATAAACACAAAACATTATTCACTGTTGATTTTTAGCCCTCGAAAAGTAACCGTAACAGTGAAAATACAAACTCTAACCGTATCAAATTGATTTCAGGCCACGGAACAGACAATCAACCTTCAACCATCGCAATTTGCCTTAAACATTGGCAGTTCCGCCGTTTAGAATGACATTGCTACCGCCTACACCCACCCATGGATCGACAAACAAGGCAACAGCTATCACCATTACCGTGTGTTTTACTCTTATAAATCGTTTGCCGTGGCGCCATCTGGAGAATAGATGACCACTTCATTATTTCAGGTAGAAGAAAGACCCTCTAGAACGCATGGCATATGGCAAACACGTCAAGAAAAAGGTTCACCAGTAAAATAACTAAACAACTATCGTTGTGTTTCTGAAATACATCGTCAGATTGTAGATCAGGGGGCCAACAGTCCAAGGAAGCGAGCGAGCGACACCTGGGGAGGCACTATTACAATGCTCCAAACGTTAGCGTATTGTTATGATACACAAACTGAAGCCACATTTACCTGTACATCTGCCGGAGACATGTCGAGGCAGTGAACAAGTCTCTGTCTGTCGGAGCGACTGCAGTAGGCGTTCTTGTCGAAGGCGAATCGGAGCGCGCGCCACTGCTGGGTCGTGTAGTCGGGTCTCGTGGTTCGGCCCTCCCACTGAAGGCTCGTGACGGGCGCCACACGGCCAACGTCATCCTCACTGGTGGATGGGTCTTTGTTGGACACTTCATCGGAAATATGAAACATTATACTGATACGTGACATTTCTGAGTATATCTATTGATTCAGTTATTGAACAGAAAGTGACATGTGTTTTGAAGTTGGCAAAAGTCACTAGCTTTCTATGCAAAAATGTACACCTAAACCCAACAAAGAACCTGTCGCCAAAACAACATAGACACAATGGGGACGACGTTGACATAAATGTTGTTTGCTGGAAGAAATATTATAGATTGGTGTGGGTCAAAGCGTCCGTCCTAGCGACAAAAACGATGTGGTCTACTTATTTTCCGCTAAGGCAGACACACAGTAACTAGTACTAACTACATACCAAACACAAAATAATTTTTTTATTATAGTCCTATACATTTTGAAAATTTCGTCATGTGGGATAAAACGCACCCCTGTGTACTTTGGCTCCAATACTGTAGGCCTATATTTATGGCATGCTACAAATATTGTCTACATTTATCGGAACACTGAGCCTACTAATATCCAACATTGAACAATATTCTAGGTGGCAACTATTGTTCTAAATATTAAAAGGATTATGTTATTCAGAAAAAAAACACGTTCATTATAATATACAAATGGGGTACGCTTTGCCCCGCATTGAACGTAACATCGGAGTTGAAAAATAATTACAAGTCCCATTATTGCACGCATTACCATAACAAAATAATTGTGACACATGAATGATACATTGGATACACCACGTGAATGGCCGTTACACATCTATGTTAGTTGAAGTACTTTTGCTATGGAACCAAAACAGTAGTATTTATTATCATAATATGGTTAAAATATTCAAATAACTTTTACGTTGTGCTGTTTCTACGAAAATCGAACGTGACCCAAATAATTTGGCGCCGTGTCCCATCATTCTAATGGTAGAATGCGCCAATAAAAGTAGGCCGCAACATTTACCGAGATAGGTGGGGTGCGCGTTGAAACGAAATACATTTGTGGGTGTGTGTGTATGTGTGTGTGTGTGTGTGCGTGTGTTATATACATGCATACGTACATACATATATACATGCATAAATTATACACACAGACAGACATACAGACAAGACAGACAGAATATGAGTTGCAATGCCTACCTTTCAAACTGTTGGCGACCACCTCGGACGTGCCGATGGCACCATCTGGTTGCTGGAATGTCGAGGTAGACAACCAAGTTTCACCTGCCGGAGTCGCTTGTGTTGTGTGCGTGGGGTCCCGCCACGGCGTCGTCGTGTCGAAAGCACACAACGTGTTGAGTCGGATGGCGGCGTGCTGTGCTATCACTGTGAGGATATCACAGCGGCAGCTGTCGTCTCTACGCGGACACAGGTGTGGTGTTGGCTTGACAGACATGGCCTACGAATTGTCCTGAACGCCTGCACTGGCTCGATGTCAAACGTAGATGGGCGTACTTTGTTCGAGTCATCGTACCTATGCAATGTTTGCAAGGTGCCAGGTGACGTTTCGTGAGTAACTTGGTTAACGGCGTCACCCGTAACTTAGTCTGTGTGAAGTCAGGCCCCGACAGCGCTAGAAGCCAACGCACTCGTCAACAGCGGCATGTCTCCAAATAGAGGAAGCCATTGCTCCGTCAACATGCTAGGCGACTGGGTGCTAGTGTTTGTCGAGTCTCCAGAAAAAGAGTACGTGGTGATGTTGAGTACGGAGTTGGATCACGTTATCGCGCGCGCCCGTGTGTGTGTGTGTGTGTGCGTGTGTGCGTGTGTGTGTCTGTCTGTCTGTCTGTCTTTGTATGTGTATATGCGCCTGCTGTTTGTGCGGTGGGTATGTGCGCATGTGTGTGTGCATATTTGTCCACTCGGTTAACGCACAAATGAAACTATATATTTCTGTAGTTTAACTGATGACAAGTTGAAAGCAGGTACTGGTATATGTGGCATGTGTGCGATGGGTGCGTGTACGCATCTGTCCCAATGAAGCCAGAGTTCCGTTTGAGGGGGAATAGTTCTGCTTGGAGTAATTGTGTTTGAATGAAAACTGTTAGACACCTCTTTAATTTGAAACGCTGTCATAAATAGTTCCGAAGATATTGACAAAACGTCGATTTTGTTCAATGGCTCTTGCTAATTTGCATAATATTAATATTCAGGGGTATACAACTATAAGAACTTTCTTCAGTTTACCCTTTTTCTGACATATTTATGTGCCCCAAACATTGTATATATATATTATTGTTATGTTGGAAAAATTAAACATATCAATAAGTGGAACTTTATTGGCGGGACAGCTATTTGAATATCATCGTCGATATTGTATATATATATATATAAATCCTCAAAACACATGTAGATTGTTTTGCTAAGAAGCATACTTACTGCGATAGCTCAAGCGTTCAATATTTTATAAATGGCGGCACCTAATTTTCTTATTTTGGGTAGTGGAGTGTCACATATATATATATATATATATATATATCTAGCAATAATATATACAGCATTTCATTGCCGAACTAACACTAATATATATATATATATTATTGGTAGTTCGGCAGTGAAATGCTGTTTCGAAGGTAAACCTTGCTGTAGGGTCCGGACAAAGTTTTTTGGCATTTTATATATATCTTTGATGTGTCCTTATAAGGAATCCGAGTGATGTTACCCTGGCATCCTTGAGCATTTTTTCAAAATTTGCAAATAAGTGTTGCAATTACAAAATATTATATTTTCTTCACCATCTCAGTAACTATAGACACCAGCACAAAATATTAGGTGTATATTTCCATGTTTGGAAGGTATGTGGAATTGCTCAGGATGTTTCCAAAAGGATACAACACTCCAATACCCAAAATATGAAAATTAGGTGCCGCCATTTGCAAAATATTGAACTCTACAGCTATCGCAGTAAGTATGCTTATATATATATATATGTGTGTGTGTGTGTGTGTGTGTCTATATATATTACAAACTAATTTATATTTAATCAAATCAGTAAAATAATAAAATTACACCATCAACATAATTATACTCATATATATATATATATATATATATATATATACTGGCGTGGGCAATATTCGTGGGTCCAATCGTGTTTTGTCATTTTTACTAAAACCTGACCAAATTCTTCTGTAAGATATTTATGCGCTAAATCTCTAACACATATTCCTTACAATTTCTGCAAACAAACTGTTACAAAAGTTGTTTCGAGTGAAATACTTGCGAAAATATACCGGCAAATTCCAAATCTCGTCGAAGACGCCTGCGTCAAAATTCGTGGGTCCTATCTACGCTGTGTAAATTGTTCGGTTGTCACGTGAATCATTGCGAGACCACGCGGTGTATTATAATAGGTCAAGAGCGTAAGAACGCGATATTTCAGTACCACGAATTTTTACCTGCCCCGAATATTCCGGACGTCAGTATATATACACACACATATATGTATGTGTGTATATATATATATATATATATATATACACACATACATATATGTGTGTGTATATATACTGACGTCCGGAATATTCGGGGCAGGTAAAAATTTATATTTTAGTTATTAACGTATATTGATTAACCAATTTAATATAATCACACCTTGAATCATACCTTGAATGGGTTTGGGGCAGAGAGCCTACTGGCCATCCTCGCAAGCCGGGGCTGTTTGCCATGCAACACTAGACCAAGCAACGCGAAGTGCAGAAGTTAGCTGAGTCAAACTAGTAATTGACTTCGCCAGTTGCGTGAGAACAGCATAAATACCCGCCCCAATTTGATGACGGATAAATGACTTCTGGGAATCCCAATATACAATGACACGTTTGCCCATTAGTACGGGCAGCTGAGCGGTATTGTATATTCGGTTAATTGCGTCTTCTTCTTAAACATTGCAGGTAACATGAGCCATGGTTGGTTGAAATTAGTTTTATTATGACAACCTGACCTGCCGCCAACCACTGATCTAGTGAGCGATTTCATAGGCTGAGCTTAAATTCAGATTTTCGCAAAGCTATCAGCCCGGGAGTACTGCTGGCTGGCACTGACGTAATCAGCAGCAGCAACCCCTGGCACAAGGATGCTACTGGCTAAAGTCCAACTGTCATCCAGGTCTTAGACTTAGCCTCTTAGGTCTTATACGTACATGTTGTTTCTTCATACAACCCCTTCTGGGGCTAACCTTGGAGTTGTGCAGTGAAACAGAATTTGAAAAATAATTTGAAAATAAAACTAAAACATGTATTTGTGTAAAACAAGTGCAATAATTTGTGCAGATTAAAAACACAGTCTCTCTCTTCATGTATAGTCTGGTAAGGTGGGCTGGAGCAACAAGGTGGATGGTATTCAGAGTACGTTTTTTGGGGGGAGTAGATTCCAAGCTCTTATAACTCTAGGATGGAATGAGTATGCATATGTATTTATTCGTGCATGTATTTGTTTGGATCGCTGTTTCGTGTACGGGAGCGTGGGACTATAATATGTTGTGGTAGGGTAATGTTCAGGAGGTTGTGTTTTATTTTGTAGAAGAAGGTAAGTTGGTATTGTAATTGTCTTATTTCTAGAGTCTGCCAACCAAGTTTGTTTATGAGGCCGTTACGCTTGTTGACCGGTGGTGGTTGTTTAAAGTAAATCTAGCTGTGCTTCTTTGAATTTTTTCAAGGGTATCGATGTTATTTTGTATATACGGATTCCAGGCTACAGCTCCATACTCCAGTTTTGGTCTTACTAACATATTGTAGGCTGTTTCCTTAACTTTAGATGTTGCAGGGTGGAAAGAGCTTTTAAGGAGACCAAGTGTTCTAGCGGATTGAGATGCAGTGGTGTTGACATGCTTTATCCACGAGAGTATAAGAAACTATTGTGATGCCAATATAGGGGCGTGAATCGACTTGGGAAACTGGTTTGAAATGGTGTACCCCCTGGTAGGTGAAATGGCTTGGTTTGCGTTTATGGGTAATTCTGAGAAGTTGACACTTTGGGATACTGAAATTCATTTGCCACTCGACTGTCCAGTCGGCTAGTTTGTTTAGGTCTGTTTGAAAGATGTTATGGTCTGTAGGTGTTTGGATTTCTATATATAGGATCGAATCATCAGCGATGAGTCTGATATTTCAGTTGATTGAATCAGTGGTGTCATTTATGTACAGCAGGAAAAGGACAGGGCCAAGGACTGAGTCTTGGGGTACACTGGAGATGACTTTTGCAGGAGCTGTGTGGGAACCATTTACTGATACAATCTGGGTACGGTTTGATAGAAATGACTTACTCCATTGTAGTGTGTGACCTGTGATCATCAATATCATAGTAGTTTAATTTATTGAGAAGTCGTTTGTGGGGAACCTTGTCGAAAGCTTTGGAGAAATCAAGGAGGATGGCGTCTATTTGTGTTTCCAGTTCGGAATCCATGCTGGTGATGGAGGATAACATTGTTAGCACTGAGGTGTTTCCACATGTGGCTAAGAACGATATGCTCCACCACCTTGCACAGAATGCATATCAGGGAGATTGGTCTATAATTTACAGGATCGCTTTTGCTGCCTTCCTTGTATACTGGAGTGACAAGAGCTGTGGTCCAGGCTTGTGGGAGTTTGCTGGAGGTGTATGATTGCTGGAATATGTTTTGAATTATTGTGGATATTTCTCTGGCAGTCTCCTTTAATACTTTTGCTGGGATTTCATCTGGTCCTGATGCCTTGTTTGATTTTAGTGCTTCAAGCTGTTTTATTATGCCATTTCTTCCGATATTAAGTGTTTTGATTGAAGGGAACTGTGATGGGCCTTTAGTTGGTGTTCTTTGGTGAAAACTGATTTGAAAATGTAATTTAGTGTGTTTGCTTTGTCGTGATCAGTTGTTTGCATATTGCCATTTGCTTTTAGTGTTGGGATGCCAATGTTTTCAGTTTTTGTTTGTTTAATGAAGGACCAGAATTGCTTAGGGTTTGTGGCAAGGCTTTCACCTATGATGTTATTGATGTAGCTGTTGTAGGATTTGGTTATTTCTTTGTTGACATCTTTTCTTAGGTTCTTGAAGTGGTCCAAGTGTTTGTTTTTCTTTGTTTTCTTAGCATTAGCATGAGTCTTGTCCCGTTTTCTTTGTAGTCTGATTATGTTTTTTGTGATCCAGGGTAAATGCGGTTTTGTTTTTGTCATGCGGCTAGGGGTAGATTGTTCTATCAGTTTAGTGTAGTTTTGGTGAAAGAAGTTCCAATTTGTATCAGTGGATAGATTATCGGGATTTCGGGCAAAATGCTTTTTAGTAAGAAGGGTACAGTTTGATTTGAGGACTTCCCAGTCACCAGACTTATGGTTGTGCACTTTGTGTGGAGGTGTGGTTTTCTTCATGGGGTTCATATTAATGTGAAAGAGAACAGCTTCGTGATCGCTCATGCCTGTCATTGTGTTTACGCTGGAGATAAGGGCGGGGTTTGATGTAAGTACAAGGTCAAGCATATTTCCAGTCTAGTCGGGTCGGTTCATTGACCATATTTGTTAAACCATATTCACTGACTATTTCAAGTAGTTTGTTGTGTTTTGTTGCTGTGTGCTGGTTTGTTGTACAGAGTTTTTCCCAGTTGATGTCTGGTAGGTTTAGGTCCCCGGCGATTATAACTGATGGAGGCAGTTTGCAGCCACAGTAGAGGATAACCAGGGATTCATGTAGAGCTTCCAGAGATGTTGTATGATCATTTGGAGGTATGTAGTAGGATGCCAAATAGATGGCTTTGCATGAAAGAAGTGTACTTTAGTTCAAACTATTTCACATGTAGTATTCAGTTTATCTTGGGGGTCTGCAATTATGTCATTTATCAGTGCTATTAAAACACCACCTCTGTGAGTGTTGCGGCCCTTTCTGATTGCTTCATAGAGGGTATGTCAGGGTTTGTTGAATTTATTGTTGCCTGAAGTTGGGATACTTTGGCTGTGCTTTTTATACTGTTGCAGTTGATCAGCAAGGCTTTTAGTTTAGATTTTGTTTTAGTGTTTGCTCGGTCAGGGGTAGATGTATTTGCTGGATTAGGTGAAAATGTAGGGATTTCGTCATCCATGCTATTTGTGTAGTTACTGCTGCCTGGAAGAGACTGCAGAACTGAGTATTGGTTTGATGTGGTTATATTGATTGAGAATAGTTTGGGATCCCACAGCATGAGCAAAACCATAGGACACTGTTGTGCTTTAATTGTTCGTATGTGGTATCATTTATTTGGACACACGAGGTGTGGTACCAGCAGTCACATTCATCACATTGGATGGCATGGTGATGTTCATGTACCTCATGACTGCAGGTGCCACATGGGAAGTCTGGAGTGGAGGTTGACATGGAGCCAGGGTTTGGATGAAGGTCCCCTGCTTGGACTAGTAGTCCACAAATATACAGTAAGGACAGGCTGTGAGATTTAGTTGGCATCATCTTGTTTTTCTTTGTAACTGTGAATTTGGGAAAGGATGGCAGCTTTCTTGTCAGCATTGTTAAAAATGTTGGGAGGTCATACTCACTTGTGGAGTTTTGGTGGAAGTATCAATGTATGTTTGCAGCAACAAATCACAGGGCTATGAGCAGTGTGAACTTCTTGTTGAGGCCGTGGAGTGGATTGCTAAATATAGTGCTTTGGGATTAGCTAAAGTCGCATTTAAGTAAAATAAAACTAAATTGTATTAAAACAGTGCAAGTGCAGGGTTTGGGCGGGTGCAAACACAAACAGGTAGATGCTAGGGTATATGAATATTAGTAAGTCTTATTGTTTACAAACCCGCCATTTTGTTTTTTTAAGTTTGTGTTGGTTGTTAGGCAATATAGTTTAGTGAACTATAATTTTGGACTACTTGATCGCAAATGTATTGACATGTACGTATGGGGTGATGCTACTAATGCTTGTATGTAAATTTGGAATGATGACAGTCTTTATAATTTGTGATTTTAACAATAAACATAGGAGAATAAAACAAGAATGAATGATGCATGCGCACTGCCAGATCAGATGTTATAAACATAATAATATTCTATGTAACTAACTCATTAAGGATCCGTCTGCTATTACCCTCCGAAAGAGTGCCCTTGAAAATACAATTTTTGTGTGATGTGTGAATTTTTTCGAGCACTTTGACATACAATGTGTTGGTCCCGTGAATAGTGAATGTGCTACTGCATTAGATCTTTCATGAGGTAACAATAAATAAATGCTAGTCGCTCACATATAGTGGCTATTTTGCAGAAAGTGCCAATATTTCAAAATCTGTTACCAGATTGGGGCAAAATTGAGGGGTGTCAGTTTTGGGTGGATTTTTCTGAAAAATGAGGTATGAGAATTTCAATAATTTTCCACAGCCCTTATGTCAATGGAGGTTAAATATGCTGTGAAATTTTCAAGAAAATTTTATGACAAATTTTGCATGAAATGAAGGAAATGTTATAATGGCCACTTATGTAAAATGCTAATGTGGTCTTACCCCTGTAGATGAGCCTAGTTTATAAATAATTATTAATGATGTATACTAATGTTATCCAAATTTATGGATTATAATGCACATATATTTAAACAAATCAGTAAAATAAAAAAATTACACAATCAATAATTATATACTCACATATATATATATATATATATGTGTGTGTGTGTATATATATATATATATATATATATATATACGTGCGGATCCAGCCGTTCGTGCCTAATGCGTAAAGCGGCATCCGTTAGTGCCCATTTACAAAATGTCACATATTTTCTTTTCAGGATCCGTA
The DNA here is from genome assembly GCA_963995525.1 of Escarpia spicata. NCBI lineage: Eukaryota > Metazoa > Annelida > Polychaeta > Sabellida > Siboglinidae > Escarpia > Escarpia spicata. Next base: position 51,333,109 of record OZ023210.1, on the reverse strand, counting down.
TTCCCGATTATTACATTATAAATAACTTCTATATACTAATTAGTATTCATACGTTGAATTATATGTGTTTTTGTAGCTAAATAAAACATATATAAATATTTGGTGTCCACAAACGGCTACTGTTTAAAAAATGTAGCATAAATCCAGCAGTGCGTGGACAGGCACTAACGACTGCATTTTTGCGCACAACATTTGTTTACCTTTTTCAGGTTTAGTCTGGGTTCGTATTGTCTAATGATGGACGAATTTCTTAACGCGATTTTTTTCATATAAACGTCTTTATTATATGTGCTATTTTCGAAGCATTTTGGAGAAGAATTCCGTCAAATATTGCTTGCTGTTTTGCGAAAACTTACGCCAACACAGCTGTCAAAGTCAAAGAGTTCAACTTCAAGGAGCAGGTCGCGTAATCTTTTCGTAAATGTTGCATTCAGATGGGATTTTGGTCGCAATCAGAAATTACACGGTCACTGATATGTATGTGTGTTTGTGTGTGTGTGTGACTCGATGACATAGCAAGCAGTTCGTTAATTTTTATTCCCCTGTAAGTGTAACTGTATAAAATGCTGTCTTTAAAAGCGGCAACTACGGTCTACGCCAATGTAACACAACAAGCGGGACCAGCCAACAAGCGGGACCATATAGTAACTGACCGCATTAATTTAGAGATTGAATGCTTGCTACACAATTCCGACATATGTAGGCACGTCAACTTAATTACACTTGAACCAATTTTCTATTTCAAAATATTGCTGTATTAGATACGTGAATTCCAAGCATGACAATGTATTTAAGAAATGTCTAATAGGATTACATAATAATTTTGAATAGTATGGTTGCATGTCCTAAGTTTGTGCATGGTCCAATTCGGTGTTCCCTTAGTATTGTGTCGTGGGTTTCTTCAGTTTAAATGTTTTGGTGAATATATATAAACGTTACACTGGCACCTGCAATTGGGAGTAGACGTTGGTGTGTTATAATGCTGTGTAAACGTTTTAGATTTGATAAAAACGACACAATATAGCGTCACAAAATTGCCACATAATTTTGTGATGCACGAACTTGGCACACTAGTAAATGTGTATGCCTACACAGTGACAGTTATTTATTTATATAATTTACATTTGTGGGTGACCTGCAGTTATGTTAAAACGTAGACGTATTCATTACATAGCTGCATCGGTTGCCTACAGTGCATAATATATACCATAGAGCTTTTATGCAGTATCTAAAATACATTTAGTTGTACAAATTACTAGCGTGATATAAAAATATAATATTTAAAAAAAATCTTGGATAAGCTTATAACATAAATATGTTATTATATGATACGGATGTATGAATGGTCGTAGAATAGCAACACAATAAACATATTCACAATGCATTTCAGGATAAGTTTGTTTTCACATAATTTTACCACATTGTGGGGGTCATGATCTCTTTCGCCAATTGTTTCTGTGAGTGCTAGCAAAAAAGGTACGCTGAGGGAGGGAGGGAGGGAGGGAGGGAGGGAGGGAGGGAGGGAGGGAGGGGGAGAGGGGGAGAGGGGGAGAGGGGAGAGGGGGAGAGAGAGCAAGGATGTAAAAGCTACAATAGTGATCAACGGCAAGAACGGAAATTTAGTTACAGTTAGGAAAGATGTGTTACAGAGGATATAGAAACAGAGAACAATATCTACCTATAGTGCAGTTGAGGGATGAGTAAAGGTTGAGGAGATTGTGGATGTTAAGGATGAGCGAGTAATGAATACGATTGAGAAACGTTGGGTGACAGATGTTGACGAAGTGCGATTAGAGTTTCTGGTGGCGGCGAAACGTGTTGGAATTTGCTAGACAAAAAGACTACCAAACACCATATTTGGTATATCCTATTCTCCAGGGCCAACAGTCTCATTTCATTCCTCGACAAGAAGACTTACCAACATGCAGACATATGTATTTTAACTTTGTTTTATAAATATGAAACTTAACCTATGTTTAAGAAAGACTTAATACAGTGTTTTACTGGTAGATCTTAAAATACCAAGTAATTTATTTGTATGTAGCTTCCAATGTGATTGATCTGCATTATATATATTATTTTATTGTTTGCATTTTCTCTTTAGTGAATACTACTGTTGACACTCCGTGAATAAGTCAATATTACTGTGCATTAAAATAATAATTTCACATAGACATAAGAAAGCAGGAAGTTCAATCGATATAATTAAACACACTTAATCAAAGACTGGCTTGCCTGCTCCATGAGATGCCAATACATGAACACAAGACAGCTACCATTTTCTAGAATATATTATTGCAAATCATTGTCCGACTGTGGAAGTTATTGTTCGAGCACGACATTTTATCCCGCCAGAATTGCTTCACGATGCATAGTGAAAATTTGCACTGGCCATGTTCAAGTCGTATTATGGCAGATTCCTACCTGTATCTTTGCGAGTTCATCCCTATTGGCCGAGTTCTTAAAGAACATTAGCTTATGATGTTTGCGTTATTTTAAAAGCCACCAGGCGTCGTCACGGACATGCCATTGTTTCTTCATTCAGCCCCATAGAAGACTGAGCGTTTAGCTTAATGTGTCTCTAGGCTTATTCAACATAAATCACTATTGGTGCCATAGGTTGTCTTGTATTTGGCCTGAAATCTACCAATATATGTTTATATTTAATCGGATTTAGCCAGATGGGAAAGAGTGAATTAACTCCATATGGCTAGTGAACTAGGAAGTTTTGGGCTTATCGATAGTCCAAAATGTTTTTTCTACGTGTATTCCCCCCTGCAGGGACGGATCTAGGTATGTTTCCAGGGGTGGTCTAAATCGGCAGATTTGTTAAAGAAAATCCGTAATGTTACATTATATTATGTAGAATCGGCAGATTTATTTATTTTAATTTCGTAACGTTACATGGTATTATGCAGAACGTTGTGACATTTAAAATAACATTGCTTTACGACACTTAAGCCATGCGTACACTAGTTCCAAATATGGAACAGCGACCCTCTTAAGTTTAGAGATTGACTTCCGTTGACCGTAAGTTGATAGAAAACAGGCCAGTGCACAGCGAGTCTCATTGGAGAATGTTTAATAATTTCTTAACTCCATGCGGTTGGATGTAATCGCGCAAACTGATTGATGATTGCGTCTATGTCCACCTCAACATCGTAATATACATGTAACATAACGAGTCCTTTGATGAGGTCCTCTGTCATGGTGCTGCACGTGTATGTCTCAAGACGACGGATGACGCCGATTGTTCTCTCACATGCTGCGCTGGTGACGCCGAATGTAAACACTAATTTCAGACAAGTGTGTATATTTGGGGAAAAAAGCATTATCTGTAGTCTTGAGTGACGCTGCTGCATCTTTGGGAACATCATAGTCTACTTTCGTTTCCCATCGAGTCAGCCAACAGTGTAATTCGGTTTGCAAATTCTGTGGACTGGGTTGGTCGTTTTTATACTCGGCAGCAAATACTTGCACATTTTCAATTACTTGCGTCCTTGGAGCAGCGTTGATCACGGCGGGAACGAGATGTAAGCGTTTGTTATCAACAGCTGAGGAGCACCAAACCGGTCTTTGAAACCCATCAACAACTGTTCGACGACTGAGATGGTCAGATTCATTCGATAGTAGGTTTCTACACCATCAGCAGGGACATTAGCTCTTTGCTGCTATCGTCCACTAATGCAAGGTTGTGCTGGTTCCGTTCAAACAGCCTGTGCCATTGTAGTCATTTACAAAATGAGGTTATGATGGAAATTATCAATATAATTCCTGTCAATTTCCTAACTTCTTCAAGGGCAGTGCTTACATGCTTGACTTGATTGGCAGCGTTGACACCCATCGCCTTGGACTGGAGACTGACACTGGTGGATTGAACGTACTGTTGCGCTTTCGCTATGGTAAAAGCATGCGCGAACGCAAGCAAACGAAACCAACCGGTTACAACGATACAGTTGGAAATTATGCCTAGGATGGACATGGCTAACACTTGAGTCTTTTTATTATCAGTAGGTTTACATAGTAATATAGGGCCTGCACCCCTTATTTCGTCCGTCATCATAATATTTGCCAGAGACAGGTGGTCTAAGACCCCCCATCCATTGCACTGGGGGGTCTTGAGACCCCTAAGATCCCCCTGGATCCGCTGCTGCCTTATTTGTTTATTCGTCGTATTCATTATTCATACTGCTAGCCCACACATGTATAATATGTTCCATTCATTTACAGGCAAGTGCGAATGAATACTTTCTGATGTCATTTACACTGTCTTCACTAATGTCATTAAGTGTCACCTAGTTATTTTATCTAACTTAATTAAGAACATACTTCTATTAATATATTAATAACCATTCAATAGCTGTAAGAATGTCGATCCGATATCGTCTTAATCCAACTTAATATCATCGAATTTTCTGAACACACATATGCAGTGGAGAAAACACACCCAGAATGACAGGCAAGGCTTCTAGCAGGAGAGGTCGCTTTTAAAAATACTTAGTTCCACTAACTCGCATTAGTGTAGACCAACACGGTTTTTAAACGTGGCATTGCTCGCGATGTGACAGTATTAATAAGGTGGCCGTTAACCGACGCTAGACGTCGTTACAAAAAATACTCGTTGTTCGCACCAAACTAATATACATAAATAGTCAATTAAATAGCATCGCCTGCCGCTCATATTATTGAATTTATAGGAATCACACCTACTAAACTGTATTCTAAGCTCGTTCCAGTATATCCATAATTTGTTTCTTATGACAAGAACTTAGCATGTGTTATTTAAATAGTGTGTTAGTAAAGCAGCTAATGTTATTACGGCTAGCAGAACGAAATGCAGAAAATGTACTCCAATGCATGTGCATCGTTTTCACATAACGATAGATTTGTTATAAAAAATATAACACGACACATATTGAGAACAATTACGTTTAATACGGTCTTGCATACATCAAACTACAACATCCCCTTCTCATGATTTATTTATAGTGTAATACAGTAAAACGTAATGACAATATTACTTGTGGTTATTAAAACATTAAAATAGCATACAAATGAATGTTACTGAATCCAAGCATTTTCAAGGCCTGGTCTCATCGTCTCGTGTAGAACTTGGAATTATATTACCTACAGTTTATCTCCAATAATTAATTATGAAGCTAGGAGAATTGCGAAAAAAAGATTATCTATAAGAAGGCACGAGAGATGGATGGGGAAAGCAAGGACGTAAAAGCTAGAATAGTGATCAAAGGCAAGAACGGAAATTTAGTTACAGTGGGGAAAGATGTGTTGTAGATATGGGAGGAGATAGAAACCGAGAACAATATCTACATATAGTGCAGGATGAGTAAAGGTTGAGGAGGTTGTGGATAATAAGGATGAGCGAGTAATGAAGAAGATTAAGAAAAGTTGGGTGACAGGTGTTGACGAAGTGCGATTGGTGTCTGTGGTGGCGGCAAAACGTGTTGGAATTTGCTAGACAAGAAGACTACTAAACACCAGCACGAGAGGGCGGGAAGATCCCAGAGATAAAAACATTGACCGTATTAGTTATATCCGGGACTGGGAAGGCAGTTGGGAGTTGGAAGCCTATATACACTCTCGATAAACTAAAGCAGTAAAGCCGTTGACAAACGTGATTAAGATACACATTTGATTTGGCTTAAATTAGTAGCCCACGCAGTGTAATCATATTATCTAACAGTATTAATGCTCAACGTTGTTGAACATGTGTCGGAAGGTAAAGTGCATGCATACTCAACAACTCACTATACCTGTATATGCTACACACATTTGATTGGTTGGTAGACACATAAAGATACTACATAGCAGTGTTCACGCTGGAACCATGCGACCTAGTACTGCACCCTGAAGACATCTCCTTCGTGTTCGACGTCGAGATTCACATTGGATGCGTGCCTTAATCACTTAACATGCATCAAGCTTCACATGACAGCAGGTTTTGACAATAATATTGGCCGAACAACTAGCACCAGCGCTCATGTTCAAGTTATCCATTAACAGTGTGCTGTACCAGATAACGTAACTGAGAATACTCCAACGCCTCGCTTATCTTCAAAACAGTGCAAGAGTTGATTAAACATTGAAATGATAATTTGTATTATCAACTATGAATCCATACTGAAAGTACAAAGTTTCTTATTAGCTACTTATGTGGCGTAAATATGTGTGTTCACGGGTGTGTGCTGTACTTTTTGGTAAATTAAAAGCAATTCGAATCACTTGTCCGATTTTATATAATTTAAAGTGTAGGCTAAATGTTAACACCGTAAGTGTACGCATCAACACTCACAAGGACATAATTTTCAGTCGGTGTTCACTTCGTCCTCGGAAAGTTTTTCGTTCATTAAACACCTTCAGTTTGACTAATTTTACTTTGTCACTCAAAGAGGAAGAGAGATTTGAGTACATTTCCTTTGCCGATGAAGTCTTTAACTGCCTGGATATCTGGAAAACAAATATATACATGTATTATGCATAATTGTTTATGCACATTAAATCTACATTGCATATATTTGCCAAAAAACATTCATATATCAACCAATGATTTTTTACCTTTATAATCATTAAGAAAACTTGAGTAGAACAAAATACTACATAAAAAATAAGCAAATAAAATAAAGGCTGTAACAAATATAATCCATGTCTAAAATAATGCACATGATTACTACTGAGATATAAAATACCAACAGTTATAAATTATAAAATAAATGCATGATAATTGATCAGGCTGGAGTGAAACGTTGACAAATCAGCACTATTAGAAACTATATTTCAAATGTACCTGGCAAGAACCTGTGCTGCCAGTGCCATCAGTTTCGATGAATTCCTTGAATTTGTTGACCACAAGACGCGTGTCTTCTTCCGACATATAGTCTCCCTGAAACAAATATAACATTACAGCAACCATTCATAGTTGTTCTGTGTTTTCTCCTACAAAAAACAATATGCAATAGTAATTATTCATAGGTGTTATGTATAACACAAAAAAGCTATATTCATTAATGAGATATTGGTTGCAATAATTAATTTCCTTTAACTAAGACAAGTATTAGGACAAGAAAACATAAACCGTGGATCACTACGGGACTCAGACACTCTATTAGAACTAAACACAAATTGTATATGTACTACTTGAAAAAACCGACTATCTTCAATAAAACTAATTATAAAACATATATAAATAAATTAAATTGTCTTATTACTGTAGCAGAAAAAGAATACTATTGAGGGGAGCTTCAACAGCAAAAGGGTAACTTGCAAAATACTTGGATAGTTTTAAAGAGTATTATAGTAAGGAAGGAAGCATTTTATGTAATGACAAATTACTTATCGACGGTAAATAAAAAAAATGCATAGGTGATAAATTGTATTAATATTTTACAAACTTTTGTATAGGTCCAGAACTGGCTGATAAGATACCAGTCATATCAGAGAGTTCTGACGATTACCTCCAAGGAGTCTATAGAAATTCAATGTATCTGTCGCCAGCCACACCAGATGAGATAAAGGCAATTATTAAGAATTTTTAAAACTCTTGGATGGGATGCCATAAAACCTATTATTGTCAAGCAGGCCTTCTCCAACCTACTTGATCCTTTAAGTTGCATTGTAAACTTATCATTTGATCAAGGATATGTTCCTGATCAACAACAAATAGCTAATATAGTTCCTGTTTTAAAAAATGGCGATCATTAATTAATAATTACAGGCCTATTTCTGTTTTGCTTGTATTTTCAACGGTGTTTAAAAGAATAATGTCCAATAGATTAATGAATTACATAATGAAACATAACATCTGGTCTAATTACCAATTTGGATTTAGGAAAGGATATTCTACTGATATGGCTGTTTCACCGCTAATTGACAAAATTACTAAGGCAATCGATACCAAAGAGCACGTAATTGGGTTATTACTAGATTTAGCCAAAACCTTTGATACCGTTAATCATAATATATTATTGAGAAAATTAACACATTATGGAATCAGAGGGCATATACTCTAAAGTATTCATAACTTTTAAGTAACAAACGAGTAAAATGTTATGGAACAAAATCTTCCCTTAAAAACATAACGTGTGGTGTTCCGCAGGGTTCAATTCTGGGACCTTTACTCTTTCTTATCTTTATAAATTATTAATCTACTTTATCTGACACAACGTTTACCATTACGTTTGCTGATGACCCGAGCATCTTTATACAAGGCAACAATATAGATGAAATAGAAAATGCTCTGAACTAAAAAAAACTATCTTTATGGCTTAAAATTAATAAACTGTCTTTGAATATACAGAAAACTCACAAAGTGACCTTTAGTAATACTATCAGTATAAGAGAAAGGGGCAATAACATTTGCTTAGACGGCATACAAATTAACACTGAACATGAGATAGTTTTTGGGACTGCTTATAAATTGAACTGGAGCACATACCGGGTACATTAAATAAAAAATATTGGTATTATAAAAAGGTGACAAACAAATTAGATAATAAATAATTGTTAAATCTGTATTACATGTTTATATCACTTACTGTAATGTCGTCTGGGGTAGGGCCCCGAATATATACCTTGCTAAAATTAATTTACTCCAAGAGTTTTGCGTGTAATAAGTCATGTAGGATTTATTGATCATACGCAGCTTTTATTTACATCTTATCAAATAATGAATATTTAGGACGTAAATAAATACTTATGCTGTATTGTAATGTCTACGCATAATAGGGGTATGTTGCCAAATATATATCATGATGTATTTGTCCTGCAGATATCCACACATAAATATAATACAAGGCAGGAAGTAACATATAAAATACCATAATGGAAGACTAATTGCAGACAATTGTCTTTGGCTTATGTTGGTCCTAAAATCTGGAATACATTTATTACAAATAACTATTTATAATATTGTGCATCTCTTCATATGTTCAAACAAATGACCAAGCGTCTAATTCTAGCAAACATATGCTAAATTCTGCTTTAATGTAATTTTTCAATGTTAAGATGCACCCGGTGTTCAGTGTTACGGTACTCGTATAATGCACTACAAAATAATTAGTTAATTTATTATGAAGATGTTTATTTTTGTGTATTATGTTGTTTTTTGACACGAATTATAGTTTACATTTCAAATATGACATGAATAAGGAACACAAACAATGTGTTGCTTTGTTCCAATTGTTACGTAATATTCGTGTTTCATATTACTGCTACATCCGTGCTATACTGCACATTATGTATCAATACAGATTATTATTATATGTAAATGCTGCTTTAAAAGGACACTGTTAATATGACTTGAAGATAAAACGTAATAATAAAAAAAAAAGTAGGAATCTGTTTTAGACGGCATATACATTCAACTATCAAAACAAGTAATACAAATAAGAGAACGCGGCTGGGAAATGTTGAGTTAAAAAAGCTTATATACTTATCAAATGAAAAAAGAACTGTTGTGATTATACTCACATTTACACCTACACGTTTTTGTTTTATCTTCGGCTATGGAATGCAACAACATTTATACATTTCAATATTCACGGGTAATTGGCTTATTGCCCTCATTCCGACTTCGACTACGCTCAGTGTTGCTTGACTTTCTTGTGGCTGTGGCATAGAGGGAGTAATTAGTCAGTGTTATATAAGTATATGCTTGCATATAATGATGAATGACAATTATTTATATATTATAACAATATCGATAATATTCTTTACTCACGGGCAAATGTTTGATCGCCATCCTCCCGACTTCAGTCCGTTGTTCTATCACTACTTGAGTTTCTGGCGGCTGTTGTAATTAGACATTGCATTATAACAAAAATCACACTGATCAGTAACTGCTATACACTATTCACACCCGCACGCATGCAGGTAATGATAGATGGCACAATGTATTGTAATACGTTGCGAGTCATCGTCTCGTCTTTGGTTTCTATAGTTGTTGAGCGTAGCGTTGTTTGAATTTCTTGCAGCTGTGGTATGGAGTAATCAGTCATTATATTATTCAGGAATTCGGATTGATCAATTAACAAGAAGATGAGATGACGTACAACTTATTACATTACATTGTGTCATCTATCATTATCAGCGTGCACATTAACGATGCCAAAAAAACAGTGTTCTTCCAATTAAAAACTACAAAACATGCATACAAGCACGCACGTATTCACACATGCCCATCATGATAGAAACCAATCAGTAATGCTCGTTTGATCTGAGTTGGGGGTTTAATCATCTCTGTTTCTGAAAACAATAAGTGTAAAATGAAAACGATGAATAAAACTCCACTATGATAACTGGGTAAAGCACATTAAATATATTGGAGATATTAATCATTTATTGAGAGAGGTACATTTCTACCAAAGAGATCTTCGAACACAATGCATACAAAGTGTGTGTGTGTGTGTGTGTGTGTGTGTGTGTGTGTGTGTGTGTGTGTGTGTCTGTGTGTGTGCGAGTGTGTGCGAGTATGTGTGTGTGTGTGTGTGTGTGTGCTTGCGTGCGTGCGTATTTGTACTCTCGTCTGAGTGTGGTATGTTTAAATATATGGTGTTAGGACTACAGCAGAAACAAACAGATCATACAAAAGACAGGGCAGTGGCCTTACTCGGTCCATCTTGCACGTCACTCTTGGTGGAAACGGCATCTTTCTTGGCCATCATGTGCCTCTTGGATATCAATGAACTCTCGATAGTCTCTGTACGGAAGGATATCATTATACAATGAAAAGGATTAAACCACAATTAACGTAACCATTCATTACTTAGGTGTCTTGTCACATGCTGTAACGTCTGTAGCATATATGAATGGCAGCACTTTCTCGATTCTCTCCGTAGCTGAAGACAATTTAGTTTTTATAGTAGATTAACATGTTTTGTTGTAATTAATCAAGTATTAATACATATTTAGTGCCATGGATATTATCAAGCGTCTTCGTTCTATTAGATTACGCTTATTATCCAAATTAAATTGTGCACCTTGGAAAATGTTCTGGGCATTTTTCTTACCTTTGATATTGTTACTAAATACGTTAGTATAACTTGACTGGTTTGACACACTTTGTTATTTATGCCAAAGTAATCCTCGAAATAACAATTCTTACCTGTAACAATGATTGTTTATTTGAAGATTTCTTATACTTACGTTTACTAGTTGCACGTGATTATGTTAATTATGTAATTCACTATTTCTGTCAAGGATATGATAAATAAAGAAGAGCTTGTAGTATGACGTGCTTACTTTCTTGTTCATTGTCATCAGAATCGCTCGAGAAAAGGTGTGACACATCATCTGCAAAATAGGTCAAACTATTGACATTGCTGTTGCTGCGGTAGATCTGCTCCTGGGATAATGTTCTGAGACCTAACTCTACTCTAGCTATCTTCCACCTCTTAACGAAAAGTGCAGAAATAATACCTAAATGCAGTTTAAATGTCCCTATGGTTTGCAACTGCATTCATGTTCCAATTATGGTTCATATACTAAATACGTCATAAGAATTTATTGTATGCATTGATTTTCATGCTGTACTTGTGATATCGTTAAATAAAAACAGAAAGCTTAATTAATGTTGTTAGCTTGGAATTAGAATAATGATCTATTACTGTGGTCAGTCATGATATCACCAATGAGTGGCACTCTACTAATGTCAGGATATGTCGGCTAAACAGTTCCAATCATAAACTATTGTTAAAAGAAATGTACAAATGATATAAAGATACTAGCTCGGACAATGGAATGTCATGTCAGAATAAAGTTTTGTTTATGACAGTAGCTGATGATGAATAACTATGCCGTGTGTATTTAGAGTACTCTAAAGAAAAGTAGCAGTAAATATATAAGCATTTAGTACAATGGGCAGAACAATTAAAATTTCCTCTGCACACTTTGTGAAAATATAACCACTAGGTAACTCCGAAAATGGTTAGTACAAGTATAATAAGACACATATTAAAACAGGGCAGGATAAACAAGGATAACACAGGTTGGAGTCTTGATTAGCCATAGGCTTCCTTGTCCACTTGCCTTTTGGAATTAATTTTCTGGGTATGATTCTTGTTAAATTTGGCTAAGTCTTTTGGATGTAATTAATTTGTTGAGAGAGGAAAGCGTGCATGCGTATTGAACATTATTACCTCAGTACCCTAAGTGCAATCGTTAATGATAATCAGGTGCCCCTGCCTCACCTTTCTTAATGCCAGTCAGGTTTATTACTAATTTAACCCTTTCCTTGCTACACTTCAACCATGTGGTTGTGTATCAGACGAATAATTGTACAAAAAGGGATCTTAATCGACTCCAGTATTGATCAGATGATCCAGCTCGACTAGTATTGATCAAGACGGAACATTAATTCATTGGTTAACAGATGATATATTAGTATCTCTCAAACCTTCTTCACTGGCATCACTTTCAGGCTTCTTCTGTAACCATATATACACATAATTTATGTTAGATATATGTATGTATATATATATATATATATATGATGTATGTATGCAAGCATGCATGCATGTGTGCATGTGTGTATGTGCGTATGTGTGTATGTGTGTGTGTATGTATGTATGTATGTACATGTATGTATGTATGTATGTTTGTATGCATGCATGTATTTATGTATGTGTGTATGCATGTTAAATGGATAAATAATAGGTTGACAGACCTTGACTTTGCCGATGATATTGCACTGCTCAGCCACACGCCGGAGATCCTACAAGAGATGACCAATAATTAAAAAAAAAATGGAGAGATGGTCGGATTACGAATCAGCTATGGGAAGACAAAAACATTGTCAGCTGGTGATGGATCTGACCCCCACATTGTGATCGGTCAGGAAGAGTTGCAATGCGTCGAGAACTTCCCTTACCTTGGAAGCTACATCTCTAGGAAAGGCGACGCGGAAGTAGATGTACGAGCGAGGATAGGCAAGGCATCAGCAGTGTTCCAAAGACTACGTCCAATATGGTCCAGTAACATCATCAGAAAGGACATCAAACTACGTCTTTACATGTCAATCGTAATACCAACAGCGATATATGCCTGTGAAACGTGGAAGAATACGGCGAGGATATCAAAAAAACTAGACGTATTTCATCGACGATGTCTCCGGTTCATACTGGGCATATCGTGGAGAGAACACACCACAAATGTAGAAGTGATGAAGAGGGCAGGTCTGGACAGCCTGCATCACATAGTTAAGTCTCAACGACGAAGACTAGCGGGACATATCCTACGCCTACCAAGAGAGAGAACAGCACCTGTAGCAATGGAATGGGTGCCTGAAGGTGGAAACAGAAGGAGAGGAAGGCCGACTAAGACCTGGCGCAAGACGTTTAAAGAAGATCTGGCAGAGATGGAAATCACCTGGTATGAGGCCAAAGAAATTGCGAAAGACCGTAGTAGATGGAGAAAGTTCGTCGCCCGATGTCCAGAAATGAACAGGAGGAACTAAGTCTAAGTAAGTAAGTATGCATGAATGTATATATAATGTGTGTGTGTATATATATGTAAATAAAATTATGTGCTTAAATTGTATCATGATCAGCTTTCAATACCTGTTTTCTCCACCACAGATTTCTTGTTTCATCACCATAGTCGTAGATGACTTCTTCCCCAATATGAATGGCTTTTGTGGCAAATAATGCTAAATGTGGTTTTCCTTTAACCATCGCCCTCTGCATCTTTGCATTAGCTCTTTTGGCGTCTTGATCATTGACTAGATGGCCACATCGGTTTTTCGTGTGTATGTGACATCTATGCTGTAGACAGAAATACGTTGTGCTGAAAATGCATTAACTCATCGTAGACATTGCATAAACTGTATTAATGTCGTGTCGAAGATCGATACAACTGTCTCTGTTAGTCGACGACAGGCTGTTTTCATTTCCCTGGGTGGTATATTTTATTGGGAATGGGATATTAATTTTATCTCCTCGCTGTAGATAGCTGTAGAAGGGAAACGTTTGTTGGTGTATTTTTAAGACACAAGAAAATTGGGGTGAACAAAATAAAACAATTGTCAAAACGACAGTTGGTATTAACTCTCCGTTCGTTCAAGTATGTTGTGCAAACGAGTTAGTATAGTGAGTTTAGAAATACATTAAATGTGTGGTTGTATGAATTAAGAAAATTAAACACAATTTGCTACAATCTCCATGCGATAATATAACATCACCTAATAATAACATTTCAGTCATCACAGGACTGCTTAATTGCCTTCAATTCCTTATTTTTGATAGGACATTTGAAAAGCTCACCATAACGATCTTTCTCCATGTTTATAGTAAAACATGTAGAAACGGTTGCTCTTTCCTACTCGCTTCTCTTCCCTCTTCTCAGCAACTTTTTAAGATAACCCACGTACTCGAGGAGTAAATCACCCTGCTGGAATTCTCGTTACTCCTATAAAATAGTGTTACCGTAGGTTTTTCATCGAGGATGTTTGACACATGTCCATTGACCAAACAATATGGAATCTGTAGAAATCAGGTTACAGACAATTACTTGTTTATTTGCTCTACATATAGAACCATGTATATATATATATATATATATTATTGTAATGTATGGGCAAATAAGACTCGCTCCATATGTTCTTGTTCCCGAAAAAAAGTGAACACACACGTTGAAACAACGTGTATACCTATTCTTAATCACAGATCCGGTGAATTCACTTTACCCCCTTCCTTAAAGGACTGGTCACTGCTAAGCTATTGGTAAGGAGGCTATGACATCCCATGGAGTTACGGTGGAAATTATTCAAAAAACATTTTAAATGTCTGCCATTTGATTCGTCCATGGTTGATTGTTCTTGCTCCTTGGTATGCAAATAAGACATTTATATAGGTGTGATATATTTATCGTGTTTTTTTGTTATTTTATTTTGTACATGTTTGTGTTCTACTTCAAACATTTTAAATGGATTTATTTACAGTTTATTTTCTTATGCCCTCAAGACTTGCAGAGAGGGCCATTTAGGTTGTTTTCACTTTCTACAGTCAACTCTGTTACCTTATTGTTAATTATGTTACCACTATTTGCAAATTTCACTACTGGAAACGACAAGTGATGTCAAATTGAAGTAGCCTTGAAGTAGACTCTGTCTACATAATGGAATTGCATTACGTTTCTTTTGTTTAAATTTTGGGACAGGGTAGGTGAGGGTGTTTACAGCTTTTCTATAAATTAGTGGTGTTTTCACATTTTAAGTCAATACTGTTACTATTCTATTCACTCTGTTACCTGCAAACAGCTAAATGTCAACCCTGTTACAATCACGTATTTCAACTATACATTTCGGCAAAGAAGTATGAAACTGATCATCGATAATAAGCAGATGCTTTATTTTTTCTCCAGATATTCATGTTCACCAGCTATATGTCTTAAAGGAATTAAGCTATGTTGAACACAACATGGTAAGACATCAATTGTATCTACATTGCTAAGTATTCTGACCTTAAAACTTCAAAAAAATATTGGCCTCTGTTCAGACAATGTAAGTTCTGTGTTTAGAACACA
Source organism: Escarpia spicata (assembly GCA_963995525.1). NCBI lineage: Eukaryota > Metazoa > Annelida > Polychaeta > Sabellida > Siboglinidae > Escarpia > Escarpia spicata. The sequence continues at coordinate 51,317,575 of OZ023210.1, read as the reverse complement.
GTTAAAACTATCCTTTTGCCATTATCTATAGTTCTCAGCATTATGTTTTTTAATATAAATTGCGAGTGTCATGATGGTAACAGGGTTGACATATTTTCTTGGAGTGGTAATTAAATCTTGCAATTAATTAATAAGAATAAGCCAGTAAGCTTGCCAACATCTAAAATTTAAGAGCCAATGATATCCAGGTTAGGATGAAAATAAATAAAAATGTAATTTGTGATACTTTTTTGTCGTGTTGTCTATTATGCTAAAATGTACGCACATTTGATAATGACCTACATGCGAAAGTGTATTTATTCTTGTTAGTTGGCTACATACTGAAAAGCAACACTTCAAAAAGTGTTCATTCAAAACGTGTCCATGAAATTGCAAATTTACATAGATTGTAATCAACCTAATGGTATTGACCCGACTCTTGTAGGACAGCAGAAATGCCCTGATGTTACTGCATGCATACACTGCATAAAAACATTGACCCGTGTATTTATAATTTGTATAGCACCGCATTCATTTGTCAGAATCAGATGTCCATGCATAAATAATTTGTTTTCAATTCAATAAAAAATTAAAAGGAAATTACATGAACCTAATTTTTATGAGATTTGGCACATTGCTTTATGTTCATAAGTCCTTCCCAAGTTTGAAGCCAATGAAAAACTGTTTTGCACACAGCACAATTTTTTGGAAGCACTGATACTAAATAATGAATCATAAATGGGAGAATAGAGATTATTTATTGGGTTATGCATTGAACAAATGGTCAATATATACTGTTATTCTTATTGAAAAAGTGATACAAAAATAAATACTCGACATTTGATGTCCACATTTGTTTGAGTAGTTACTTTCCATTTACCGACATTTACGGTGCTGGTTTGCATTTAGAAAAAAGGATAACATATATAGTACTAAATGACCGCCACTCTTTGGGAGGAACTGTTAATTATATCGTTGTATGTTCCAAATTCGTGCGTCGTTCAATATGAGTAAACAACTCGATACCAGGCATACAAGTTGCCACGGAATTGGGCGCCGTACGAATTCAGGGAATTATAGTAGATAGCAGACATTAAATGGACATATGAACAAGTTTAAGTTAACAATGCGGTAAAGTTGATAAGTTTTGCATGTGGTTTTCTGATAAATAATGTTAAATGATGTTTTAAGTTGCAGCTACTGATATGATTAATGCAAGGTGACACACTCAGACTCTCAGTGTCAGTGTCAGTGATAAACAAATGTCGCAAACATTTTAATGTGTTTGGAAAAGTAATTAATACACGAACTTAGGACATGGAACGATGTTAGTTATGCCAGTTAAGCTAGTCCATAACACACCGGCTCCGGGTCAGCCTATGCGGTTTCTTGGTGTTTCTGTATGCAACATCATCATTTCTGAGTTGGATTCACAAACCTGAAGTTTACGCATCACACATGATTGAAGCGAGCCAATCCGACAACTGCGATCTGCGCGCAACAAAACATTGTTTTACGTACACGATTCACAACTAATGTTTGTCAGCCAAACCTGGAATCTACCTTTGGCTTTCACTAAGTTAGGATGTCGAAGATTGGGACAGGTTTCACGGTCCGTAAAGTTGTGTATAAATTAATGTTTGAAGAGAACACAAAAATGAACAAAAGTGACTCACCATGAAAACCGACGAACCACGTGACAGGCAACACGAAATATAAATATATGTTAATTTTTCATAATTGTAAATTATACGTAAAACTTACAGCATTGATTTTTTCAACATCACGAGTAAAGCATGTCACAATCATATGAAGACTGTTATAGTGAAACAATGTCTTTTATTTTGTATAAAAACAAGTTTAGGTGATTGGGGACGAACGCCTGCAATTTTACCCATCAAATATATACCGAGATATATATCGCCTGAAAACAACACACTTTACAGCGTTCGTTTATTAAACTAAAAACAGCTCCAACCAAAACTAGGTTGAACACATAATATATTATGATTGTTCTTAGTAGTAACAACGGTTATTTGCCATTTACACAAACCTAAATATAATAAAATATTACTATCGCCCTTCGTGCCCAGTCGAAACTGGGCACGAACGGCTACTGGCGACGAACGACTGCTTTTTTACATACGCTTTGGGTACTAACGGCTGGATCTATATAAATATATATACACACACACATATATATATATTATATACTCACATATATATATATATATATGTGTGTGTGTATATATATATATATATATATATATATATATATATATATATACACACACATATATATATGTGTGTGTATATATATATATATATATATATACACACACACATATATATATATATATATGTGAGTATATAATTATTGATTGTGTAATTTTTTTATTTTACTGATTTGTTTAAATATATGTGCATTATAATTTTACGTATACACTTGTCTTTATTAATATTGTGTATATTTGTTTTATATGACCTTCCGAACGTGTGAGAAGAAACTGTCACGCCGCTCAGTGTGTAATATGCTAATGACGGCGACAGTTGGTGGCTCCTTGTTGCGGAGTCTGGAAGAACGACACTCGAAGATGGCTTCGGACGATCTCAGTTATGTTTGTTTACTTGCGTTTTCAGTTTGTTTTGGTCCCGTACTTAAGCGTACATACGGGTATAGGAATAAACAGTTATTATCCAGTGGTATTGGGCTAATCATCGTGTTGCTGTGGTGCAGACAAAACGTTTTGCATTCATTGATAGCTGCCTTTATCAACAGCTTGATCATAAAATTCGCGTCACCCAGGTGAGTTTATCACCTGTTATCGCTCATTGTTGCCGGCGTAACGGGGTCAGCAGACTGTTGGTTTTCCCATAGGCGACCATGTTAACGTTTTGTGTGATTATAAGAAAACGTGACCTATAAAATATCTTAAACTTCTCACCTGCTGTTATCATCATCTCGCTGACATGCTGATAGATTAAACAAAAATTGCATACTTCTAGCTCTTGCAAAATGCCTGTAATAGCCTAGCCCTGGCCTAGGCTGTATGTGTTTTACTCCGCAAACAGGTCACACAGGCAAATTGCTGCCAAATATCCTTCCGCTTATTCAAATAATCTAGAAATCCACCATTTTACAGTCAACACCTTCTACAATCACATATAAAAATCTCCCTACTCAAATGCACTTATGTCACAGCATGTGAATTTTGTAAAAAATCATTTCAAAAAAATACACTGCAGTTTTCTTCGTGTGCAACGAACAGGAAGTCAAACTAGAACAAACATGACCCCAAGTAGGCAAGGCAATTTTGAGCAAAAATGTTGAAACTAATGCATATTTAAGGCTCTTCTATCTCGTACACTGTGTGATTTTTTTTGTAATTCATCCACGTGTTTTTTTTTTATACACATTTCAAAAGAGCCACCCAACTTGACAGCGCACCGTGTGAATAAGCATTTCACTGTCGGATAATTTTTAATCTAGCACAACATTCTCAGGTCGCACGTATAAACTCCTATAACAGTTTTCCAGAAAATCCAATATGTGTTCTATAACTATTCATTACAGCGAGTTGTTAACAAAAAGCCACCTTAGGGTGTGAATTCTCAAAAGGCCAGATGTCTTATGCAGTTCAATTACATACTATTACACAGCCTAATTAGCAGACATTCAAAAAACAATGCTACTTGCTTGATTGGCCAGAAGGTCCTGTCAGTAGACAGTATCTGATAACAGGCTCGGGCTACAGCCGACTCCAGCTAGTCACTGTCGTCAGGCTTCATTAGGGTCAGTGACAATATCTTCAAGTGTGTTTAACTAGCAGAAGTAAACAAAAAAGATTGATGGATCACCCCGCTGCAATGTCATTGGTTCATTTTCATACAGATTTGCAAATTGAGGCTTAAAGAGTAGCATACACACCCCACCCCCCCTTATAAGACATGTGTTCCGACACTGTGATTTGGACTTGCAGACTAATGAGAAGTCTGTAATATCCAAAAACGGTTTGTCCCGTTCAACTGTTGTTTTGTCATACATATATTACAGTGATTGTTTCAAGATATTTGAAGTAAAATGCGTCCTCCATGATTGTGCAATGACAATAACATGCTTCCGTTACCAGGGTCTTTATTGGGGTCAGCACATTGTTGGTTTTCCCATAGGCGACCATTTTAATGTTTTGTCTGATTATAACAAAACGTGACCTATAAAATATCTTAAACTTCTCACCTGCTGTTATCATCATCATCTCGCTGACATGCTGATAGATTACCAAAAAATTGCATACTTCTAACTCTCGTAAAATGCCTGTATATGTGACACCTGTCAATATTTACAAATGCCGGCAAGAAGTACTCCGCAAACAGGTCACACAGGCAAATTGTGCCAAATATCCTTCCGCTTATTCAAATCGTCTAGAAATCCACCATTTTACAGTCAACACCTTCTACAATCACACATGAAAATTTCCCTACTCAATTGCACTTATGTCACATCATGTGAATTTCTCAAAAATACACTGCAGTTTTCTTTGTGTGCAACGAACAGGAAGTCTAACTAGAACATGACCCCTAACATGACACTTGACAGTCTTCCTTATGTTTAAATTTATATTTTAGTTATTAACATATATTGATTAACCAATTTAATATAATCACACCTTGAATCATACCTTGAATGGGTTTGGGGCAGAGAGCCTACTGGCCATCCTCGCAAGCCGGGGCTGTTTGCCATGCAACACTAGACCAAGCAACGCGAAGTGCAGAAGTTAGCTGAGTCAAACTAGTAATTGACTTCGCCAGTTGCGTGAGAACAGCATAAATACCCGCCCCAATTTGATGACGGATAAATGACTTCTGGGAATCCCAATATACAATGAAACGTTTGCCCATTAGTACGGGCAGCTGAGCGGTATTGTATATTCGGTTAATTGCGTCTTCTTCTTAAACATTGCAGGTAACATGAGCCATGGTTGGTTGAAATTAGTTTTATTATGACAACCTGACCTGCCGCCAACCACTGATCTAGTGAGCGATTTCATAGGCTGAGCTTAAATTCAGATTTTCGCAAAGCTATCAGCCCGGGAGTACTGCTGGCTGGCACTGACGTAATCAGCAGCAGCAACCCCTGGCACAAGGATGCTACTGGCTAAAGTCCAACTGTCATCCAGGTCTTAGACTTAGCCTCTTAGGTCTTATACGTACATGTTGTTTCTTCATACGACCCCTTCTGGGGCTAACCTTGGAGTTGTGCAGTGAAACAGAATTTGAAAAATAATTTGAAAATAAAACTAAAACATGTATTTATGTAAAACAAGTGCAATAATTTGTGCAGATTAAAAACACAGTCTCTCTCTTCATGTATAGTCTGGTAAGGTGGGCTGGAGCAACACGGTGGATGGTATTCAGAGTACGTTTTTTGGGGGGAGTAGATTCCAAGCTCTTATAACTCTAGGATAGAATGAGTATGCATATGTATTTATTCGTGCATGTATTTGTTGGGATCGCTGTTTCGTGTACGGGAGCGTGGGACTATAAGATGTTGTGGTAAGGTAATGTTCAGGAGGCTGTGTTTTATTTTGTAGAAGAAGGTAAGTTGGTATTGTAATTGTCTTATTTCTAGAGTCTGCCAACCAAGTTTGTTTATGAGACCGTTACGCTTGTTGAGCGGTGGTGGTTGTTTAAAGTAAATCTAGCTGTGCTTCTTTGAATTTTGTCAAGGGTATCGATGTTATTTTGTATATACGGATTCCAGGCTACAGCGCCATACTCCAGTTTTGGTCTTACTAACATATTGTAGGTAACTTTAGATGTTGCAGGGTGGAAAGTGCTTTTAAGAAGACCAAGTGTTCTAGTGGATTGAGATGCAGTGGTGTTGACATGCCTTATCCACGAGAGTTTAAGAAACTATTGTGATGCCAATATAGGGGCGTGAATCCACTTGGGAAACTGGTTTGAAATGGTGTACCCCCTCCCCTGGTAGGTGAAATGGCTTGGTTTGCGTTTATGGGTAATTCTGAGAAGTTGACACTTTGGGATACTGAAGTTCATTTGCCACTCGACTGTCCAGTCGGCTAGTTTGTTTAGGTCTGTTTGAAAGATGTTATGGTCTGTAGGTGTTTGGATTTCTATATATAGGATCGAATCATCAGCGATGAGTCTGATATTTCAGTTGATTGAATCAGTGGTGTCATTTATGTACAGCAGGAAAAGGACAGGGCCAAGGACTGAGTCTTGGGGTACACTGGAGATGACTTTTGCAGGAGCTGTGTGGGAACCATTTACTGATACAATCTGGGTACGGTTTGATAGAAATGACTTACTCCATTGTAGTGTGTGACCTGTGATCATCAATATCATAGTAGTTTAATTTATTGAGAAGTCGTTTGTGGGGAACCTTGTCGAAAGCTTTGGAGAAATCAAGGAGGATGGCGTCTATTTGTGTTTCCAGTTCGGAATCCATGCTGGTGATGGAGGATAACATTGTTAGCACTGAGGTGTTTCCACATGTGGCTAAGAACGATATGCTCCACCACCTTGCACAGAATGCATATCAGGGAGATTGGTCTATAATTTACAGGATCGCTGTTGCTGCCTTCCTTGTATACTGGAGTGACAAGAGCTGTGGTCCAGGCTTTTCTGGAGGTGTTTGATTGCTGGAATATGTTTTGAATTATTGTGGATATTTCTCTGGCAGTCTCCTTTAATACTTTCGCTGGGATTTCATCTGGTCCTGATGCCTTGTTTGGTTTTAGAGCTTCAAGCTGTTTTATGATGCCATTTATTCCGATATTAAGTGTTTGGATTGAAGGGAACTGTGATGGGCCTTTAGTTGGGATAGGAAGTTGTTCTTTGGTGAAAACTGATTTGAAGTGGTCATTTAGTGTGTTTGCTTTGTCGTGATCAGTTGTTTGCATATTGCCATTTGCTTTTATTGTTGGGATGCCAATGTTTTCAGTTTTTGTTTATTTAATGAAGGACCAGAATTGCTTAGGGTTTGTGGCAAGGCTTTCACCTATGATGTTATTGATGTAGCTGTTGTAGGATTTGGTTATTTCTTTGTTGACATCTTTTCTTAGGTTCTTGAAGTGGTCCAATTGTTTGTTTTTCTTTGTTTTCTTAGCATTAGCACGAGTCTTGTCCCGTTTTCTTTGTAGTCTGATTATGTTTTTTGTGATCCAGGGTAAATGCGGTTTTGTTTTTGTCATGCGGCTAGGGATAGATTGTTCTATCAGTTTAGTGTAGTTTTGGTGAAAGAAGTTCCAATTTGTATCAGTGGATAGATTATCGGGATTTCGGGCAAAATGCTTTTTAGTAAGAAGGGTACAGTTTGATTTGAGGACTTCCCAGTCACCAGACTTATGGTTGTGCACTTTGTGTGGAGGTGTGGTTTTCTTCATGGGGTTCATATTAATGTGAAAGAGAACAGCTTCGTGATCGCTCATGCCTGTCACTGTGTTTACGCTGGAGATAAGGGCGGGGTTTGATGTAAGTACAAGGTCAAGCATATTTCCAGTCTAGTCGGGTCGGTTCATTGACCATATTTGTTAAACCATATTCACTGACTATTTCAAGTAGTTTGTTGTGTTTTGTTGCTGTGTGCTGGTTTGTTGTACAGAGGTTTTCCCAGTTGATGTCTGGTAGGTTTAGGTCCCCGGCGATTATAACTGATGGAGGCAGTTTGCAGCCACAGTAGAGGATAACCAGGGATTCATGTAGAGCTTCCAGAGATGTTGTATGATCATTTGGAGGTATGTAGTAGGATGCCAAATAGATGGCTTTGCATGAAAGAAGTGTACTTTAGTTCAAACTATTTCACATGTAGTATTCAGTTTATCTTGGGGGTCTGCAATTATGTCATTTATCAGTGCTATTAAAACACCACCTCTGTGAGTGTTGCGGCCCTTTCTGATTGCTTCATAGAGGGTATGTCAGGGTTTGTTGAATTTATTGTTGCCTGAAGTTGGGATACTTTGGCTGTGCTTTTTATACTGTTGCAGTTGATCAGCAAGGCTTTTAGTTTAGATTTTGTTTTAGTGTTTGCTCGGTCAGGGGTAGATGTATTTGCTGGATTAGGTGAAAATGTAGGGATTTCGTCATCCATGCTATTTGTGTAGTTACTGCTGCCTGGAAGAGACTGCAGAACTGAGTATTGGTTTGATGTGGTTATATTGATTGAGAATAGTTTGGGATCCCACAGCATGAGCAAAACCATAGGACACTGTTGTGCTTTAATTGTTCGTATGTGGTATCATTTATTTGGACACACGAGGTGTGGTACCAGCAGTCACATTCATCACATTGGATGGCATGGTGATGTTCATGTACCTCATGACTGCAGGTGCCACATGGGAAGTCTGGAGTGGAGGTTGACATGGAGCCAGGGTTTGGATGAAGGTCCCCTGCTTGGACTAGTAGTCCACAAATATACAGTAAGGACAGGCTGTGAGATTTAGTTGGCATCATCTTGTTTTTCTTTGTAACTGTAAATTTGGGAAAGGATGGCAGCTTTCTTGTCAGCATTGTTAAAAATGTTGGGAGGTCATACTCACTTGTGGAGTTTTGGTGGAAGTATCAATGTATGTTTGCAGCAACAAATCACAGGGCTATGAGCAGTGTGAACTTCTTGTTGAGGCCGTGGAGTGGATTGCTAAATATAGTGCTTTGGGATTAGCTAAAGTTGCATTTAAGTAAATTAAAACTAAATTGTATTAAAACAGTGCAAGTGCAGGGTTTGGGCGGGTGCAAACACAAACAGGTAGATGCTAGGGTATATGAATATTAGTAAGTCTTATTGTTTACAAACCCGCCATTTTGTTTTTTAAAGTTTGTGTTGGTTGTTAGGCAATATAGTTTAGTGAACTATAATTTTGGACTACTTGATCGCAAATGTATTGACATGTACGTATGGGGTGATGCTACTAATGCTTGTATGTAAATTTGGAATGATGACAGTCTTTATAATTTGTGATTTTAACAATAAACATAGGAGAATAAAACAAGAATGCATGATGCATGCGCACTGCCAGATCAGATGTTATAAACATAATAATATTCTATGTAACTAACTCATTAAGGATCCGTCTGCTATTACCCTCCGAAAGAGTGCCCTTGAAAATACAATTTTTGTGTGATGTGTGAATTTTTTCGAGCACTTTGACATACAATGTGTTGGTCCCGTGAATAGTGAATGTGCTACTGCATTAGATCTTTCATGAGGTAACAATAAATAAATGCTAGTCGCTCACATATAGTGGCTATTTTGCAGAAAGTGCCAATATTTCAAAATCTGTTACCAGATTGGGGCAAAATTGAGGGGTGTCAGTTTTGGGTGGATTTTTCTGAAAAATGAGGTATGAGAATTTCACTAATTTTCCACAGCCCTTATGTCAATGGAGGTTAAATATGCTGTGAAATTTTCAAGAAAATTTTATGACAAATTTTGCATGAAATGAAGGAAATGTTATAATGGCCGCTTATGTAAAATGCTAATGTGGTCTTACCCCTGTAGATGAGCCTAGTTTATAAATAATTATTAATGATGTATACTAATGTTATCCAAATTTATGCAGGCTCTGTAGTCAACCATCATTACACTAAACGTAACTGCGTGATGCTAAAAGACGGAATCTTACTCTTTCAGATCATGTCACTGGATCAGCTTTGCCTGGTGTTTTGGCTATCTGGCATTCTTTCGTACGACTTCCTACTTTGGATTGCCCGCAGTGCAGCCACTGGCTAACGCAGTTCAACTGATATTGACACTAAAAGTAAGTATACAGCCAATGGCGGCTCACTCACTTGTCACATTGTTTTGGTAGATTTTGCTTGTGACAGAGGCAAACAGCGACATACTGCATCCATCAATTGTGCTGTGTTCCAGTGGGCTCATGCATATTGTGAATACAACTTTGTAATGCCTACTTGGCCTTGTTGCATAAATTTACGAGTCATAAACTTGGGCTGCTCCTGACGTTTTGAGTTTGCCAAGTCGTGCTTATTATATAAAAACGAGCCCAATTGAATGCAGCATTAATCACAGATATCAACGTGATATTTTATAGCGGCATATATATATTTTCATAAAAAAGTGTGCACGACAAAATATTCTTGTTTTCCCCACAGTTGATTGGCTTGGCATTTGAAGTACATGCAACGTACAAGAACAAGCAGGCAGCCTCGGTGGCACCAGATGGCGACACCGTCAGTCTACAGGACAGTTACCAGAACATTGATCCAAGCATTGCGGACATGATGCTGTACAGCTATTGCTACATTGGCCTCTTCACAGGTGGGCTGTTGTGGAGTGACGTTATCAATCACAATGTCACCTGTCAGTCAGACGTTAGTTGCATAACAAATGATCAATGATACATCCGTATGTTTGTATGCAAAGTTAGTAAACAGTAATGATGGCAGAACTTTAAGAAACACATTGTCAAAAAAGTCACCCGCTGCTGACACCACAATGCAACACATTTGACAAAATCACACAGTGACATCATCCGTCACATGTCAGAGATGTTGTTATAAACACTGTTGTCTTAATTTATTCATTGTGATAATGTGATTTGACCTTTTCCATATTCAGTAACCAATCAAGATACTGAAACCCTACGTCCAGTTTGATGGTAAAACGACAGCTGTTCCTGATGAGAGTGTAACCGCTCGAGTTGTTGAAGGAATGACAGACAATAAATGATTTCTGCATGTGTCCAGGTCCCTACTACAAGTTCCGCACCTACGTGGATATGCTGCATCAACAGAGAGACATCACCAACCTGAAGGACTTGATGCTGGCTCGGGTGAAGAGACTGCCTGTCTACGTCGCTGCCTTCTTCATTGCGTCACACTACTTCTCCATACAGGTACTTCACCATACAGGTACTTCACCATACATGTACTTCACACTACTTCTCCATACAGGTACTTCACACTACTTCACCATACATGTACTTTACACTACTTCACCATACATGTACTTCACCATACATGTATTTTACACTACTTCTCCATACAGGTACTTCACACTACTTCTCCATACATGTACTTTACACTACTTCACCATACATGTACTTCACCATACATGTATTTTACACTACTTCACCATACATGTACTTCACACTACTTCACCATACAGGTACTTCACACTACTTCACCATACATGTACTTTACACTACTTCACCATACATGTACTTCACACTACTTCACCATACAGGTACTTCACACTACTTCACCATACATGTACTTCACACTACTTCACCATACATGTACTTCACACTACTTCATCATACAGGTACTTCACACTACTTCACCATACATGTACTTCACACTACTTCACCATACATGTACTTCACACTACTTCACCATACATGTACTTCACACTACTTCACCATACAGGTACTTCACACTACTTAACCATACATGTACTTCACACTATTTAACCATACATGTACTTCACACTACTTCACCATACATGTACTTTACACTACTTCACCATACATGTACTTCACACTACTTCACCATACAGGTACTTCACACTACTTCACCATACATGTACTTCACACTACTTCACCATACATGTACTTCACACTACTTCACCATACAGGTACTTCACACTACTTCTCCATACATGTACTTCACACTACTTCACCATACATGTACTTCACACTACTTCTCCATACATGTACTTCACACTACTTCTCCATACATGTACTTCACACTACTTCTCCATACATGTACTTCACACTACTTCTCCATACATGTACTTCACACTACTTCACCATACATGTACTTCACACTACTTCACCATACATGTACTTCACACTACTTCACCATACATGTACTTCACACTACTTCACCATACATGTACTTCACACTACTTCACCATACATGTACTTCACACTACTTCACCATACAGGTACTTCACACTACTTCACCATACATGTACTTCACACTACTTCACCATACATGTACTTCACACTACTTCACCATACATGTACTTCACACTACTTCACCATACATGTACTTCACACTACTTCACCATACATGTACTTCACACTACTTCACCATACATGTACTTCACACTACTTCACCATACATGTACTTCACACTACTTCACCATACATGTACTTCACACTACTTCACCATACATGTACTTCACACTACTTCTCCATACATGTACTTCACACTACTTCTCCATACATGTACTTCACACTACTTCTCCATACATGTACTTCACACTACTTCACCATACATGTACTTCACACTACTTCTCCATACATGTACTTCACACTACTTCTCCATACATGTACTTCACACTACTTCTCCATACATGTACTTCACACTACTTCACCATACATGTACTTCACACTACTTCTCCATACATGTACTTCACACTACTTCACCATACATGTACTTCAAACTACTTCTCCTTACAGGTACTTCAAACTACTTCTCCATAGTTTACAGCTCACATATTGCAGGTATAATCTTCACCCATGCACTCTGCTGTTTTCACCTATTCACATGTAGCTAAAGTGTTCCTCACCATTATGCGTATGTCACAAGCTCACATTGCCATATGAAACATGCAGCAAAACCATATTCTTGAATATTGTTGTAATGAGCACATGATGTAACTACAGTTTAATTCCTAGCATTATATTTTGCTAAGTCGGGCGTCTCGCTAAAATAATTTCAACTGATGGTATATCTGAGTTTGGTCATGACATGTTTGTTTTGTGTTCCTGTTCAGTATGTACAGACGGAGGAGTTTGCATCGCGTCCCTTCTGGCTGCGTTTCTTCTACATGTCTCCCATCTTCTTTATCTTCCGTATGCGCTTCTACTGTGCCTGGATCCTCGCTGAGTGCATGTGCATGACGGCAGGTCTTGGGGCCTACCCGGTCGCCAGCCAACCGCGCTGTGGAAAGGGACCCACTGACTACCAAGCCTTGCACCTTTGGTGAGCTCTCTTCTTCTTCTTCACAGTAGTTGCTTTGATGTGATGAAAATGCTAATCTATGGTGCAATATCATAAAGGATGACTTGTGATTGCATTAGAACCTTGCATCATTTGTTTGAATTGGCTTTGTGTTTGATATTTGTAGCATCACTATCTCCACATTGTCTGTATATCTGTTGTCGACATTTTCTGCCAATGTGGTGTGGTTATTTTTACTTCACGTGATGGCTTATATCATGTTGTTTCCAAGTAACAAATATAAAAAACGTGCGAGTTATATAGCAAAACGCAACTAGAATAACAACGTACCTAAAACATGTGTCACACACAATGTAAGCATGAGTGACTGAACTTAAGTACAGTGGATTATTGCACTAATGCAGATGCTCTTCATGAGCCGCCAGAGAAGGTGTTGTTTGACTTTGTCCTTGTTGCAGTGAGGATGAGCCGCCAGAGAAGGTGTTGTTTGACTTTGTCTTTGTTGCAGCCAGGATGAGCCGCCAGAGAAGGTGTTGTTTGACTTTGTCCTTGTTGCAGTGAGGATGAGCCACCAGAGAAGGTGTTGTTTGACTTTGTCTTTGTTGCAGCCAGGATGAGCCGCCAGAGAAGGTGTTGTTTGACTTTGTCTTTGTTGCAGCCAGGATGAGCCGTCAGAGAAGGTGTTGTTTGACTTTGTCCTTGTTGCAGTGAGGATGAGCTGCCAGAGAAGGTGTTGTGTGACTTTGACCTTTTTGCAGTGAGGACGAGTTGCCAGAGAAGGTGTTGTATGACTTTGTCTTTGTTGCAGCCAGGATGAGCGGCGAGAGAAGGTGTTGTGTGACTTTGTCTTTGTTGCAGCCAGGACAAGCTGCGAGAGAAGGTGTTGTATGACTTTGTCTTTGTTGCAGCCAGGACGAGCTGCGAGAGAAGGTGTTGTGTGACTTTGTCTTTGTTGCAGCCAGGATGAGTTGCGAGAGAAGGTGTTGTGTGACTTTGTCTTTGTTGCAGCCAGGACGAGCTGCGAGAGGTGTTGTGTGACTTTGTCTTTGTTGCAGCCAGGATGAGCTGCGAGAGAAGGTGTTGTGTGACTTTGTCTTTGTTGCAGCCAGGATGAGCCGCCAGAGAAGGTGTTGTTTGACTTTGTCTTTGTTGCAGCCAGGATGAGCCGCCAGAGAAGGTGTTGTTTGACTTTGTCCTTGTTGCAATGAGGACGAGCCGCCAGAGAAGGTGTTGTATGACTTTGTCTTTGTTGCAGCCAGGACGAGCTGCGAGAGAAGGTGTTGTTTGACTTTGTCTTTGTTGCAGCCAGGACGAGCTGCGAGAGAAGGTGTTGTGTGACTTTGTCTTTGTTGCAGCCAGGATGAGCTGCGAGAGAAGGTGTTGTGTGACTTTGTCTTTGTTGCAGCCAGGATGAGCTGCGAGAGAAGGTGTTGTGTGACTTTGTCTTTGTTGCAGCCAGGATGAGCCGCCAGAGAAGGTGTTGTTTGACTTTGTCTTTGTTGCAGCCAGGATGAGCCGCCAGAGAAGGTGTTGTTTGACTTTGTCCTTGTTGCAGCCAGGACGAGCCACCAGAGAAGGTGTTGTATGACTTTGTCCTTGTTGCAGCAAGGACGAGCCATCAGAGAAGGTGTTGTACGACTTTGAGACAGTGCGTAACATCCAGGAGTATGACTGTGAGTTCGCTCCATCTGTGAGGGCGGGTCTACGCTCATGGAACACGACAGTTCAATATTGGCTTGCCAGCAATGTCTACAAGCATTTGCCTGTTAAATCATCAACTCTCAAGTAAGTGGGCAGCATTCACTTCTATTTTTAACATCCATAGAATTGTTTACATTGTCCTGATGAACCATATTTCTGTTGCTGACAAATATGTCTTCCATTCGCTTATTTATTGTCCACATTTCGCTGCCATAGGACAGCGTAAATCATGCACATCATCTGAGCATTCCATATGTGATGTGGATACATCAGGATAGAGAGAAAATAGAGGAAGGTTTCTTATCAGCAGATTTGTTTTAGCACCAGCTGAAATCAGAAACAGAGTGGCTACACCATACCACCAAGAAATGACAGTGTTAATAACAGAAGGCTGGCCGACTTGCTCAGCCACACCTACAGATGTACCATAGCAGTTGTGTTTTATATAACTAAATTATTATTACTATATGTTACATATTTTACATGACGATGGGGATGAGTGCATACTGGCAGTGTATTCACCCATGTTGTGTGTTTACAGGGTTGCCATAACGATGGGGGTGAGTGTATACTGACACTGTATTCACCCTGGTGTTGTGCTTATAAGGTTGCCATGATGATGGAGGCGAGTGTGTACAGGCACTGTATTCACCCTCATGTTGTGTATTTACAGGGTTGCCATGACGATGGGGGTAAGTGCATACTGGCACGGCATCCACCCTGGCTACTACCTCAGTTTCCTCACCGTCCCCCCGACCATGATGGTCAACGAAATGTTCGCCGCGAGATTCCGCAATGGTCGATCGCCATGGCAACCGAAGATATTTGATTGGCTGTGCTGGTTCTTCAAGATGAGGCTCTTTGAGTACATGTGCATGGGCTTCCTGTTGCTGAGTTTCGAGGCGACTGTGAGGTACTGGAGCAGCGTGTACTTCATATGGCATCTGTGGCTGGTCGGCATGTTGGTGGCGGGGACACTGCTGGCTCCTACAAGGACTAGGGCAGGGCGACAGAGCACTGGGGCAGGGCAACAGGACGCTGGGGTCGAACAGAAAAGTGGGAAAATTGATTAATCTTAGATGCAGAAATATATTTTTACATAGATCTATGTATACATTTTATGCCAATTGTTACTGCTTAGTCCAGTGGTAGCGTCTTGGGGCCATTCCACAGTTATCTGGGGACCGTTTCACTGAGATAATGAACTCGATGACAATCCATCATTAACGAGAATCTGTTGTTTAATATAAGGAGATGATGTACCATTGAGGACACTTTCTGTGACACACTGGTTAAGTATTCTCATGTTGACAGTTTTCGGTGCACAAAATCACTGGTATGGAGCAACATTTATTTTAATGACCAAACTTGTGCTCCTCAGATTGTTAAAATAAAAGTGATCTGACCATAGATAGATGCTACACATCTGACAGTCTCACTGGCACCTGCACTAGTGTTAGGCACCAGTGAACAACAACTATGTGGATGGGTTATTTCTGATGTCTAATAGAGCTGACAAAGCAAACAGTACACAAAAAAGAAAACACAAGGACATTTGGACACACTTTTTATGTTGTTTTACATGCAACAACATTTTAATAAATTGTTATCATATTGATAATCTTTCTGTACCGCAATCATGGATTTTGCATAATTTATTCAATATTAATCAATTATGTTTGATTTATTAACGTTTTAATACTATCCGATTAATATCAGGTAATGTCGCAATTATAGAAATGCACTGGATTACCCTTTTTGAATCAAGTTGTTGGCTCTACACTGTACTTTGTCAGAGAACACCCTTAAATCATCGTAAAAGGAATAGTTTCATACTGTTAGTTGCAACTGAGGTCAAAAAGTCATCTCTAGACATACATTTACCTCGCTATTTTTAAATGTGCCCAACATTGCTGGTGTCATTTTACCTGTTCCCAGAAGTCCTAGTCCACGCAAGTGTTCCCATATTTCCTATGTCCAGTTGCCATTTTCCCTGAATGTCCTTTGCCATAATTGTTTAGAGATATAAGTGGAACATCCTCCAAGGCAGAAGATGATACCTGAAATTGCACCCCTATTTTCATAAAGAAATCAGTGCCTCATAAATCCATAGTAAGGTTTCTTCAGTTTCACTTTCTGTTTGTGTGTTGCTGTGTAGTATAGTGTAATTTGTACAAGTATCAAGTAAGATTGCAACGGGACAGATAATTACATTTTAACATTGATTCATTAAAAAATTTAGGCAGTAAAGACATAATTTATTAATTTTATATCGATTTATTATAATTTATACTGTGTGACGTGCCTTGTAAAAATGATCATGCCTTGATGATTCACTGACGTTTGTAAGTTGTATGATCACTGTATGTACCGTAATTGGATTGTTCCAGTACTTAACATTTTGTCGAAGTTCCGTGAATAGAATGCTGTCAGAAACATATCTACTGTTGTAATGTGAAACAAAATAAAGTAGATTTATTATGTATTTTGTTATTACTAGTTTGTGTTACACGTAACTGACAGTCGTGAACTTGAAAGTGAGTTGAAAATTATACAGTGTCATTATTTTAGGATGAATAATGTGTGTATATAAGCATATATATTATATTTTGTACTCTCGAATTTCAATATGTGTGAGCCTAGAGACGTGAACACCTGTGAGACTAGTAAAAAATCCATGACATAAAATGATCCCATATGCTGAGGAGCTTGCCTTGCAAACTAGGATATAACTATTGGCTGGATCTTACAAGGCTGACTCAACTGACCGTGCAGAACTAAAATATTCAATAGTTGCTCTTTGGAAAAGTGTTAAACTGACAAACCTGTTATTCGCGTGCCATTTGACAATTATAGGCCATATCCTGTAATGCAAAATATTTGTATAAAAAAGAAAGAACAAGTTTGTGCGTGATCGAGTCTATACACAAAGACTGCTGAAAAATACAACAGTTTAGTTACTACAAAGGTTGTTTTAACATAAATTGTTGTGCACATATTTGTGTGAGTATCAAACATATAAAATGTAAACAATTGAACTTATTAAAGCTTTATCTAAATAGTACCCATGCATCTGAGCAAAACTTATCTTGTGGTTAATACCGTAATATTTATGCCCCTTCGTCAGATTGAGTACAGTTGGAGGATGTTTGGAGGGCTATAATACATAGATTTCAAGTGTATAGCTATAAGCTCCAGACAGCATGCAGACAAGGAAGCCTTTGGCTTATCGAGAATCCAACAATTTTCCACCTACGTATAACCAGCCCTCGCCAGATAGCTGTCAATTTCATGTTTGAACATATTCACACTGCTAGCATTAACACAATCATCAGATACTGTATTCCAGTCATTAATTGTCCTCTGAGAGAATGAGTACGTTCCCATATCCAACCTACACTATTCCTTGACTAATGCTGTATTGTGCCCTCTGGTTATACTGCCTTCTTTCAGTTTGAAGAAAATATTTCTATCAATATCCTCAACCATTCAAAAGCTTAACAATTTCTATTTGGTCTCCTCTTAGTCTCCTAGTCTCTAGTGTTGTCAACCCACATTCTAATAGGTGTCTTTCATAACCAAGATCTTTTAGTTCAGGAATCAGCTTAGTTGCTCTTCGTTGCACTCTTTCTAGCTTATCTATGTCCTTCTTACGATATAGCCTCCATGTTTGTATTGGTTATCATACGTAGACAGGTACAGAAAGAAACTTACGTTTTCTATAAAAAGAACACGTTTGCTTTATCAATGGCATGTATTTTCTATTGTTGCCGTTCTGCCGGGCAGAAACTGTTTCTGCCCGGCAATCAAACAACCCTGTAGTTAATTATTAATCAAATGTTTTTTTGGTGAATCATAGTTACAGATCATTAAGGGTTATGATAGAAGTAAAATTATGACATGTTTACTGTTTATTTATTGCACCATGTCTTGCATTCAGAGGAATAATTATAATAGAAAATAAAATGTTGTGGCACCTATTTTTAAATAACAGTAACTAATTTCACAAACTCCCTGCTTATAATTACATAACAGAAAAGACAACCTCCATATAAAACAAATGGATAAAAATAGATATCCATGCAAGACACAGATTCCGCATGTGACAGATGTTGTAGCGAAGGGATTAGCTGTGTGACTTAAATGCATGCATTAATGAGAAACCAGGAATTACTTTTCTGTCGCCTAAAAATAACTAATTTAATTAACAAACATCGACAATTACATAACAGAAAAGACAACCTCCAACCTCCATATAAAACAACTGCATAAAAATAGATATATCCATGCAAGACACAGACTTTGCATGTGACAGATGTTTTGGGAAGGGGAATAGCTGCCAGGTTCTGTTTCTGGCACAATACACAAAATCTACTGTTAGGGGATAGTCTCAATATTCCAAATGTGACCTAACTACTGCTTTGTACAGTGGTACAATTAGCTGTTTCTCAATCTTTGATGTGGCACTATCTAAGTAGACAACATCCACCCATCATCTACCCACATTGTAATTTCCTCTAAAAAACATAAGAGATTGGTTTGACAAGACCTAGCTTTAAGGAACCCATGCCGAAATTCATTTAGGGCTTAATTTGTGTTTTACAAGGAATGCAGAGTGATGGCATAAGTCCATTGGACTTTTGGCTCAAAGGACTAATAACAATTACCTTCAAAGATATCAACAAATATAGTGTAAAAGTTTGATAAAAATCACATACAAATCTCACTTGTGCTCAAGTTAAAATTTACAAGTCTTTGTATTTACAATATGAGTGGAACTATTAAATAAATTCAGGTGAATATTTGTTTTAATAATACAAAATTAACTTCAATATAACACCAAGTCCAGTTCATAAGTTTGATAAAAAGTCATTGACATATCTCACTTGTGCTGAAATTATTTATGTTAATGAAGTTCTGTGACTTAATTTCTGTGACATTTTTTCTATCATGCGTTTACAGATGTGAATTGCACCTTAGCCCTACTAAATCTAAGTATGTAACACTCATAAACAAGTGACCTGTCAAGGAAGATCAATTAATCAATCACCAATTTTCAACCTTTAAGATCACACTCACTGACAGACAAATAAAAAGACTATATCAAAGGAAAACTGGGAATGGAAAGTTCCTATTCCTGTACATGGTTGAAATAAACATTCTCCTTCATACATGATCACATCCTCGCAATGGTAATTCCCTTTATGCCCTATGGTTTGTGGAAAAACCAGACAACATGTATATTTAACATAACCATTAATAAAATTACAGTGATAAACAGATTTGAATTTGTTTCTTTAGGTAATTTTCTCTGGTATACACGTTGTCATTTGATTTGTTTTATTATCATTTTGCATTATTACATGTCTTTACAGTTTGGACCATCAAGCCAAGCTACATTCTACCACAATTTGCCTGGATTTAATCGAGATGAACTTTTGCTTGCACAAACAATGATAAAGGTGTTTGTAAAAGTAGGTTTATACATCATACCGTATCCAGTCCATACCCCATTCATTGCACTTTAAATATCACCCCCTGGCAGATCTGTCCATTCAACACCATCTTAATTTCTCTTGGAAGCATTCAGCCACACTATAGTCACTGCTTGAAGGCAGCTCACTCACTTCAATGCAGAGTGAATCGAATTAGTGAAGCTTTGAAACAGCAGCAAAAGGATTCAAACCTTGGTCGTATGGTACAATTTGATGTTCTAATGACTGTGCCACTGCGACCCACTAGTTTGTGGATCTGTCGGGTGGGATAGCAATGTTATCATTAGGTGATGAGTCTTAGTGACAGTGTCACTTGATCCTCCTAGTCACTTGGCTAGTGCTGCTGCATCTACTTAGAGCTCCCCTGATGGATGTGACTGCTCTTGTACCACCAGGTGGAGCAACTGGTTCTGTTCGGTGCTGAGTAGAGGCCACAGCTCCACCTGCAGGGAGCGCAGCGAATCCATGTCATGTGACTGGCACGCCATCTACAACAAAACAAACAAACGATTACCTTATGTTGAGGTTATGGTTGTTAAATCAAAATATTACCTAAGTAAAACAGCACCCAGTCTACAAGTTCTTACACTTCAACCTGGCAAATCTCTTAATGCAAATACAAACCTGACTTCTCAGCATCTCTCGAAAGTATTCATTTCTGTTTTCATTTCCAGTTTGAAAAATTAGTACTTGGTCTTTGAAATATTATCTTGGAAGCTTTCAGCCATGCCACATTTACTACACACATTAGTTTTTGTCTACTAAAAACACAGTTCAATGAACAAGACAAAGTGGGGTGAATGAAAGTGACCAAAGCTGCAAGAGGATTCACACTCGAACTGCTAACCACACTTCCTAGGAGCAGGAAGAAGTCAGCACTGAGACAGTCGACTGTTTTTTTACGTACCATGACAGACTAGGAATAATTCAGCACTGAGACAGTTGACTGTTGTTTACATACCACAAAAGACTGTAGGAACAAGTCAGCACTGAGACAGCTGACTGTTATTTATATACCACAATAGACTGTTGGAACAAGTCAGCACTGAGACAGTTGACTGTTGTTTACGTACCACAACAGACTGTAGGAGAAGGAACAAGTCAGCACTGAGACAGTTGACTGTGATGTCGTCATCAGTCGCCTGCCACGCGTACTTCTCAAGGGTCTGGGCGTGCTCTGGGCGAATGCGCTGGGGCGTCGGCTAGGGAGAGAAATGATCATTCCCTTACTTCTTACACCTCATGCTATATATGTATATATATATATATATATATATACTGTATATATATATTTTTTATTGAATACATTAATACATTTCTGTTTTACATATTCACAAAATTACTTACCTATATACACTGTTATCAAGATGGATTTATCAGGAAAACTGAAGTTATTGTATACATGTGGAAACTTAACTTTTACTTGCCACATTTAGTCACCAACTTCCTCACCTGAAGTAACATGAGCAGCAGGACTCTGGTGACCTCACACCTAGCGAGGACATCACAGAAGGCTCCAGTGAGTTTGCCATTGCTGAGGAGACTGCCGCGTTCCTGGGCGAGGTAGGCCATCTCTGTCAGGACAGTCAGGGCACCCTCGTAGTCACCTGCAAGATGAATGAACAGACTGAGTAGTCAACACTGGCAAACTTGTCCACCAGACCACGGAATCACTCTAACAGTTGAAGTTCCTATAGCTGTAATGTAGAAAAAACATGGCTTGTTATCAAGTCATGAGTGTGAATAAATGGTAGACACATAAATGGGAACATTTTCACATTAAACTGTTATTTTTGTCAACATTACAGAAAAATAAAACCTACAAATAAAATATTTATGACTTTTGATAAATAAGTAAATGCATTGTGCTTTTTAAAGAGAATTTGTAAACAAAATACACGTGTGTATTGCATGAACATCACTCTGAAGTGCAACAATAGGATGATGTGGACTGAGGATACAAGCATACAGACACCGACAGTGTGCTAATGAGCTTACATGTGTCGATCTTGCATGAGGCAACATGTCCAAGGGATGTCAGACAGTCCAGGGGGTGCTGAAACAACAGCTTTAGATGTCATAATTGAACAGCACATGTCAAATGTAGATGATCTCATTGTTATTCCTAGAGTAACTCATAAAGTATGACGCGCCAACAGCATTAAACACTTATATTTGATCAAACATATCTAATACCCACATTGCATGTTTTATTTGGATACTGTATTACTATGGTGCATGTGTAGGATGCCTGTGTTGGGCGTATGTTATTAGTAAAAAGTTACCTGTACCTATTTAGTGTTAGTAACAAGTTATCTGTAGCTGTATGGTGTTAGTAACCAGTTACCTGTAGCTGTATAGTGTTAGTAACCAGTTACCTGTAGCTGTATGGTGTTAGTGACAAGTTACCTGTAGCTGTATAGTGTTAGTAACAAGTTACCTGTACCTGTCTGGTGTTAGTAACAAGTTATCTGTAGCTGTATGGTGTTAGTAACCAGTTACCTGTAGCTGTATGGTGTTAGTGACAAGTTACCTGTAGCTGTATGGCATTAGTGACACTGACAAGCTACCTGTAGGTGTGTGGTGTTAGTAACAAGCTACCTGTTGCTGTCTGGTGTTAGTGACAAGTTACCTGTAGCTGTAACTCTGCTGCTCTCTGGTAGTTAACCATTGCTTCACCCGGCTTCTTCAGAACCTGGGACAAACACGCACAACAATAATAGAATTCAACCTTTTAGCACCTCAGTGAGAGCGTAAGTAACCCCAAGTATTCTACAGTTAAAGTAAAAATATATTTTGAAAGTTGTATCAGAGGAAAGAGCAAAAGCATCCTTAATGCCTTTACTTCAACATGCCATTGACTAGACTCAAGTTTTCAATTAAGTTTATTTTAATGACTGTTAGGTATGAATAAAATTGTATGTAATGTTCAAGACGGCATGATAATATAATAATGGTGTTATGGTGGTGACTGTTGAGAGATTAAGCCGCATGTAGATACTCTCTCCAGTCTCGCACTGCCCCCACAGTACTTCACTTTATAAGGGGAAATTACAGTTTTCTCAAAAATATCAAAACTAATCAATGACAGATCTGGATGGAAGCAGTTTGGCAGCAACGTGTTTCCTTATACACTCACCTTGAGAACATTTCCAAGCTCGAGAGACAGAGCGGCAGCAAGGGCCGGCTGCTTGCTGGCAATGTGCACCTGCAAGCACATGGTTCGACAAGTACGTAATAGTAACAACTACAGCTGTCGCAATAGTTTTAGCAACAGAAAATGACATACAGCTGTGAATACGGGGAAGATAACGGATATAATCAAAATAGCAGTTACATGTTTGAGATATATACGTTGTCTAAAAGTTATTGTGAAAGATTACTCCTAGATTCAATGTTTACCTGCAAGCACATGGTATAACATTATTATCAAGCATATAGTGTGCACATCAATGGTGCTACAGTTCAAATATTGTGTAACTGTATATTAACACTGGCATCATAATTTTTCACAGCTTAACATAATGCTCATAAGAAACTTCAATACACTACCGTAGAATAAACAAGAACAGCTGTGATGTAACACACAAAAAAGAGAAATACAACATAATATTATCATCTAGACCATGGAACAGCTTAATAGTGATTTATTTTTTTTAGTTTATCAATTTTCAACAGAAAATTGCACAAAAGAAAATTGCACAAACGATAATATGCAGACCATATCAATGAAAGTGACCTATTATAAGGGTCACAAGTTATTATTAAATTACTGAGATACCTGTATAATTTCTATGAGAAATTACACTCACATTTGATAACAATTAGCAATTTTTAAATATAGAGAACAAGATACTGGATCAAAGTTGGGAGACTGAATAAAAAGCATCTCCAGGAAAGAGATAGTTTTGTAAGTTGTGAATCCACCCTACCCTGATGGCGTGACTGTAGCAGTTGATGGCAGCATTCAGATGTTCTTCAAAGCTGGGACACTTCAGTTCTATGTTGAGCTGTTCGGCGTCGACAAAGTTCCTGGCGGCCTCAGTGAGGGCCTGAGCCTCGCCTGGGGCATTTACTAGGGTCTGCTCACACCTGGGGGGCAGCTCACACTTAGTACGCATCAAATTATAGTTAACCTAATAATTACGTTTAAACTTAAAACAGTATATAAGATGCGGATGATTGACTGTACAGTGGGACTTAGCAGCACAGTGTCAACTGTACAGTGGGACTTAGCAGCCCAGTGTCATTGTACAGTGGGACTTAGCAGCACAGTGTCAACTGTACAGTGGGACTTAGCAGCACAGTGTCAACTGTACAGTGGGACTTAGCAGCACAGTGTCAACTGTACAGTGGGACTTAGCAGCACAATGTCAACTGTACAGTGGGACTTAACAGGACAGTGTCAACTGTACAGTGGGACTTAGCAGCACAGTGTCAACTGTACAGCGGGACTTGGCAGCAGTGTCAACTGTACAGCGGGATTTAGCAGCACAGTGTCAACTGTACAGCGGGATTTAGCAGCACAGTGTCAACTGTACAGCGGGACTTAGCAGCACAGTGTCAAATGTACAGTGGGACTTAGCAGCACAGTGTCAAATGTACAGTGGGACTTAGCAGCACAGTGTCAACTGTACAGTGGGACTTAGCAGCAGTGTCAACTGTACAGCGGGACTTAGCAGCACAGTGTCAACTGTACAGTGGGACTTAGCAGCACAGTGTCAACTGTACAGTGGGACTTAGCAGCACAGTGTCAACTGTACAGCGGGACTTAGCAGCACAGTGTCAACTGTAGTGAGACTTGGCAGCACATTGTCAACTGTACAGTGGGACTTGGCAGCACATTGTCAACTGTACAGCGGGACTTAGCAGCACAGTGTCAACTGTAGTGGGACTTGGCAGCACATTGTCAACTGTACAGTGGGACTTAGCAGCACAGTGTCAACTGTACAGTGGGACTTAGCAGCACAGTGTCAACTGTACAGTGGGACTTAGCAGCACAGTGTCAACTGTACAGTGGAACTTAGTAGCACAGTGTCAACTGTACAGTGGAACTTAGTAGCACAGTGTCAACTGTATAGTGGGACTTAGCAGCACAGTGTCAACTGTACAGTGGGACTTAGCAGCACAGTGTCAACTGTACAGTGGAACTTAGTAGCACAGTGTCAACTGTACAGTGGAACTTAGTAGCACAGTGTCAACTGTACAGTGGGACTTAGCAGCACAGTGTCAACTGTATAGTGGGACTTAGCAGCACAGTGTCAACTCTACAGTGGCACTTAGCAGCAGTGTCAACTGTACAGCGGGACTTAGCAGCACAGTGTCAACTGTACAGTGGGACTTAGCAGCACAGTGTCAACTGTACAGTGGGACTTAGCTGCACAGTGTCAACTGTACAGTAGGACTTAGCAGCACAGTGTCAACTGTACAGTGGGACTTAATAGCACAGTATCAACTGTACAGTGGAACTTAGTAGCACAGTGTCAACTGTACAGTGGGACTTAGCTGCACAGTGTCAACTGTACAGTGGGACTTAGCAGCACAGTGTCAAGCTATGTAGGATAAGGGTTTATATCCATGGGTATTCTGATCACCCTAGAAGTTGCACCAAGTCACTTCATTGTATTAACAATGATGAAGTATAGAATGCTTAGATTAGACACACAAATTACAAAATAATTACTGTATGAATGTAAGAAAATCACCTCCATCACATAACCAAAAAACATTACATAGCATGAGCTCCATATGTTAACAAATGTCAGTGCCGTACTAGTTACATCCTGCTTAAACAGCATCGCAGCAGTTTACAATACATAAATTACAGTTTAGTCAGACAATGTTGAGTCTTGAAATTGTATGTGTTAATGCTTACCGAGCCTGGGCTAAACAACAGAGACCAGCATATGATGGGCATTCTTGGGTCTTCAATGCTTTGGATAGATCTCCTGAAAACAGTACAATGTCATGACCTTATATTCAGTACTCCTGCAACTGCATTGGCTAAACATGATCTATTATTATATAATATAACACATTGCATAACAATTTAAGTGTGTTTAATTTTTAACAAATAACAACTTTTAAAATAAAACAATATATGTTGATCTGTTTGCTTATCGAACCTGTCTTTCAGCACGCAATGTAAATATGGTAAGATAAAACAACTTATTGGATAGATAACATAAATATAGTAAATATTAAAATTTATGGTTTATAAAACAGCTTGATACAACTTTTAAATGATCAGACTTTGTAGACATATGTTTGCTAAAGTTGTGTGATAAGAGTAAAGATAACATACATACAAATACACCTACCCAGGGTAGGCAGTATTTAAAATATATATAGTAATAAATTATAATAACAGTAATGACTATACCATACTACACAATAGTTCACATCACGAAAATGTGTAGATTAAAACAGTTTGCTCAGTCTCACTCACCAAACTGTTTGCTGCCTTCAGCTACATTTGGCTTCTTCAAGAATCTCCTACAATGGACAAGATAAAGCACCATGAAGTATGCAACTTGTCCATTTCAATATTGTCTTGAGATGGCACTCTTTTATTATGTTATGAATAGTCCTTTATTAAATTAAGAATAGTTACTCGTTAGTTTATATTCATACATGTTTATGAATGTTGGAAAGCATTTCTATTACACCTGCCTGAAACTCTTCATGGAATCAAAGTTAAAGAGAATGTGTCATTTTGTTTGTATTTTAAAATAATGCTATAATGTATAAATGGTATCTATTACATAACATACTAACAGTGGATTACAACCCAAATATGTTTTAATGAATAATTTTTTGTTAGTGAAATTTAATGATACGAGTTTGTATCAGTTGTTTACAAAGCAGCATGGCAATTTCGAAGGCATGGCTTGGATTTCCAATGTTTAACAAGATGGAACTGTGTATCATGTGAATAGCATGTGATATGTGATCACGTGAACGCTTAGGTATAAGTAACTAATTCACTGGACTTCCATGACATGGTATGATTTTAAGATCTGATGGATGCAGTAGTTGTTCTTGCTGATACATGATAACATTGTAAATTGGCAGTTATCAATCTTTTATTTTAATCGGCAAAATAATTAACCACATCTGCCAACAAATCATTTAACCCAACAAAATATCTTCCACGAGGTTGGCAACCTGTTTAGTAGGGTGATTATTATGAATACCAGGAAACTTCTTCATAAATAATAGTGAATGGTGACATCAATATATTTTTCCCCAATTACTCCTGTTTTCATGACAGGTTGGGCGTGCTATTTGCTATGCACATCTAAAGAAGCTGTGAAGGAAGAAGTAAGAGACAGTGAGTCTGACGGGTAGGGAAAGCAGTTTCATACTGTCACTGAGTGACTGACTCACTCAGTCTCAGACTCAGTGACTGCCTCTCAAACTCAGTTCTGCTGGGTCCGCCCATTTCTTTGGCTTTACTAGATTACCCCATTGCTTGATTTCGTTAGTGGTTGTATGGTGTATACTTACTTCTTTAGTTTGTTTGAAATATTTCTGTACTGCCCTAAAAAATCAGCATTTCTCTCCATGTTTATGCTACCTCGATACAAACATCTTTCACACGTAAGCGTCAGGGACTCAGGATGTAGTTGGTAAAGATTCTACCAGGAGGCGATAATGTAGTTGTGGAGGTCGATGGTTACTCGTGGGATACAAAACAGAGTCAAACTTATCAAGTTGACAGGCAAGTTTACTGTTGTTATGTTGTTGTCGGCTGAATAAACTATGACCAATTGCTGGTATAATGAAACGATGATTCCCATGAATGTGTACGTGTCGATAGTTGATCGGAAAGCTCACCCTTGAGCGATAATAGGGGTTATGACGGGTAGGTTGTTAAAACAACTTAATATAAGCAAATCGCCTGGCCCAGATGGACTAGGCGCCAGGCTACTAAATGAGTTGTCAGCAAGTATTTGTCAACCCTTAAAACAAATTTTTGAAACGTCAATTAAAACTTCCTGCATTCCCAATGACTGGAAAGAGGCTCAAATATCAGCAATTTATAAAAATGGAAACAAGAAACTAGCAAGTAACTACCGCCCAATAAGTTTAACAAGCATAGTATGTAAATGTATGGAAAAAATTATTAGAAATCACATTACAAACTACATGAAAGTAAATAATCTATTTAGTCAAAAACAATATGGATTTATATCTGGCCGATCAACAGTTCTACAACTAATCAAAATAATAGATGACTGGACTAAAGAAATGGATAAGGGCAACCATACTGATGTTATATATATGGATTTCAAAAAAGCCTTTGACACCGTGCCACACAAAAGATTAATTAGCAAATTAAAAAGCTTCAACATTTCAGAAGAACTGATTAACTGGATAGAATCATTCATCACAGATAGAAAACAAAAAGTTTCAGTAAATGGAGACGAGTCTAGCTGGAAAGAGGTAATATCAGGGATACCCCAGGGTTCCGTTCTAGGACCCTTACTTTTTGTTCTATATGTTAATGACCTCCCAGATCTAACAAATTCAAATACATTTCTATTTGCTGATGACATAAAGATATTTAGAACAATAACACATATAGATGATCAGGATGTACTTCAACATGATTTAAGCATACTAGAACAATGGAGCGACAAGTGGTTGTTAAAATTCCATCCTGATAAATGTGTACACATGGAAATTGGGAAAAATAATATTGGTGAAAGTAAATATTTTATGGCAACAAATAATGTCAAACATGCTCTTGTCACCACAGACAAACAAAAAGATTTAGGAGTAATTATTGACTCAAAACTTTCTTTTGATGATCACATCAACCAAGTGGTTAATAAAGCAACCAGAATGACAAAAGTAATCAGAAGAACTTTTCAATTCTTAGATACATACACTTTCTTGCCACTATACAAGACTATGGTTAGATCCCACCTAGATTATGCAATAGCAATATGGTATCCATTTAAGACGAAACATAAAATAGCCATAGAAAATGTCCAGAGAAGAGCCACAAAAGAACTACCTGGTATGAGGGAGTTATCATATATTGAAAGACTAAAATTACTTAAGTTACCCACATTAACATATCGTAGGTTAAGAGGAGACATGATTGAAGTGTATAAAATAATGCATTACATATATGACAACAAATCTGCACCAAACCTTCCTAAGTGGGAGGATGTGGCATCACGATCCAGTAACAGAGGACACTCCCTTAAACTGTTCAACCAAAGAGCAAAACTAAACATAAGAAAAAATGCATTCCCGCTTAGAGTGGTTGAACCATGGAACAGTTTACCTGATTCAGTAATACAAGCAAAATCAATAAATTCATTTAAAAACCGCCTTGATAAATTCTGGTCAACCCAGGAGATATTATACGACTATGAAGCCCCACTAACATTAAACACTGGAACCGGAAAACACAAACTCTTAATACTAGACCCCGAAGAAGAAGATCTGATCATTGAGGAACCGATAGGATCCTGCGATCAGAACAGTCCTAAGGTATCCTAAGGTATCCTAAGGTTATACTATGCTGTCAAAACGGGTTTGACTAAAAGGCGCACGACCACGAACGACCACGAACGACCACGCACGACCATGTAATATAATGTGTTGGTAGATAGTTTGACCGTTGATGGTATATATAGGGTTTGTGTGTGCATTGTTAAAAATTTTGAGTCTGTATTTCACCCAGGAGTTACACAATTTAGGCATTTTATCCGATCTTCCGGACGAACATCTAATCTTGACACCGTAGCGCCACCTGGCGAATGGCATTATAACTATAAGGATAATAAGAACATCGCAAAAGTGCTAAGTAACGGTAGTAACTTGCAAAAAATAAATGTTCTGTTAATTTAACAATACCAGTAAACCATGGATTAAAGATTTATTTTTGGCATGTTACTTTACCATTACTGTACACTTTTCGCGAGAAGGTATTTCTGGAATTTCTTCATTGAGGCTTTGTCTTTTGATCGAGGACAGGTATCGTACGACGTCCACCACTGTCACTGATCTGTCAGTATCAATGTCAACAGACAGCCGTTGCCACATAATCCGTTACGATTTTGCAAGATATTCAGCTTAATTGCTTCTATGTAACTAACTTCAAAAGATCAATTATGGCATATTGGTGTGGGGTCATCAAGCCCATCGCATTTTTAAACTTACTTCAAAAGAAAGCAGTGCGAATAGTTACTTCAAGTTCACTTCAGCTTGTAAATATAATTCTCACACAGATCCTATCTTTAAAGAATGTAAATTTCTTAAGTTGAATGACATCTAAAGACTCCAACAGCTCAAATTTTATTACAAATTGATCAACAAGGTTATGCCAGAATACTTCAGTCATATTCCATACACATACAACTTTGCAATTCACCAATATAACACACGTGGTAAAAACAACTTATTTATTCCCAGAGTTAATCATCAATATGCAAAAAAGTACATCAGACACAACATTATACAAACTGTTAACAATACTCCAAATATCATCCTTGATAGAATTTCTACACGTAGCTTATATGGTTTTTCCACTTACACAAAAAATTACTTTATCAAGAATTATGAATCATGTTGTCATATTTCTAACTGTTACAACTGTCAATCTTAAATTAGAATTGAATAAACAAGAATATTAGAACAAGAAAAACAGCTTTTCTGTTGTTTGTATTGCCTTATATAAACAACAACTTTTTGGTGTCACGTGTTATGCTGTAACGCCTCGCTCATTATCATAAATTTTGTGTTTTTGTTTGCTTTGTTTACGTAATACGGAACTCAATTCAAATGAATTCACCATGTTTTATATTATTGTTATTGCTTTATTAAATACTCACAAAAACGTGTTTGTAGAAAATGTTTCAGTTCAAGGTGTTGCGTGCGTAACGGTGTCACACCAGATGTCCGCATAACTGTATCACTAACATCACAGTGGAAACTATTGTAACGGCTTCAGATAGTTTCTGTAACTTAAGTAATTCACATTCAACACTAATAAGTAAAATTCTTTCTCCTATGTGACAGCAGCACATGTTTTGGTGTCACGCTGTTATGCACGCAACAACTCCAGTATTATAAGCTTGAAACCATTTTTTTAAATCTCTTCTCTCAAGAACTTTTATACAAACTGTTTTAGAATCTATAGACATTTCTCTTTACAGCATACGTAAAATTGCATTCAAAATCAAAAGATGAAAATAATGCAGTTTGTCAACCAAACATTGATCAATACCCAGTACTGTAGAATGACTCAATTATTAAAACATGTTTTGCCAAACACCAGTGTTCGTCTGTGCCATGTTCCTAATTTTAGCAGTATCACCAGATCACCATAACAAGTATTGGGATCTGGTAAAAATGTATGTGGTACTGTAATTTGAGACATCTTGTTGAACTGTCATAATTTATTTGTCACAGATAAAAAAAAATTCTGCATTCTGTTTATGATATCTGGCATACATAAGTTGTTGAATACAACAGTAATGATACAATATATATTGGTATATATCATTACTGTTCTATTCAACAACTGTTTTTGTACTTATATATACAACATTCCTTTATAGTGCAAGTTATATTTTTGTTACAAACTATGTACAATATTTACCTTCATAAAATATGAATTTATTAAATTAAAAGTTTAGTTAAATTAAAACATATTAGGGGCTATGCATTTCAACAACTACAGTTAATGACCCAAATGGTAATTTGATATATGGGTCTAGGCTATTCCTGTGTACTGTCATTAGACCCTCCTGCCTCACTGTTTAGTAGTACTGGACAATCTGATGTGCCATTCTGAACAGCTCCAGACACTTGGTGGTCTGCATGCATACCCTGGGGGGACACCCAGGGGGTGGGAGCAGCAGTGCAGTTAAGATAATCTTGATTACTTGGCTCAATGTGTGCTGACTCTCTTTGATTTTATCATTCTGGGGGAGAGACACTGGATACATTACAAATATGCCAACCTTGAGAAATCTAACATATGCCCAGTTTTTCAAGTTGATGGACAACAATCCCACACTTGCACCATACATATATTGGCTAATTATTTGTTAGTCCCGATTATGTGCAATTTCTTGCATGTCTCAGTTTCCACCCTTTATTGTAAAAACGCATACTGTGATGTAAAAAATTATATACCTTTCATTACGTTTGATTTGATACACATTCCCGTGAACCAAGGCTAATATTCAATTTATTTTAATATAGGATTTGGACCAAAACCTACATGAAATTACATTTTAGAAAAAAATTATGATCTTAGATAACATAAAACATAGTGTGTAACAATTTATGTAACTGAGCCAAATGTATCAACATATTGTTGCTAACGAATAATATACAGTGCAAAACCTGTTGACACTTGGGCCTGAATTAACATACATGCCATTTATAATAAACATGCAGCAAAATAATGTCTTTTCAAATGTTTTATTCGTACAGATACAAGTGATCAGACTGGATATTTTAGGGTGCTTATATTATAGCGGGGGTACTACTAAATACTGTGACTAAGAAATTATATTTGCAAGCAGTTAATGACCCGCTAAGAAAGCTCACAACACAGTTGTTATGATTAAACCATCAAATAATCTGATTAAATGACAGCTGTTTCTGCTCATCATGTTCATCTAAAGCATTTCACAGTGTTGGAGGAGTGGACAGTACTGATATGTTTACAACTGTTTGAGTCAGTGGGCCAGTCAATGCACCAAACTCAACATGTGTGATTTTACAACCTTCCAATGTTGTGACTTTATCCAGTCCCTGACTGACCCCATTCATTAGTGTAGCTTGTGACAGTTTCAGGTAATTAGTTCATTGATTTAACTTGGATTTGTGTATTAGTATCACTGCAGAAAATCACACACAGTGACCCTTTAATGCATGGACGTTACCAAAAACTCCAGGACCCAGTTTTCCAGCAGTGCCCAGTTTGTAGGCACAATTACCTGAAATGGCACCACAGTACCTCATGAAAGAAGAACTTAATTGAGAATAGCTGTTTTATGCTTACATACACACTCATATATACATACATATACATGAATAATGATTTTCAATATACACTGTACAAAATTTGGGAGAAAAAATGGGTCGTTATAGCAAAATGGATCTTAAGTCTTAACACATGTCTGGTAATTTGTAGTAAGATTTTCAATTATTACTACATTTGTAGTTGTAACTTTATTTCTTGTGACTCCATTTCCTTTGTCTTTTTTCTGTGACATTTCTGTGACTAACTAATACATATATATACATACATAATATATATATATATATAATACACAGCTGTATATATATTATATTTAGGGGCATCACTCCTATCAAACCACACAGGTGGGCAAGTATCTTGATACAATTAACAATGATCTAAGTAGCATTTCTACAGATTGGCATTCTGTCATACCAGTATACATACTGTCATTAGGGTACCCCCTCTAGTTCACAACTACTTAGATATCTGCTTATCCAACCTTGTGCAACCAAGCATATAACTGATACTGACAGAGCACACTTATCAACATGTTAGTCATTTCCTTTAATTGTCAACTAATTAAGAGGATGCCAGTCCACCATCATTAAAATATCTACACTTTCACATACAATTTATTAGTAAAAGCAATGGTACAGAAGGTAAGTTCTTATGTATCACAGTATCCAGTCCTCAGGTCTGATCAAGGCGCTTTACACTTTACTCCCTGGCAGACCTGTTCAATTGAACACCATCTCGACAATGAACGGAGGTTGATTCCTGTGTGCAGTATATGTTTGTTTGACATGTAATAAAAATTATACAACATAAATATACATGTTACACTAGTTATAAAATTGCAATACTGCAGTCTATATATATCTCATATAATTTTATAAATAACCTTTTAGTTTAGTTGCCTAAATGCACTTTTCAAGTTATAAACACTGTATACAGATTGTATAATTACAGAAACAAATACCTAAATGATAGTTTGGCATTCCTGAAAAAAATTGTTTTGTTTCAAAGAGAAACAAAGCAATATTATATTGCCGACTACACACGAATCGGCATGTGTTCCAGTTCTGACAGTCAAGTGGATCAATTTCTGGAGGGGGGACATTACAGAAATGTTGTTGGTGGGTAAAACGAGCACACTTTCAATTCAATGCTTTATTTCGAGACATAAATACATATAGTGATACATATATCGGTCCATATACCCCTACCACTGTTAAAGTGATAGTAGAAGCACAGTATATAATACATAAGGTAAACATATACAAAAATAAATAAGAAAATATGAAAACACATCTACGCAGTACCACTGGCACTGCTCCTACAGAAGGTCGTTGTGTACATACAGGGACTTAACCCATCACCTTCTAATCCTGGAGATCCATCTGATATCCGTACCTAGTATGGCTAGTGGGAATCCATGTCGATTTTTGTACCTTTGTGTCCAGTAATCCATTGTAACATTTACAGAGGTTAGGATAACAGATTATGTTTAAACGTATGCCCTAAAACTGTTCAAATAACATCCAAATGCCCACACATATTAAGAAATGGTTCGGAAGTTGGATGAACACCTTGCCAGTTTTGTAACACATTCTAACAAACTCTACAGGTGTGTAAAACTGTAATATTTCCTGTCAGGGTGTTTCATTGGTAATTGTAATGTATTCTGTGTAATTAAAAAGTACATCAATTATGATTTATTATAATGGTAATATGAGGAATATTATTTATGTATCTATATGATATATTGCAAACAACATCCATTCCTGGTCAGTCCTAAGCCACATGCCTGATAATAACACTACACTATTTAGTATACAGTTGAAAGTCTACAATTCCTTACCAGATGTCTGAAACAGATTAAGCCTGTCCATCCTTATCCAGAAGGCAGGGCCGGTAGTACCCCACATAAGGTTATGTCCTAATCTGTGTGATGTGTGAGGGTATATTACAAATATTTTGTCATGTATCTGTGGGGCAGATGTTAATCTGTTGATTAGACCCAATAAAATGTTGTATACATGATATTTAAAAAAAATAGACAAGAATATGTTTGGTGTCGGACGTGCAATTGTTTGGTGTCGAACGTATACGTGTGACACTTTAATCATGCACTGTATCCTGGGATAGAAAGTGCAACAACGTTTTACTGTCATATATTATTTAAGAACCAACTATGACAATATTGTCACATGTACAGACTTTGTTCCATCCTGTAGGTATTCCGGCCATACAATGAAAACATGCATGGTGTTGGATGTATTCACATGGACCTCAAATTTTCATTGATGTAACTGTGTTGGACGTGCATTTGTTTTTTGGTATCAGACGTATGCATGTGAAATACAACATTGCAAGTACTTAGATCTATATACAGTTATCATTATTTTTTCTAAGTACGGTAGTAACAGTGAGAGACACTACTGGAGCTTAAGCTTGATTGCTTTTGTTATGTCACTAACATTTTAATTTCTATCCATATACAATTAGGTGGTGATAGTGGGGTGATGGTGGTTTGAGTGACAGGACTGTAGGTGGTGATGAAGTCACTAACGTTTCGATATCTACCCAGATACAATTAGGTGATGATGGTGGCTGATGGTGGTTTGAGTGACAGGACTGTAAGCAGTGATGGTGCTGCTTTATTATGTAACTAACGTTTTAATTTCTATCCAGATACAATTACGTGGTGATGGTGGTTTGTGTGACAGGAGTATAGGTGGTGACAGTATGCCCTGTTATGTAACTAACGTTTTGAGTTCTTTCCAGGTACAATATGTGCATACTTAACACATCATTAATTAAGCCATATTATGTCACGTTGTGCAAAGTGTAGGCCTATATATTATTAATGTAGTTTGCTACATTCCTTAGTGCTGTTTTACACGATCAGACATTTCAAAACTGGAATTATGTTGTAATAATTATTTTTGGCATCAACATATTCATTCCCTTAGATTAAACTAATGTTACGCTAAGTCTGGTGTTGTGGGTAACCTGTAACATTTTACATTATCTCAAAAAATAGCTCCATGATAGTGACTACAATAGTAAATTCTTTCAGTGATATTTAATTTCTAACTCCCGTCTACAAAGTGACAGAATATAGCACTATATACAGTCTCGACATACATCATATTGCATATTAACAAAACATATGGTAGAAAAATACTGTTACCTTCCCATTGGTTTCTACCGTGGATCACAAACGTAATTTATATTACAATTGTGTGAACTAAGAACAGTAACACGAATCTCTGATACGCTGTCTATAGGAAAGGTGTAAATATTAACAGTATAAACATATAGGCCTACTATATGTGGATATATATATATAATGTGCTAACACATATTTTTGTCTTTCAGTTGCGTGCTGGTGCATGGAGACATGCAGTCATATTTGGCTGTCATTAGTCCTTGCACAAAATAATTGTGAATTATGAGCGTGTTGAATTTAGTATTATTTGTATTGATTTTTCAGAATGTTTTTGAAACAAAAAAATGTTCGATTGTACATAATGTGTGACCAGTACAGGTAGATCCTAAATGTGTATAATGGTATTATAACGAACATCTATATATCTACATAATGTCAAATCCCCAAATACATCGCCGTCGAACATTGACACAGAACATAACATCATTAACTTTTTAAGCAATAACACTATAGCATCCTTTAAATAACGAATTACCATAACAATGTTAATGTCAAGAGTATATATTAGGCAACTCATTATTTATGAGTTTATTATTGAAATTGATCCTTCTACACTAACCATCTGATACTGTAGGCAGTGTATGTATAAGCCTTATTGCCTAGGCTAATGAGTGGGCCTAATCCAGATATCGGATCTGCAGCTTGGGCTTGGCTGTCTCAATATTACAATAAAACAGGCTAGGTCGTTAATACTCGCTATCCAGGCATAAATAACTCGGTGGATGGATCTAGTAACAGGAATATTTTAGTTTAGTGTTACCCGTCAGGTAGCGCCACTACGCCAAATTTGAATGGAACCGGAGAGTTACCACAAGTGATGATAAAAGTTGCGAATTTGTTACTCTAATGTGAAGTACATAACTGAAATTTGGTGAGCTGCACACATATACCTCCTACGTGCCACCAACAGCCCGCTTGGTTACCAACACTACATACATTTTGGTCGTGCGTGGTCGTTCGTGGTCGTGCGTGGTCGTGCGTGGTCGTGCGCCTTTTAGTCATACCGGTCAAAACGGTATCACTAAAAAAGGGCCAGACGACTAAAAGGCCCACGACCACACACATCCACGCACGACCAAAATGTATGTAATGTTAATAAACAAGCGTGCTGTTGGTGGCACGTAGGAGGTGTGTGTGTGCAGCTCTCAAAATTTCAGATATGTCCTTCACATTGTCATTGGAGTAACAAAATTCGTAACTTTTATCATTTCCAGTACATCTATATTATAGATGTACTGGAAATGATCAAGACTACAGCATTTATAAAGAAGCACTTAACCAAACTACAGCTGAAATTAGAAATTCAAAGAGAAGCTATGCCTATGAACAACAATTAGCTAGTAATAACATAAGTCATGACAGCAAGAGTTTTTATGCATATGTTCGAACAGAAAGATAAGAAAGATAGAAGGACTAGAGGACATGAAGTTACATTAGCAAAGGAACAGTGTAGATTAGATATAAGAAAGTTCTCATTTTCACAAAGGACTGCAAGTGAATGGAACAGATTATCTGCTGATTGTGTGGATGCTATCATGCTAGTAGCGTGAATATGTTTAAAAATAAAATCGACACATACTTCAGAAGGGCGGGATACACATCGATAAAAGGGTTGGACTCTCGATAAGCCAAAGGGCTTCCTTGTCCACCTGCCACCTAGAGTTAATTCTCTGGGTGGCAATCTTGTTAAATCTTATTAAATCATCGCTTGTAGTAACTTGCCGGTTCAATTCGCCAGGTGGCGCTACTGTGACAAGACTAAATGCTCGTCCGGAAGATCGAATAAAATGCTTAAATTGTGTAATTCATGGGTGAAATACAGACTCAAATTTTTTAATAATACACACACCATATATATATATATACCATCAACGGCCAAACTATCTACTAATATATTATATTACATGGTCGTGCGTGCACTGTGTGGTCGTTCGTCAACTTCGTGGTCATTCATGGTCGTGCGCCTTTTAGTTAAACCCTGTCAAAAGGCCAACTAAAATTATGGCATTAATTTTGTTTATCAATATCATGTGCGCATTGCTCAGTCATGACCCCACATTGAAACACAAACAGAGTTTGTCGGAGCTTAGTCTATTTTTCTGCAGCACTTGCTAAAAAAATCAATGAAAATGCTAACACTGATTTCAAACTCGCTCAAGTTTCAATGATAATAACATTATGAATGTTGACTTTGTCTTTGACTTCCTTTTGTCTTGCATGTTTACAAATGGTGATGATGTTACAGATGTGAGTCGGGATGGAGACAGGTCGCAGTGTTGGTAGGATCACCGCCACGGTGGTGCAACTGGCCCGCGGCACCACGGCACCACGCAGACACATCTGCATGCTTGGCAGACATCCTGTCTCTCCACAACTGGTCTCTAGCCACTGTAGCTGGGTCTCTCTCTCAACCTCTCGTTTCCTGCACACAACGGCCACCACTCATGGCTGGATGGAAGCACGATCAAAGGACGCAGACAAGAAAGAGAAAGAACTCATTGTGCACCAGGAGAACATATTTGATGAGGTCGCCAAGAAGGCTCAGAACAAAGAATCATTCAAGGCTGCCATTGCCAAGTATCTGAGGGTGCAGGGCGTCTACCGACGGGGTCACGTGGAGTTCATCTACGCTGCCCTCAACAAGATGTCAATTTTTGGTGTGCAGAAGGAACTGTCTATCTACAAGGCTCTCGTTAACTTGTTCCCGAAGGACAAGATGGTTCCAGAGAACGCATGGCAGGTGGAGATGATGCATTATCCCAAGCAGCAGCAGTGCTGTATTGACATCCTTGAGAAGATGGAATTCAATGGTGAGAGCAGTAGACAGTAACATATTCTAGACGTCGGTTATGTAAACGTGTTCTTATTGGAGTATTTTGTGAAGCATTTACCATGTAATTTGATTACAGCCAGGTTGAACATAAAATAAACATTGTTATCACATTAACTATTAAACAATATTCACTCAGTACCGGGTAATTCAAGATTGCAAAGGCAGACATACATGCCAAAATTGGCTTTGAAAATGTAAGAGTCTAGCATATTTTACACTATATATGAAGCAGTTTAGGATGTTTGTAGCAGTTTAGGGCAATGCACTCATTGCACTGAGTATGATACCATTTAAAACAGCAACATTGAAAAAATAAGAGATGTAATTATTAAAGTAATTAATATAATTTTTTGTTTCTTTCAGGTGTTATCCCTGATGATGAACTGGGTAGACAGTTGGTTGCGGTGTTTGGTGACAAGGCCCACGCCTTCAGGAAGTACAGACGTATGATGTATTGGATGCCAAAATTCAAGTATGCCAACCCGTACTATGTGCCTCGAGACGTCCCGTCCGACCCAATAGACCTCGCTGTAATGGCGTTAAAGAGGATGGCTGTTGACCTAGAGAATGACATCATTGTGCACAAGGTTTGATTTACCTAGTATCTAGTGGTTTGTACTAATCTAACATTACATTTTTGTTTGCGTAATTTTATCATTGTTGCTGTACAGTCAAACCAGCTTTATAATCACCTCAGTAATACAGCCACCTCACAATTAATGACACCTCAATAATACAGCCACCTCACAATTAAGGTCACCATGGGACACTCCCAAAGTATTTTTGTAACAGAAAAGTATTGGAAATTAGTCCCATTAATACGGTCACCTCGCTGTTCAGGTGACTTGCACTGTCCCGAGAGTGACCTTAAAGAGAGCGTCCACTGTATTGCCAACGTTCTACTTGGGATAATTATTAGTAAAGTTAATTGTGACTATGATTTCATTCAGTGACTGTGACTATTGGAAGTTGTGTCATGTGACTGTTAACGTGGTGATGTGACAATGACAGTTAATCAGTACTTAAGGACATATATTGAACAAATTGGGTACTGTTGCATATAGATGTAGACCAAATGGGGTTTACCGTGCAATTTGGACTGTAGATGAAACGGGTGTGAATAAAATGGGGCTAAACTGAGCAGTATTTCAGAGGTTATTTTAAACTAACAACATTTTAAAACATTGATCTTTAATTGAATGTCAAATTTTAATAGATAATGTTACTAGTTGTACAGCAATTAATAGAAGTACCAGTATTCATCAGAATAATATTTTGCGTCAATTAATCACTTTACATGCACAGAAGCAACAAGACTGTTCCATTCTTGAGTGTTGTGTTTGTACCTGCAGTCGAAAGAGTATTACACCGCCGTCGACAGGACCTTCATTGCAAGTGCCCAAAGTCTGGTCCAACAGGCCCTCATAACTGATCACCCCGCCGACGCCCCTGTCTATGTGGAGGGTGGCTTCAAGGTCTGGCTGCGGGAGAAATGTCTCACGTACTTTGTGTTGAGGTCAGAGGTCACACAGACGTTCACGACGTTCCACGAGAACAAAGAGAAAGAGGAAGAACAGGATGATGGTGAGAAGATTTCATCCGCCAGGGAATTTGTTTAATACCAGATTTCCCCTAACACATGAGATTTGTTCATTCGTGGATTATCTGAGAGAATTATTGAAGTCTTTTGAAGAGATCTGAAGATACAGTGCATGGACCAAACCATCCAGTGGTTTGGTGTGGAATGACCCAATTTGAAAGTTACACCGGCGAAATGTTCAAATTTAAACAGGACATTCATTTTGTAAACTGGCACTTATTGCTATAAATTGGAACTAAGTACGACTGATTTATAATACTTCCTGCTAATAATTACCTAATGGAGCAAACAACCACGTTTTAAATAAAATAAAAAACATTCTGCAGTGTTTACCTGTGTTGATATATGTACCATTGAAGTAATTTTTATTTCACAAATTGATTTCATAAAAAACTTCTATTTCAGGTTTCCTCAACTGGTCAATATTTGCCGATGATACTGAGAAGTCATCACCCGTGGTGAAAGTGCCTACGAGTCACGAGCAAGAGGATGGCACAATCCTAGCTACGTGTAT
Organism: Escarpia spicata; assembly: GCA_963995525.1. Lineage (NCBI taxonomy): Eukaryota > Metazoa > Annelida > Polychaeta > Sabellida > Siboglinidae > Escarpia > Escarpia spicata. The sequence continues at coordinate 51,276,267 of OZ023210.1, read as the reverse complement.
AACAGGGACTGGAAGTAAGGACTCGGTTACAACATGGGTGAAACTACTGGAGGAAACCAACCCAAGGCTGTCCAAACTCCCTGTCGTGTTTCTGCTGAAGACAGAGGAAGCCGCCATACAGACGTGGACAGAACCAAGCGACAAAAACAAGCAAGTGTCGCAGGATATAAAATAAGTGTGCGTCTTGGTCTGGGACACATGTTTATATGGCAAGGCTCGTTTTGATGGTGGTCCCAGCATTATTAAATGTGTGTTGCAGTAAGGGAATTATCATGTTAATAAAATTATATTGTTAATGTGTCATTGGTTATAAAATATATAAAGAAAGTGGGTTTTCAGTGTTCGTTTATATGCATGTAGGTCATTTTAAAATGATGAATAAAAATATGAATTTTAAATTTGCCTTATCCATTGCCCATCACGGAACAAATGGAAATTGAAAGTAGAACTAATTTGGGAGGGGGGGGTATGTTTTCAGATGAGCCATTTGGAAAGTACCAGGTCAGTGAAGTAAATTTGTGATGGCTTTGATCTAGAAAACAGTAATAATCTGGTGTGTCGATGTTATAATATATGGTATTTATATATTATTCGTACATTAACTTTGGAGCATGTAATATACCTGCCAGATCTCTCAGAAAATCCAGGAGACTCCCGGATTTTTGGTGTATTTCCAGGTGTCCCAGAATACAGGTAAATCTCCCGAATTTTCTCAGAAAATGTTAAACAGCACCCCCCCCCCCCCCCCCCACTCGTCTTTGATGTCATGAGTTGAGCCAAGACCACGGCTAAGTCCAATTACATAATTGTATTTGTAATTGATTACAGACAAATGCTGTAATTGATTCTGGTTTTCAAAATATCATGTAATTGTAATTGATTATTTTGTGTAATTGAAACAATTACACCGTTTTCTGACATCATATCTCACAGATCTTTTTCAGTCTACAAAATAATAAACCATACAAAATAACCGAATCACCAAATAGTTTCCCTGTTCTCTGCAGCCCTCTTGGAGTCGGCGAACTCCAGTCCTGTCCAATCTTTGATGTTGTCTTCCCTCCACGTTTCCCTGTTCTCCGCAGCCCTCTAGGAGTAGGCGAACTCCTGCCCTGTCCACTCTTTGATGAAGGAAGAAGCCATGTAGCTGGCAGTGTCCAAGACTTCTACTGTTTGCTCCTAGGATGGATTAGCATCTGTCACAGTCCAGAGCCAATATACCCTTTGTTGTTTAGCCAGGCAGTGCTACTGCAAGCTGCCTAAACTGATCTAGAGGCTGTCTGAATCACATTACTTCTTCAGAAGAAGATTCTAGCAGTTCTTAGCAGTTGGCACTAATAACACTGAGAGCAACAGAGGCATTTTATTATGGATTTCCGGGCTTGTTTAATTACTAGCAACTGTGGTTATTAACTTTAAATTAATATATTTCTGACTGGGAAAGTATGCCCTTTGATGCGAAGCCTTTGTGGCTTCAATGTCATCAACGTCGAAAACTATTATATTTTATTATATAATTTAATCTTTGCACATCACAATGATTGACTTCAATTCCAATTTAATTAGTTGTGATTTTCATCAATTTAATTCAAATTGATGCCATTTGTTTTTTAATTAATTCTTGTTCATGATTGACCTGTTCAACATTACATACCCGTGCATGTCATTTCATTGATAAACTTTGGTAGGTCCCAGTAATGTATGTGTAATTGTAATTAAAAACTTAGTGGCGTAATTGCAATTGATCTGACAATTGTAGAATTGAAATGATAAATGAAACCTAATAGATTTGATATTGTGTGCAATTGGACCCAGCCTTAGCTGGCCAAGACAGTAGAAAAGCTGAAAACCTGAAATTACGGTACGTGGCACAGAGGCGAAAAATTTGTAACAGCACACCCCCAGCTTTCGATGTCAAGACCAGAGACAGCGCGACACGGGAAGCAAGCTGAACCGCATATGAATCTCCCGGATTTTAACACAAAAAATGGCAGGTATATTGTAAGTAGGTATCCTCTTAGGTTCCTTGAACCATTGCCCTCTGTATGCCTGCCAACTTGTGTTTAATTCCAGGAGATTCATCAGCGGTTCAGCACGCTTCCTCTGTCGCGCTGTCTCGGATCTTGACATCGGAATATGACGGCATGACTAAAAGGCGCACGACCACGCACGACCAAAATGTATGTAGTGTTGGTAACCAAGCGGGCTGTTGGTGGCACGTAGGAGGTATGTGTGTGCAGCTCGGAAAATTTCAGATATGTTCTCATTGGAGTAACAAAATTCCCAACTTTTATCATCGCTTGTGATAACTCGCCGGTTCAATTCACCAGGTGGCGCTATTGTGCGAAGACTAAATGCTCGTCCGGAAGATCGGATAAAATGTCTAAATTGTGTAACTCCTGGGTGAAATATAGACTCAAAATTTTTACTAATGCACACACAAACCATACATATACTATCAACGGCCAAACTATCTATCAACACATTATATTACATGGTCGTTCGTCAACTTAGTGGTCGTGCGTAGTCGTTCGTGTTTTAGTCAAACCCGAATATGGGGTGCTGTTGGAGATTTGAAGCGAAAATCCGGAAGATTTGCCTGTATTCCGGGAGACCAGGTATATACATCCAAAATCAGGGAGACTCCCATAAATTCCGGGAGAGTTGGCAGGTATACCTCTGATCTACCAATTGGCGAATGAATAAACGTGTATTCAGAAGATTGGCAACAGAAAAATTAGACACGACAACTAATTACAAGTGAGAATATATACAATGTTTGAAGGGGCTAAATACGAAGTCATTGACTTTTGTGTAAATTTTTCACTGACACGGATGCTTTCAAGCAGTGCCTTGCCGACACTGCCGCAAACAAAGTTTAACCAATAGTGACCCCTATCTGTTTTTGATGATTTTATAAACATTTACAACTAGCACTGCACACCTGGCGCACGCAACAAACACCACACCATCCACGAAGTCGTCAGTAATGACGGTAGTGGATTATTGGAAGAAGAAGAAAAAGAAGAATTGGCGTTGTATCTGAGAAAACAAAGTCAAAGGTAATTATTTTGAATTTTTACGTTTTAAGTTATCAGTCATTCCAAGGGTGGAGCCAACGTAACCCAATTGAATCTGACATATTTTGGCGGCTACATGTTTCGATTGTCACCTCGACCATCCTCGCGCGCCAGGGGTCGCTGCTGTTGATTACGTCAGCGCCAACCAGCAGTACCCCCTGGCTGATCCCTTTGCGAAACTCTGAATTTAAGCTCAGCCTATGAAATCGCTCACTAGATCAGTAGATGTAGGCAGGTCAAGTGGTCATAACAAAACTAATTTCAACCAACCGGGGCTAGTGTTCTATGCAATGTATAGGACGTAGAAGCAATTATTCGAATCTACACAATACCACTCAGCTGCTCGTGCTAATGGGCGAACGGGTCATTATGTACTGGGATTCCCAGAATTCGTTTATCCGTCTTCAAATTGGGGCGAGTATTTGCGCTGTTGTCATGGGTGATGCAGTCGCGACGGGCGAAGTCAGTTACTAGTTTGACTCGGCTAACTTCCGCACTTCGCGTAGGGGTTCAGCCAGGGCTAATTTTGCATGGTAAGGGCTCAGCACACTGTCAGTTTCCCCATTGGCGACCATGTTAATGTTGTGTGTGATTATAAGAAAACGTGACCTAAAGTTTCTTAAACTTCCCACCTGCTGTTTAGTCAAAATCTAATATCTCTAGCTCTTGCAAAATGCCTGTATGTATGACACCCGTCAATATTTACAAATGCATGCAGGCAGTAATCCGGCTAAAGTGTCAACTAGCCAAATTGCTGCCAGATACCCTTCCGCTTAGTAAAATCAGCTAAAAAGACACCATTTTACTGTCAACAGCTGCTACAACCACATCTAGAAATCTGACTACTCAAATGCACTTATGTCAGAGCAAGTGAACATTGTAAAAAATCATTTCTCAAAAATATAATGCACTTTTTTCGTCTGTAATCAAGCAGGAAGTCCAACAGTGTGCTGACCCCGTAAACAGCCCTGGCTTGCGAGGATGACCTCGACCGTCAAGCTTGCCATCAATTGTGATGTGCCACTTGATATCATCCTTGCGCGCCAGGAGTTGCTGCTTCTGATTACGTCAGTGTCAGCCAGCAGTACGTACCCCAATCCTCGCGCGCCAGGGGTCGCTGCTGCTGATTACGTCAGTGCCAGCCAACAGTAGGTCTACTCCCTGGCTGATCGCTTTGCGAAACTCTGAATTTAAGCTCAGCATATGAAATCGCTCACTAGATCAGTGGATCTCGGCAGGTCAGGTGGTCATAATAAAACTAATTTCAAGCAACCGTGGCTCGTGTTACATGCAATGTTTAGGAAGTAGAAGCAATTATTCGAATACGCAATACCGCTCAGCTGCTCATGCTAATGGGCGAATGGGTCATTATACATTGGGATTCCCAGAATTTGTTTATCCGTCTTCAAATTGGGGCTGGTATTTGTGCTGTTCTCACGGGTAATGCAGTCGCGACTGGCGAAGTCAATTACTAGTTTGACTCGGCTAACTTCCGCGCTTCGTGTAGGGGATCAGCCAGGGCTAGTGTTGCATGGCAAACAGCCCTGGATTGCGAGGATGGTACTCCCTCCCTGGCTGATATCGCTTTGCGAAACTATGAATTTAAGCTCTGCCTATGAAATCGCTCAATAGATCAGTAGATGTCGGCAGGTCAGGTGGTCATAATGAAACTAATTTCAACCAACCGTGGCTCATGTTACATGCAATGTTTAGGAAGTAGAAGCAATTATTCGAATACACAATACCGCTCAGCTATTCGCGCTAATGGGCGAACGGGTCATTATATATTGGGATTCCAAGAAGTCATTTATTCGTCTTCAAATTGGGGCAGGTATTTGCTAATTTTGCATGGCAAACAGCCCTGGCTGTCGAGGATGCTTGATATGGTAGAGAGTTAGAATAGCAAATTGTTTATGTAATTTTATTTTATGACTTTTTTAATTCCTTAGGTGGCTGTATTTATGCAATAACAATATCCTCCGGAAACTACTGTATGCAGACGATATCTGGCAGTAGTAGCGGACGGGGAAGCAGCTCTTCAAGAACAACTGAAACTTAGTCTGGAGAAGACGGAGGTACTTTGGGTGGGACAGCAAAACAAAGAGCTGGAAAAACACCTGGGGAAGAAACGAATACAACGATACAGAACTTTTGTATACCCGGGCGGAGCGATATGCGGGGCGGTAATTCGCAGGAGGATAAAGGCAGGGGCAAACGCTTGGAAGAAAGTTGAAGGTTTGATCGGAGACAAGCGTATATCGCGTAAATTCAAAGGAAAGGTGCTCTGCTCATGTGTTACCCTGGCATATATGTACGGCCTAGAGACGATGGCACTGACAGAGAGACAAGAGAGGGTGCAGCGTGTGAAAACAACTGGGCAAGAAAAATAATTGTGGGAGTGAGAAGAACTGATAAGTGAAGAATGGAGGAGTTGAGGGAGGAGGATGAAGTAGAAGAAAGCCTTAAGAAGAATCTGGTGAGGAGTCGTCTGAAGTGGGCTGGACATGTGGAGAGAATGGGAGGAGAACGGCTGGCAAAGAAAGCAGATCTATGCCCAGAGAGGAGAGGGGAAAAGGAGGCGAGGAAGACCTAGACTGCGATGGGAGGATTATATAAAGAGAGAATTGGAAGGGTTGGGAGAGGAATGTAGAACGAGAGCGAAAGATAGAGGGGAATGGCGACAGTCGGTGAAGAGAACAGTGCAAGATCAGTGAGAGAAAAGAACAAGAACAAAAAGAAAGATAACTGAAGTCGAGGAACGGAATCGAGGCCAGCCTCACCCGTAACGACAGGGAATCAAAAGGAGAACAACATTTAACTTGGGTATATCTATCAACTTACCTAAGATCTATACATAGTACACCAATTACCGTTATTTAATACAATATCTGTACGTGTGTGTGTACGTGTGTACGTGTGTGAGTGAGTGCATGCATGTATGTATGTATACATTGTTTTATATATGTATGTATATATATATATACTTATTTTTACTACTGATGATATATAATATAATTTACATCAATGTCACCTTTGATTTAGTTTATCTAGTTCAGTTTTGTATTTATATGTTTTACTTGTATTATTATAATATTTATTTCTTATAATTTCTAACGCCTATTGTCAACACTACTCAACAGAGTTCTACTTTGGATTTCAGTGTCTAAATAAAGTTAATATTATTATTATATGTATGTATGTATGTATAATGTATGTATGTATGTATGTATGTATAATGTATGTATGTATGTATACATGTATGTGTACATGTATGTGTACATGTACGTGTATATGGATGTATGTAAGTCTCGCCAATGTAACCCAACTAGTCAGAAATAGCTTCCCCCTCTCTCTATCTTTAGCTATCTATCTAATAAATAACACTAGTTATTGTACACTGGTATAATATGTTGAAACTGTGTTACATTATAGTGAAATAAAACATTGCTGTGAACAATCTTAGGTAACGCGGGTAACCAAAATATTGTAACGCGAGTAATATATTATTACAGCAGAAAAGTAGGGCTACCATCGCAGGAATAATTAACATAACAAAAGATGTTATGTTTTGGCAATCCATGGAATTTGGTGTGTATTGCTATAAAACAATTGATTACAAAGCTACTGGCATGTCGCCCTGTCAAGGAACTGTATGACGGTGAATGCCCCCAAGTCAATCCCAATGTAAAGAAATCAATGTAAGTGATCGGCATAGGGTTAGTAATGCGATATACAAAGGTCTGTTGTCTCCAGAAGTCATAGCCATAGGCTCATGTCAGAAATAAAAAATTATCTCAGAATAACTAATTAGCGTCTGTGATGTCAGCTGAAGTTAACTGGCAACAGTGTTAGTAAGGTCAGACTAGCGATATTTAACCTTTCTGGCACCGTTACTTCTTGAGCGATCCAACGAAACCTATTGGCACAGCAATATTATTTCGTTGCAGCACGCACCACGCACGCAAACAGGCACACGCACTCCCACTCACAAGCACACACACGCACACGCACCCACAAGCACACACACACACACACACACACACACACACACACACACACACACACACACACACACACACACACACACACACACACACACACACACACACACACACACACACACGGAATAAATAAATAATGGTAAAATGGTGTTTGACAAAAACAGAGAAAGACCGTTATAGGAGTAGATTTCCTTTGTATGTAAGTGCTGCGCGCGACAGAGATGAGTTCACGTGACTCGAGCAACACTACGCGTACGGTAAAGGAGCGCGTAACGGAAGAAAGAATGACGTCGTTTTTAAATGTTGTAGAGAACGACAACAATCTACATCGTGAAAACATCCAATGACTGTTTCGGTGAGTAACTTGGGGCAGCTAGCCAACGACTATAACAAGTGTTATTTTGAGGAAAAAACAAAATGGTTTGGCATTGTTATGAAAAACGCATACCCTTAGGCCCTAAGTTATGTTTAATAGCATGTAGTCGACGTAGTCATATATATATGTCTGTGTTTATCAATTAATTGGCAAAAAACCTTAAGGTCATTACGTCGTAGGAATATAAATTATGAGCTTAAGAACACCAGCTATTAGAGCGTACGGTTACGAACATCTTGTTAGCATTAACATTAGTAGAAAGCCACTTTTTGTGGGTGTGTTTGCTCTTCCTGCAACCCACAGGCTTCAAAAAACGTCCAGCACCCCACCGAGGCTCCCAAAAACGTTAAGTTGCATCCACTGAGACCTTGAACTGGACCACTTGAGGCTCTTTAAAACATCTAACTGCACACATTCACACGCCCCAGTGGACTCTTAACTGATGCTCTCCAAAAATATCTGGTGCCCAAAACCTCAACTGGTTTATTCAGGCGGAATGTGCAACTGAAGGTGTTAGTAATGAATACATTAAGTACATTCACTAGTGGTGTTCCATGAACTTCAAGGGGGCGCAATTTATGAGAAAGACGGACAAGACACTGAGCGAGGGGAAGGACGTCGTTGTTTGTTTACCGGGGGCTAGGATTGAACATGTAACTGACAGGGTAGAGAAGGTATTGGGACATGGCAAGGGGGGGTCTATACTGGTACATGTAGGAACAAATAATGCAGACAGGGAGGGAACAACTGCGATAGTACAGAAGTATAGACAGTTAGTGAGGAAGCTAAAGAAGACGAGAGTTGAACAGGTTATTTTGTCAGGAATTTTGCCAGTAATGGGAGGAAGGGGGGCAACGTATAGAAACTGCAAGAGGATGGCGATCAATGCACTAGCTGAGCAGATGTGTGAAGAAGAGGGGGTGCGATTCACAGATTTATGGGGATACTTTGTTGGGAGGGAAGATATGTACATGAGAGATGACCTCCATCTTAGTGGAAAGGGGGCAGCAGTTTTCTCAGAGAACCTGCTGCAATATGTTGACAGTGGGACAGGTTGCATCTATTTAAACTAGATTCGCAGTGGGGACTCACAGAAAAGCCTGAAAATGGAGGCATAGATAAAGACAGCACAAATAAGTAAGCAAATAACAGTCTGGAAAACTCTTCTGAAGCTGGATATAAATGTGTTTGTTTAAATGCAAGGAGTATAGTAAACAAAATAAATGAACTAAACATTATGGTAGAAGATATTGACCCTCATATAATAGGTATAACCAAATCCTGGACCACCACCGATATATCAGATGCTGAATTGGGACTGACAGGATATGTAATGTTTAGAAAAGATAGAATAGGAAGAAAGGGAGGTGGAGTTATTTTATATATTAAAGAATCTATTCAGGCTTATGAAATAAAATTTGAAAGAGAAGCAGATTGCAAAGAAGCTGTTTGGTGTAACATAGTTACAGGAAACACAACGTTAACAGTTGGGTTAGTTTATCGAAGTCCAAACATAAGCATAGAAGAAAATGAAAAAATACAAAACGCTAAACGGTCCAAAAAGAAACACTTATCGAAAGAAGCCATTAAAAAAATTAAGTATAAACAAATGATGTGGAAGTCATATAGATGTACTGGAAATGATGAAGACCACAACAGTTATAAAGAAGCACTTAACCAAGCTACAGCTGAAATTAGAAATTCAAAGCGAAGCTACGAACAACAATTAGCTAGTAATATAAAACATGACAGCAAGAGTTTTTATGCGTATGTTCGAAGCAAACAGAAAGTTCAAGATAAGGTCGGTCCTCTAGAAGATAGTGCTGGAAATATAATATCAGAAGGATTCTTAATGGCAGAATACCTGAATGAGTATTTTAACTCAGTGTTTACCAGAGAAGACACTAGTTCACTGCCAGTACCAGAGGCTAAGTTCAAGGGGGCAGAATCAGACTATTTAAGACAGTTAATTGTAACCCCAGAAATGGTAGCTAAGAAAATTAGGACTATGAAGGATAATAAATCACCTGGAGTGGATGGTATTCCACCCAAACTACTATTGGAAATTGTAGAACAAATTAGCATACCGCTTGCAACAGTTTTCAACTTGTCATTAGAAGAGGGAGTGGTTCCTTTAGAATTGAAAGAAGCAAACATTATACCGTTATTAAAAAAAAGTTTGAGAAACAAGTCAGAGAACTATAGACCAGTGAGTTTAACATCAGTGATTTGTAAATTATTAGAAAGACTAATTAAAGATCACATGGTGGATTTTCTTGTTAAACAAAACTTGATAAACCCATCTCAACATGTTTTTTTTAAAGCGAGGTCATGCTTAACAAATATGTTATGTTTTTTGGAAGATAGTGGAAAGATGAGGGATCACCAGTAGATATCGTCTACTTAGATTTTCAAAAAGCTTTCGACAAAGTACCACATCAAAGATTACTGCTTAAACTAAAGGCCCATGGCATAGGACATGGTATAATAAACTGGATAGATCAATGGCTGATTGGCAGAAGACAACGTGTAGTAGTTGATGGGGAGGCTTCAAACTGGAAATCGGTATTGAGTGGGGTACCATAGGGATCAGTATTGGGTCCTATATTATTCTTAATATATATCTACGATTTGGATGATGAAATAACAAGCAAGGTGTTGGAATTTGCGGATGATACAAAAGTGTTTAGAAGGATTAAAAGTGATGGAGATAGACAGCATTTACAAGATGATCTTGACAGGTTGATAAAATGGTCTGAAAAGTGGCAAATGCTGTTCAATTTTGGGAAATGTAAATGCCTCCACACAGGACATGGGAACGAAGAAGTAGAATATACAATCGAGGGTACTGTACTAAGTACTACTGTAAAAGAAAGGGACTTAGGGTTAACCATTAGTGCTGATATGAAGGTTTCAGAGCAGTGCGGAATTGCAGCTTCAAAGGGAAATATAATTCTTGGATTAATTAGGCGAAACATAACGTATAAGGAAAAAGAGCTAATAATACCGCTGTAAAAAAACAATAGTTAGGCCTCATTTAGAATATTGTATTCAAGCGTGGAGGCCATATCGCAGGAAGGACATAGATATGCTAGAAAGAGTGCAGAGGAGAGCAACTAAAATGATACAAAATCTGAGGGATCTTAGTTACGAAATACGCCTAAAAATGCGGTTTAACAACACTAGAGACCAGAAGATTGAGAGGAGATCAGATAGAAGTGTTTAAAATATTGAAGGATTATGAAAATATTAATAGAAATATGTTTTTCTCAGTTAAGAAAGATAAAAGGACTAGAGGACATGAACTTGCAATAGCAAAGGAGCAGAGTAGATTGGATATAAGAAAGTTTTCATTTTCACAAAGGACTGTAAATGAATGGAACAGATTACCTGCTGATTGTGTGGGTGCTAGTAGCGTGAATATGTTTAAAAATAAAATCGACACATACCTCAGACGGGCGGGATACACATAGATAAAAGGGTCGGACTCTCGATAAGCCAAAGGGCTTCCTTGTCCACCTGCCACCTAGAGTTAATTCTCTGGGTGGCAATCTTGTTAAATCTTGTTAAATCAAAATCTTGTTAAATTTGAGGTTTATTAGCCTGCAGTTGGAGGTCTAAAGTATGTACGGGCCTGGATCCTATGCCAATACTGGTACACAACTCTTGTGACGTTATACCAAGCTGAATAGTTGGCATCGCCCTCACGGGACATGTAGAATTGTTATAATATCCGGCGTTATTACTGTGCACTGCCTATACTACAAAGGTTGAGAGTGGAAGCTACTATGTTGTTGCTGTGTAATCGCAATAAAGAAGAATTGTATATTACCACGTGTGTTAGATGTGATCTCAAACTGTCTAACCTTCTTCACTTGATTAGGAACTGGATTGAGTCGAAAGTGAGAATGGACTGCGACAGACGACTGACATGTGGCTTCTGCGGGCAAGGCGTCGAAGCAGAGAGACGCTGTGGTCGACTGATACGACAAAACGCATGTGCCGCTCACCTCAAATGCATGGTGAGCCGACCACTCCGACTCTAAGCTATTTCTCTGGTAAAATAAAATTGTATGATTTATTTTTCTTGTGGCGGACAACATTGAATCAAATTGGCAGTACACCAACGCCACTATTTTCCGACCCATGGCTTGTTCCTTGTAACTGACAACAGGCTGAGCCACAGAACGTTTTAATTAAGGGACAAACTGAAACCCCATACTTAAATTTGTGTGATTATTGTACGAAAATTATATTTAAGATTTAGTAGTTTAATATTTTGATTTGTTGTATGTATACTATGGTATTGTTGTCGTGTAGTGTATATAAATGTCATGCCTATATCTGTCCGTTACCACAATACAACACATTTTTCATTATTATATTTGTTCTTAAACGACGTATGTGAATTCAAAGAAATTTTCTAGGCGACACTGGAGTACACTTTTGTTGTTTCAGCAATATTCTTCTAATCTGGTGCAATACAAGTTATCCACATTCGGCGGGTTTCTCGTAGATGAGGTGCAAACTGAGATGAAACGCGGCAAACTACTGGTAGGTAGACATGTGTGTGTGAAATATATTGTGTACGCAAGGGCTTACTGCAGAGTGCATGTATTTATAAGTAATGCATATATTAGCTAATGCCTTTTGTTTGTAATTTACTTGTAACAACAATCGGCCAACACATAACTGATGGATCACAATAATTAAGTCATGGCAGAAAGACAACAGCAGCACTGACAAAACTGAAAGCCACCTGGAACAACAACATCCCACTCGGCTCCAAATAAGACCTAGTGATGTCAATCTTCCTGTACGCTTGCGAAACGTGAACCTTTATAGCATACATCCAAAGAAGAACCAGGAGGCGGAGATGGGATGCTACCGCAAGGTCTTCGCACCTCGTGCAAGGACCATGTCACCAACGAAAAAGTCCGCAACAGAATCAAGCAAACCAATAGACCTTTTGAAGACCTCCTGATGACAGTCAGAAACGGAAGCTGATGTAGTATTGTTGTTACACAATCAATCGGCCTTGCAAACACCACCATGCAAGGCATTGAGCCAAGAGGAAGAAAGAGAAGCAGAACGAGGAAAAGGTGGGAAGACAACATTCAAGAATTGACTGGTTGGACCTTCAGCACCTCCCAGAGGTCGGCAGAGAATCGAGAGACGGCGGGAGCTGTCATGAACTCATCAGTGGCGCCCCGACGATCGCATGTTTACGGGACAGACGAAGAAAAAGTCGTCCGTGCTTCGTGTAGTGAGTTGCTAGCTATAGTGTCGTTGTTTACCGATAATGTTTGTTGCAAAGTTACATCCATCAAGTGCGCGTCTTATCCAGTCTATCCAGCCAGTATGCCGTGGTGAAGATGTTGTGGTTGTAGAAGTGTGACGTCTGCAAGAAGTGCGAGGACACGAGTGTGGGTCAGCTAAGTGGCGCTACGTGTGGTTGTGCGGTCGATACGTGTGAGGCGACGTTCCACTACCCGTGCGCCAAGGAGTCGGCAATAACGGCCCGCTGCGTGGACGACAAGACGAAAGACGTTGTCTACCAGTAGGTTACTTAGCGTTTTTCTAAATTAATCACAACCCATTTCACGCATCCACAGCACACACGCGTACACGCATGCAAACATGTGTACATGTGTGTTTGTGAGTGTGTGTGTATGCGTGTGTGTGCGCGCGCGTGTGTGCGTGTGTGAATGTGTAGGAGCGCGTGCGCGCGTTTGTGTGAGAGAGAAAGGAAAAATGTGTGAGTGTTTGTGAGTGTGTGTGTGTGTGTGTGTGTGTGTGTGTGTGTGTGTGTGTGTGTGTGTGTGTGTGTGTGTGAGTGTGTGTGTGTGTGTGTGTGTGTGTGTGTGTGTGTGTGTGTGTGTGTGTGTGTGTGTGTGTGTGTGTGTGTGTGTGTGTGTGTGTGTGTGTGTGTGTGTGTGTGTGTGTGTGTGTGTGTGTGTGTACTTGTGTAATTTTAGCGTAAATTATAGTATTGGTCTGATAGCCAGTTAGTATAATCTTACTTACTTAATCCTCTTCCTCTGGGGTCACACTTAAGGCCGACACCAAAGAACGCCAATGTTACCTCTCCGAGTTTCGTCACCTGGCCTCAACTCCACCCGAGTGCTTTCACCTCCCACTTCACTTTTCTCCTCCATATCTCCCTGGGTCTCCCCTCGCCCTCTCGCCACCAGGAGTCCAGTGCATGGTCGCGCTTGGAATGGATGTCAGCGGCATTCTGCAGACGTTCCTGGTCCATCTCTATGTGCGGCGCTTAACGTCAAGAGAGATTGGCTGCATATCTGTCTAGGCATGAAGTTCCGTGTTGGAGATTTTGTTTGTCCAGTATATTTGCAATATCCTCCCGGCCGGTCTCAAGCCCGGATGAGAAAGTAAGACGGTTGTATTTGAGAGCAAATCCAGGAAATTCCATTAATTACCCGTCTGTCTATTCTCACGAGTCAGCAATGTTATTAAAATTGGTCATCGTAACGAGCCAAAGATAGTGTGTATTTTACTAATTAGCTATGCTTCCCGAACATTATAAGTAATATCAGCAATGATTTGTCCAACCTCAAAACGGCGAACGTCAGTCTCTGGCTAGCGAGGATGGTTTTTGTTGGAATATAGCAACATCGAATACGATTCAATGTAAGCTTCTGTTGCTTAACGTTTTTATGTTCCACATTTTAGTGTGTTCTGTAGTGAAAAACACAAGGAACAATTCAACAAACAGAATAAAAACGGTAAGTGTTATTTACAATTAATATACAGTCCAAATGTGGAACTTTTTTGATAACAGTAAGTCCCCCATTCACACGCACGCACACACGCACACACCCACCCACACAAATAAGATTTACCAAGATTTAACATGATTGCCGCCCAGAGAATTAACTCTAGATGGCAGGTGGACAAGGAATCCCGTTGGCTTATCGAGTATCCAACCCTTTTATCTACATGTATCCCGCCCTTCTGAGGTATGTGTCGATTTATTTTAAAACATGTTCACACAACTAGCACCTACACAATCAACAGATAATCTGTTCCATTAATTTACAGTCCTTTGTGAAAATGAGAACTTTCTTATATCTAATCTACACTGCTCCTTTACTAATGTAACTTCATGTTCTCTGGTCCTTCTATCTTTCTTAACTGAGAAAACAATATTTCTATTAATATTTTCATAACCATTCAATATTTTAAACATTTCTATCTGATCTTCTCTCAATCTTATGGTCTCTAGTGTTGTTAAACCACATTCCTTTAGGCATTTTTCATAACTAAGATCCCTCAGTTTTGGTATAATTTTATTCGCTCTCCTCTGTACTCTTTCTAGCATATATATATTCTCCTTGCGGTATGACCTCCACGCTTGTATATAATATTCTAAATGAGGCCTAACTATTGTTTTGTACAGCAGTATTATTAGTTCTTTTTCCTTATGCGCTATATTTCGCCTAATTAATCCAAGGATTTGATTTCCCTTTGAAGCTGCAATTCCGCACTGCTCTGAAACCTTCTTATCAGCATCTTGCTTGTTATATCATCGTCCAAATCGTTAATATATATTAAGAATAATATAGGTACCAGTACTGATCCCTGTGGTACCCCATTCAAAACTGATTTCCAAGGGCCGAAGTTGTTCCGAACCAGTGCCAAACCACCGCCCGGCGCCCGGCCCTCCAGTCGACAGTCCGGCACTCTAAACACTCGGCCATCGCGCCCTACTGTATATATATTGACAGGAAAGCAACTCCGTCGACAAGGAGTAAAAACAGTATATATATATATATATATATATATACATACCACACACACACACACACACACACACACACACACACACACACACACACACACACACACACACACACACACACACACACACACACACACACACACACACACACACACACACACACACACACACACACACACACACACACACACACACACACACACACACACATACACACATATATAATATTATATATATATATGTGTGTGTGTGTATGTGTGTGTGTGTATGTGGATATAATATGTACTTAACAAATTTGTTAAGTGATATATTTCATCCCTTTTAGACCACAACACACCAGGGGAGGTTAACGGTGAGGTCACGTGCCACGCACAAGGTGAACGCTCACACTCCACGGTGAGATTCAGTAGGCCTAGCTGCTTTTTATTTATAACGTTTCACGTAAAATTATGTATTAAATTGCTGATCATCATTTCGCTTTGATGCACCTTTATGCCAGGTAGGCGAGCGATAGAACCACCTATCGGATCGATGTAAATGACCCCTCTACACACAACCATGTGTTATATAATTTGAAAGCTCTACATCTCCCCGCCCCAAAAAAGCCTGTAGTAGAGCTGTCAAATGGTGCAGCAAGCGTGAATCCAAGGTCAAACAAGGTCACCACGAAATTATAATTATTCATTTTTTTTGCAATACCGCGAACGTCATAAAGTTACAATAACCCTGCAACTGCTTCATCAATATGTATGTATCATATATATACTGTGTAAAAGAAATATTTCTCCCCGTAAAAATGAGATATGAACTGGATATATCAGTTGGTGAAATAGGTGTGTAGCGACGATCAAACCGAGTCACCATCAAATGATAAATGTTCGTAATTGTGTCATCCCTCAAACGTCATACAATATAAATGATTGCGTATATCTACGTTACCTATCTATTCATGTCAATGCCGTATACCGTTGGAAATCCAACCGTGTCCCCGTAAATATGGGATACGACTGGGAGCTATCAAATGGTGAAATAGCAGTGGAGTGAAGGTTAAACAAGGTCACCATCAAAGGACGAGTGTTCAAAACTACGCCACTCCACAAAAGTTCTATATTTACAATTGTTCCGTAGCTAATTTGTCTACAAACACTAGGCCATGTTATATACCGTTTGAAAGCATATTGTATCCCCGTCAAAATGAATAGGTCATGGATTTGTAAAGTGGTGCTCTAACTGTGGAGTGAAGGTTAAACAAGGACAACGTCGTCAAAAGATGAATTTTCAAAATTATGCCTTTCTGCATATAGTAGGTTAGCCAACATGTGATATTATACTTTTAACTGCATTTTTTTTTAATAGCAGGAATTCATGCTAGATCCATCACACAAGGGATAAGAAAATAGGTGTATTTGGATGCCACCCTGGATTTTGAGGGTAATTTGAAGGTCACAAACTAAAATTGTGTAAAAAATGTTTTATTAATTAATTGAACACATCGTTGCATAAAACCAAATATGTTATGATTTGTACATGTACTGTCTGTGTTATCAGGTGTTGAACTTTGAATTTTCTCATAAATATATGAGAAAATCTAATATAAAAACGTGAGTTTCTCAAATAATATTATGTTTATCGCGTACACCAAAGTTGTTTACACACCTTTGTAAGCTTGTTTGTATATATTCCTGTTGATATAATGCACGTATTAATTATTACTACATATGCATTTGGTCATTAACATGACATGAATGTCAAAGAACTTACCCAAAATGTAGTTAGGATGTTGAAGAAGAGAGGTGGCAATCGCAGATTAGAACTCTACTGGCAACGCAGTCGACCAACTGTCAGATGTTTGGAGGAACGAGACAATTCAATATCTCATGGAGGAATCCAAATTTCAGGATCTGATTGACATATGTGGAAACTATGGAGAACATGCTGGACATCACCAGGGCTGAGAAGATTGACAACTATTTAGAACCGTTCGCTGCAATTATGCATTGGCTAACCATCTATGATCATACAAGCTATGCCCTCCCGATGGAGAACAGTCTCTCTGGCAGATGTGAAACACCCCGAGACGACTGCCTGTAACCAAATCTTTGCGTGGTGATTTGCGTGTGCAATGTGAAGTTGTAGGGTGGAGTTGCATCGTCAGACCCAAAGAGTTGGATCCTGACAGGATCGACGGTTTGCTACGCACGAGCGAGTGCTATAAAATAGATGACACACAACATATCCAGCCCGTGCAAGTTCCCCATCGTGATCAATTCCATTGACAAGGAACTGGTTGGTTCTGGACATTTTGCAAGCTCGGTGTCTTCACATGACCACAAAAGGCTGATTTTGAATTCCTGTTAGTGCGTGGAAGCTCAGCATGTTATCATTCGCAGATTGTGTAAGTCAAAAAATAAAATAAATTTATTTTGCAACAACAACAACATAACAGTAGACGTAGACAAAACAACCGTTTAAAAAATTTAGTTGTGTTGCATGGTGGTCGCATGGCATGTTATATGCCGTCTTCCTGTGACCTCATAACCATATATTTCGAATTATATTTACACATACGTATACGATGATTATTACGAGTGTACGATATCTTCTGTGTGACAACAGATTGTTTCTGGAAATTCCAAGGTGTACGAAGTCTAGCCGTACCAAGACACTGGGCAGCTATACCTTCGGTGTTGAGTTCAGATCACCTCCAAATGTGACTGGGAATAGCTAAAGCATCATGGTAGTCACCATTTCCACTATTCGTCCAGTAATGACACTGTTACGATATTTACTCAGGTGTATGGGGTGCATGGGGTTTGAGCAACTCTACAGCCGGAGACTGAAGATACAGTTTCAAAGTTCTCGTAGTTCACCGAGATGAGCTTCATGCATTGAGCAGCTTTACGGATGAGTAGTGGTGTCAGTTCGTCATGATCCACTATGACGTAGTCCACTTTGAACTTGTTTCCTGTAGCAGGATTTACGGTTTTAGCTCGGCATTTGCCGAGAGCTTCAGTCTTCTCATTGTTCCACATCTTCAGTGTGATTGGTTCTTGGCGGGTATCTTTCTCCTTCACATACTTCTTGGTCAGAAAGCTGACAGTTGAACCACAGTCAACCCGCATCTTCATTGACTGCTTTTCGACCAGCATTTTGCACAAAATGGGCCCATCTTACGAGGAGAGTGCGTGCACATCGGCAGTGAGGCAGCCGATATCACCAAAGCTAGCACCGGAGGTATCTGAGTCTAACCCATCTTGTACACTGTGAACAGTCTTAGGGCATTGTGCGGAGCCTCTGAAATGGTTTCGACCCCTACACGCATCAAGCGTCTTGTCCCATACAGGGCAGAGTTCTTTCTTCATGGTGTGCGTGTTACTGCAGAATTTGCATTTTCGCTGAGTGGCAGATTTTCTTCCACCGAATGTTGACTTGATAGTGTAGCGTCTGTAGCTAGTGTCGACTCGGTTGACTGCTTCTGTTTTATTCAGAATGTTGCATTGTCCTTCAGCCTCTTGCATGCACCGGCAGATATCTACTGCTCTGGGTAAATAAAGTTTCGATTGTGAAATGAGTTTTTTTTTTTACTCCTTACACCTAGGATTACCCTGTCGACAATCAACTTGTCTCGCATACAGGTTTTTGCTAGATTTTTCAACACTGAGTAGTATTGTTCAAACGACTCGTTTTCCTGATTCCGGGTGTTAAACTTATACTTCTTTTACTTCGCCCATGATTTTTTCTGATGATTTCAACAGTCTTGACGCGTTCTTCTTCCGTCAAATCCATACCTTTTAAGACGGGTACTGCATCTTTCCCAATACAGTGTAGAAGAAGTGCCGTCACATATATGTCTGGCTTAGTGTCGACATGTGGAGCAGCTACAGCAGGTGCCCCGACAGCGGCCACGCCGGCCGTTACAGCTGAATTATCGTCAGCCATAGTTCACTTGTTAACACAAATATCACTTTTGACAGGACTGCCTTGCTATACTCAGTTACGTCGATATCTCACCGACGCCTCAATGTTACGATATTTACTCGGGCGTTTGGGCTTTAGAATTTACAGGCAGGATATAGACGATAGTTCTGGTAAACCAAACTTTATTAAACGTGGCTGTCGCGACCAGAGAGCGGCCTGTTATACTATTTTCTGGGGAGACGTCATTAAGTGATATTAGAGAGTGTCTGCAAGCATACCGATCTCGATTCCCTTCCCTATCCCTAACGCGCTGTGCGTACTACGTCATCGCTTTTAGTGTTTATGTGTCGATCGGATAGATAAATACGTAACCGGCAGGGGTGATCGGTAAGCGCAATCCCTATCCATTTTACGTTCAGATTATGGATGAATTAAAGTAAAGAATATGAGAGCATTGTACATACAACTGTTTTTGACTGATTAGTTGCTGTTGTGTTTAATGCATCAGAAAAATTAGTTTAAAGACCTGTCTCAGCATGTCATACATTAACGGTGGGGGCACAAATTGTGCGTGCAATCGGTTTTTTTTTTCACACAAAAACTGATCAAATTCTTCCATAAGATATCTGTGTGCTAAATCTCTAACACATATTCCATTAAATTTGCGCAAATAAAAGGTTAGAAAAGTTGTCTTGGGTGAAGTACTTACGAATATAGACAGGCATATATAAATCGTAAACGGCGCCTGCATTAAAAACCGTGCATCCTATCTTCGCTGTGATGTGCTTTTGTACATAATTCCAAAATGATTTAGATGCATTATGGTCTGTCCATTTGAGCTTGAAATTAGGACCACATATCCAGCTGAAAAGGACTTAAATGTACGATACGTTGGCGCGTGAAACGCCGTGATGCAGACACTCCTAACGGTTACGTATCTCCAACAATCGACACCGATCACGTAGCGCGTTAGGGATAGGGAAGGGAATCGAGATCGGTATGCTTGCAGACACTCTCTATTGTTACAGACACCGTTGACCTATTGCTTTAACAGCTTTCTGTCAACTTCGGTAGTGTTTTGTACATTGTGTAGTTACAAAGGTTTATGAACGTTGCTTCCTCGGTGGGTCATGAAACTATGTAGTTACTTCAACCAGTCGTTGCTTCACGGTGATGACAACCTACTATGTTTCTTGGAGTTTACCTGTTAGATGGGTTGACTATTGACCAAGTCACTTGGAGCAGAGTATTTCGTTGCCATATGTATTAAAGGCATGTCGTTACTCTGTGGGTCAATCCGGTTTCTGCTGTAGGCGCCTGTATGGAGTCAGCGACGATATTGCTGACATACACTCGCTTGACAGGAAAGCAACTCCGTCGACAAGGAGTAAAAACAGTGGTTAAAAGGTCACCACTCTTGCGTCCGTGACCATCGTTCCCACCTGTAAGTCAGTGTTTCCATATTCACCGTCAGTTCCTCTGAACACACCAAGAACTTTGACAAGCTTCTTTGGGTCATCAGCGTCACGCTTCCATGCTACATCCGTGGCGGATACCATCAGATCAGTTGAACGTGATCTCTTCTTCGTCGCCTTCCACATTGAAGATGGGGGATTTTGAGTACTGTGACATTCGTAATCGTTTTGACCATGTGACGCAAAACATATCCCTGGCTTGATCGTCCCTTGTAAGGCCGATGGTGCGTTTATGCATCGTGTATAATCTATACATAAATTCAGTTGGCTTATCAGCTGGAATTTGGTTGAAGGGCCTTTTGGTTTCTTCAAAACAAAGTTTCCTTTAATGAATACTGCATGAACCTCTGGTGCTGTGTTCTCGGGGTGTTTCACATCTGCCAGAGAAACTATTCTCCAACGGGAGGGCATAGTCTGTATGATCGTAGATAATAAGCCAATGCATAATTGCAGCGACATATTCTATATAGCTGCCAATCGTCTCAGCCCTGGTGATGTCCTGCATAATCACATTAGTTTCCACGTATGTCAAACAGATCCTGCAATTTGGATTCCTCCTTGAGATATTGAATTGCTCGTTCCTCATAGCCCAGCCGATATGTGTATGAATTGTGCATTTTATGATACAATCATGAAATTTGGCACACACTTAGAGCATATAAAAACAAAAATATTTGGCCATAGGGCCAACTCAGATTTCTCCCTGGAAGGCGTTGGCGGCCATTTTTCAAGATGTAAAAAGACATAGGTTTTCGGGTCAACGATTTCAAACATGTTACTTTTAAGCTTCTCCGAATTTCACATCCACCATTTTAAAAGTCCATTGTCCCCGTACCTTAACAAATTAGGCATATAAAACCGTAATCATTGTTGTGTCACTGTATTGGTTATAGGTCAAAGATGGCAAGTATGTTACGATATTCTTATCCACCATTTTTAAAGATGGCGCCTATCAAAGCCAATTTTCCTCCTATCTTAAGAACTAAACCACCCAGAGAGATAACCGTGTAAACTTTTTATTTTTGAGTGCGGCTGTTTCAAATATGCTACTTTTGATCTTATGGGGCATTCGTGTCGGCCATGTTTTCCAAATTGGCGGCTATATTTTAAAATGGCGGTTATTTTCAAAATGGCCACCATCAATTGCTATTTTACATATAATCCGCTAAGCTAAATCCATGATAGGGGTATCAAAGCTCGTTCCTTTCCTTCCTATTTTCATGTTATTAAAGTTTATGTTACCCTCAAAACGCCACACAAGCTTAATATATTGTTTAGTTATAAAGTACAACAATGGGAAAATCATTATTTGATCCAATGTTTTTGTGACATGTTGTCAGCAGAAACAGTCCACAGCAGAAACTTTCTTGTCAGCAGAAACAATCCAAAACTTACTACGTTGTGGGTGACAGTTCAGTATGCATGTAACAATTGACTTGCGTGTATGTCGCACGATAACTGTGTACACATTGTCCACGACAGAAACGTTCTATGCCAAATGTGGCAGTTCCCATTTACTACACGTCCCAATGTTTAGTGTGTCACACGTTAGCTGGGAGCACACGGTCCGCCACAGTAGCAAAGAGCAGTGCACTGAAGTCCTGCCTTGAGGCTCTTGCATAGTCCTCTGCATCCCTTCTTGCAAACACAACGCAGTGGTTCTCGACAAGCTTGTGTCGCTTCTGGAAGAGTTGTCCAGCATATTTCCCAGGCGCAGTTTTCATTCCTGTTCCACTCCATTCACTTGGAGATGGAAGCTCGGGAGCCGCGATCATCGTCTGTGCCCAGCAGTGACCGGCTTGATAAGCTGCCCGTTTGGTGTGCTGGATAAGGGCTGCACTCGATTGGTCAGGCCTGAGTTGGACCTGCGAGATATCCCGACTTCACTTTACCACGTGATCCGTCTACATGACAATCGAGGAGAGATCTGGTCGCGGTACAGGTGCTTGGTAGATGGACAGAAAAAAGAAAGATTTTGTGGACTATGACCATGATGATGTTGAGAATGACAATGTCAATCAGGTTGTGATGCAGCCTGTAGGAAATGTCGTGATCCCAAACAATGGTGGACTTGATGGAAGAATCAAGAGGATTAACATCACAAACATCTGTAATCAGAGGTTTAAGCTTTATAATTACTACTGGTCACCCCCCTCTACATTCTGTTGGTTTGATGATGCAAATTTATGGACTATTCGTATGAACTTTGTTTTATTCTTTATATTCTTCAATGGCAGACAGTTTTGGATTTTAGCAAGCCTCACGGGGGATGTAATTCTAGGTTTTTGGAGAGGCCTCAGTGTTTTTTGTGCAGTTGGAGATTTTTGGTTAATTTCTAGAGGTGAGCTTATCATATTTAAAAGCATCCAGCTCACTCAATATTAATTTCGATCCGGAGTCAATGATATATATTATATATATATATATGTGTGTGTAAATCCAGCTTATATATATATAAGCTGGCTAGAACGACAAGATACGCTGGTTCTTCTGTGCCTTCTGAGATCATTGATCTCAGAAGGCACTGATCATTTGGAGGTCGCTAGGGGGCGTGGCATAATGTTTACTTTTCAAAATTTATCCTTCGTTTAATGTTCAATTATAGCATACTAATTATTTTGAATAGATTACTTTTAATATTATGTAATTTGTAATGCGCTACAGAATCAAGAATTCAACCACAAGCTAAGTATATTAAAATTATAAGCATATTTTAACAAGTTTTGTTCCAGTCATATTCAACTTAATAAAATCGGCGTTAAAGCCGTTATGATTATCGCTCACTTTCGCCGGTCGGCAATGTTCAGTTTTTTGTTTGTTTAAATGTTGTCGTTTGTACCAATTATACTGTTAAATTATGAAGTTACAAAACATGCTGCCTGTGAGTTTTTTCAATTGACCTTTTAGATTACTATTGGCATTTTATATTATTACAATAAATACGGTATTTAAAAAGGAATCATGGTGCAGTTAATGGCATTGAGTGATTGATACTACAGTCAGTTTCTGCCTATCTAAGACTAAGGCTACGGCTGACTGAGTGAATTATAATAAATATAAATAGTTCTTCCTCCCTTAATAGGCCTGTAAGTCTCAATTTAGTTACCGGAGTTGGCCCCGGTTCAACATTTTCTAATTAAATAAAGTAGGCTTTATTGTTAAAATTGAGACTCTACTGATCTTGTAAATATATTTTAGTTTTTACTTACGGTAGTTACGCCGTAGGCTTAGCCTTAGCTCTGGGTTTAACATTCTTTACTATTTATTATCTATATGATATAAAATGATATGGTTTTGGTCTATTATTTTCTACTAAATATGATAATAATCTAACATAATTATGTCACCATTATTCCTATTTGGTGTTTTCTGCTTGTCTTGTTCTGTTGTTGTAAGGGACATCGATTTTGTTTTATGCAAACCATTGAGATATAATCATTTTAATGTGCTTTTTCCTAATCACACTAAAATTCATCATTCTATTTCAATTTTGCATAGTCTGCCATGTCTTCATGTTTGTTATAATAGAAAGTTACTGCCAATCCCCCGCTCTACGCCTACATTGAAATTAGCAATAATTTTATTACTAGCAGGAGATGTAAGTCTCAATCCTGGGCCATCTGTTAGACGACACATTCGGGTGGCCACTACAAATGTTCGATCTGTACGAGATAAGACAGCCTCACTTTGTGATTTATTAATTTCAAAGAAAATAAACATTCTAGCTGTAACTGAGACCTGGCTTAGACCACATGATACACATGCATGCATTGCTGACGTTTCCCCTTCTGGTTACACCTTTCACCATCGACCACGTTTAGTCGGCCGTGGAGGTGGTGTTGGCTTTTTTATATCACAGCAGTTCAAAGTTAAATTACATTCTAACCCTGAATACTCTAGTTTTGAGTCCATCTTTGCTGAAATTTCAGATTCTTCTTTCTCCGCACACTTTGTTTGTATCTATCGCCCTCCAGGACATCCTGCCAATTTCTTTGAAGACTTTCAGGATATGTTGGAAAATCTGGCAGTCATTCACTCAGAATTTTACATTCTTGGTGATTTTAATCTACATTTGGATATACCTTCTTCAACTACAACTACGTTTGATGATATTCTGGCATCATTTGATTTGAAACAACATGTTACCTTTTCGACACATATACATGGCCATTGGCTTGACCTCTTGATAACCCGTTCAACTTGTAATAATATCCAAGCACCTACTGTTTCAGATGGGTTATCAGACCACCATACTGTCATTGCCAATATTAATGGTTCTATAGCCCCTTTACAATCGAAACACAATGTGTCTTACAGAGCCATTCATAGGATTGACATTACAGCTTTAATGGCTGATATCCTTATATCTGACCTTATCACAGATCCAAAAAAACATCTATCTGACTTATATAAACAGTACTGTCAAGTACTCAATGCACTACTTGACAAACATGCACCTATAAAATCCAAATGGGTGTCAGAAAGGCCACCGGCTCCATGGATGACTTCTGAAATTATACTATCTAAAAGGCGTCGTCGTTATTTAGAGCGTGTATGGCGCAAATCACGCTCGCCATTAGATAGATCGCGTTATTCTAAGCAATGTCACCTCTGTAACAGACAAATGGCTAAAGCTAAATCAGATTATTTTACAGATATGGTCATAAATAAGTCTGATAATCCGCGTCAGTTATGGAACTGCATCAATAACATTCTACACAGACGGCCTACTCCATCGTTACCTGATCATATGTCAATTAAGTCTCTATGTGATTCGTTCTCTAGTCACTTCAAGAATAAAATCAGTATCATTCGTTCTGCTTTCCCACATCATAATATAAGTAATGTCAGTGTGGACTTTCCACAAGTAAATTCTCAACTTGTATCATTTGAACCTGCAACAGTTGATGAAGTTAGGAAAATAATTATGTCCTCCCCAAATAAATCTTGTGCACTTGATCCATTTCCAACAATACTGCTAAAAGCATGTCTCGATACACTAATTGGACCTATAACAAATATTATAAATGCATCACTTTGCTCTGGCTGTTTTCCTGATGATTTTAAATACGCCCATGTCACACCACTTCTTAAGAAGTCATCTCTGCCTAAGCAAGACCTAAACAGTTATAGACCTATTTCTAATCTCAGCTTCATTTCCAAAATACTAGAAAAGGTTGTAGCAAGTCGTCTAAGGTCTCACATTAGCACAAATGTGTTAACTAATGTGTCACAATCAGCATATAAGCAGTTTCATTCAACAGAGACTGCCCTTTTAAAGGTTCATAATGACATTACCTTGAACATTAATAATGGTAAAATGACTGCACTTACCTTACTAGATCTCTCTGCCGCGTTTGACACGATTGATCACAGCATTCTCATTGAACGCCTATTAAAGTGGTACGGCATATCTGGCACAGCTCTAAGCTGGTTTTCTTCGTATCTAACTGATAGATACCAAACTATAAAGATTGGGAACTGCTTTTCGGCTGCACTGCCGGCTTTATTTGGTGTTCCCCAGGGTTCTGTTCTTGGGCCTTTGCTTTTTACTCTTTACACCACGCCACTAAGCTCTGTTATACAAAAACATAACTTAGATCATCATCTTTATGCTGATGACACTCAGATTTACATTTCGTTGGCTACCCCGGATACAAATCGCTCCCTTAACCAACTTAGTGATTGCCTTCAAGATATCTTCCATTGGATGACTGACAGCAAGTTGAAATTAAATGCAAATAAAACTGAATTGATCATTATTGGTACTCGAATGCAGCGTTGTAAACTGGATGGTTTTTTCCCTACGCGTATTTTGAATCAGTACATCACGCCAGCAACCTCGGTGCGTAATCTAGGAGTAATCTTTGATAGAAACTTCAATTTCCGACAACATATATCTCAAACATGTCGCTGCTGTTTTTATCATATTCGTGATCTTCGCCGTATTCGCCGGTATATGTCATTTTCTGTTGCTAAGACTATTGCAACAGCGCTTGTTAGCAGCAGAATTGACTATTGCAATTCCCTCCTTTATAATATCGCTAGCAAGGATATCACAAAACTTCAGCGTGTCCAAAATTGTCTAGCAAGAGTAGTTACAAGATCTCCTCGTTTTTCTCGCTCTGTGCCACTTTTGAAGTCTTTACATTGGCTTCCTGTACGATATCGTATAATTTTTAAGATCTGTACCATTACATATCAGGCACTGTCCAATAAGCAACCATCTTATTTGCATTTATTGCTTACTCCTGTAAGAAAATCTATCCAGCTTCGATCATCTAGTTCTGACCTACTTTTTGTTCCTAGAGCCAACACTAACATTGGAACTAGGGCTTTTTCTGTTGCTGCACCAACTCTTTGGAATATGCTTCCTCTTAGTGTTAGATCAGTTGAAAATATTACAAAATTCCGTCGTCATTTAAAAACGTATCTTTACAACCTTGCTTATCCACCTTAGCTCCCTAGCGCCACTGACCCATCTGTTGACAACTGGAAAACTACTTATGGACTTTGAGATTGACCAACCCTTTTGTTTTGATGCGCCTCTGAGCTTGGTTTCCAAGGATTTAGGCGCAATAGAAGTTATCTTATTATTATTATTATTATTGTTTTTAACAAGAAGAGAGGACGAACTAGGAATGAAAGCATAGATAAATGAGTGTAGGCGTATGTGGGTGTTTTTAATGTTTGTACCAGTACTTGGTTGTGATTTATTTTAAATTTTACTCTAACATGTTTATGTTTACATTTGTAATTGTATGCATTGCACAGGCAGAAACGCAATTTCCATGCAAAAATCAATAAAGTATTCTTTAAATTTATATATAGATAAAGATATTTGATTTTACTATGCACTTTAGGTATTCAACCACATTTCGTTATTCTATTACTGTACGTTGATCTAATGCCATCATACTGCAAATACGCATACTATAAATAACTTTAACTCGATCGCTGCTGACTGTTGGCCATTGGGGTTGAGACACTGTTTTGGATAAATTAGGCCAAATTTGTTGGTAAAATTTATCGGTTGAAATATACCCGTTACTGTAGAATGGCTCGTAAATAACCGTTGTTGCTTGAGTGGTTTGATGATTGGCTTCCTAAAAGCAACTGAAAATAGATTATTGTGGCTAGTTATATGGTAACCTAGAACTTTTCATCGTGCAAACCCTAAATGTGCAAGTGTTTTAAAAGGAGTGATGTACAAAACAAAAAGGCTGTGACAAAACATTATATTTTTATACTTTTATTATGTCAACTTGTTTTTATCACGAAAATAAATTCACTAGAATAAATGCAAACGTGTGTTCTATTCTATAGTCAACTAACATCGCCATCTTGAACCGCATGACACCCTCCCAAACTGGACGAGCAATCCGTGCTACACCGGATTGATGCTAAATATGCAGACCGGGTGCACCGCGTGCTACAGCGGTCTGACCAATGGAGTGCAGCCAGTGATGTCTCTGTCGGAGGAAGACCGTCAATGACTCTACCTTTCTGTGTGAACAGCTGCTTCCTCGCTCTGTTGACAAAGTCCTGGCTGCTGGTACGGTCGTACAACAGGACCACAAATCGTTCCAGTGGATCTAGCTAATCACCTACGGACTCCGGGGTAGCAACCAAGGCCAAGGCACAGAAAGCTGGTGTGACATCGTCACAGGCACTCCAAGTGTCCCATGCAATCCGTTTGCCCCGCCTCCAAAACATGGCACCGTGTCACAAGACACAACCAGTGTCAGTGAAGGCTTGAAACATTGGTAGGGGACCGTTTCACTAACACTCTTAAGAGCTCTTAAGCCCGATTTGCACCACATGTGTTCTTCTTATCTAGGAGCGAAAATGAAAAACTGCGTTTCACTAACAATTCATGCTGGTCTAAAAATGCAAATTTCTAAGAAACGTTACACCACTCTTTAACTATCATAAACTTTTAATAAATAGGTAACTGCGTGTTAATTTGGGTCCACTTTCACGCAGAGAACAAGTTCACAGCCAAATCAGTCTTCCAAATGTTAGCGATTAAAAGTTTGCAAAATTTATTATTTATTTGTTTACACGACATTAGCGTCGTGACCGGTTGACTTGTCCGTAGTGGTTTACGGCTTTGCGAAGGTCGAGGTTGTTGTGACATTTGTTAATCAATTTTGAGCAAAGGTTAAGCTGTATCTAACTTAACCCGCACACTACTGCCCTTCATATTACTATACTCGGCACAATTTCGGCTTAAGTTGTTGGCGCTCTCTATGGTCTTGTAAATTAAAAAATTTCAACAACGACGCTCCCGTCCAAACATTGCACCGTGTATGGCGCGGAAATAGTGTCCCCTGTAATACGTCGGCGGCGTCTGCAAGATTTCGGTTCAATTCTTCGCACGGTGAACAAAAAGTCATATGTTGTTGACAAGTGGTTGTTGGGCCGAATTTTCAAACACTTTTTTACAACTGTTCAATCTCTTTTGTCAAATTGTGTCAACTGTGTAGATTATCGATTATCACGATAGAAATATCGCCCTTTGTCTTCAGATTATTTTAACGATCACGTTAGTGAAACGCATTTTGAAAATACTCCTTGATTTTTTCCGTCAGATTCTGTTCTAGGATGGGTTTTCCTTAAGAGCTTAATAATAGTGAAACGGTCCCCAGGACCCAGTGCTTAGGCCATCTCGTGGGCTGGTAAGAACCGAAAGTTCTTCCCAGCACCCAAAGTAATCCACAGTTCGGTGATGTTGAGGCACTGGGCTGATGTTACTGCAGGAACTACCACATCCGTGTCAACTGTGCGAATGGACACCGTGTCATACCCTTGTTTCACAGCATCTTCCAGGTAGATTAGTTTCGTGTATCTGCTTCCTCGTGAGTGCACGGAGCAAGACATGGTACCTCTCGGGGCTGAGTACACAGCATATCAGTGTGATGTGTGCTGTTGACTTGTTTTTCGGTTGGAATTGTTGCTGCCCTAGTCGCCAAGAACGAAAGTAACTCGATCTTGTTGTCGTCAATGCGGAGAAACTCCTGCCAGTTTCCAGGAATTGTGCTGGATAGCTCTACCCGTCTGCGGACTCCTTTTCCCCTCTTGGTTCGTGTTTCAGGGGGAGTGGGGGAATCGCCTTGTGCAGGAACGAGGTCTTCCAAGCAGCCGACCAGATCAGACTTTTCCCAGTTCGCAGTTTGCCCATTTTTGATAACGCTGGTGGATACGTCTGGTTTTAACAAGATTTAACAAGATTGCCATCCAGAGAATTAACTCTAGATGGCAGGTGGACAAGGAAGCCCTTTGGCTTATCGAGAGTCCAACCCTTTTATCTACATATATCCAGCCCTTCTGAGGTATGTGTCGATTTTATTTTTAAACATATTCACACTTCTAGCACCCACACAATCATCAGATAATCTGTTCCATTCATTCGCAGTCCTTTGTGAAAATGAGAACTTTCTTACGTCTAATCTACACTGCTACTTTACTAATGTAACTTCATGTCCTCTAGTCTTTCTATCTTTCTTAATTATAAAAAACCATATTTCTATCAATATTTTCATAACCATTCAATATTTTAAACACTTCTATCTGATCTCCTCTCAATCGCCTGGTCTCTAGTGTTGTTAAACCACATTCTTTTAGGCGTTTTTCATAACTAAGATCCCTCAGTTTTAGTATCATTTTAGTCGCTCTCCTCTGTACTCTTTCTAGCATATCTATGTCCTTCTTGCGGTATGGCCTCCACGCTTGTATACAATATTCTAAATGAGGCCTAACTATTGTTTTGTACAGCGGTATTATTAGTTCTTTTTCTTTATATGCTATATTTCGCCTAATCAATCCAAGGATTTGATTTCCTTTTGAAGCTGCAATTCCACACTGCTCTGAAACCTTCATGTCAGCACTAATTGTCAGCCCTAAGTCTTTTTCTTTTACAGTAGTACTTAGTACAGTTCCCCCCATTGTATATTCTACATATTCGTTCCCATGTCCTGTGTGAAGGCATTTACATTTCCCAAAATTGAACAACATTTGCCACTTTTCAGACCATTTGATCTAATCAAGTTTTATTTATGTTAAAGGATAGTTTGTTACAGTGAAACCACGTTGATATCCTATCATGTTCTGAATTTATTTCTTCATTAAGCCTGGTTAGTAAAATTTGAATTTGTTTGTTGAAAAACAGCATATTTTACGCAAATATGGCAATTTTTCAGACCATTTTACCAACCTGTCAAGATCATCTTGTAAATGCTGTCTATCTCCATCACTTTTAATCCTTCTAAACACTTTTGTATCATCTGCAAATTTCAACACCTTGCTAGCTATATCATATTCCAAATCGTTTATATATATTAAGAATAATATAGGTCCCAGTACTGATCCCTGTGGAACCCCACTCAAAACTGATTTCCAGTTTGAAGCTTCCCCATCAACAACTACCCGTTGTCTTCTGTCAATCAGCCATTTTTCTATCCAGTTAATTATACCATTTCCTATGCCATGGGCCTTTAGTTTAAGCAGTAATCTTTGATGTGGCACTTTGTCGAAAGCTTTTTGAAAATCTAAGTAGATGATATCTACTAGTGATCCATCATCTACCCACTCAGTGATATCTTCCAAAAAACATAACATATTTGTTAAGCATGACCTCGCTTTTAGAAACCCATGTTGAGATGGGTTTATTAAGTTATGTTTAACAAGAAAATCCACCATGTGATATTTAATTAGTCTTTCTAATAATTTACAAATAACCGATGTTAAACTAACTGGTCTATAATTATTTGACTTTCTCGAACCTTTTTTAAATAACGGTATAATGTTTGCTTCTTTCCATTCTAAAGGAACCACTCCCTCTTCTAATGACAAGTTGAAAACTGTTGCAAGCGGTATGCTAATTTGTTCTACAATTTCCAATAGTAGTTTGGGTGGAATACCATCCACTCCAGGTGATTTATTATCCTTCATAGCCCTAATTGTCTTAGCTACCATTTCTGGGGTTACAATTAACTGTCTTAAATAGTCTGATTCTGCCCCCTTGAACTTAACCTCTGGTACTGGCAGTGAACTAGTGAACTAGTGTCTTCTCTGGTAAACTCTGAGTTAAAATACTCATTCAGGTCTTCTGCCATTAAGAATCCTTCTGATATTATATTTCCAGCACTATCTTCTAGAGGACCGAACTGACCCTGAACTTTCTGTTTGCTTCGAACATACGCATAAAAACTCTTGCTGTCATGTTTTATATTACAAGCTAATTTATGTTCATAACTTCTCTTTGAATTTCTAATTTCAGCTGTAACTTGGTTTAGTGCTTCCTTATAAATGTTGTAGTCTTCGTATTTCCAGTACGTCTATATGACTTCCACATCATTTGTTTATACTTAATTTTTGTAATGGCTTCTTTCGATAAGTATTTCTTTCTGGTCCGTTTCCCTTGTTGTTTGAAGGGAACAAATTGATCTACGATGCACTCTATTTCATTCTTTAAGATATTCCAGCATTCTGTTGCTGTCTTATTCTTCAGTGTGTTATTCCAGTCTATCTTTACTAAATATTTCCTCATTTCATTATATCTTCCTTTGTGGAAATTTCTCCTGAACTACTTTTTATTATTTCTTTCTGATTTTACTTTTATGGTAAAATGTATCTGGTTGTGATCACTACTTCCCAGAGGCTCACATAATTTAACATTGTCAACTAATTCATTCTGTGAGGACAAAACTAAGTCTAACACATTCTCTCCCCTGGTTGGTTCTAGCACATGTTGAGAAAGGAAACTATCTTGTACTAAAACTAAAAATGTGTGGTCCTCACTACCCATACTCTGTAGAGATTTCCATTTTATATGCCCATGGTTAAAATCCCCCATAATAACACAGTCCTGTTTGCTCACTTCCCTTATAGCGTTTTATATTTTTTCATTCTCTTCTATGCTTATGTTTGGACTTCGATAAACTAATCCAACCGTTAACGTTGAGTTTCCTGTAACTATGTTACACCAAACAGCTTCTTCGCAATCTGCTTCTCTTTCTAATTTTATTTCATAAGCCTGGATAGATTCTTTAATATATAAAATAACTCCACCTCCCCTTCTTCCTATTCTATCTTTCCTAAACATTACATATCCTGTCAGTCCCAATTCTGCATCTGAAATATATCGGTGGTTGCCCATGATTCGGTTATACCTATTATGTGAGGGTCAATATCATCTACCATAATGTTTAGTTCATTTCTTTTGTTTACTATACTCCTTGCATTGAAACAAACACATTTATACCCAGCTTCAGAACAGCTTTCCAGACTGTTCTTTGCTGAATTATTTTTGCTGTCTTTATCTATGCCTCCAGTTTCAGGCTTCTGTGCGAGCCCCCCCCCCCCGGCGAATTTAGTTTAAATAGATGCAAACTGTCCCACTGTCAACAGATCGCAGCAGATTCTCTGAGAATACTGCTGCCCCCTTTTCACTTAGATGGAGGCCATCTCTCATGTACATATCTTCTCTCCCAACAAAGTACCCCCATAAATATATGAATCCCATGCCCTCTTCCTCACACATCTTCTCAACTAGTGCGTTGATCGCCATCCTCTTACAGTTTCTGTATCTTGCCCCCCTTCCTCCTATTACTGGCAAAATTTCTGAGAGAATATGCTGAATAAACTGATCCAGATCACCATTACTTATTTGTGACGTTATATTCAGTATGCAGAACAGAGAACAGTCATTCTTGAGTGATGACAGCTGTAGTTGTGCACTTGATTTTTCTGGCACTGGAGGTCGGCTGAACAGTGGCAGGTTGTTTCTCTTGATTGGATCTGTAATGGGCTTTGTTTGGTTGACATGCCGCTCGTTGACGTAGGCGTCATACTGTTCAAGCCTGAGAGATTTAATCTGACGCAAAGTGTCGATCACAGCTGGATCTGCAAGGTCTCTGCTACCCATCAATACATAATGGAAACAGTCATTTGTAGATATTAGTCCTGTGCAAATGCTTTGCTAAATGATGCAGTCTGTTAATTATTTGTTGTTATATCTCGGTTGTTGTATTTTTGTACTATTATGTTCATAATTATGCCATGCCTAGTGGAAGGCCAGCCAGTTAGCTATCCTTATTATTTTTGTTCCCTAATGTTCCTTGTTTTATTACATATAAATGTTTTCTTTTGTTTTACTATTACTCATACAATTACGGTGAATGTTACGATGACATGCTACACATAATGTACTAAGCTGATTATTCGTTTGCATTACAAGTTTGTTCATTTGATCTTTTATGTGGCTTCTGGTAGTAGCGTAAAGACGACGGACTGGGGAGATCGGTTTAATATGATATACTCAGCTAGATTTGTAAATGGATGATAATATTAGTATTGACCGGATCCAAACAAATGTAAACTCTGACTTTATTATTAAAATTATATATTGAAATTAAAAATTACGGAGATCAAATGTATCATGATTCCCCCTTTTCTTTAAATACCAATGATTGTAACTATTTTACCCCAACATAATTCTCAAAAGCTTTCCACTGTGACAATATATCTCTATCGGTGTTATGTATGAATTGTTGCAGTTTAGAGGCACACTGGGATTCTGTGCAAGAAGTACTTTTTAGCTTATCTTCAAATGGCCTCAAACTTGATTTAATTGGCTTAACAGAAATATTTAGAATTCGTGATTCCCAGCAATACAAAATAAGTGGCTACTACAGTTTATTTTTTAATACAAGATTACAACATGATGATGGGCATGGTGAAGTTGGAATATATATTAACGAAACCTTCATCTACTCGTGAAGGTCTCTCTATATTTATTCCCCATGTTTTTTAATCTATATTTTGAAGTTCAATGTAATCATAATAAACCTTTTATAGTAGGTGTAGTTTATGGTCCTAAGTCTGCTCCTCGTGCAGATATCGATATGTTTATAAGTAAAATAATAGAAATACAGGATAGCATATCAAATGAAAATAAAACTGCTTATTTAATGGGCGACTATAACATTAATTTGCTAAACTTTATTACCCATCAAAAACCAATGACTTCATAGATAATGTAATATCCCAAGGATTTATTCCGCATATAACCAAACCAACACGAATAACATCATATTCGGCAACACTTGTAGACCACTTATATTGAAATCATATTCATCCTAGTAATGAATCGGGGATTATTATCACTGATTTAGCCGATCATTTTGGAATATTTCAAATAATGTATGGTACACTTCGTCCACAAAAATCAGTATATAGGCAGGTACGACAGTTGACCCAAAAAAACATTGCATCATTTAGAAATATATTAGCTTTGGCTGATTATTAAACTGTACTATCCACTGCCGATGCGAATGATTTTCGAAATATCTTGTCCAATTAAATCTGTGAAAGTTAAAGAAAAAATATATTAAACGAGAACCATGGATTACTTCAGGCATATTGACTTCATCTCTAATTAAATCAAAGTTACTTCGAAAGAAATTAGACAGACCTAATCCAGAAATCATCAACAAATATAGAGAATATTGTAGAGTCTTTAATAAGATTAAACGAGCAGCAAAAAGTGCTTATTATACAGAAATGCTAAAAGCACGATATCAAAGAAACATGGGCTGTACTACGACAAACAATACATAAACAAACAGAATTCCCCAAACTACCTGAAACCTTCATCATAAACGGACAAGAGAATACAAACTTAAAACAAATTACAGAAGAATTTAATAATTTTTTTGTTGGAATAGGTAAATCGATAAGCAACTCAATAGCTCTTCCTTTTAAGCAATTTGAAACACACCTAAGAGGAAACTATCCCATAAATTTTGTCATGCAACCAACGCAGACAACAGAAATAGAAATATTTGTACGAAAACTTAAAACTAAATGCACTGAAGGTTTCGACGGTCAATCCACTAAACTACTGCAAGCGACCGTACATGAAGTAGCAACTCCGCTTGAGTATATACTAAACCAATCCTTTGTCACGGGAATTGTTCCTGAAAACTTAAAACTGCAAAGTTATTCCCGTCTTCAAATCAGGTAACAATAAACTGTTCAACAATTATACACCTATAAGTATTCTACCTGCGATTTCTAAAATAATGGAAAAAGTTGTATGCAATAGATTAATAATATTCTTAGAAAAGTATAACATTTTGTATAAACACCAACATGGGTTTCGTGCAAAACATTCTACTATTCAACCAATACTGCATCCGCTTAAAGATATTGCAGATGCAAATGATAAAATAACAAAAGACCTTATATTGGCTGTGTTTCTGGACCTTTCAAAGGCATTCTATACAATAAAAGATGATATTGTACTGTACAAATTAAACTTTTATGGAATTCGGGGAATAAGCAACAAATGGTTTGCAAGTTATTTATTAAATCGAAAACAATATACTGAGATACACAAATGTCAATCATCTCCAAAAAACATAATAAGTGAAAGTGAAATTATTAATCATGTTGGAAAGGATGACAAAGAAGAATCGGTGAAGTTCTTAGGAATACATATTGATAAACATTTAACATGGATAAAACATATCAACATAATCAGTTCTAAAATATCTAGAGCAATTTTTGCAATTAATAGAATGAAACATTTGTTGCCACACAATGCTTTAAAAACTCTCTACACCTTAATTCAAAGTCACTTAACTTACGGTGTACAAGCATGGGGCAATGGAAATACCATAAGAAAGATTGATGGTCACTCCACACCTACTCCATCAACTGAAAGCTCCATGTCATATCCTATTTTGACGGGGAGAAATGTGTCTTTCCCATAGTGCATGACTCGTATATATAAATGAAGTAGTTACAGGGTCATTGTAACTTTATTACTGTTACGGTATTGCAAAAAATCGAATGTTCATCATTTCACGGTGACTTTGTCTGACCTTAGTTCCACTCGTACCATATCAGGTAACACCTCCATGTCGTACCTCATTTTGACAACTAGCTTTCAAAAATATATTACTTGGCCATCTTGTAATTAAGTAAAGTTGATATGCAATCATTGTAATGTTAAGACGATTGCGGAAGCGCACAATTTAGAAAATTCATCATTTGACGGTGACGTTGTTTGACCTTGGATTCACGCTTACTGCTCCACTTGGCAGCTCTACGACAGGCCTGGTTGGGACGGGGAGATGTAGAGCTTTCAAATGATATAACATTTGTGTGTGTGTAGGGGGGCATTTAAACTTCTAAAATAGAGCACTTTTTGGGTATTTGCCGCTCGCCTACAGGTGATTTAGGCTCAACATGAGTTTTCGGATTGTTGTTGTTGTTATTGTTGTTGTTGTTATTATTATTATTAAGCTAATCTAGTATTGTGTTCCAGCCACGCTCCTGTTACCACACATGCCGTGCGAAGAAGAACTGCTCCCGACGAACGAGAAGTGAAGTGTACGGCAACAACCTACCCGACGACCCGACTTCGGTGCCGTCGATTCCGGCAGACATCAACGCTAACATGAATGCATGGCACGCGGAACTACACCGACGACACAAATGTCCTGACTCCATTCCCGACAGCGGCTCCGTCAGGCCGAGGAAGCGGGTGCGACTTCGGCCAGTGTCAACGGAGAGCGATTCTGACTTGATGGGTTCCAGCAGCGAGGACTACGCCGGAGGCAAGCTGTCGATGTCAGACGACAGCGGTAGAGATCTCCCGTGCCATGGACGTGACGCTCGCATGGACACAAGCGACCCCGTGGATGACGAGGAAGGAGGCCGGATGGCGGCAAAACGCCCTCAGAAGAAGCGCAACCTGCAACACCGTGCCGACATCTGTGGGTTTCATGCGATGGATGTTTCCTGGAAAAATGACCATTTGGGCGAGGTTTTCTTTTCGACCGCACCACATGCAGTCGGAACTCAGGATTTCGCAACGGTAAGCCTACGCGACAGCGGCTCGTCTTATCCCCACACGAGCACTACCGACCGACGCGCGGTGCTTGATGTCATACAGGGAACTTTCGCTGCCATCGCGGGTGTGGAACCGTCGAGAGTAGTTAACGTTGATAAA
The DNA here is from genome assembly GCA_963995525.1 of Escarpia spicata. Classification (NCBI taxonomy): domain Eukaryota; kingdom Metazoa; phylum Annelida; class Polychaeta; order Sabellida; family Siboglinidae; genus Escarpia; species Escarpia spicata. The sequence continues at coordinate 51,238,632 of OZ023210.1, read as the reverse complement.
CAGTCGAGGATAGTTAGTTTAGATGAACAGCCCCCTCAGCGTCACGACAGGAACAGTTCGGATGAGCAACCCCCTAAACGTAATGACAAGACTAGTTTGGACGCGCAGCCGCCTCATCGTAATAACAAGAAAAGCTTGGATGAACAAACCCCTAAGCGTAATAGCAAGAACAGTTTGGATGAACAACCATCTAAACGAAACGACAATACTGGCTCAGACGAGCAGCCGCCTCAACGTAATGACAAGAAGAGCTTGGACGGACAACCCCCTCAGCGTCACTACAAGAGAAGTTTGGATGAACAGCCCCCTCAATGCAATGAAAAGGTTAGCTTAGACGAGCAACTGTCCCAGCATTATAACACGAAAAGCTGGGATGAACAACCCCCTAAGCGTAACGACAAGAACAGTTTCGATGAACAGCCCCCTAAACGTACTGACAAGAACAGTTTGTATGAACAGGCCCCTCTGCGTTATAACAAGGGCTTATACAACAGTTCCTTAAACAATCGTTATTCCGTCGTCTCCGCCAACTTCGCAGGCACTGGTGGGTGCTTTCTGTGCCATCACGTCGGCGGTATGAAGAAGCGGGTCGAGGCGTCCTGTCAACAGCCTCGGAAAGGTTTGTGGAGTTTGGCAGTAACTGGGATACATCATTATTAATTGTAAAAAAGTAACTTCTTATATAGCGCACTATCCCGTCCTTAGAACTTCTCAAGGCGCTTCACACTGTTTAATCTATCACCATCACGACTTATCTGGAAAACATTCAGTCATGCAGCAATTAATGTTCGAATACCATTCGCAAACTAACATTCATTCTCACTATGGTATACTTTACGGAGTTCCTCGTTGTTCATAGGCAGAAGCAGCACGCCAATTTTGAGTATGTTACTGTGCGCAGATGTCCAATAACACGACAGTTCGGCGTCCTGTTATGTCGTCTTATGATTGTAGAGTGCGTGCTGTGCTTCGTTGAGAGCGATATGATCACACTGAGCGAGCAACACAAGAGAGAGGTGACGGCCTTTGCTCAGGAGCAGTACGACGTTGTACCGAAGCACATCCTCGTGTGGGTATCGAAGATTGAAGACGGCACTCCTATGGCTTCTCGTTACGCCATCTATCTGATACGCGATATTTCCCAGGCGCTTCGGTAAGACTCTGACTGCGCTGTGAATTATGTTATTTTAAGGTGATGAAGCAACGCTCGAGAATATGACATTCCACATGATTATAGTAAAATTAATTAAACGTTGTCGTAATTTCATTATCTTCAACATTATTGGGGAGATATTATTAAAACAATTCTTTGATAATTTCATATCTTTATAATGTACAAAATTATTAATTAATCCTGTAAAAATTACAAATTCGTGTAACAATATGCATTTATTTTATTTATTAATTATTAATTTGATTAAACAATGACTATGGCCATATATCAATAATATTAACTCCGCGTACGCTGAGTTTCCAGTTTGCGCCAGCATTCATGATTCATATAAGGCATGCTCATGAATATTCGGTACCGTCCGTCACACTTCGGTTACTTCCGCTGAGTTTTATGGGGCAATACAACATCCAGCTGCTGTTTATGTCACGGATTCAACAACGAAAAGAAGGAAAAGGAATGGAACAATTTATGGAAAAACGGAAAGTGAATATAGCGGCAGCCCATGTCAGATGGGTTGATTTAAAAGGGTGCTTCACTGAGCATGCGTGAAGACTTACACTCGGGATGCATAATTAATAATCCACGTGGCAACAGCTCAAAATGATTCGTGTAAACACAATTATTTATTGGCTATTTTGCGCATATAAGACAACTATTATGTATAAAATGCAAGACATAAGTGGCAGAGAATGTAGTTATTGGAGAATATCACGTTTTGATACACTACATCTCGAACGTATTATTAGCTTACAAAGAATTGCTTTAATTTAGGAGAACTGTTTAAGTGTTACAAGTCACTTGTGTAGGGAGAGTATCAATATCACACCACATTTATAGCGTCAGAAGAGATATCGATGTTGTTACAGGGAACGCAACTACCACGACGTGGAGCGTCTAGTGCTCGGTCTGTCTCAACAGGACGTCGACACCTACGAGAGGTTTCACCAGCTGCACGAGGGCCTCGGCCCCGAGAGACAGGAGTCGATCCACACCATACTGCACGACGCTATCAAAGACGATTTGACGGCGACGGAGAATGCCACCGATCTCAAGATTGGCACACTGTGCAAAGTCAACGAGCAGCCGGTTTTCATCATGTACCTTCACGTGTGCGACGTGACGGACCCGGTGAATCGCATCCGCTCGCGTCTCTGTCATAAACAACAAACAACCTTCCAGTGGAAGGCAGACACGTGCCTCGCGAATATCGCGACGTACAGCGCAAAGACGAGCGAGTACTTCCACCAGCGAGAGGCGCGCGAGCTGCAGTTTTGGCTCGAACGCACCGCCGAGCCAGAAATTAGCTACTACGAACCACAGATAGAAACGACGACGTCATACCAACCAGGGTCGGCCATATTCCAACTGAAGGAGCACTTCCAGCAGCATTACAACTCATCGCCACACGGCATGTCGACCCTCGTCTTTCTCGGTCCTATCGACTTCGGAGCAGAGACGGCGGCTACGTATGTGAAAGAGTGGATTCCGAATGTCCTAGCGGAGGTCCTCACGTCAGTCAGGGATGTCTACATTGTGCTAGGGATCGACGTGTCGCACTCGACGTGTTGCCTCAATGACCTGACGCCGCCCTTGCAGGACAATGTCAATCTGAACGTTTGCAGTTTCGCTAACCCTAGACATATGCCAGTCACCTGCGTCCTGTTGCACTTTGATATGATTTCGTAAAGACCCACACCTGTTAGGTGGGATGTCGTCCGACAGTAACATTGCACACATACATCGTGTTTTCCTCTGTTCCAAAGAAAAAACTGTGCAACGTAGACCAGGCATAGGGTAGTCGATCCTCGGTACCGTTTTTTTTTTCTGGAACGATAGTAGTATACACTAGACAAACCTCCTCAGGGTACCAGTATCGGCCATATTGGATAGCCAATCAGATATCGTCCTGAAATCTCGTGTAAGTGCTCCCTAGTGAATGAAGCGCCCCTTGCGAATTAAGCACCAACTAGTGAACGAAGCGCCCTTTGGTGAACATATCAATCAATCAATCAATCAATCAATCAATCAATCAATCAATCAATCAATCAACCAATCAAAAAAATATTCAAACGAATCAGACAAACACTTTAAAGTACATGTTAAGTAAAGTACATGTTAAGTATACAAAGCATTGGTGAATCATATGAAGAGAGTGACATTGAAGTAAAACTACTTATAATGTTATGCAACTCCTTTGTCGACACTTGTAGCAGTTTTTTTTTACTTGATATGAATTTCAAAACAAAATACAAACGTATAGTAGTGCTTGTGATTTGGTGAATCATGATGAAACTATACATTGCGATGATATTACTTCTGTTGACAATGCCTTTCTAGTAAACATTTGTTATAGTGTGCTTTAAAACAATGATACGAACGAATATTGGTAAAAGTTACATTCAACGAGTTCCAAAGTTTTGTTCCATAGACAATTAAAGACATATACCTTCAATTGGTTGTTGCCCGAGTTCGGAAAAACTGATTTTTTTCGTTGTGGGTAGTATTTATTATCTCACTTAGCAAATAGCATTTGAATATTTAACGGAAATTCATTTTTGTGAGCTTTATACATAAACAGTATTATTCTAAATTGTACCAAGTCGGTAAACTTCAAAATGTGTGCTTTATAAAACAATGGAGTCGCGTGGTCGTTGTACTGTGCGTGGTGCATAAGCCGTATTACCTTCTTTTGTAACGTAGTTATACTGTGCAAATTAGTTGATTACGTATTTCCCCATATTTCCACACACAACAATAAATACGGCAAAATAGAGTGGAATATAACATGTACTGTACATACTATGGCGGTTAAACAATTTGCTGCATCTATACATGATGCCAACACTGATTGTGAGTTTAGACTGTACTCGACTGATGTGGTCTTTCCAATTTAACGAATCGTCAATAAGCACACATAGAAATGTCGTTACACGCACTCTTGATATCTGTGTATTTTTACATAGCAGCGTCCCGAGTAAATGAAATGCCCTCTGCTGAACGTAGCAGCGTCCCTTGTTAATGGAACCCCCTCTGGTGAACATAGTAGGGTCCCTGATGTAGGAAATGCCCTCTGATGAACGTAGCAGCGTCCCGTTATTCACAGGGGAGGCTGCTACTTTCAATCACATTCAATTCTCTGTGGGCGATTCATTCACTAAGGTTAACGGGTGGCGTTATCACGTGATTTCAGGACGATAGCTAATTTGCTCATTGGCACAACAATCTAATATGGCCGACACTGGTGCCATGCATGATATTTTTCTGGTGTATATATATATATATATACTAATGAAGGTATGTTGATAAATAAACAGTGTGTGTGAGACGGTATGTACTTACAATTAAACACAGCGTGGGCATACCAAATGTTACACTGGGATAACACACATAACGCACAAACATACACGAAAGCGCAGCTCAAGTTATCTTGTCTTTATAACCGTGTTTCTTTTGTCATGAGATACTATGTGTCTAAGATGCTGCATGAGAATTAACCTATTTACCTGTCATCAGTCAACGTACTTCGACAAACTGCAGAGCACGACTACCTTGAGCTACGTTTGCACACAATATAGGCTATTATATACGCCAGTAGGTTCAGCTAACACGTTGTGTTTGTATTTGAGATTGGTTTCATCTGCATTGTTGTTGAATTTCGTTATACTGGTTTTAAACAATAAAAGACTGGTCATTATAAAAAAGGTGTCAATCATGGTAGTCCGAGCAGATAGGAAGATATACTGTCGTGAATATCGATAACATTATCCGTAACAAGATTGCACAACATATGACTGACCTTTATTGTAACTACGGTACAAAACAATCTAGTTCCTAAAGATAACATAGCAGTCTTACGTCAGAATCACCAGCGCACACACGCCCATACACGCACACTCTCTCATCAGAGAGAGAGAGAGAGAGAGGGGGGGGGGGTTGCAATTCGCATTTTCCCCTTTGCGACCACTCAGATCATCGTCACGATATATGATCTTCGCCACGTACCTTCTCCACTGCGTATCGTCACGCGGCCGTATACGTCTCGTTCGTTGCGTGATGCCTACCGATGTCTACTACGTATCGTTGTACCTCCGTATTCGGTCACCTGTCGTTGTGACGCCCACCGACGCCAACGCGTACCGTCAAGCTGCCGTATACGTTTAGTTTCGTTGCGTGACGCCTACCGACGTCTACTTCGTATCGTTGCGCCACCGTACGTTAGCCCATCGTGTGACGTTCGTCGACGCCCGCTGAGTACCGTCGTTCAGCCGTATACCTTTCGGTCACCGACGGCAGGAAATGTGACGGGGGGGGGGGGGGGGGAGTGACCGTAGAGAAAGAGGTAGGAGGGAAAAGAGACGGGAGAGAAGAGAAGGAAATGCAGTGGGAGGAAAGATGACGGGAAGAAAGGAAGTGAGAGGAAATGTGACAGAAGAGACGTTGGGAGGGACGATGACAGGAGGAAAGGTGACAAGAGAAATAGCGTCATGAAAAAATGGAACGGAAGAGATTGTGACAGGAGAGCAGAAGACAGGGGAACAAGACTACAACCAGACATATGCAAACCGGAGAATGAGCTGCTCTGAGGCAGTGATTGAGGGGGCATTGAGAAAAGAGAGGGTGTTCATGGGCGACTCTATTCTGAGAAAGACAGATAAGACACTAAGCGAAGGGGAGGACGTCGTTGTTTGTTTGCCGGGGGCTAAGATAGAACATGTGACTGAAAGGGTAGAGAAGGGATTGGGGCATGGCAAGGGAGAGTCTATACTAGTAAACGTAGGGACAAATAATGCAGACAGGGAGGGAACAACTGGGATAGTGCAGAAGTACAGACAGTTAGTGAGGAAGTTAAAGAAGACAAGAGTCGAACATACTATTCTCTCAGGAATTTTGCCAGTAATGGGAGGAAGGGGGCCAACTTATAGAAACTGCAAGAGGATGGCAATCAACGCACTAGTTGAGCAGATGTGTAAAGAAGAGGAGGTGGGATTCGTAGATGTGTGGGGATACTTTGTTGGGAGGGAAGATATGTACATGAGAGATGGCCTCCATCTAAGTGGAAGGGGCAGCAGTTTTCTCAGAACTTGCTGCAATATGTTGACAGTGAGGCAGGCTGCATCTATCTAAACGAGATTAGCAGAGGGGATTCACAGAGAAGCCTGAAACTGGAGGCATACATAAAGATGGCAGAAATAAATCGGCAAAGAACAGCCTGGAAAACTGTTTTGATTCATGATATAACTGCGTTTGTTTAAATGCAAGGAACATATTAAACAAAAGAAGTGAAATAAACATTATGGTAGAAGATATTGACCCTCACATAATAGGTATAACGGAATCATGGGCCACAACTGATATATGAGATGACGAATTGGGACTAACGGGCTATGCAATGTTCAGGAATAATAAAACAGGAAGTAGGGGAGGTGGAGTTATTTTATATGTTAAAGAATTTATCCAGGCTTATGAAATAAAATTAGAAAGAGATATATATTGCAAAAAAGCTGTTTGGTGTAACATAGTTATAGGACACTTAACGTTAACGGTTGAGTTAGTTTATAGAAGTCCAAACATAAGCACAGAAGAGAATGAGAAACTACAAAACACTATAAGGGAAGTTAGCAAACGGGACTGTATTATTATGGGGGATTTTAACCATTGTCATATACAATGGAAATCTCTACAGAGTACGGGGAGTAAGGACTACACGTTTTTAGTTTTAGTACAAGACAGTTTCCTTGCTCAGCATGTGCTAGAACCAACCACGGGTGAGAATGTGTTAGACATAGTTTTGTCCTCACAGAATGAAGTAGTTGACGTTGTCAAATGATGTGAGCCACTGGGAAGTAGTGATCACAACCATATACATTTTACCATCAAAGTAAAATCAGAAAGAACTAATAAAAAGTAGTTCAGGAGAAATGTTCACAAAGGAAGATAAAAGGAAATGACGAAATATTTAGCAAAGACAGACTGGAACAACACAATGAAGATAAGACGGCAACAGAATGCTGGGATTTCTTAAAGAGTTAAATAGAGTGCATCGTCGATAAATTCGTTCCCTTGAAAACACATTGGAAACGGTCCAGGAAGAAATACTTACCGAAAGAAGCCATTAGAAAAATTAAGTACAAACAAATGATGTGGAAGTCATATAGACGTACTGGAAATGACGAAGACTACAACATTTGTAAAGAAGCACTAAACCAAGCTACAACTGAAATTCGAAATTCGAAGAGAAGCTACGAACAAAATTAGCTTGTAATATAAAACAAGACAGCAAGAGTTTCTATGCATATGTTCGGAGCAAACAGAAAGTTCAGGATAAGGTCGGTTCTCTAGAAGATAGTGTTGGAAATATAATATCAGAGGGATTCTTAATGGCAGAAGACCTAAATGTGTATTTTAGTTCAGTGTTTAAAAGGGAAGTTATTAGTTCACTGCCAGTACCATAGACTATGTTCAAGGGGGCAGAATCAGACTATTTAGGGCAGTTAATTGTAACCCCGGAAATGGTAGCTAAGAAAATTAGGGCTATGATATATAATAAATCACCTGGAGTGGATGGGATTCCGCCCAAACTGTTATTGGAAATTGTAGAACAAATTAGCATACCACTTGCAACAGTTTTCAACTTGTTATTAGAAGAGGGAATGGTTCCTTTAGTATGGAAAGAAGCAAACCGTTATTTAAAAAAGGTTCGAGAAACAAGTCTGACAACTACAGACTAGTGAGTTTAACGTCAGTGATTTGTAAATTATTAGAAAGACTAATTAAAGATCACATGGTGGATTGTCTTGTTAAACGCATCTCAACATGGGTTTCTAAAAGCGAGGTGATGCTTAACAAATATGTTATGTTTTTGGAAGATATCACTCGCCAATAGATAACATCTACTTAGATTTTCAGAAAGCTTTCGACAAAATGCCACATCAAAGCTTACTGCTTAAATTAAAGGCCCATGGCATAGGAAATGGTTTAATTAACTGGATAGAAAAATGGCCAATTACCAGAAGACAACGGGTAGTAGTTGATGGGGAGGCTTCAAACTGGAAATCAGTTTTGAGTGGCGTACCACAGGGATCTGTACTGGGACCTATATTATTCTTAATGTATATCAACGATTTGGAGGATGATATAACAAGCAAGGTGTTGAAATTTTGATACAAAATTGTTTAGAACGATTAAACGTGATGGAGATAGACAGCGTTTACAAGATGATCGTGACAGGTTGCTAAAATGGTCTGAAAAATTGCCATATTTGCGTAAAATATGCTGCTTTTCAACAAACAAATTCAAATTTTACTAACCAGGTTTATTGAAGAAATAAACTCAGAACTTGATAGGATATCAACGTGGTTTCGCTGTAACAAACTATCCTTTAACATAAATAAAACTTGATTATATTTACTACTGAAAATAAAAAAATATAATAAACATGACGCAGTAATTACAATAAATGGAATTAATATAAATCAAGTTACTTCAACAAAATTCTTAGGAATTTATCTAGAGGAACAGTTAAACTGGTCACTACATATAAACTCAATTGTGTCTAATGTTTCACCCCTCGTAGGTATGCTTTATAAATTAATGCAATTATTACCTGACTATTATATTACAAACTCTGTATTGCACATTAATTCTCCCCCATCTACAGTACCGTGCCCTAATTTGGGCAAATACTTATACATCAAGAATAAATAAACTTTATATTTTTAAAAAGAAAGCAATCAGAATAATTACCATGTCTCATTACCTTGCCCACACTGTCACAGATAACTTATTTAAGAAAACCAACTTCCTAAAACTAAATGACATATACAAATATCAGCTGGGTACATCCTCTCGCGTCAGGGGTCGCTGCTGCTGATTACGTCAGCACATCCTCGCAAGTCAGGGCTGTTTGCCATGCAAAACTAGCCCTGGCTGATCTCCTACGCGAAGTGCGGAAGTTAGCTGAGTCAAACTAGTAATTGACTTCGCCTGTCGCGAATGCATCACTCGTGAGAACAGTGCAAATACCCACCCCAATTTGAAGACGGAAAAACGACTTCTGGGAATCCCAATATAATAATAATGACCCGTTCGCCCATTAGCTCGAGCAGCTGAGCGGTATTGTGTATTCGAATAATTGCTTCTACTTCCTAAACATTGCATGTAACACGAGCCACGGTTGGTTGAAATTAGTTTTATTACGACCACCTGACCTGCCTAGATATACTGATCTAGTGAGCGATTTCACAGGCTGAGCTTAAATTCAGAGTTTCGCATAGCGATCAGCCAGGGGGTACTGCTGGCTGGCACTGACGTAATCAGCAGCAGCGACCCCTGGCGCGCGAGGATGGTTTTGCATGGCAAACAACCCTTGCTTGCGAGGGTGTGTTTATGTACCAATTTAATAACCCTATGCGTCCAACCATTATGTTAAAACTTGTTAATAAAAATATTGATAACACTTTTTAATAAAATAAATTCTCTGTTAAATACATGGGTCCAAAATTCTGGAATTCTCTGACAACTGAAATTATACAGTCAGTGGCTGTATACCGGTTCAAAATGAAACTTTAATACTTGTTGTTGTTCCTTTATCAAGAAACTTGATTAATTCCAGTAATATCAAAAGTTTTATCTGAATGAAGTTTATTCAAAAATTTATTCTTCAATATTTGTCTATACTATATATTCGCATGAATTTAAATAAACCTAGTTAAGTAGTTGAAAAGTTAAAACGTTATATTGTTTAAGCATTTATTAGTTACGTAATTGTATTCTCATTAATGACATAGTTGTTTTTTAATTAACAGTTACTGTTTAACATTAAATATATTTTGTCATAGGTGGTTCCACTATAAGCCCTTGCGGGTTTCTTAGGAATATCCTTAGTTGCACTACAATACTATACTGTATTACTTTGTCTTTATCTTTGCAACTTAAATTGCAAACTTACACTTACACAATTATACGGCAAACTTGATAATTATACGGTTGATGCGCTGCAGTGTGGGTGTTCCAGTGCTCTGCGTGTAAAGTAGTCAAACTTTTATTGTTTTGATTTTTATTAAGTGTTCGTGTTTCTATATACCGAACTGTGAATATCCAAGGAATATTTGCGGGACAATTGCGAATCGTTTCCCGTGGATCTTCAGTTGTTATCAACTTTTATATTGACTTTTATTCTTGAGGCGCGGCAGCAGTGATTAACCAAGCTTGACCGGAACCGGTTTCCAACCTACATTATCTGGACGTCTACGCTCAGCCTGCCAGCGACCGGCGAAGCATGTCGTTGTCCGAGACGTTTCTTCTCGGCCTTACGACACTGCCGTCAACCGCCTATCCAACCGTGGACAACAACAATACGGACGCTGAACTTGTGCCGACCACCGACTGGGCGGGACATCAGCCGGAACGAGGCGTATCAGGCCAATAACCACGCTTGGGCCGTTGAATATGAGACCTGGTATTTGTAAACAGTGCGGTGTCAACAAAGCAAATCTCACCCAGGTAACACTTGAAAACTGCAGTACTAAATCCATCGCCAGTCATTATACTCCAAATGTGGCTCTGATTAACGCTAGATCCCTACGCAGTAAAGCGACGACTAAAAGCGAATCTATTATTGAGCATAAATGGGATGTGCTGGCAAAGCCAAAGACGTGGCTTAAGAAGAATGGAGACGATGCGATAATAGCCGAAATAACCCCGCCCGGATATACACTCCAACATGTCGCTCGTGCTTCTGGTCGTGGCGGTGGAGTGGCAATTGTACATCGCGCTACATACAAAACAAAATTGCAACCGAAGTTATCTTTAACAACCATTGAACTACTCCGTTTGCAGTTCGTTAAAGGTCCTCAACCAATTCGTTTGCCCATCGCCAATCCGGTTCTTTTAGGTCCAGATGTGTAATGTGTGAATAGTTTAACTAGTGTGCACAGTCGGTTTAATAAAAAAAGTGCATACTTGTTTTTTAATCGTCAATAAAAAGATTTGTCGTTACAACGAATATAGCTGGCGAAAGTCAATTGCGCTGTCGACCTCCTGGGCCATTTCGGTCACGTGCTTTACGCGAGATCGGCATCTCACGCATTCAAAAACAATAACAACACACACGTGCTTTGGTGTATCAAGATGAAGATTCCGTGTATTAATTCAACGAGAATTGCAACTTACGAACGTCTATACTCGACTCGAGGCTGACTCTAACGTCTAACTAAGTATAAGCCAGTCACCATGTCCATGGCCATATATATCAGCCAGAGATTCAGTCAGAAGCTGACAACGAACATGCTATTTGATATGTATTGTATTTGGTTAGGTAGGTTCTTGTTAATAAGCTGTTATTGCGACAATACATATAGAGAGTAGACGACATGAGGGTGCGAAATGACAAGTAACATTGGTTTGGTAGAAGGCTCCTGTTGATCGTGCAAGTAACTTAGTCAGGGAGCATCCGTAATTTTGTATAAGAGAACGTCAAACACGGGAGTATCATATTGATGATCATAATTATTAAAACAGTATTTTGTCACTTACATTTGGATACTATTACTGCAGAATGTTGTTGATTTGCATTGTAGTTTTAAAATAATTAAGATTTTTTATATGACAACCTTGATGATGATGATTTTATTCAATATAAAAATGTAAACGTGTAAATACATAAAATATAAATACAGCCAGAGCACACCATATATAAGGATTACACAAGAAAATCCTTGCAATTGTTTCCACTGTGGTCCTTGATGCCTGGCTATAGTCTATGTAATTGGTATCCTGTGATACCTTTCAACTGACATATGCCAGCTATTCTTGTGTATTTACCAATATGTGTATATATTCTCACCACGGCAATATATGAATGCACAATACGTAACTTGAATTATGATGTCGCTAGAGGCCACACTGCAACCCCTGAATGGGAATGAGAGGAGGCAGAAGAGGACTAAGGCGGTCACCTGGGTCAGGCAGACACAGGGAGGATATATAGTCTGCGGGAGGCCCACATTATGATCAATCCAGATAATTTCAAATTTATAACAATCAACCACGTATAAGTTATCAACAAATTTTAATGTGCACATTTAAATATATATTTGTTTTCATACACATTTTAATAATATCTTGGACATGGAAAACTAAGTTGACTTCTGCACTTATATTATACCCACAGTGTATCAACACATACATATTAATACACCTTTAAGAAGTATTTAACATATGGCGATGACTCGGAAATAAGTTTATAAAATAAAATATTCATTTTTTAAAGAAGTTAGACATACATATTATGAACTTTTCAATACTTGGCGAGGAAAATATATACGGTTAGCATCACAATAACACCTCATTTTGTTATTTCCAACATTCACTTTGACCATTCAACCTCAGGCAGAACCTTAAAATGTCAAACATGAATATGTGTAGTAGTTACACATGGCAGACACTGACATGAATTTGAATACTGAAAAAAAATATATAAGTGCACTTTACTGATTAGCAGAATTAAAATCAGTCTATAATATTGACAAAGATCAGGCATCATTGTAATGAAATTGAACAAGTTTAAATTCATGTGATGACAATGAACACCTTGTAAAACAAAATAGTTAACATTTTTCACCGTTTAAAAAAAGAGCATATTCTACTAATGTCTGCATGCTGTATCAAGCCACCCACTCCCTTCTCCTTAACAACCCCGGTAAACACTGACTGTTCCTATGATATCAACATGTATAGATGCAGCTGTAGTAGAACATTTCTTGCTGCCTTTTTTCTTGTGAAATGCTGCAGGTCACACATGAAACATTATTTTATATTTACTGATTATGACAATGAACAACTCCATAATTATTTACTCCCAACACTACAATGATATCTGTTTTTGTTTACTGAATATATGCTTTTGTTTGCAGGAGATTGGACTAGTGTGCTTGGTACCACTTGTTCTCCAAGTTAATATGACATACTGGGCAGTTGTATTTGTCCAGGATCTCGGACAAGATTCTACAGCCATGCTTATTAATGGTTTGTCGTGTGAATGTCCACCGAGTGATCCCAGTTGTGTCGTGTGTTGCATCCGTGACAGATCCCCCAGTGCCGATGGGGTGTACACTGGTTTCCAGGTCAGTCAATTAGCTTGACTGACTAAAAACCAATGTAGAATGCAGGTTGCTCGACATACGGATATCGTGATGCCTGATTAGCTCTGCAGTTGGCGATAGAACGGTGGGTGCCAGGATCTGGCAGATATAGCAACAACTCTTGACGCTGTGAGACAGGTTCAGTGTCGAGCATTCTTCGGTGAACTACATCGGTTTGGATATCGATGCCATCACTATATGTGTTTGCTGTCTTCGGTGGTACTGCATACCAGCTTCCTGACATTTTGCTGTACATCCGCATCTACCTACACCGGAGACAAAGTGACAATTAGCATAGCTCTGACATGTATTATATTTTATATGTGATGACACATTTATAAAAAGTCAATAATACGCGGTATTTGTATTCAATTCAACTTTTAGCAGTGTCCATGAAACAATACATCAGTTATCCAGCATTGTTACAGTATTACATCGAACACCATCTCAACTCATGTGGGAAGCATTCAGCTACACTGAAATTAATATGCGAAGACTATTCGTACAAAAATATCCACCGCTGTCTGTAGCCGGTATTCTTCAAACAGCTGAATAAACCTGAGTAACGTAGCATGTAGTGATCGTACATGTAATTCTCAATCACATGGCGATGACCCTGACTAGTCTAGTCACAATTATTTGCGAGTTGTAAACATACCGAGCATTGCATAAACTACAACATTTTCGAATTTTACATCATGATGTTTTTTAACAAAGAATCATAAATTATAATTCTTTGTTAAAAAACAAATATGATTCATAATGTAGTTATTTTTATTTGATATGTACATATTACATTTGTTCAACTAAACATCTTCCTAAGTAATTTTTTCTCATTGGTTTACATTTTATGGGCATGCGATATTAAAAATTGTTGTTAAATACATATAATTGTTTAGTCAGTAATTTTGTAAGTTGTAAACACAGAAGGCATGTATAAACTACAACTAGCGTTTGACATCATGTGTACTAGTGTTGTTTTTTGTAACAAAGAATCTTGATAAAAGTATGTTTTTATATGTACAGTGTACCTAACATTTTTTTAACCTCTTCCTAATTTTTGTTTCTATCGTTGTTTTGCTTTTTATGCGCATGTGACGTGTATGTGATATTAAAAAGTATTACATTATACATATCAAGTGCAGTGATTGTACCTGTAGTTGTATTGTGTTTTTCATTATTTTGTAGTCAATCTCATCAAATAGTTTCAATAAAATGTTTTTACTTTACGTTGCCTTTACTTTAAGTTTAATTCACGTGCATTTCTAACAACAATATGTAATTTAACGAGGACACATATTACTGCAAATCCCCATGCAGACAAACAAAGCTATCACATACAGGGGTGGATCCAGAAATCGAGTTTGGAGTGGTGATATTGGAAGACGCCACAACTTCAGTTTCGTCGCATGGGCCCATTATAAAAGATCTGCAGACAAATTCCAAAGGTCTAGGGGGCACGTGCCCCCATGCCCGCCTGGATCCGCCTATGACATACTTGTTTATTGCTTGTATTTATAATTTTGATAACAGTTTTCTGACAGAGTAACAACACTCGTTTACCTGAAGGTGCTTTGACGCATACATCTGCATGTGGTGTTGACACACTTCGAGTTCTGAAAATATGGTACATGTATTAATAGTCAGCACTGATTGTTTCTAACAATAATCATTTTAATGTACTTGCAAAAGTTGCAATGCAATGAACGACCACCTGCCAAATGCAACCAATGCCAACGGTCAAAAGCTATCTATCTATCTATCTATATATATATATTTATATATATATATATATGCATGCTATGGGCATTCATTTTCACGGTATTGAGGGGCGCTGGTTTTCTGAACATAACAAAAACTCACAGAAGGGACAATAAAAAAAATGGTGAAACTACTGGAGTATTCTTTTTCTTGTAAATAATAAAATACCAAGATTACATACAATTACAATTGAATTCAAATTTAATTTTGAAATGTCCAATAATAGTAATTTTTAATATAAAAGTAATAGATTAGTTAAATTATTATTACATTACTGTTGTTAGTCAATTATGTACACATTGTTTTTGTTCAATCTATTACTATTGGTTCAATAATTATAATTGTTACGGATCATTTATAATGCATTTACACTATTACTATTATCCCAAGCCTACTTGGGCTACTAGCCTACTACCGTATACGACATAGACATAATATAGTCACTATCATTGACATAAACATTAATATGTATACTCATACGACTCATATGGCATATATGTTCGCGTACGTCCACTCATTGTCTAAACTCGGAATTCCATAACATCGACAGCGCCAAAGGTTGGGGTACATATACAGATGGGGTCAAAGGTCAATATCGCCCATAATTTACGATCACGAGAAGACAAGAACGCGATTCCACGCAAAGTTCAATGTCCATACTCAGGAAAAATCGAAGTAAAAACCGGATCCGGTTTTTACTAAAAACGAAAGAGTTCGCAGTTTTACTATTAATTAAAAAAACGAACTAACACGTATGCACAAACGAACTAGAATATCATTGGGAGTACTTGATGCCTCTGTTGTTTTGTAAAATTACTAAGAAACGCGAGGAGCAAAACAATCGAATTGGTTGAGTATCTTTAAAGGTGCTCAATCACTTCGTTTGCCCATCGCCAATCCGGTTCTTTTATGTCCATATGTGTAATGTGTGAATAGTTTAACTAGTGCGCACAGTCGGTTTAATTAAAACAAATGCGTACTTGTTTTTTAATCGTCAAAAAAAAGACTTGTCGTTACAGCGGGTATCGCTGGCGAAAGCCAATTGCGCTGTCTGCCTACTGCGCCACTTCGGTCACGTGCTTTACGCGAGATCGGCATCCCAGGCATTCGAAAACAATAACAACACACACGTGCTTTAGCGTATCAAGATGAAGATTATAAATCCAAAGTAGTTGTACGAAGGTACGTATTACACTATCGCAGTTAGCAACAAGAACGCGTAGCCGTGTATTAATTCAACGAGAATTGCAACTTGCGAATGTCTACACTCGACTCGAGCCTGTCGAGGCTGACAAGTCTAAGACTAAGTCTAACTAAGACAGTCACCATATCAGCCAGAGATTCAGTCAGAGAGTGACAACGAGCATAATATTTGATATGTATTGTATTTGGTTACGCAGGATGTTGTTAATAAGCTGTTATTCCGACAATACATATTGAGAGTAGATGACATGAGGGTGCGAAATGACAAGTAACATTGCTTTGGCAGCAGGCCCCTGTTGATCGTCCAAGTAACTTAGTCAGGGAGCATCCGTAATTTTGTGCAACAGAACGTCAAACACGGAAGTATTATGTTGGTGATCATAATTATTAAAACATTTTTGTGACTCATATTTTTGATACTATTACTGCAGAATATTGTTGATTTGCATTGTATTTTATGCAAAATAATTAAGATTTTTATGACAAGCATGATGGTGATGATTTTATTCAAAATAAAAATGTAAACGTGTAAATACATAAAATATCAATACACCTAGAATATACCATATATAAGGATTACACAAGCAAATGCACGCACTTGTCTCCATTGTGGTCCTTGATGCCTGGCTATAGTGTATGTAATGCATTAATTGGTATCCTGTGATACCTTTCAACCGACATATGCCGGCTATTCTTATGTATTTACCAATATATGTATATACTCTCACCACAGCAATATATGAATACATAATAATATATGTAACTTGAATTGTGATATTGCTAGAGACCACACTGCAACCCATGAATGAGAATGAGAGGAGGCAGAGGAGGGGCTAGAGGCGGTCACCCGGGCCAGGAGACACAGGGAGGATACATAGTCTGCGGCAGGCCCACATTTGATCAATCCAGGTAATTTCAAATTTATAACAATCAACCACGTATAAGTTGTAATGTGCACATTTAAATATACCACATTTGTTTTCATACACATTTTAATAATAACAGCATGGAAAATTAGATTGACTTCTGCACTTGTATATTATACCCACAAGTGTATCAACACAGACATATTAATACACCTTTAAACAGTATTTAGCATATGGCGATGACTCTTAAATAAGTTTATAAAATAATTTAGTCATTCTTGAAGAAGGTAGACATACGTATTATGAACCTTTGAATACTTGACGAGGAATATATATTGTTAGCATCACAATAACACCTCATTCTGTCATTTCCAACATTCACCTTGACCATTCAACCTCAGGCTTAACATGTAAAACATGAATATGTATAGTAGTTACATGGCAGATACTGACATGAAGTTGTATACTGAAAACAAAACTAAAAATATAAATGCGCTTTACTGATGAGCAGAATTAAAATCAGTCTATAATATTGACTAAGATCAGGCGTCACTGTAATGAAATTGAAAAATTTTAAATTCATGTAATGACAATGAACACCTAGTAAAGAAAAATAGTTAAAATTGTTCACCGTTTTGAGAAATTGCATATTCCACTAATGTCTGCATGCTGTATCAAGCCACCCTTCCCCAGAACAACCCTGGTAAACACTGACTGTTCCTAAGATATCAACATGTATAGAAGCAGCTGTAGTAGAACATTTCTTGCTGCCTTTTTTCTTGTGAAATGATGCAGGTCATACATGAAACATTATTATATACTGATTATGACAATGAACACATCATAATTATTTACTCCCAACATTACTATGATGCCTGGTTTTGTTTCCTGAATATATGCTTTTTTTTACAGGAAATTGAACTAGTTTGCTTAGTACCACTAGCTCTCCAAGTTAATATGGCATACTGGGCAGTTGTATTTGTCCAGGATCTCGGACAAGATTCTACAGTCATGCAACATGCTGCATATTACCAGTTTATCATATGAATGTCCACTGAGTGATCCCAATTGTGTCGTGTTGAATCCGTGACAGATTCCCCAGTGCCGATGGGGTGTACACTGGCTTCCAGGTCAGTCAGTTAGCTTGACTGCCTGGAAACCAATGTAGAATGCAGGTTGCTCGACATAAGAATGTGATGACGCCTGACTAGCTCTGTAGTTGGTGATGGAACGGTGGGTGCCAGGGTCTGCAGAAGTGACAACAACTTTCGATGCTGTCAGACAGGTTCAGTGTCGAGCATTCTTCGGTGAACTGCATCGGTTTAGATATTGATGACATCACTGTATGTTTTCGCTGTCTTTGATGGTACTGCATACCAGCTTCCTGACATTTTGCTGTACGTCTGCATCTACCTATACCGGAGACAAAATGACAATTAGGATGGCTCTGACATGCATGATATTTTTATATGTGACGATACATTTATCAAAAGTAAATAATACAAGGTATTTGTATTCAATTCAACTATAACTTTTAGCAGTGTCCATGAAAAAATACATTAATTATCCAGAATTGTTACAACTGGTAGGGTTTCATTGCCTTTGTGTTGCTGATAGTCAGTGGCAGCCAGCTGAGTTCTTGCAACATACACCAGGCACAAATTTGTGAGGAAGTAATGGTATTGAAAGCCTTTTCACATTTTTCAACAACAATCTGTTGATACACTGACAACAGCATTTTACTTGTTTAAATTATCTATGTATCACGAGGACTATTATATATTTTTCATGCCATGTATAATTTGTCTAAATTATTCTTTTTTATCACTGTTTTATATTTCCACAATTTACATTAATTTTCATTTTGCATGATAATTAAACAACACTTGGGTAAGTTTAGTTCTGATATGGTGTAGTATCCAGTCCTTGGGATTACTCAAAGCGCTTTAAACTTTACTCCCTGGCAGACCTGTTAAATTGAAAACACCATCTTGACTTATGTGGGAAGATTTCAGCCACACTGAAATTAATATGCAAAGATTATTCATACAAAAATATCCACCGTCTGTAGCTGGTACTCTTCATTGTACTCGATTGTACATGTAATTCTCAGTCACATGGCGATGACCCTGTCTAGTCTAGTCACTATTTTTTGCGAGTTGTAAACATACCAAGCATTGCACATACTACAACAGTTTTGAATTTTATATCCTATTGATGTTTTTTAACAAAAAATCATAATATAGTTATTTTTATTTGATATGTACATATTAAATTTGTTCAACTAAACATCGTCGTAAGTAATTTGTTCTCATTGGTTTACATTTTATGGGCATTAAATATATAAATTTGTTGTTAAATACACATAATTGTTTAGTCACTAATTTTGTGAGTTGTAAACATATAACTAGCATTTGATATCACATGTGTAGTGTTTTTGTAACAAAGAATTGTGATAAAAGTAACTGTTTGTTTTGTTATATGTACCTGACATTTTTTCAACCTCTTCCTAATTTTTGTTTCTATTGTTGCTTTGCATTTTATGTGTATGTGATATTAAAAAGTATTACATTATACACATCAAGTACAATGATTGTACTTGTAGTTGTATTGTGCTTTTCATAATTTTGTAGTCATGATCTCATCAAATAGTTTCAATAAAGTGTTTTTAATTTACATTGTCTTTACTTTAATTCACATGCATTTCTAACAATATGCAATTTAACGAGGACACCCATTACTGCAAAATCCTAATGCAGACAACCAAAACTATCACATACAGTGGTGGAGTCTGGTCTGGGGGGCACAAAAACCTCCACTGGCGACAACCAAATGGTGTAGTCTAAATTTTGTCGCTATCAAGCCGCTATAACTTCAGCTGCTCTGCTGTCTCGGCTGGAGTGGTGATATCGGAAGACGGGGGGGGGGGGGTGCTGTTGAAACATTTTCAAAGATGGTGTACCAAATAATAAGATTGGTCAGAATAAAACATAATTGTCAAAACAACCAAACACATATGTTTGCATATCTTTCAAATGTTATGCTATGATTTATGTATATATATATATATACAGCTGTATATATCACGTTTGCATACCAGCAGCAATTAATACTTACGTTTACTTACTGTCCTGAGCTGCATCCAGCCTCAGCAAGTGACTGGACACCCGACAGTGAGCTGCCTTTGCTATGACCGCTGATGCTCGATAGAGCCACCACAGATCTTGTCATATGTGATGGCTGTAGTGGTTCGAGGTAGTTCACGCCTTTGTGTTGAAGCTGTCAAACAAAGTCATGAATTGGAATATGGAATGAGTCAGATTATTTGTGAAGGTGAACATGGTTTGACAGCAATACTACACGTAAATATATATAATATTATATATGTATGTATATGTAAATATATGTGTGTGTACATGTGGTGTGTAACTTATAAACGTTTTAATTTCATTAATAGGTAAAAATATTTTGCACGATCATTTGCCCAATGGTCATTTGCCCAGCACTCAAGTGTGAAAAGGTCATTTGCCCAGTTGTAAAAAAATACAATAAATGATATGAGAGTGGCAAAGTTATTATTGTATTTATTGTAAAATTGTAGTATATAACAAACAAAATACACAATTTACAAGTGTCAGAGCCAACAATGTGAAACAATTTGGATTGTGCACCATCCAATTGCCAGTATAATTAACTACCTGTAAGTGCAGGTAGAGCATAGGTGGGTTGGAAAGAAGGTCACAGGAAATAAAGTCACAAAGTAATTTTATTCACAAAAAAAAGTTTTGCAATTTTTCACTGATAGTACTAGCGACATTATATCATATGTCTTATTAAGAGTTTCCCCAACCTTATGTATTATTAAAATAATTCCACACATTGTATGTTTAAACAGGTTAAATTAAGTTATTTTGACTTCTGAACACACACACACTAAAATATACATTCAAAGATACAAATCAGAAACTGAACATAAGCATCTTGTGCTGTGCAAGCCAGCATGTGATTATAGAGATAACATGTCCTGTGACATAACATTAACATTAAAGCAGTTGCAGCCTTTAGCAGATCTGTGCGCCAGCATAAGCATAATTATTATGAAATGACAATCACTGAGGCTTGGCTATATTGTGTCACGTATACTTACTTGCATTGTATATACACATTTATGTTTGCAATACAAACATTCCAAATTAAATAAAAAGAAACATAAGTTAAAAAAATGATCTGCAAATGAAATGTGCTATGTAGTTGACAGTTTGACAACCACCCTATCATACAAACATTGAATAATTGTACACACATTAGACTGGTCAAACCAGAACATAACAGTACATTAATACCATTACTTAAACTGACATTGGTTGTAATGGTTTAGAGCTGCACCCAGCCTCGGGAAGAGACTGAATACCTGACAGTGAACTGGTTTTACTGCGACCACCGATACTCGATAGAGCCAATGCAGCGGTTGTTGTCTGTGGTGGCTGGATTGACGAGGACGTCATTTGCCTATATTTGTGGTGAAACTCAAGTGAAGGCATAACGTGGAATGGCCAAAATTGATTACATTTTACATTTTTTAATAGTACTACTACCCCTAAAAATGGACAGCGTAGTATAACACATCAAAATAAATAATATCCAGGCTATTTAAATAACTTTCAGAAATAATAAAATAAATTGTCCACCTATGTTCATACACCCGGTGTAGTTGTTTTCTTGCTCCCTATCAAACTAAGGTTAGCATAGAGGCCTAGAATATCTCTATCAATGTGTATACATATTCTACACTTTTCAGAGATGTAACTTATAAACTTTTCTTTATATATTATACATACTTCTACACATACTATATGCAGTTTGGGTCGTTTACCCCTTGGTAATATATGTAGACTATTACGGTCACAATATACATATAAATGATTAGTATTCTCTACAGAAATCATAAATTATTACTACTCTTTAAATTTACATAATACAAGATTATTAAATTTATATGTTATTACAATCAGCATTCATGTTGTACATCACACATGGACAAACAGTAAAGAAGTGTTATTTTGTATTCTACATTGCTGAAGGCAAGTAAAGATATATTTATATCATACAAAACATGGTAGTAAATCTCATAGACTCATACTGCTATTGAGTAGGCATGGGTAAAGCCTAAAGGTCAATTGGTAGCTGTGTTTTACTGGGTATTATGTGATTCCTGAGGTGATTGTCACTGATCTGCTGTCAGTAAATGTAACTAGCTTTGATGATCAAAGTGCACACTACAAGCAGCCAGTGACTCAAGTTTCAACTGACATCCAAGAAAGCAAGTACTTATAGTTAGATCCATGCAATTATTTTAGGCATTCGATTATTTTATTAGTCTCAAATGTCCAGCCAGTGGCAGTGTCAGTCAGAGATTGAGAGTAACGTGTGAATGTCCAGTGGGTGCTACAGCTGTATTATGTATTACATTATACATAGTTAAATATTGATATAATACGGCATGTCCTTAAATATGAAGGCATAATATCTACATTACTGTATATTAATTTGCGATGGAACGACACGGATTGATGGAACGTCGATGAAACGTCGCGGAACGTCGATGGAGCGGATTTTTAAGTTCATCTACCATTCGGTGTGTGCTTCGCAAGAGACTGACACTTCGCACTTAGTTAACTATTGATATAATATAACATGTCCATCAATATAAAGTCATAATATCTACAATAATGTATATTCATGTGCGATGGAATGTCGCGGAACGTCGATCGAAGATGGAATTAAGATGGCGGACGATGACGGCTTTGTTTTGGCTGTTCCATCTATTGAACACACAGTCGTGTGTGTGTGTGCTTGCTGATAAATTCAATATTACTAACCTGTCCAGAAGAAACTTGGCGAATGCTGCATCACTTTTCACGCCAGCCGTTTCTTTCGTTCGGTTTCACAAATCCATAACCTTTCCAATATACACCTTTGTACGCGGATACTCTCTTTGTCTTTCCGCTCTCACCCTCTTTTTAGCCGAGTCGGTGACATATATCCGTGGGCATCCCTTCGTCACAGATAAAATTATCGAGCTATCACTTGTACAAAAAATGGATGGCGACTCGTAAATACGTAATGTTGACTGAATCCAGGCACCGAAAGGTGGGGGTCAAAGGCCGATGTCGCCGCATATTCCCGTTCACGTGACTATTACACGAGAGGTCTATCTCAGACCACATCCAAGTTCAGATATGTGTCTTGATATTCGGTTAGGATTAATCGAAAATCATTTTATTGTTTGTCTGTTAATTTCACTAAAACGAAGTAAAGCATACGTACAAATGAACCAGTGTATCAATAATGAATATCTGATAGGATTACGTTTCGTGAAATTAGTCTGACACGTGAGGAGCACAACAATCGAAATGATTTTGAGTACTTTTAACCCGCACTGTATGAAATTCAACGCGTGGGTTATCTGCTACCCTCCGGTATCAAGTAAGACATCCGGGTTAACATCCGACATTTATATCGAACTCGATTACTCGAACACTTATTCCGTATCTGTCGTACCCACCATCATTGTCGGGGATTTCAATATCCACTTTGATAGCGAAACTAAATCTGAACCTCTACGTGATCTTCTTGAGTCGTTCAACCTAACTCAACATGTATTTTCATCTACGCACATTAGTGGACATATCCTGGATCTTATCGTCAGTAATAATAACAACAACGGCATCGGTTCTGTCTAACTTTCGGGACACTGGTAACTGTGCACTGAGAAACGAAATAAAAATGTTTGTGCTGATATGACAACGTGTTGTAAAGATTTGCAACTGGGTGAATTAATCGCTACGAACAACACCAACCCGGGAACGAGGCTATATTTGGCGGAGATAGATCATAGAAATTGGTGGTGCAGAAAAATTTACAAACAAGTGGAATTACTGATTGATAAGTATTATTCTTGCCTTAATATAATTTATAAAGTAACAGTAAACATATATTGAGTAGCATTTGTGCGTAAAGTTAGTTAGATAAAGTATTTTAGAACACTTTAGTCTAGTGAGTGATAATAGGGTAAGTTTGTAAACAAGGTTTAACACATCTCATATGTGGTAGAATATATAGATGATAAAGTAACACACATAAAGCTACTTAAATAAGATAATATCTGTGTAAGCCAGTACCTGCTAGACACTTTGATAAGGTAGCTTTGTTGTCAAAATTAATCATTTGTGATAACCGGGCGAACTTGACGTAGAGGCTATATTTGGCGGAGATAGATCATAGAAATTGGTGGTGCAGAAAAATTTACAAACAAGTGGAATTACTGATTGATAAGTATTATTCTTGCCTTAATATAATTTATAAAGTAACAGTAAACATATATTGAGTAGCATTTGTGCGTAAAGTTAGTTAGATAAAGTATTTTAGAACACTTTAGTCTAGTGAGTGATAATAGGGTAAGTTTGTAAACAAGGTTTAACACATCTCATATGTGGTAGAATATATAGATGATAAAGTAACACACATAAAGCTACTTAAATAAGATAATATCTGTGTAAGCCAGTACCTGCTAGACACTTTGATAAGGTAGCTTTGTTGTCAAAATTAATCATTTGCGATAACCGGGCGAACTTGACGTAGAGGCTATATTTGGCGGAGATAGATCGTAGATATTGGTGGTGTAAAAAAGTGGATAAACAAGTGGAATTACTGATTGATAAGTATTATTTTTGCCTTAATATCATTCATAAAGTTGCAATAAACATATATTGAGAAGCAGTTGTGCTTAAAGTTAGTTAGTTAAAGTATTTTAGAACACCTTAGTATAGTGAGTGATAATAGGGTAACTCACTTAGGCGGCTTAGCCTTCGATAAGTTGTAAACAAGATTTAACAAACCTGATTATGTGGTAGAATATATAGGAGATAAAGTAACAACCATCAAACTACTTACATAAGATAATATCTGTGTAAGCCAGTACTTGCTATATATTTTGGTTAGGTAGCATTGTTGTTAAAATTAAGCAAGGGCGATAGTCGGGCGGCGTAACCTAAATAAATAAAGCAGCCTAACATAACGTAATTGATTGTATTTAAATTAGGTCACTACCGGTAATGTTAGCGTTCGTGTTAGGATAAATAGTCGGCTGTGTAATTGAAATTTGTAACCTAAAGTGTGCTGTAGTACACAGGAAACAGTCTTTATAAAGACTAAGTTAGTTAAGTTATTAAATAAATTCTGATCGGGATATGGCGCCTTGCAAGCGGCAAGTCAAGGCAAAGCGACACTTGGTGTGCGATCACTGCCACAGCTGGATAGATTTTGCATTGTCCGGGTGTGAAAAGTCATGGGCAGAAACCATGGAGGAAGGATTCACCTTTCAGTGCATTGGATGTTGGAAGGTGGAGTGTTTGCAGAAGGAGATAGTTAGGTTGACAGATATTGTGAAGGGAATGGAGATGGGAATTAGCAAGGAGGCAGGTCGAATGGAGAGAGACGACAGGGAGAGAGGTGAGGATACTGCAAGACTGAAGGAGAATAGCAGTGGCAAGAAAACTGAGGAAAGGAGATTGAGAGGAGAGAAGGTGATTGGAGGGGAAGAGATTGGAAAATCGACAACAGAAAACGTGACAAGCGTGAAGGTGACAGGGAAGAAAGTGACTGTAGAGAAGGAGGGAGGGAAGATGGAACGGGAGAGGAGAGAGGAAAATGAGACGGGACGAAAGAAGAAGGGACGAAAGGAAGTGAGAGCAAATGTGATAGAAGAGAAGTCGATAAAAGGGACGCTGACAGGAGGAAAGGTGACAAGAGAAAAAGCGACAGGAAAGAATGGATCGGAAGAGAATGTGACAGGAGAGAAGACGGCAGGGGGGAAAGACAACAACCAGACAGATGCAAACCGAAGAAGGAGCTATTCTAAGGCAGTGATTGAGGGGGCAATGAGGAAAGAGAGGGTGTTTATGGGTGACTCCATTATGAGAAAGACGGACAAGACACTGAGCGAGGGGAAGGACATCGTTGTTTGTTTACCGGGGGCTAGGATTGAACATGTAACTGACAGGGTAGAGAAGGTATTGGGACATGGCAGGGGGGGGGTCTATACTGGTACATGTAGGAACAAATAATGCAGACAGGGAGGGAACAACTGCGATAGTACAGAAGTATAGACAGTTAGTGAGGAAGCTAAAGAAGACGAGAGTCGAACAGGTTATTTTGTCAGGAATGTTGCCAGTAATGGGAGGAAGGGGGGCAACGTATAGAAACTGCAAGAGGATGGCGATCAATGCATTAGCTGAGCAGATGTGTGAAGAAGAGGGGGTGGGATTCACAGATTTATGGGGATACTTTGTTGGGAGGGAAGATATGTACATGAGAGATGGCCTCCATTTTAGTGGAAAGGGGGCAGCAGTTTTCTCAGAGAATCTGCTGCAATCTGTTGACAGTGGGACAGGTTGCATCTATTTAAACTAGATTCGCAGGGGGGACTCACAGAAAAGCCTGAAAATGGAGGCATAGATAAAGACAGCACAAATAAATCAACAAATAACAGTCTGGAAAACTCTTCTGAAGCTGGATATAAATATGTTTGTTTAAATGCAAGGAGTATAGTAAACAAAAGAAATTAACTAAACATTATGGTAGAAGATATTGACCCTCATATAATAGGTATAACCGAATCCTGGACCACCACCGATATATCAGATGCTGAATTGGGACTGACAGGATATGTAATGTTTAGAAAAGATAGAATAGGAAGAAAGGGAGGTGGAGTTATTTTATATATTAAAGAATCTATTCAGAGGGATTCATAATGGCAGAAGACCTGAATGAGTACTTTAGTTCAGTGTTTACCAGGGAAGATATTAGTTCACTGCCAATACCAGAGGCTAAGTTCAAGGGGGCAGATTCAGACTATTTAGGACAATTAATTGTAACCCCGAAAATGGTAGCTAAGAAAATAAGGGCTATGAAGGATAATAAATCACCTGGAGTGGATGGTATTCCACCCAAACTACTATTGGAAATTGTAGAACAAATTAGCATACCACTTGCAACAGTTTTCAACTTGTCATTAGAAGACGAAGTGGTTCCTTTAGAATGGAAAGAAGCAAACATTATACCGTTATTCAAAAAAGGTTCGAGAAACAAGTCAAAGAACTATAAACCAGTGAGTTTAACATTAGTGATTTGTAAATTATTAGAAAGACTAATTAAAGATCACATGGTGGATTTTCTTGTTAAATAAAACTTGATAAACCCATCTCAACATGGTTTTTTTTAAGCGAGGTCATGCTTAACAAATATGTTATGTTTTTTGGAAGACATCACTAAGTGGGTAGATGAAGGATCACCAGTAGATATCGTCTACTTAGATTTTCAAAAAGCTTTTGACAAAGTACCACATCAAAGATTACTGCTTAAACTAAAGGCCCATGGCATAGGAAATGGTATAATAAACTGGATAGAACAATGGCTGATTGACAGAAGACAACATGTAGTAGTTGATGGGGAGGCTTCAAACTGGAAATCGGTATTGAGTGGGGTACCACAGGGATCAGTATTAGGTCCTATATTATTCTTAATATACATCAACGATTTGGATGATGAAATAACAAGCAAGGTGTTGAAATTTGCGGATGATACAAAAGTGTTTAGAAGGATTAAAAGTGATGGAGATAGACAGCATTTACAACATGATCTTGACAGGTTGATCAAATGGTCTGAAAAGTGGCAAATGATGTTCAATTTTGGGAAATGTAAATGCCTCCACATAGGACATGGGAACGAAGAAGTAGAATATACAATGGGGGGTACAGTACTAAGTACTACTATAAAAGAAAAGGACTTAGGGTTAACCATTAGTGCTGATATGAAGGTTTCAGAGCAGTGCGGTATTGCTGCTTCAAAGGGAAATCAAATCCTTGAATTAATTAGGCGAAACATAACGTATAAGGAAAAAGAGCTAATAATACCACTGTACAAAACAATAGTTAGGCCTCATTTAGAATATTGTATTCAAGCGTGGAGGCCATATCAATGGAAGGACATAGATATGCTAGAAAGAGTACAGAGGAGAGTAAGTAAAATGATACCTAAACTGAGGGATCTTAGTTACGAAATACGCCTTAAAAATGTGATTTAACAACACTGGAGACCAGGAGACTGAGAGGTGGTCAGATAGAAGTGTTTAAAATATTGAATGGTTACGAAAATATTGATAGAAATATTTTTTTCTCAGTTAAGAAAGATAGAAGGACTAGAGGACATGAAGTTACATTAGTAAAGGAACAGTGTAGATTAGACATAAGAAAGTTCTCATTCTCACGAAGGACTGTAAATGAATGGAACAGATTGTCTCCTGACTGTGTTGGTGCTAGTAGCGTGAATATGTTTAAACATAACATTGACACATACCTTAAAAGGGCGGGATACACGTAGATACAAATTATTGGACTCTCGATAAGCCGAAAGGCTACCTTGTCCACCTGCCATCTAGTGTTAATTTTCTGGATGGCAATCTTGTTAAATCTTGTTAAGCCCAATGAAGTGTCTGGATAAACACGCTCCGTGGCGCACTGTACGCACACGAAACAACTCGACCCACCCATGGTACGACGCACACATTGACGATGCCCGTGAGAAGAAACGGAAATTGGAAAATCTTTGGAGGAAAACCAAACTTGAAATTCATCGCCAGTTATACGTCACATCACGTGATGAATGCAATGCCTTGATACTGGAGAGAAAAACATTATAATTGCAAGATCGTTTATAAAACGCTAACACAGCAACACTGTTTCGTTTGGTGAGATCTCTTGGTGGTCACAATTCTCAGGTGCATCCGGAATTCAGCTCGGCAGTGGAAGGATGCGAACTATTTTCGGATTTCTTTATTGACAAAATCGATCAATTGTTGTCAAGCTTACAACTTTGCATATCAACTGATCTGGCTACATGTGATGAAAAAAACACGAACAAAGCTTCGTGCTAGATCCTCTACCTGCCAACCAGCTGAAAGAGAATGCCACCAGTCTTGTGTCCATTGTAACACTGGTTACGAATGCATCTCTTGAAGATGCGGGCATGCCTACACTGCTTAGACAGGCTATTGTACGCCCTTTGTTGAAAAAGCCATCGCTAAACAAAGACGTCTTGAATAACTATCGTCCAGTGAATAAAATCACACATTTGTCTAAGGTAATTGGGAAAGTTGTGGCGCTTAGAATATCTACACACGTCTCTGATCAAGGAATGAATGATTGCTACCAATCGGCGTATCGAAAACACCATTCGATGGAAACGGCTTTACTATACGTTACCAATGCCATGAAATCAGCCATGGACATTAAACAAGGCACATCACTGGTTCTCATAGATTTTATTGCAGTTTTTGAGACAATTAACCATGCCATCTTATTTTGACGACTACGATTGCGCTACGGCTTTGTTAACAAAGCATTAGACCGGGTGGTCTCACACCTGCAGGGACGGACCCAGCGCGTCGTAATTGGTGACACATTTTCGGGTACAACTCCTCTGACGTTAGGTGTACCGCAAGGCTCCGTCCTAGGCCAACTGCTCTTCTCGTTGTATGTGCAGCCAATTGGCGATATCATCAGAAAAAAATTGCCTTTGCTACCACCACTACGCTGATGACTTACAACCCTTCTCCCACTTTGATCTCAGTACAACCGCTTACGCTGCTGTTTTAAGTCGAATGGAAGCATGCCTGGATGACATAAAACATTGGATGGCGCGGAATTAAATGTGCATGAATGACAGCAAAACCGAATACATTCCAGTGGTGCCTAAGTCGGCCGCTGCACTTGTGGATGGCAGCGTAATACGTGTTGGTGACTGCACGATTGCAGCTTCACGGTGTATCCGGAATCATGGCGTCTACGTGGACAGACACCTGAACATGAACAAACATATGTCACAAACCGTTAGTGTGTGCGCATTCCACCTACGCCACATTAATCAAATCAGCAGATTTTACCTAAACAACGAAGGAACGCATATTTAACGCCATAATCACATATCGGCTGGACTATTGCAACTCAATCATATACGGAACATCTGCAAACAACACCGCTCGTCTGCAACGAATTCACAACTCGGCCGCTCGTCTGACATTGCGTCGCCCGCGGAGTGATAGTGCTGCTCCGCTGTTGCATGATCTGCACTGGCTACCCGCTGCTGGTATAATCGAGTTCAAAATATTGGTGTTTACGTACAAGGCAATGCATGAAAATGCGCCAGTCTACTTGAGTGTTCTCGTGTGTCCTTACAAACCCGCTAGATCACTGCGGTTTGCTGACAACAACATGTTGTCCGTAACGCGTACTCGTGTCAAAGCTGTTGACAGTTCGTTCGTGGTGGCCGCTGCAACTCTCTGGTACACTCCACCTAATTACATTAAATCTTCGGACAGTCTTGGCAGTTTTAAATGTCAACTAAAACACATTTATTTAGAATATCATTCTAGACGAACGCTAGTAGCTTGTTTGTGACTTTCCTCAGTGATCCTGTGGACTTATTTATATTAGAAATATTTTAGAACTATTATATTTATTTGATTTTATACTCCTATAATTTAGTGAATAATTTATGCATTGTAATTTATTAGTTATATTATAATTTACTGTGTTTAGTTTAAGTTAACGACTTACTACCATATTCCAAATATGTTGTTGCCTTTTACTTAATTTATTTATGAGTATTTTTATTACTGTTGTATGGCAAAATTGTTTGTTTAAATGACTGTGTTAGTACTAATATTTTAGTTTAATGATCATGATGCATGATGTATTGTAAAGCGCCACGAACAATTGAGGATTTGGCGCTATAACAAATTAAATATATTATTATTATTATTGGGCGTTTTACTCACGTCCTTGACATTGCCAAAAAAATGTGTACATGGCTAAACACTAATACGTAAGAACGGTAGTTATGAGTGAGTCATCGCTCGCTCACCCGCCTGAACGCGCCAACGGCCACAAAATTAACCAAAATTAACCAAAATTAACCAAACTTCCAGTAAACCAGCCGTAAACGTACACATGTTAAAGGACACACCTTGCCAGTGCATCTAATGCTGCGTTCCAATGGGCTCGTTTATATCGTAAACACGACTTGGCGAACCAGAAAGTTCACGAGCTCCTCCAATTTATACCACTTGCAAATTTATGCAACTGGGTCAAGTAGGGGTTACGAAGTCGTATTCACGGTATACACGAGGTGTCCAATCACCTCGTGTATACCGTGAATACGACTTCGTAACCCCTGCTTGACCCAGTTGCATAAATTTACAAGTGGTAAACTCGAGGAGTCTGTGAACTTTCCAGTTCGCCAAGTCGCGTTTACGATATAAACGAGCCCATTGGAACGCAGCATAAGCACCTGTTTGCAATAATATTGTTGGTGCGTATTCGCCATGGCGGTGTGCAGTGTGCGGTGTGCGGTGTGTCGGCTCAAGTGTCTGTCACGTGACTGTCAATCAATTGAACTACTCCACTTTTTGCGGGTGTGGTTGGACGGGTAGTCGATTGGAGAGCACGCGTTTGTCCGTCGGTCATTTCGATGCTGCGTCTGTCACAGCAAGTTATTGGAAGTACGCACAAACAACGAAGTGAATAGATACTTTCGAGCAAAACATTCACGACGACCACAAGCTTTTGATTGGGGAGACGCAGCAAGATTTTGTTGTTGCAATTAGAAGCCATTTCAGTTCCAACATGGCGGATGCTGACTTCGACGGCTTCAGTGGAGCCGAGTTAAAATACTTGATCGTCAACAAGGATAGGCTCAATGATCCCTCCATCCAGGCTGCCTGCCTATAATATATATATATATATACAATTATTATAAATTTGTGGAAAACATAAGCAATGTAAAAAGTAAGTTTATTCCATAACGACAATCTGGTCCTTTGCAATAACACATGATGTACAAAATTAGCCCTAATATTGCTGACGATGGTAACGTAAATTATGTAATAACGATTCTTGGCACTGAGTTGCCCAACATTTTGTCCGAGTACAACAGTATGGAAATAAAATACTTCATACATGCAACGAATAATTCATAGTGGAATTACTACATATTTGGGGAACATGCCTTCGACTGTTTTAAATCAAATGTTCGTTGTCTATATTCAACATCAAACTACCCTAATGCGATTCAAATGACCAATAAATGATTATATTTATACACATTATAAATGACAATTTTTTTATTTACATAATAAACGCCATCTTACAACATGGTAAAACAAAAGGTACGTGAGAGGACGTGTTGAACGGGTCAAAAGCGAAAGGCGGTATTATGAAACTATGCCTAATTGCCTTAATCCGAAAATTCTATAAAATTATGTGTACACAAGCTGTAAAGTGTGCTCTGTTCAGATCATATTGTACTTCATTATATACGTGTCAGTTATGGTGGAATTATAGAACAGAATAAATTAGAAAACTATGTGTAGCATACAATGATGTATTTACATTGTTGTGCAGTGAACCTAGAGATTGTAGTGCTAGTTATATGTTTGTATCACGAGGATTACCCTCCTGCAAAATGTTGATCAGAAAAAATGTGTATAGTTTTATGACGTGTGTAACTAAATCGGGCAATGCAATATTACAGAGTATTATGAACAGTGATACATTATACACATCACCACCGTGTCGTCACTGACGAAAGTTGCTATATATTTACACTTATTAGCCATAGTCTAGTCTATATTTTATATGGACGTAATGTTCCGGAATGAAGTTATTGAAATGAAAAAAATTATTTGAATTGAATATGCCAATAGTATTTAACGGAAGCATTTTAAATGTTGACGGGACGTGCCGTGAATTGAATGGCTAGAAATAATTTTGATCCACGCGTTAGTTATCCATTTGGTGGTACTTTTTACCCACCCGGATGAAACAATTTAGTCGTCACGTCGGCAAAAATAACCAACTGGCAACTTTATTAAATAAGTTGGGTATATTAAACTTAAACAATTCACTACTTTTCAGCGAACGACTCGTGTTAGCCATTTGGACACCTATATCTGGTAAACACTTCAGTAACGTCCTACGAAGATTAGTTCCAATCTGTGTCCTTGGGATACGAGGTACCCGCCCCTTCTCATATTCAGTGAAGGAAAGACTGTAGCCAATATGCGCAGCCAATGTCGTGAGAGAGATTAGATAGATTCGCCCCACGTATCCGCGTCGTGTTTCCGTGTGCGTTCGAGACAAATTTGCTAGTTGTGTCGTCAGTCGACTGCGAGTTTGCGGAACGAGCCGACGGTGTCTTCCTTGGGTCGCTGACTCATGTCGATACCGTACTTGCTGCTGCTCACTTTCTTCACGTGCTCGACGACGTCCGGCTGACAGAAATTCTTCTTCATGCCGGCTGAAACAGTGATGCTGTTCATTGTACCACC
This sequence comes from Escarpia spicata, assembly GCA_963995525.1. Lineage (NCBI taxonomy): Eukaryota > Metazoa > Annelida > Polychaeta > Sabellida > Siboglinidae > Escarpia > Escarpia spicata. The sequence goes on along the minus strand of OZ023210.1, from coordinate 51,205,044 downwards.
TGGTTTGGTGTTGTTTCATTACGTTCGCGTTATTCTTGTTAATTTAACATAAGAAATTCGACTGACGTTTTCACCTGTTGCGGTAGCACGCAACAGATCACCGTCAGTTCTTGCTGTCCTGGCAACGTTTTGCGGCAGTATGTTGATGATATTCAGAAATTACATACGTGATATGAATGCGAAAGAGCTTCTTGAACTTCACCACACGACTGGGATGTTGCCAACAATAAATACTGTAATCACTGTTAACACGTTCTATACTTATATCAATACAATTAACTGTATCTGTTGTGACAGACAAACGGCTTTGTCCACTAAAGGCTGTAGTGTTACTAATAAAAAACATATCTAATTTGGCACGTCTGACACATACGGTGTACGTTATTGGGTTATGCGCATTAATAGAAGTCAACCATATTTCACATTTCACACTGGGTCACCACCTTGAGGGGAAGTTTCATAGTCAATTCGCCTGCGGTTTACTTGTAAGTGTCAGTTAGCGTTAAGGACAGTCTGATTCACCTACGATGTCCTTGGTATAGCTTACCTACGACGTCTTCCATAGCACTTACCTAGTACATCATTGATAGAGCTTACCTACGACTTCTTTGACAGCTTACCTACGACGTCTTTGAGATCTTACCTACGACGTCTTTGACAGCATACCTATGACGTTTTTGAGAGCTTACCTAAGACGTTTTTGAGAGCTTGCCTATGACGTCTTTGACAGCTTACCTATGACGTCTTTGATAGTGCCGACTGTCGGTCCGTCGTACTCGTCTGGCAAGAAATCTTCAGGCAGCATTCTCATCGGGATACTTTTGTAGAGCGTCTCCAGGTTCTGCCCGTGACTCGTCAACTGTAACACATATAAACACATTATAAACACATTATAATTACAATTAATACATATGTAGTAATGGAAGAAAATGTAGTTTCCAATTTGATGTTTCGCTGTTCGTGAGGCTGTCCACTGATTGCGTAATCGGAACGTGCGACCAGAGAAGAGTTATTCTGTTTAAAGTCAACCAAGTCTCTTCACTCATATTTTACTGAAACTTCTTAACGCTGTAACTAAAGTCCATGTAAGTCAATTTAAAAAAAGTGGAGTTACCGTCAAAACTTACGTGATATGACATTTAGAAGAGAATAAAAAATCACAAAAAGGTATAATTATTTTTCAATGTTGCAAACCAAATTTCTTGAGTATAATGGGGATGCTAAAATTTCGTATTTTGAATTGTGACAAGTAAAAACATTTGATATTTAACAAAAACACACAAATAACGACCTATTTCCCCAACACTCAAAATTGCATCTTATTTCATCGGAATAATGTTTATGATATGAAACGTCTTACATAACAATCTATTCAGGTTACCGTTGAAACCTCTGTATGACCTGTGATAATTCAAAGTGTGAACACAGCAAATGAAATAAAAAACGTCCTATTTTAAAATCCAGAACTGAACCACCTTTCATAAGAATATTAATAAAAAGATGCTGTGTCATATACCATTAAACCATAATAAAGCGGTCGTTGACAATTTTGCGCAAAAACTCAAGATATGAAAACAGTGCAAAATATATCACACAACACGCCATAGCTATTTATATAGTGTTGCACATTTCACCCGATTTCACTGAGTTAATTATCCGGAGATACTGCGTCATACAACGTTAATATGCATTGAAGTTTACGCTGTAAACTGAACAAAATTGTCAAGACACGCGCGTCAAACACAGTATTTCAAATGCGCAAACTGGATGCGCGTGGCAAGACGTTCGATTGTACATGTTTAATGCTGAATACTCACCCTCTTCTGAATCTTACTGCTCATGGCCAGTTTGACGATCAAGAGGATGAACTCCGTGAAGGCGCCGGCGTTGTAGATGTGGATCCCCTTTATACGCGCTGGGAAATGTTTCTGCAAGTGCAAAAACAGTTCCAAGTTCCAAAAACTGCTACTGCTACTAATGCTGCTACTACTACTGCTACTACTACTACTACTACTACTACTACTAATAATAATAATAATAATAATAATAATACCACTAACAGTACTAAGTAATAATAAACGACAGATGGATTGGTGTCTTCGTTTTCACCAGCCATGTTGCTGTTGTTGACGTGGTGTTTATGTGAATATATACATGTGTCCATTCAACGGGCCATACACAACATGGAGGTCCAATCTAATTTGACGAGGCATTATGGGAACGAAAGTACTTATGCATAGTGTTGATGCATCCGTGCATAACTGGTATTTGGATCACTGAGACAGACATACATAAGACAGACGGACAGACGGACAGAGGCAAACAGACAGACGGACGGACAGTCGCATAGACGGACAGACATTCAGACAGACACACATACACTCTTAGAAAATGTACCGTAAAATTACGGTAAAATGACTGGCAGCACGGGTGTCAACCGAATACCGTAAATTTAACGGTATAATGATTTACGGTGTACCGTATTTTTTACGGAATAATACTGTAGAATTTACGGTAGCATATTGATGGTGTACCGTATTTTTACGGAATAATACTGTAGAATATACGGCAGCATATTTACGGCGTACCGTATTTTTACGGAATTATGCTCTCTATAGAGAGGCACATAGACAGACATACAGACTGACAGACAGACAGACAGAGGCAAACAGACAGACGGATAGACGGAAAGATATACAGACATATACACATAGAGAGGCACAAAGAGAGGCACACAGACAGACAGACACAAACAGACAGACGGACAGACGGGCGGGCGGGCGGGCGGGCGGGCGGGCAGACAGACAGACAAACATACATATGGACAGACCGTCAGACATCAGATCGATAGTCAAAGAGTGTCCGCGACTCCTCATGCAGCCGCCGAGGACACGCGGGTGGTGTCCGCGACTTACCTGCCACGACTGGATAAAGTTCTTGCGGTCGTCCATGGTCACGTAGCTCTGGTGCTTCATGGTGAAGCCGCTGAAGTCGATGACGGTGACAGAACCGTTGACCTGGGTCTCTTCGTCCTTGAGGATCGTGTCAAGGAGGCAGGCGAAGGTCCGGAACATGTCCAACTTAGTGTACTGCTTGCTGGACGGGTCGATGGCGCCTGGTCGGATTATGAACACCCGCCGACCCTCGTCGTCCGTGCCGGGCAGCAGCAGGAGGAACCTGATACATCAACAACGACTTCAATAACGACGACGACGACGACAACCAACAATAACAACAACAACAACATCAACAACTACAACGACGACGACGACACTTGGGGTGGAATGTGAACTTACCCACTGTCGAGTATGTTCAGGACCCTAGCATCGCTCGGGTCGAGGTCTTGGAACCAAGAGCCGAACTGCTGCCGCCGCTCCAGGTACATCTCCAGTAGTTCTCTACTCGCCAGTTGACTGAACTTCTTCGCCCGCAGAAACATCAACAGGAACCGCGCGTCTGCGACAAGGGTCAGTCACAGTTAGCAGGTGAACATGTATTAGATTATTTGCATCAAGTGGTTTGGTAATTCTGACATTTTCCTGTACTTGTAATGGATTTCCGGTTGATTTCTGCACGGCTGCTCCAACAATAAAAAGGTTTGCTGTTCATCTTTTGCGAAGGGAGAACGACTATGTTGTCACAATCCGCTAATGTCATTATGTCGTGACTTTCTCTCGCTTAGTTTCCCCTCTGCAAAGGGTTTAGTCCCGTGCCCGAAGGCCATAACAGGAGACACTAGTGGAGGTCTCGAGATCGGGTATTTACCCGATCACATCGTGTACGCAATTGTGAATTAAAGATTTATGTGCAAGCCTAGGTGCCACCCTGCTTGGTGGACATGAAACACTGCTTGCAGAATCGGTATCAAACGAACCGACACCTACGTCCACTGACCGATGTGCATGTTCGAAAGGATGTCGCCGTGCAAGCTAAGATAGACTATACAATACTAATATCGGACCTTGTGAGTTTGAAACTGTCGCTTTTCGGGTGGACTTGGAACTGATGATCCATTATTTGCATGTAACTATCTCACAAAACGCACACACAAACACGCGCACACGCACACAACCGATTACATGTTACTAACCAGTGGGACACTTGATGTATGGTCTCTCTTCGATCCATTGTCTGAAGGTGTCGATGGCGCCCACCCTCTCACGCGGTACCTCGTGCAGTTCTTCCTCCGCCTTCTTCAGCGTCGCCGCGTCCAGCGTCGTCTCGTAGTCCGCCATTACGTCTGTATTGTCGGCCACCCGCTCGCAGCACTGTGCGCAAAACGTAAAGCAAATGTAAGTTCTTATATAGCGCAATATACAGTCGTAATGACTACTCAAAGCGCTTATACACTTTACACCCTGGCAGACCTGTTCAATCGAACACCATATCTGGGAAGCATTAAGCCTCGCTGCAATTAATGCGCGAAGACAATTCGTTCTCAAATATCCACCTCTTCTACAGCCAGGTAGTCATTCATGAATACAACTGAGTAAACTAGAACAACATAGAGCGATTATACTTGCCCAAGGTTCGACACTGCGGCATATGATTCGAACCTGGGTTCTCTCGATTGAGAGTCCGATGCTCTATTCACTGCGCCACGGCGCTCCACAAGGAACATGTGTATCAAGAAACAATAATTTCACACAGAAAAATCAAATCAAGAACAGATAACGCGAGTTTTGTTAAATCTGTTATGATATCTACAATGTCACTGTTGGCATGTGTGTATGGTGTGCGCGCGCACGTGTGTGTGCTTGCGCGTGTGCGTACTCGTGCGCGTGCACGTGCGTGTGAATGAATGTATGTGTGTGCGCGTGTGCGCGAGTTCGCGTGTGCGCGTACATATTTGTATAAATTAACTACCAAGAGAGAAGCTATTTTGCATTAGGCTATATTCGATATTAGTTCAGTATTAGACCCATGTACAGTGAGCCTAATTTATTTGTCAGCACCATTCCCAAAAGCCACTTTGGGAAAGGCAGACACTCTACAAAAGAAACCGCGACACTGTTTATGACTCTCGAAATATATAGCACAGCGTAAATAGTCGATTGAACCGTGCAGTGTTCTTCGGCGTGCGAGCAGTAATGCGAAGCTTTAACATAGGTGGCATTCAAACAAACGTCGCTCTATACATAGTGCTCGTAGAACTGGCAGACCTGATCTTTTTAAAACGGGTAGGAGTGACAAATGTTCTACTTTTTTTACGACAGGAAATTTATGATTGTATTAAATATAACTCTGTCATGGCCAGTTGGATACAATCTAAGTTACTGGCACACAGTTACTGTCATACTAAACGTTGGCATTGAACGCGTACTATACGAGCTAACAGCCGTCAGCGATTTAGGTGTGAGACCCGCTCACCGTGTAGATTTGACTTTGTGACGTTCTTGATATTAGAGTAAGAAGTGCATGATCACTGACCTTAAACTGGGATTATATATGAACAGCACAGCACAGGCTATTTACGTATGCAATAATCAATGTTAGTGACCAGGTTCACGCACCATTTTTGCACACATTCCTGGTATTGTGTCTCTATCGTTATGATAACTTATCTCACAATACAACAACGTTTTCGGCTATTCAGATCTCATCGATTGCTGACCGCAGTCAAATCAAGCTGATCTCTCACTAAATCACTGTTCTAGCTGCCTGGTGCGTGACAACCAATGAAATACACAAGGAACGTGGTTGAGTTGCCACGCCTAAAGCGCCATCCCTTGGTCATTGTATTCAGCAGGTCCAAACATCGCATCTACCAACACGCAACAACGCACCATCGTTTGTCCTTCAATGGTAAGCCTACAAACAGAAGACGGGTGAAGTGCGACATCCACTACCTTGGCGGGCAGGTCCGTCTAGCATGACAGAATAACACGACGTTCCGAGAATCGCTTGTTAGCAACCCTGATTGACAACCAAATAATCTTTTCTAGGCTCTGGCCGGCTTAATTTTTTTGGGTTACACCTTATCTAATGTCTTGAGACATGCACACTCCATTATGACTTGCTAAAGTATCGTGGTCTTTTGCACGGGCTGGTAGATGACACTTGTATTAAATGTCACCCAGTCACGTTCACTTGATTGCGCTCGGTGACCGGAAGTAATGCATTAATTATTTATTAAAGGCAATCATCTTGCTGTGAAACTGCATACACTGATAGTCACATACACCATTCCTGGAACGTACAGCAGATACAATTTCCCACCAGGCGTCACTATGGTGTTGCGATATCTGTGAATTTCTAAAAGAAAATCAAATTGCATCTACAAACTGCAGGACTGTAACTGTATACACAGTACATTCGATTTCAACTCCATACCCACGAATTATTACGTGATTTAAATTAATGAATATTTCAGCCATACCAGAAGCTGTATATATATATATATATATATGCCGGTGCTTTATTTTGGAGAGACACATGATTAATATATATATATATATATATATATATATATATATATATCTTACTCCTGTGTCTCTCCCAAATAAACACCGACATATTCTCAAGTCGGCCTTTAGCAAGCCTTCAATGCGCAAGCGACAACGCAAAGCTAAACACCAGGCACAGGGTTTGCCCACACGCAAGGGGCGTTCTAGAACTAGCGAAGCCGTCTGCGATCGTGTGAGCCGTATGCTCGAATAACGCTCCGTCACGCTCGTCTAAGGGGCCGTCTCAGAATGTCGATACGGTTCTAGATACGCTTCAGTAAACACGTGCCGTAGCATTACTCGGAATCTACTACCTTTCCTCGTCTATACGACAAATTTCACTGAAAACACTGTAATTACGTACAGGATGCAGAATTTAGGTGGAAATGTTCAAATAGATGTGTATTCTGTTGTAGGTCTGGTCTCACATGTCATGTGTATAGCTATTTAAATGATCCCTCAGAAATGCAGGTGCCAGAACAAGAAACAATAAACGAACATTATACTGTTTATTTAGGTTCTGGCACTCGGAACATTCTGTTACGGTAATTATTGAGGCAAAACCGACATTTAGCTGGTCACATTCTAGTCATTAATAACACACGAATGCCAGTCAGAGTTTTCAATAAACATCCCGACCTGGTCTGTGACACATAACTCGAACGAAAATACGACTGTATTATATCCTCTGCACCATAACACCAAACTCACGTTTTCCTTGCTACCTCTGTCGAGCGCCTGATGTCCTGTTGTCCTGTTGTCCACGCACTCACAACGACGTCTGTTGTCGTCCACGTCACGTTCTGGTCCGAGGTGTCAGCTCCGAGCTGCGCATATATACTGTCGACGCAGGGGCCGGGTTCGTGTGTTGACCGCTGTGTAGCCTGACGCGGTCCCGACGTGAACTCTCGATCAATGCCACGTGGCGACGTATTCTTGACGTCGGAGACTCCGTATTTGTGAGCGCGCTGTTATCTCGGACGCGTACAGCGGCATTTGAAAGGAGCGAGCGACCGTGTCGGTTCAGTATCTGGGACGCCGTTTCAAAATATGTGTTGTGCAAGTGGACGAACACTTGCACGTGCACGTGTCCACTTGCTATATCGCCAAACAGTGCGTAATTTCCATTATAAAATTCCCCGTACTTAAACATTATTAGGTGTCAATGCCTGAATAGGCAGCAATAGACAGTAACTGTTATATATTACATGGTGGTAACAATATGTTTTGCATAGCGCTGTATTTAGGCCGTGGTCCCACTCAAAGCGCTTTGCACTTCCTCTTTTCGGCACATGTGTTCATTCGAACACCAACTCGACGTCTACGGAAAAAAAACAGCCACACTGCTATTACTACGCTCAAAGTAGGTTTACTAGTGAATACAGCCGAGTCGAGTGAAGCAACGTAGAGTGAACGAAATTGCCAAATATTCGTAACGGCAGCAAGAGGGCTCGAGCCCGGTCATTGTGATCGGGAGTCCGACACTGTACCATAGAGAGCTCGATTCTGAATGCCCATGTACCGTCACTTCTTCCCCAGAAACAGCTTCTTCCCCCGTGTCGTGTCTACGTTGTCAGAGAGGCCTTACGTGTGTGCGTGCGTGCGTGCGTGCGTGCGTGCGTGCGTGCGTGCGTGCGTGTGTGTGTCAGTAATGCCAAAAAATCATACACCGTTATATTCTTGTAACCTAATGATGAGCAGCCTATGGAATGCAATTTTACCATATGTGTTTTATTCTAGTTTTAGCTTAGCCTAACAATTTTATTGGGTAATTCATTGACAATGCTTTTATTATTAGACAATGCTTCATGTACGTAGTATGATTGATGTGGCTGAAATTACAATACCAAAACACTTTGTAACATAATAAACACATAAATAATTATGAGCATATTCGTTTTTGAAAATACTTATTTGATATTTAACAATTGTGCCTTGGTCTCCAACACCTGCCATATATGTGCGGCTGTAACATGTTACCACAGTACAACAGTGCACCAAGGGTGGACGTGTTCCCGAGATATCCCGCATGTAGCCTGAAGTGACAAACCAATTATGTAGTGGGTGTTAAACGAAATCCAATTCCCATGCCTCTTTCGAGAATAAAATTGGCTCCTGGTGTTCCATTTATTGCTAAAATATGTTTGTTTACAGTCCTGTATTCTACATATAGGATTAAGCCAGCGAGAGAAGGGTGGATAACCTAGTGGGCGCATTCAAGAATTAGGCTCCTACTACAAAATACAATAAAAAGGAGGTTGTGTCTTCGTTCTTATAGTAGAATCATATTACATCGTATCAAGTGTGTGTATTCGAACATACTGATCGCCCAAATCTGTTTCAACCAAACAGAACCAACTTTTGAATTCAACTGTTCAATGCTCACACAAGTCGCCGAACTGTAACTCAAACCCTCGGATAGCCCTTAATTCCCAGAAGGGTCGTGACCTGAAGGGGGTCGGGGGGGGGGGGTGATGATGTATTACGCGATGTATATATCCATCTCGTTGCAGTAAACGGGATGGAAACCACGCCTTTGAAAGCGGCGCGCTGCCGGGTAAACAGAATGTTTCCTTCCGAAACACTGACATTTCGACAACAAGAAAATGGTTCACTAAGACACATTTGGGCGGTCGGTGTGTTATAAACACGCTTGGGCGGTCGGTGTGTTGTAAACACGCTTGGGCGGTCGGTATGTTATAAACACACTTGGGCGGTCGGTGTGTTATAAACACACTTGGGCGGTCGGTGTATTATAAACACATTTGGGCGGTCGGTGTGTTATAAACATATTTGGGCGGTCGGTGTGTTATAAACACACTTGGGCGGTCGGTGTGTTATAAACACGCTTGGGCGGTCGGTGTGTTATAAACACATTTGGGCGGTCGGTGAGTTATAAACACAGTTGGGTGGTTGGTGTGTTATAAACACATTTGGGCGGTCGGTGTGTTATAAACACATTTGGGCGGTCGGTGAGTTATAAACACACTTGGGCGGTCGGTGTGTTATAAACACATCTGGGCGGTCGGTATGTTATAAACACATTTGGGCGGTCGGTGTGTTATAAACACACTTGGGTGGTCGGTGTGTTATAAACACACTTGGGCGGTCGGTGTGTTATAAACACATTTGGGCGGTCGGTGAGTTATAAACACACTTGGGCGGTCGGTGTGTTATAAACACATTTGGGCGGTCGGTGTATTATAAACACACTTGGGCAGTCGGTGAGCTATAGACTCGTTTGGGCGGTCGGTGTGTTATAAACACATTTGGGCGGTCAGTGTGTTATAAACACACTTGGGCGGTCGGTGAGTTATAAACACACTTGGGCGGTCGGTGTGTTATAAACACATTTGGGTGGTCGGCGTGTTATAAACACACTTGGGCGGTCGGTGTGTTATAAACACACTTGGGCAGTCGGTGTGTTATAAACACATTTGGGCGGTCGGTGAGTTATAAACACATTTGGGCGGTAGGTGTGTTATAATAGATGACGTCTATTATAACAGACAGTATAACATGGTTTTACTAGAAAATGAAGGGACAGCTCCCTTAGCATGTTTCAGTTAACAATATACTGGTGCATATATTTCAGCATAACTAAAATACAAAAGTCGGAAAAGGAGACACCCAACAGATGCTCTTGGGATGCCACACAATGTTACATCGGACCCGTCTCAGTCGTATTATAATATCGCACAGTGAGGTCATTATAATGCGACGAGACGGACAATTGCAACCAATCATGACCATGATCGTATGAGCCAGCGACGTCCCAGTCTCACACCAGGCGGCCCCATTCAGTAGCAGTTTTGTCTTCGATGCGATCGATCAACATCGTCTGCGGCTGGTGCAGTCAACCGTGACGAGAGTGCAGCGTCGCCGGGGTGCGTCTTTGCGATTCACTTATGAAAAGCCAACAGACGCTTTTAAGCCACACCCAGCGCGCTCGTGATTGGTCGCTAGGTCAAGGAGCGTTTGACACATGTGTCACGCGCGTTTCATTTTGTTTTTCGCGGGGAGACGTCAGGGCTTGTTATATGTTAGCAATGGGCTATACGTACACATACAAATTTTACGAACAGGTAGGCATAGAATGTGCAAAATTCCTATGACAATAAGAGCAACATTATTTTATCAGTATGAGAGTCACACAGAATATAACGTACACTGTGCACACTAATTGAAATGTGTATAGTTCTTTATATAATTGGTTGGTTTGATGCTAGTAATGAGACAAATATATTGTAGGCATAGTTTTTTATATACTACCCAAGTATACAAACCACACACACTACATTAATTCATGCATATTTAATGCATTTTGTTTACAAATAATTTAAATTGTAGTAAATATATAATGCATGTACACTGTGATCATGTACTATAATTGGAGTATGTTTAATACACACTGTATACACGTTTTCAAATGTTTTATTAAATAAATGGGATTGCCATTATGCACCATTACTGAGACTCTTTCGCTCAGCCCAATTACCATATGATATTTACATATTTAATTTATTTAATATGTGTTTTGGGTTTATTTGTGCTGAATACAACTTACGACACATTAGTTGGCTAGCATTTATAAACATTTCCACATATATCCTTCTTGCAAATGAACAACATTCTAATAATTGTACACCCATTCCATCGCAAATGTTCATAATAAAGCTCGAAGACCGCGGTTACATTGGTTTGTTGAGAATAGTCTTCCCTAATATGCTAGCTCTATTAAAGTCAAATTAATTAGTTATTAGTTTTGTGCATGTTCTAGAATGTTATTATATAAATGCAAAGGTAACTGCTGTTCCAAATTGCACCTATTTGCTCCGTGTTTACAATGTGTTAAGACAACAGCATGACAACATTTACAATTAATGGATTTTGCGACGGTCCTACTCAGTATCAGTCTAAATTGAGCGCTAAATAATATAATCTGGATGAACGTACGCATACGTAGGGCCCTGCCTATCTGTCCGTAAAATTTGTTTGTGTACGTATAGCTCTGTCTACCTGTTCGTAAAATGTGTATTTGTCGTATAGCCTCTTGCTAACATATAACAAGCCCTGACGTCTCCCCGCGAAAAACAAAATGAAACGCGCGTGACACATGTCAAACGCTCCTTGCCCTAACGACCAATCACGGGCGCGCTGGGCGTGGCTTAAAAATGCCTGTTAGCTTTTCATAAGTTAATCGCAAAGACGCCGCCGCGGTCGATACATACCACCGGAAACAGTTTGTAGGACAACGCGCACCGGCGATATAGATTATTAATGTTTTGTACAGTTCAGAACCGTTAATATAATATAACTGGTGTATTTATCAATGGCTCTGGTACAGTTATCTTTGGATCGAGAATTCGGAATGGAACGCGCACACATCATTATAGTAGGCCTAGGGGGTGACCGGATACAAAAGTAACACCGGTCAATTATAACACTGATTCTGAATGTTGGCTAGATTATGCGTGCAGTTCGGTTTTTTAAGGACTACACGTAGACTAGAACGACCATTTTATATTTAAAAAAACATACTTTACAACTTTACCTGATCTCTCCTGTGTCGTGCTCAGTATTGGGGGCGAGATGTCTGGTTAAACGCCACTGGACATCACATACAACATACCCAAAGTGTTACATTCATAACGTCGCTGTCTGCTTCCGTGCAATGGTGTATTGCGTCATCGGTGCACGAATGACTGGGATAATGTTCAGCTGGCGTCGATACACAACATTAAAGAGCAATCGATTATACTTTTTTCATTCCCCAAAACGCACCTTCCCACGGACACACTCAACTTCTAAACGGCGTTTTAATGCGCGATTTGGGCACCAAGCTCTATTTATTTCAGTTTCAGTCAGCTAATCACAAACTATCGTTTTGTCGGTTTCACCACGTTTGGTTTTCTATACACGTGAAACAAATTATTTCAATGTTCCTGTTGCATTGATTGCTGAAACACACTTTGTTGGTTAGTAACTGTACAAACCTATATTTTGCAGTGAATAAAAATCAAAACAGACAGATCACGCATTAGAAAGTGATGTATGCATTTTGAAGTACAGATTAGCGAGTTGTTGGTATTTTTCTCTAGTGACATGTGTATGTTCATACTAATTAGTAAAAGTAAAGGTAAGTTCATATACAGCGCAGTATCCTGTCCTCGGGACTGCTCTAAGCACTTTACTCCCTGGCAGACCTGTTCACTCGAACACCATCTCAACTACTCTAGGAAGCATTCAGCCACGTTGTGATTAATGCGCGAAGACTCTTCGTACACAAATATCCACCACTCAAAGTAAACGAACTTGCCCAAGGTTCGACACCGCAGCAAAGGATTCGAACCCACGTTCTCTCAGTATACCCCAAGCCTAGTGTAACTAATTTAATGTAGAATCACATACAATCGTCTTTGGTGTGTAATTAAACGTGGGTTGAGTCAAGAACAACAGAGGCACGAAAGAGGTGTAAGCAGATAAAAAACGACATGTTTTCAAGAGTTTTATTTGTTGCCTGCAAGAGTCACAACAGGGTGTTCAAGTCGACAGCAGCACTACAACGGTCAGGAGGGAATGAAAGGGTATGCTCGTCGTCGCTAGATAGCGCGGCAGAGTTGATGGTTGGTTCGGCGCCAACTCGGCATAGTCTCCTTGCGTCAACGGGCTAGCAAGCGACAACGGGTCAGGGGGCGTAACATGCAATATGTCACTTTAAACAGTACGTTCTTTTACTAGAACGAAACTGTAACATCACTTCAAGTGCAACTGCGAAACGTATCACATAATATACACTAGCAAGTTGCATGAAACGAAACAATGAATCTGCATAGTTCTCAGTCCCACCAAAGTTGCGATGTCTCAACTCTGAGCCACGGGTTGCATATACAGTTCTTTTTGTCAACAGGCTGCGGCCAGTACTGTGTTCGACGACAGTTAGTCCGCGCCGTCTGGTCACGTACATGACAGTGTGATGCGGCGTCGCCATTATTGTTCGACTGGTTATATACTATATACCATGTATCGAGTTTCTTCCGGCTGCCGAACCAATTTACGGGGACGCGTAGCTGACCGGTTAGATAGAGGAATATTTATACGTTTACCTCCACAACGCGGAAGAGTTCTACTCCGATTATCGGCAAGGCACACAAAGTTACTTTAAGTCGTATTGGTACACGAACCCTGCGCACTGATATTGTGCAGAGCGGACAGGAGGCTTGACAAACATATTAGTATGTAGATGGTCGGTGCATTGACACTGTTTATGGTGTCAGATGAGGTGCGCCTGGGCGAAGTCAATGGCGGCGTTGAGAACGGCGCCAGCGACATAGAGACCGGCTCGACCCAGCAACGTGGTCCGGACACGGCTCAGCTTCATCGACATCATCATCCACTTGGCGGGGTTGCGCGCGTTCGGCATCATGGTAGCTGAGCGATCGAGCAGGAGGAAGGCCCTGGCGCGGTCCCCAAGCACGGCGTTGCCGTGGGCAATGGCATTCACGTAGGCCACCTGACGTCTCTCGTTGCCGTCCCATTGGCCGAGCTCGGCCGCTGCCTCCATGGCGTCGAGCAACCGCCGTGCCCGCTCCGTCTGCCCCATGCAGATGAGAGCCACGACCAGCAGCAGGTCCGCGACAAACGGGGTGTGCCACATGAAGACGGGCTGCGGCGAGAGACCGAGGTAGTCGACTCGACACAGACCGAGGTTCGTGTACATTACGGCCGGGTAGAACCTCGTCTCGACCTTGGAGAGGAGCAGACAGCACATGTATATTCGCCCGGTCCAGTGCTCCCACAGCGCATCCTCGAAGGACGCCACGACGTTGTCCGCGGTCTTCCCGTTGAGATTCCCAGTGCGTGGAGTACACACTCGCCTATCTGGTGCGTGGTTCCACGCGGCTGGTTCCTCGTCAGTCGTGTCGTCCTCGGTATCGTCACACAGCAACTGGACGACGTCCTCGTACTTCTTCTCCGCCAGCGACACGGCCGCCAGTCTCACCCGGCCGAGGAGAGCATCCATGGACCGGGAGCACTCCAGCAGGTCGGCCGCCTTGCCCTCGTAGTAGGCGGCCGTGTGGGTGTCCACCTGCTGCTTCGCCTTGACATAGTATAGACCACCGAGACTATTGACGACGCGGTCGGTGAGAGGCTTGACGCGGGCTGACGGCAGGCGACTGGCGTCTAGACTCGTTATGGCGTCTTTGTGGCGCGCGATGCACCCGTCAACAGTCGCGTCGTCGTGCATGCGCGCGTACAGTTGCACGTACAACAAGCGCGCACACTCGTCGAACGATCGGCATAGCGACTCGGCGATGGCCCGACAAAGAGCGGCCTTGTTCAGTCCCGTTAGAACCAGATGTTCCCGTCCGCCTGCCCTGGCTGCGCCCCGCGGCGGACACGAACATCCGGTCGATTCGCTCCCGTCGACGCAACAAAATTCCGAAATCCATACGCCACTCTGTAAGGAGACAGACCCGCCACCGTAACCCTGTGTGAAGAGCGGACCGTCCCGACAGGGAAGGTTCCTCCACGGCACTAACATGCTGTCGGGTCGGTCCAGACACTGTCTGAGGTACTCCGAGGCGGCGTGACGATGCAGCTCCGAGATGTCGTCCAACAGGCTGCACTGCGGAATGAAGTAGTGACACAACGCGCCTCCGTCCACGGCCGTAAGCATTCTCCGCAGCACGTCCCGCACACACCGGGCCAACTCACCCGGCGCCCACCATGCCGTCTCCCTCTCCTCCAGGGCCCACAGGAACGCCGTCCTCATCGCCTCCACGCTCAACACGTCCGCGGATGCGCCGCGAACCGGAAGTAGTTGCTGCAGCGCGTACAAGACGAACCTTTGAACGTCGGTCACGTGTCTGAGAAGGGCGCGCTCGGCGCTCGCGAAACAGAACGACCACGACTTGCAACTGTCTTCTGCCGACACAGGAACCAAATAGACCGGTAGACTTGACACTTCCTGGACGATCTCCTTCGTTGGCCACTTTGAGACACGCCGTCGGTAGATCCATGCTTGCGCCTCGCTCGGCCACTCCTCCCAGCGTAGGGCGGCCATCGACCTCACCACGGTCACGTCGCGGGTGATGTCACAGCTGAACGTAGCGGCACTCACGTCCATCGCGCCAACTCTCGCGAGATTTCGCTGATGTTGTAGTAAGATACACCTTCAAGCAAAACAAAAGTCAAGTATGTCTCACCGTCATGACATTAATTAATCAGTGAGCTCGCAACATACGAAAAACACGACTGCAAAAATAGAAAGAATATAAGTATGCAAGCTTACACACTGTGGCTGCCTAGCAGATCAATACAGACCGTTTTGATGTGTCCAGGCAACGCAATAAGTATGTGATATGACAACACATGCCGGTCTGGAAGTTCGAAACTAATCAGTCTGCAGGCAACTATTAACCTATGTGGGCGCTATCTCTTTAGCATATATTGAAATTCATACTTCCAAACCTGACAATTCAAATGCTGTGTATAATTTATGCTATCACGTATTCATCAGCAGCGTTTTAGCGGGACATCTAGCTTTACCCGAACGGAAGGTCTTGGCGGCCACTCTGTAGGTGCTGACGGTGTATATCACTACCTACCTGACGTGATTGTCGTGTAGGGTTCGCTGTACGCGTCCACTGGCGAGGAAGAACTTGGGCAGGCCGTGCTGGTCCGTGCACACGACGCAGCAGTCGGCTAGTGACACCCCGCCGTGGTCGGCGAGGGGCACGCCGTCGCTGTCGGCGAGAGGGACCCCGCTACGGTCGTCTATCCGTAGCAGGGAGTTTGTCCGGGCAGACATCCACACGTCGACGTGTCCCAGGCGGTCTGTGGAGGTGGTGTACAGGGGCAGAGGCTGGCGCTCACTCGACCGCACGGTCGGGTCGTGCAGGAGTCGGGCGTAGCCGTGGACGAAGAGGGCCCGACGCCGTGGGGGAGCCGCGACGATCTGACCGTCGGCGGTCACCCGGACTGTACTCGGCAGACCGTCACAGCCATCGTCCGTCAGCACGACGTCCAAGTAGGGGCTGCTATTGAACATAGTCACCAGGTCGGCGACACCACTGTTGAAGGTCGAAATAAGGTCGTCGATGTGTTTGGTGTAGAACGGAGTCGCTGTCACATCGACAGGGCGCGGAGAAGACTCACTGATCGCGTGCTTCATGGTGGACGTCACCCACACGTCCGTCGACGACAACAAGTCTGTCGCGTTCGTTTTGTCGTCGAGGTCGTTTGACGACGATGGTGACAATAAGAAGGCCGTGTTGCGCAAATCGTCGGCTTCGTTGTCAACAGTCGACGGTGGCGTAATCAGAGGTGACGTCATACTGGAGTTTCCTGTAGTCTACCGTCAGGTGCCACCTCTCCGCTGTACGGCTTTTTTGCTGCAATGGCGACGTTGTTAGCTGCGCCAGTAGCCCGACACGTCAGTCTGGCGCAGAGGGGTTCCTGCTTTCTGAAGAGTTGGTCATTCTGGAACTTAACACGAAAATAATTAGGTCAGATCGCGCCGTTATATCAACTGTTGGAATGAGCTTTAAAAAGTTTACTACAAAATTCAAAGGCATTTTGTTCGAAGATGGAAAGACTGCGACGACGAACATACGTTTAAATTGCTTTTGAAGTGAAACCAGAATAATATACATAAACATTAAAAATATTAAACAAGCCATATACATGTAAACAAACCATGCATTTAGCCCTATCTAGTTGCTTCATAGGAAGTTCCGTTACCACATTATTAAAACAATGCTATCCGGACACGGAAGTGGAAGCGATAGGCTTCTGTTAAGTCCAGTGGCAGTCTGAGTTTACCACAAACGCATTTTCGTAAGACTATCTCGTGTACATCACCTACCGAGCCGCTTCACATGCTTGCCGCGATTAGGTGAGGGCTGCAACAAAGAGCGAATCTCTCCAATCAGGACATCCAGTGATCTCGTACACATGCATGCACATTCCTAACCATTTCTGAAATATTCACGCATAAGAAGGACTGTAATACTTTTGCTTTGTCCTCGGATAACTACTGCGGCATACAAAGTAGCCTGTACACACTGATACGATTTTAGGATCTGACAATTGTTAAGTTGCATTTAAGTAACACACCCGCAGAGGCTGTGCGTTTGTTTTACTATGAAATGCTACTTACGTAACTAATATTGTTTTCACATAATTACACACGTGTGGTTGTCGTTGGTGTTGTGTCGTGTACGTATTACTAAGGAAGGGTAAATGCGAACGAATGAACACACACATTGGCGAACACCACGTGACACGAAGCGCCAGTGTTGATCGGCATGTAGTGTCGGCCATAACTAATCAAACATTAAGACACCAGCAATGAATACCACTGGCTTACATTCTCAGAGTTGCCACATTTGCATTTCCCATCCTTGCATAATTTACATCGTTTTGGTACCTCTTTCACCTACAAAGAAGACATCCATTATCTGTTATGTCACGAATTTTTGATTTACCATACAACAACACAATGCAATACACCTGTATTGTAATAACCCCAGCTCATACGATCTTTCCATTTAGTCAATGTGTATGTTTGTCTTGTGGTAGAACCAGAAACACATAAAATGAAAGAAGTTGGAAGCAGACTGAAACGGACAGGACATGTGCGGAGAACGAGTGGAGAATGACTGACAAAAAGAGCAAGACAAAAAGAGGTGGTTAGAAGGAGAATATGGTGCACAGCATTAAGACAGAAAGACAGTGTGAATTGATATGTCGAAAGGCCGGTGTCAACAGCTGACAGGGGAAGAACCCCGCAGAAGACGGGGGCGGGTGTAGACGAGGTGTCGAGAGGGCGGAATGGACGAGACGATGTGGACCCATCCCGCAAAGGATGAATATAGGGATAGAAGAAGAAGATCGCGTCATCCGACAACACCACGAAGTAACCGTTTGTCCTACTGTTTACGACAACGGCAGAATTCGTTAGTCTTTGAATTAACAAAATTGTGCAGCAATTCGTTTTTTCCCCGTTTTATTTATGATTTATTTTCGGGAAAACATCGTTCTCTAAGTCGGCATGTTGTCACAACCACGTAGTCGAATCAGCGCCAGCGGAGACAAAGGGTCTACATTACGACAAAGTCGCAGGAAACACAATCACGTAACCATCACTAGCGACGACGAAGGGTGTAAATAACGACGAACGCCCGGATGACCGACTTTGAGAATAACGCTAGATCCATCGTGATTTTACAGACTGGTAGATTCTTGTGAGGAGGCATACAGCACTTTCATGTATAACTGAAATACATTGATTGTCACTAGACACTTGGCTTAGACATGAAGTGAGCGACCCCAGAGCCAAGACAACGCTCACCTCTGGTTGGCTGGGTTGTGACGAGCGTGTCATAGTATCTTGCAGGCCAATGGAACGTCGTAGTGTGTCCCCCTATCCCGCGAGGGATCTCGCTAGATGCGGGCGTCCGACCCACGCCGGATGTCGTGATGTTACCTCAACTCCGGGTCCGCAGTGCGTTTGCTTAGCAACACCTTTCTTGCAAACGAGGTCATTTCACGTCACTTCCGGTTTCACCGGCGTCCTTTTCCGGATGCTGCAAAACAACGCTGTCAAGTTAAATTACAGAATGCAATTTTGTCTTAGTCTTCAGGCGTGAAAAGAAGTAGTTTGAAAATGCGTGTTATATAACGTTACCACTGGAACAGTCTGGCATCTGTGCGGAATCGCACGTTGTTGCTTGAACAATGGTAGCGTAATCTTTGTTTTTGTACGTTTTACGTTCAAACGTAAAACGATTGGGTTCACGTTGTCTTGATCGTTTTCCCAATCTGCAGTGTAAAACAAATGAACATAATTTGTTTTGCTCTAAAATATAGGATAGCCCCACGTCTAGATGTTGTTCTTAATCTATTCCACACTGTTTAGACGGACGACGTGTTGTGGGATGACTATACAGAGAAATAATGTTCTCATTGGTATTGATAATGACTCTCTCTAGGTCGTTGACCAATATGTAGGCATTTGGTGTATCTGCTTTTGGTAACATTTTATTTATTGCCCTGGCGGTGATCTTCATACAGGGTTTTTTGTTAAGTGTGCTGATAGCAAGGGCATGGCCACCAAAGCAGGGACGGCACTATATGCTCTGAACAAGTCATAGCGCGTCGCGGACCACTACGGAAACAACAGGACTATGATATGATGTAACACTATTAAATCATAGACACTTTGTTTTGACTTGTATAAGTTAAATTTCCTGTGTTCATTTCCTAAACAAACCAATGTCGAGTCAACATACAACGTACGACTATGTATCTCTGAGTTTACAATCACTGCTATCTGTAGACAACGCTATGAGGGCATTCATTCTCCTGCCACTATGGTGGAAATTAAATCTATGCATCAAGGAATCGCCAGGATCAATCCAGCTCCAAGTTGAAACACAGGAATGTCGTTTGCTTATGCGCTCATATGTCGGTATCATAATATTAATAACTATCAAAATAAATATCTCAGTGTTTCATATTGGCTTTATAATTGAAACATATCCATGGTAAAAAAAACTGCCAGCAATTCACCCTATTCATTGTGATGCTAATTATACATTGTCCGTCTATCTTTTCTTTTAATGCAAAACAAGATTTATTATTAACATAAATAGGTTATTTCCAACATAACAAGATTGTAACATTTCTTTTCCGCTAGGCGTAGCCAAATCTTCACAAATTACATATATATCATTAAACAAATATGATATTTTAAATGGATCCAGCAGTGCAAACATGTTTAAAAATTGAATCGATAAATATCTGATAGGGGCGGGTTATATGTAGATGAAAAACGATGGCCTTTCGAATGCCTAAAGCTTCCTAGTTCACATGCTACCTGGAGCCTGTAGCTTTGGATGGGAATGGTGTTAAAGAAGTTGTGTAGAAACCAAGTACACCTCGATGTCACCGTTATAGTATTATTACTAGGCCTAAATATTTGTCTACATTTTATATCTCATTGTGTTCTCTCCACCATTTAACATACTTGCAGGCATGTGATGTCATAAAATACGTATAAAATACTGCGTTCTACGCCACCTTTTAGGCCCAAATAGCGTTTGTGTCAGACTGCATCGCTGCTGCAGCCGTGTGTTTGTGCGCAACGCGCGTGAAAAGAGCGATTTAACAACGCAAATTGATGCCCACGGGACCGGTATTTTTGGCCTACTGAATCGATATTGATATACAAAAATGTTTAGATATAAACCGAATTGGAAAAAAGATCAGAAATCTACCATACAAACAAAAGAAATAATATCGGTGTTGAGGACGTCGACACGACGGCTGCGAACATGCCGCGCATCACCGCCACAGGCTGCGGCATACGCTCCGAGCCGGGCCCGAGCCGTAACTACCGCGTAAGCATTAACCAGTTCCGTAAAACTCACGCTATAATTGAATACTCATTTGTGGCTATATTACACGATTTCTAATATTTATGCGTCTTAGCTTAGTTTTAAACTTTTAATTTGTGAAATAACGTCGCCACGCCGACATTGTTGCTGAGCGGTTCGCCGGGGGCACCTGTCTACAAACAACGCAGTGGCGGACTCTATCGGGAATAACAAATAACGCTAAGAATTGTGCGAGATCAATTCAGAGAAACGACACGAATTCGGGACAAGAACAGTCTGTGCCGTTTATCAACGCACAAATTACAATCGTTGTCCGTATTTTTTGTCGCGATATGTCGTAATCATCATCGATGCGCTGAACAGTTTGTGTAAGTTTTAGACGCTGTGCAACACAAATTGTAACGCAAAAACACTCGAAAGCGGGGTCTTGCGAACACGGATGCTAATAAAAAGCTTCCCTTCTCCGTCTCGATAGCCGGGTACATGGATCGCCGAAGCCGGGTAAATTACCCGGGTCCCGGCTCTTACAAAAAGCCTGTCATAGATGTGATATGCAAACAACTTTTGACAACATATTTTTAAGCAAATAACTTGTATTTACAAGACAGGTTTTGAATTTAACGTGACGTCATCAGGCATATTTTGGCAATAAAATTCGATCCAAAACATGCAACCATTCATTAGAAAACAAGCATTATAATTCAAACAATCTTACACGAATCCGACAGAGTTTATATATATATCTCGTTGTGAACCAGAATAAAAGATATTAAACACACACAGCGCAACACGCCTATAACGAACTATTTTGTGGGTAGCTAACGAGTTCGTTATATCCCTGAATTCGTTATATGCGTATAACGCCTATAATGGAAAGGATAGGGAAAAAATCCGTACGTAAGAAATTGTTTCGTTATATCCGTCAATTCGTTGTATCCGTGTTCGTTATAAGCGTGTTGCCCTGTCGTAATATGTTTTGGTTGAACTCGTGCGTGCGTGCGTGCGTGGACGTTTCAAAATAATGCACAGATCAGTTTTGCCAAAACCCCTGCTTTACATATTTCTTGTCTTGGTCTATGTACGCACAAAAACTTATTGAAAAAATCAGGTTGTAATCCATCTTTTAAATTATCTATTATTCTCCTTCTGGCAGGTGATGTGTCAATTAATCCTGGTCCAAAAACGTTTCATAATGTACGCTGTGCGACTACCTATCTTGGATCTGTTCGTCACAAATGATTTAATGGCATCAAAACATATTTATATTTTAGCAATGACCGAGACATGGTTGACAAAAATGATACTGTCTCCTGTCTTGTTGACATCACTCCTCCTGGCTTTTCTCTACACCATCATCCACGCCAGTCAGGTAGAGGTGGTGGTGTCGCATTTCTAGTTTCTGATTTGTTCAAGATAGAAATCCTTCATTCACCTGTACACCACAGCTTCGAGGCATTGTGTGTTCTTATAAAAGGTTCATCGATGTCTGCTAATTTTATTTGCATATATCGTCCTCCTGGAAACACAAGTAAATTTTGTTGATGAATTTCAAGATTTTCTTGTAACAACATTACAATTACATGAAGAATTATATATTCTAGGTGATTTCAATATCCATGTTGATTTACCTACCCTTAATACTAGGTTATTCATGGATGCACTTCAAACATTTGACTTACAACAGCATGTCACATTCCTTACTCATATCCATGGGCATTGGCTCGACTTGTTTATCACTAGGTCAAACTGCAATAACATCAAGGCGGTATCTGTTACTGATGGATTATCAGATCTTCATACTGTAATTATTGATCTGTGTCTCAGAGTCGAGTCAAGACCAGCACAACAATTTATTACTTTCCGACCAATACATGATATTAATATAGACATTCTTCGTGAGGACCTTGCAAATTCAGATCTCTTAATTCATCCAAAAACTACACTGTGTGAGCTAGTAAACCAGTAATACGTTACACTAAGTAATCTTCTTGATAAACATGCCCCCAAAGAAACAAAAAGTAAAAGTTCGTCCACCGTTACCTTGGATGTCACTAGACATAGTACAAGCAAAACGTCGCCGTCGATATCTTGAAAGAATTTGGCGACGTACCCGTTCATCCCTTGATCGGATCCACTATACTAAGCAGTTACATCTGTGCAACCACATGATGTCAAAAGCAAAACCAGACTATTATACGAATTTAATATCAAAAAATTATGAAAAACCTTGCCAAATATGGAAAACCATCAATAGTGTCCTTCATCGGGAGAAACCAAAAGTATTGCCTGATACCTCTTCATTGGATACATTATGCAGCATGTTTTCAAAACATTTCACGGATAAGATTGCTTACATTCAATCACGTTTTGTTATTAATGACGTTGATTACAAGTTTACTGAACAGCCGATTGTTGATAACACACTGCAATGTTTTATACCTGCAACTACAAGTGAAGTTCGCACTACCATACAAAAGTGTCCTAACAAATCGTGTGGTCTTGACCCTTTTCCAACATTTCTGCTAGAGTTGGATTAATCAACTGGTTTATCCTATTACAAATATCATAAATATGTCAATGCAGGATGGTGTTGTTCCATACGAATTCAAGCAAGCTCTTGTCAATCCTCTTATTAAAAAACAAAGTATGTGCAAAAATGACCTTAACAATTACCGTCCTATCTCAAATCTTAATTTTCTGTCGAAAATATTGGAGAGGGTTGTTGCAAATCGACTCCATGAACACATTTATTCACAGCATTTATCAAATTATCTACAATCTGCGTATAAGCGATTTCACTCAACTGAGACGGCTCTTCTTAAAATACACAATGACATTGTATGCAATGCGGATAATAGCAAATTGACTGTTCTCACCTTACTAGATCTATCAGCTGCTTTTGATACAATAGATCACGACATTCTTTTACATCGCCTTAATATACATTTTGTATATCTGGCATGGCTCTTCAGTGGCTTAGTTCATATTTTTCAGACCGATACCAAAGCATTAACATGTCTGGCTCACTGTCTTGTCCATAACATCTTCCATTTGGTGTCCCACAAGGTTCTGTCCTTGGCCCTGTTGTGTTCAGCTTATACACTACATCCCTTAGTCGAGTCATAACTAATCATAGTATAAATCATCATTTGTATGCTGATGACACACAGGTGTATATATCACTTTCACCAACTGACACACAGACATCTCTATCAACTTTAAATGACTGTCACAATGACATCTTGTTGTGGATGGAAGCAAGTAAATTGAAACTAAATCCAGATAAAACTGATATAATTATTATTGGCACAAACAACAACGAAACAAGGTTGTTAACTACTTTCCAGTTAAATTGCATCAGAACTGTTCGTAATCTAGGTATTATCTTCGACAGTGATTTCAGCTTTAAGCAGAACATTTCTCAAGTATGTAAATACGTGATTTCCACCGAATTCGGCGTCATTTGTCTTTATCTACTGCTAAAACAATATCAGTATATCCAATTAGCAGTCGCCTTGACTACTGCAACTCTCTCCTAAACGATATTGCTAAAAAGGACTTAGCTAAACTCCAACGTGTACAGATTTGTTTAGCACGTGTAGTACTAAAAGCACCTCGTTTCTCACCATCAATGCCCCTACTTAGAATTGCATTGGCTTCCAGTTACATATCGAATACAATTCAAATGAGCAACTATCACATATCGTACCCTTTCTACGCAATACCCATCCTATTTGTTTAGTCTCCTTCGTTTTTCCGATATCCCCAGGAATCTCAGATCATCTGTTTCACGACTTTTTGTTCCGAAAACCAAGCTTACTATCGGCAAACGTGCTTTTTCTGTAGCTGAACCCACAATCTGGAATCAACTACCTATCGCTTTAAAATCATCCGAAACTATAAATACCTTCCGTACAAAAACTAGACTTATTTATTTGAAATTGCATTCCCACCCTAACCTTCGGCGGTCCCTTGCTCTAATGACGACTCTTGGTTGTCCCCGTTAACGATTTTGCCCAATGATTTTTGTATGTTGCGCCTCTGAGCTCAGATTCCTGGGGATTTAGTCGCTATAGAAGTTTGTTATTATTATATTGCAACTATCTGCATATACGTCATCGTTTTCACCACGGACGTCCGTGCTTTCGCGGTACTTTTTTATTCTTGGTAAATGTTGATTTTTAGGTGACGTAGTGAGATGGCCTCTGTCGGCTACACGATTAAAAACTTCAGTTAATAGCATATTCATTTTGTTCGCATGTATTGGCTAATCTCCGTCATACGGTATGGGAATATTGAGATTTCAAATGTTATGGAAACCGTGAATAGATCCATGCACGCATTTGGAATCGAGGTCTACTATCAATACTGGAGTGTAGGCAAAGTACAATATAGGTATTAACAGTAGACACAGTCCAAAGCCCCAGTATTTGGCAGTGTCGATCGTGATTAATGCAATAACATAACGTTAAAATCTGGCACACAATAACCGGTTTATGATAGTATTTCGTGGTAAATAATCTCCTTAGTGTCACACGGTAACAACAGAAATGTGCGCCAAATAATTGGTAATGAGTAAGTTTGTTGGCGATATTGTACGTAATCAAACAACGAACGAACGAACGTCACGTTACATTGTGGTTTCCATATCAAAAACAGCATAATGCATGTTGAAGTAACTTATGTGATATACAGATACAATCACTACTGACGTGAAATACGTGTTTACTGTGGACTGTTTAATGCATTTTAATGTTTTATACAACATCGAAGAAGTACGTCTTTGGCGGAGGGGATTCGTGCCTTTCATTCCGTAGGTGAACGACAATGTTTCTTGTCTGGCCTAGAATGGGCTTATCAAGTCGTAAAGTCTGACCGGTGTCCAACCATAGCACGGTATTAGGACGGCCGAAGCACGATCATGTCAAACGTCGACAGTAACACAAGTACCTGACTGTATGCTCTACATGCAAACACATTTATCTACTGACATCTAAAGATATCCTACAAGTCCATCCTCAAATTAGCACGTGGTTAAAAGGTTGATCTCAAATTGGGACGACGTCTAAGCTGCCATAATTTGATTTTCAATGTGTCGATGTACGAGACAGTGATTTGCTTCATGTACACTGTTTAGTTCACTGAAACACGGTGCACTCTAGGGATGAGTTTATGTCATCAGTAAATATATATATATATTGATATATATTATATAGAATATTCCGAATATCTATATCTGCGTGTGTGTGTGTGTACGTGCGTGCATGGAACACTATCATATTCCCACTCACATACAAGCACGTACACAAGCACACACGCGCGCGCGTACAGTTTTATTTGTTGAGACGCGAGTTAACCGAGGCTTTAAATGCAATACAACGTTATTGTAAGTCTTATATATATATATTATATGGTGTGTGACTCTGTCACAAGGGTCGAGTGATGCGCCTAGTGCTGTAGCGTAGTGTAGTGGTTGATAGCTTGCTTCTGACCTCCCGCTTTCAGCTTCAGCCGCCAGATAACCTTATCCGGGTGAAAAGAAAGCCGAGTGCATAAGTCTTTCCTTTTGGTATATAGCCTCTCCTCAGCAGCATGAGCCCGATATGTGCAGGGTGCAGGGCTCACCAGTGTGTGGACACGTCCCGACCCTCACAAATCATGTTCCAGCTATGGGGCAAATAGCAAAGCAGAGGATGTGATGGACAGCATGTCCCCTCAGTTCCGGCGGCGAAAAATCCAGTTGTAAGGACAACGACGGCGAGCACAGCTCAGTACGAGCTACTGTTCTTTGGAGTAAACCAAATCAAAAACCGGCAGAAGGCTATGGGAAACCACTGCTGTATCTTTCCCAAGACAATCATGACCCACAAAACCACAGAAAATAACGTTAACAGCGTGAACGGTTGTTCTGACAGGACCACCTCGCTCGGTAGGGATAGTCATGTGCGACAGGTGACACCAGATCGTCATCCAGCTACTGTGTGCCACAGAAAGATTTTAAATATTGCTACATGGAATGTAAGAACTCTATATCAGAAAGGAAAACTAGAAAACATCAAACAAGAAGCGACAAGACTGAGGATAAATATAATGGGAATGTGTGAAGTTAGATGGACAGGGGCAGGATTGATGACATCAGATTATAACACAATAATTTACTCAGGAGGCGATAAACATGAAAGAGGAGTTGGAATTATGTTGGATGAAGAAAGAGCAAAATGCTTACTAGTATACTGGACCATATCGGATCGCATCCTCTTGGTGAAAATCAGTGGCAAACCATTTAACATTAACATCATACAAGCGTACGCACCAACCGTAGACAAATCTGATGAAGAGCACGATACATTTTATAATGATCTTGAATTAGGAAAATCACATTGCAAATCACAGGAGATTGTAATAGTTATGGGAGACTTTAACGCTAAAGTTGGTGGGGAAAGATGCGAAGACATAGTTGGACCATTTGGCCTGGGGAGCAGAAATGAGAGAGGAGATAAACTAATAGAGTGGGCAAAATCTCATGACATGATTGTAGGAAACACCTGGTTCCAACAACATCCCAAGAGACCGTACACGGAACCAAATTGATTATATCCTGGTCAGTAAAAGATTTAGAAATGCCCTACTGGTAGCAAAGACCTTTCCCGGGGCAGATTGCGATTCCGACCATGTGCCAGTGCGAGCCAAGTTCCGACTGAAACTGAAGAAAAGGAAAAGAGCAACAAGGAACATGAAACTAGTCATGAATATGCTAAAATCAGATTCAGCGATCAAAGAGAAATTCAATGTAGCAGTACAAAACAGTTTCAATGTTCTGAATGACATTCAAGATGTGGACCACCAATGGAAACAAATGAAGGAATCAATCACACAGGCTGCAGAAGAAACTATTCATAGGCAATGCAGAAAAGCAAAGAAAAAATGGATGACTGACGATAGTCTAAAGTTGATGGATGAAAGGAGGAAAATTAAGCATGATGTATATGTAGCAATGAACAAGGATATAACGGCCAAATGTAATCTAGCGAAAGAGGAATGGCTTAATGAACAATGCAAAGAAATTGAACAGAAGAATAAGCACGACACAAAATCCGTGCATGCTAGAATAAGAGAAATCACAGGGAAAAGAACATGCTCAGCTACAGGTTGCCTGAAATCTAAAGAAGGAAACATAACAATGGACAAAGACAAAATACTTGAGAGATGGTCAGAATATATTGGTGAACTGTACGATGATGAAAGGGGTGAAAGACCATCAGTTAAGAAGAACTTTGATGGTGTTCCTTCTTCTTCAGATCAATGAAAAAGCTGCTGGACCAGATAATATTACCATTGCAATGATTGAGTGTTTAGATGAATTTGGTATTGATATAGTAACAGACTTCTTGAACAAAATATATGACAGCGGACGAATCCCAACTGATTTATCCAGATCCATTTTTGTAGCAATACCAAAGAAACCAGGCGCGATTGAATGTGAACTACACCGTACAATTAGTCTCATGAGTCACTTCACCAAGATGTTGCTTAAAATTATTATGACCAGAATGAGAAATGAAATAAAGCCGGAAATTGCTGAAGAACAATGTGGATTTGTAGAAGATAAAGGTACAAGTAATGCATATACATCCTACGAACACTGATTGGGAGAGCACTGGAAGTGCAGAAAGATCTGTATGTAGGTTTTATTGATTACACAAAGACATTTGACAGAGTTCGTCATGAATAAATCATATCAATGCTGAAGAGTTTGAACATTGATGGAAAAGATCTGAGAGTTGTGAGAAATCTGTACTGGGAACAAACAGCAGCAATACGAATAGAAAATCACATCAGTAAATTTCAAGAAATAAAACGTGGTGTAAGACACCCGATCTCTTTTCACTATACATTGAGATTATCTTACGCACATTAGATGATATGCCAGGCATTCAATTTGGGAGATACAACATGAATTATTTACAATATGCAGCCGACACGGTACTGATTGCTGAGAACGAAATAGATCTACAACAGATGCTAGATACAGTAATAAGGGAAAGTGAGAAAAAAGGCCTGTCCCTGAACAAAAAGAAAACAGAAATTATGGTCATCTCAAAGAAACATTACACTCCAACATGCAAGCATATGGCAGTTTTGAAGCAAGTCCGAACGTTTAACTATCTGGGATCACTAATAACATCCGACGGTCGATGCAACGATGAGATAAAGAGAAGAATTGCTCAAGCCAAAACAGCTTTTCACCACATGAAAAACATTTTAACAAATAAAAATATATCAATTGAAGTGAGAAAACGTGTACCGCAATGCTACATAGAGCCCATATTGCTATAGGGATGAGAATACTGGACAATAACCAAAAGTTCACAAAAAACATAGAAGCCACTGAAATGTGGTTCTTAAGAAGAATGCTGCGAGTGCCATGGACTACAAAGCAAAGCAAAGCAATGAAGTCATCCTTAGGACAGCCAAATCAAAAAGAAAGATCATCAACAAAGTTAGAACACAACAAGCACGATTTATAGGCCATGTCATGAGAAAGAAAAAGTTAGAACAAATAGTAACAACAGGAAAGATAGAAAGAAAAAGATCCAGAGGACGCCAGAGAATAAAAATAATAGATAGCCTCTCAACATGGTGTGGGAGGAGCACAACAGAACTGCTACAAACTACACACGACCGTGCGGTTTGGAGGGCCATGATCGCCAACGCCTGTGGCAGACATGGCACATAGAAGAAGATAGATAGATGTATATATATATATATACATATATATACATATTATATATATATATATTATATCTTCTCCCTGTCAGTATTTGACATAAGGCTCAAAATGTCAAGGGCCAACAGGGCCTGCAAACTGAAAATATCACGGCCCGACAGCATATCTGAAGGCCCGGAAATATGTATCTATTATAATTTATTCTAGTATAGTATATTATATATAAAACGTATACTAAAATAACAATGTTGAAGGTATACTGCCGGCCAAGCTGCGTTTAATAAGTCCAAAGCAACCAAACATTGAAATTACTGAATATGAAATAGTAAAGACAGGGTAGCAGGTAGTAGCGAAGGCAAATAGGGACTAACGGCCTAACCGCGTGTTCGTGGAGTTGCTTATTGGTGTCGTCTGGTTTCCTCAATCAATATCGGCGAAGACGCTAAGTGGAACAGTTGTGTTGACAATACAAAAGGGGTATGTGTGAGTGTGTCAGTCTCACGAGCTAATAATATTACTGATTCGGTGTACCGAAACATACACGACTTTTTAAGACGTCCCCTTTAATTTGTTTGGATATTATTCTTGTCTGCCGTGACACCTCTGCCTTCCCCATTGCCTGCCATGACACCTCTGCCTTCCCCATTGCCTGCCGTGACACCTCTGCCTTCCCCATTGTCTGCCGTGACACCTCTGCCTTCCCCATTGCCTGCCGTGTCACCTCTGCCTTCCCCATTGCCTGCCGTGACACCTCTGCCTTCCTCATTGTCTGCCGTGACACCTCTGCCTTCCCCATTGTCTGCCGTGACACCTCTGCCTTCACCATTGCCTGCCGTGACACCTCTGCCTTCCCCATTGTCTGCCGTGACACCTCTGCCTTCCCCATTGTCTGCCGTGACACCTCTGTCTTCCCCATTGTCTGCCGTAACACCTCTGCCTTCCCCATTGTCTGTCGTGACACCTCTGCCTTCCCCATTGCCTGTCGTGACACCTCAGCCTTCCCCATTGCCTGTCGTGAAACCTCTGCCTTCCTCATTGCCTGCCGTGACACCTCTGCCTTCCCCATTGTCTGCCGTGACACCTCTGCCTTCCCCATTGCCTGTCGTGACACCTCTGCCTTCCCCATTGCCTCCCGTGACACGTTCTGCCTTCCCCATTGCCTGCCGTGACACCTCTGCCTTCCCCATTACCTGCCGTGACACCTCTGCCTTCCCCATTGCCTGTCGTGACACCTCTGCCTTCCCCATTGCCTGTCGTGACACCTCTGCCTTCCCCATTGTCTGCCGTGACACCTCTGCCTTCCCCATTGTCTGCCATGACACCTCTGCCTTCCCCATTGCCTGCCGTGACACCTCTGCCTTGCCTGCCGTGTCTACACCATTCGCCGCACTGCTAACTATTCACGCACATCATTGCTAATCAATCTACCAATCCCCCAATGTACGCAAAGGCACCGCATGCTTGATATCCTTCACCTCCACCATATGCACCCCCCGTATTATAAATTCGTGCATAACAAACTTCCTGTTACCTGCAAAATTTGCCGCTTCATCAGAATAACAGCATACACAATTTCAACACACATGGACAATACAATATACATACAATCAGGGTACAACACGAATTTACGAAACAAAGCCTCATATACACCTTGCCGCATACTATCAATAAGGCACCTCATTTAATACATCAATAAAAGTAAAATCTACACTCACAGCTAACACGGGTTTGCAATGTATGTTAAACATCATTATTTTCAGACTTATTTACATTACAAAATTGTTACATTTGCCATTATGAGTGAAAACACAGCTGAATAAGCTGTTATGTGTTCACATTTGGATGAATATGTCAAATGTCATGTTCTACGCTTTGTCTGACACACACTCTTATTTATGCTACAATCTGTGTTATACACCAGGATTTGATATCAATATAATTCAGCCTTAGTGGCAGTCTCTCTGACCCACACGTGATAATTTGTACACCATGTGATTACTATATTTATGCTTTTACATACTCACTTATTGAGTGATATGTATTCGGGTGTAAATAAAGAACGTCTATCTGTCTATAGGTATGCTCGACCAAGACGACTACACTTTCTGGTGTCCAACCGCACGACTTTTATCCATACTAATCTTCAGCCCATGCTTCTGGAACACATCGTCACTGTCCACTCTGGCAGTGCTACTCTTGTAGTACCTGTGTGTTCTTCGCTAACAAAATGATTACAAGATTGGCATATATATATCCAAAAACCGCGTGGGCCAATCGGGCCTGTGACCTGTGGCAGCTGCGGGCCTGACAGAAGATCCCCGGGCCCACAGTTATGTCGAACGCTGCTCCCAGGTGCTGAGGTCCACTCGCTTCTTTTTATGTTAATTCGTTTCCTTGCACCAGTGGCCTCTGATCTACCAATAGGTGATGTATTAAAAAACACAAAGACAATTTTTCTAGCTATCTACTTACAAAGTTATGTCTTTACTTTGCACCTATCGGATAAATATGGAAATTGTACAGAGGTTAGTGACTGTCCAGATGGCGCCACTGTGAATGGGTTTTAAATAAAAATACTATAATGGTGATAACAGAAGGATTTTGTTTGTTACTCGATGGGGTATAAGCTAGTACATACATAATACTCGTAAGTCATTATCAAGGATATTGCAAAACTACAACGCGTCCAAATTTTTTAGCAAGGGTAGTCACACAATCTCCCCGATTCTCCCGCTCAGTGCCACTTCTAAAATCACTGCTATGGCTCCCCGTGCGATATCGCATTATGTTTAAGATCTGCACAGTCACCTAGCCCTTTCATCCAAATAACCTAGTTATTTACACTCAATGCTCACACCAGCTAGACATGCCAGACAACTTCGGTCGTCTAGTTCGAAGTTGCTATCTGTTCCTAGAGTTAAGGCAAAGGCTGGAACTCGAGCTTTTTCAGTTGCCGCGCCAACTATATGGAATTCGCTTCCCGTTAATATTAAATCAGCAGAAAATATTGTTACATTCATTTGTTGATGACTTTCGCCTATCACACGAGTACGAGAATGCTTAATCCTTTGGTTTTGGTGCGCCACTGAGCTCGGATTGTCTGAGGATATTGGCGCGTAAGAAGTTATTTATTATTATTATTGATATCAAGATTATTAGTACACTGGAAGAAAACTAATAATGGATGGGTTGAGTCGGAGCTACTGCATTACTCCGCTTTCGGAGGGGGAGGGGTGGGGTAGGTGGTTGTCAATGAAATGTCCGTTGTGTCATTCACAATTTTTGAAGCTCATCAAAACCCTCCAACTGCACTCCCACTGCCAACATATTGGGGGAGGGGGGCTAATCCTATATCCAGCCACCCCACCAAATATTTTTTTGGGTCTCCAAGCTTGTCTAGTTCCAGCGCCTATGTAATGATAGTGTGGACGGTCAGATACGTTTGCAAGTCCCAAAGAATGTATTGTATTCTGTGTGGGTGGGATGTGGGTCGGTCGTCACCATGTATCTCAGAGAAAATAAATTACTACAGTGGTGTCACCTGTTGTGCTGCCACCTATCTAGTGAGTGAGAAGGAGCTAAAATTAAAGTACATAATAAGGCATTGGCTAAATCTGGCGGCTATTGACCGTAGTGTTTTAAGCGGCTCTGGATTGCCCAAAATGTTAAATCCCACACCACGTACTGGTGGGGTTGGTGGCGGTTTGAACAAATACAAAACAGTATGAGATTTTCTAACTTCACAAGTGATCTGAGATCACCACTTATGTTGGCATGAATTTGTTCCTGACTGCCTAAATGAGTTTCACTACTCAAACCACATTTACAATCTATACTTTGAGCATTATTTTCAAAATTTAAATGTTTTTGGGGTGACTACATCGTGCATACACTCGACGTGGAAGACTGCACAATGATGTGACACTTCTCTGATCAACTGGAAATTGTTGACAGCTTGTTGTAGTTTTAATGAAAAACAAATGTGATGTATATTTAAAAAAAAACAGAAACTGATACTTATACTAACTTAGAGAACTGTGCTGCACTGAAGCACATCTGGGCAGTTAAAGTGTGACAATGGCTGACCAAGTACGTTATACAATACTGTGCAACATGAAATACAAAGTTCTAGCTTTATTTTTTCAATAGTAAATAGTCAAAAAGGAGTTGGCAGCCAAAAAGGAAGTGGACAGGAAAAATAATTAAATTTTTTACTTGGCCTGTTTTCACAAACTGACTGTCATATATATTTATTTAGGTAAAATTAACCAAATAACAGTAAATGACACAAAAGAATTATTAATCCTATTAACTGTACAGTTACAATTATAATGTTACAGCATGTATGTCATTATTGCATCGTACACTAGCTAGTATGGCAAGCATATGGTCATTGATGAGAAAAATAGATACTTCTGAAAGAATACATAGCAAACATAACCGGCCAGGTAACATTAAATTTTAAATAGTTGTTGTAGATTGATTATATTAATTACCATATACATATAACATAATAACGTGATATTTTAATATGTCAATTGACATATTAATATGCTAACTAATAACTTGTCAATGGTGCATGTGCACCTCCACCCATACACCAAGGTTCACTCCCCTATGCTATGTTCATCCGTGTCCTTGGGCCATTGGCCCCTGATATTAAAAAAACCCACAAAAATAGTTCTAGTCATTCGTGTCCATCCATCAGACTATCACATGATCTGCTCCCAATGTTTGGCACATTTGATGGTGATGTCGTTGGAAATAGTTAGTTGTCTAGAATTATTCACTTACATGTTATTGATATGTTTTTCTCCTTTTTGGAGAAACATGGAACCAGTAGTGAGCAACTCCAGAGAGGGAACCACTGTTGTTCACCTTAGGCTTACCATGCAGTATGTCATAATTGCTAAGCAGAAAATGAATGGTCAATGACAGTCAATGGGAACGATTTTAAAATTAAAAAAAATACTGCAATGATGATCACAACTTGGCTACCTTTGCCTTTGGAGTTTGGTGTGTTGATCTATAACATACACCTAAATTCTAAATTAAGTAAATAGGCCATGTATATGACCTATGCTTGGGTATGAGTATGACCTATGTACAAATTAAATCTCTAAGACTAGTCTAAGTCTAAGAGTAAGACCAAGTCCAAGACTATATCTGATATATAATATGGCTAACAGTTAGTGAGGAAGCTAAAGAAAACAAGAGTTGAACAGGTTATTCTGTCAGGAATTTTGCCAGTAATGGGAGGAAGGGGGGCAACGTATAGAAACTGCAAGAGGATGGCGATCAATGCACTAGTTGAGCAGATGTATGAAGAAGAGGGGGTGGGATTCACAGATTTATGGGGATACTTTGTTGGGAGGGAATATATGTACATGAGAGATGGCCTCCATCTTAGTGGAAAGGGGGCAGCAGTTTTCTCAGAGAACCTGCTGCGATCTGTTGACAGTGGGACAGGTTGCATCTATTTAAACTAGATTCGCAGGGGGGACTCACAGAAAAGCCTGAAAATGGAGGCATAGATAGACAGCACAAATAAATCAGAAAATAACAGTCTGGAATACTCTTCTGAAGCTGGATATAAATGTGTTTGTTTAAATGCAAGGAGTATAGTAAACAAAAGAAATGAACTAAACATTATGGTAGAAGATATTGACCCTCATATAATAGGTTTAACCGAATCCTGGACCACCACCGATATATCAGATGCTGAATTGGGACTGACAGGATATGTAATGTTTAGAAAAGATAGAGTAGGAAGAAAGGGAGGTGGAGTTATTTTATATATTAAAGAATCTATCCAGGCTTATGAAATAAAATTAGAAAGAGAAGCAGATTGCGAAGAAGCTGTTTGGTGTAACATAGTTACAAAAAACTCAACGTTAACAGTTGGGTTAGTTTATCGAAGTCCAAACATAAGCATAGAAGAGAATGAAAAAATACATATACAATGGAAATCTCTACAGAGTATGGGGAGTGAGGACCACAAGTTTTTAGTTTTAGTTCAAGGTACTTTCCTTTCTCAACATGTGCTAGAACCAACCAGGGGTGAGAATGTGTTAGACATAGTTTTGTCTTCACAGAATGAATTAGTTGACAATGTCAAGATATGTGAGCCACTGGGGAGTAGCGATCACAACCAGATACATTTTACCATAAAAGTAAAATCAGAAAGGAATAGTAAAAAGCAGTATAGGAGAAATTTCCACAAAGGAAGGTATAAGGACATGAGGAAATATTTAGCAAAGATAGACTGGAATAACACACTAAAAAATAAGACGGCAACAGCATGCTGGAATATATTAAAGAGTGAAATTAAGTGCATAGTCGATAAATTTGTACCTTTCAAAAAACAAGGAAAAAGGTCCAAAAAGAAACACTTATCGAAAGAAGCCATTAGAAAAAATAAGTATAAACAAATGATGTGGAAGTCATATAGATGTACTGGAAATGATGAAGACTACAACAGTTATAAAGAAGCACTTAACCAAGCTACAGCTGAAATTAGAAATTCAAAGAGAAGCTATGAACAACAATTAGCTAGTAATATAAAACACGACAGCAAGAGTTTTTATGTGTATGTTCGAAGCAAACAGAAAGTTCAAGATAAGGTCGGTCCTCTAGAAGATAGTGCTGGAAATATAATATCAGAGGGTTTCTTAATGACAGAAGACCTGAATGAGTACTTTAGTTCAGTGTTTATCAGGGAAGATATCAGTTCACTGCCAGTACCAGAGGCTAAGTTCAAGGGGGCAGATTCAGACTATTTAGGACAATTAATTGTAACCCTGGAAATGGTAGCTAAGAAAATAAGGGCTAGAAGGATAATAAATCACCTGGAGTGGATGGTATTCCACCCAAACTACTATTGGAAATTGTAGAACAAATTAGCATACCGCTTGCAACAGTTTTCAACTTGTCATTAGAAGAGGGAGTGGTTCCTTTAGAATGGAAAGAAGCAAACATTATACTGTTATTCAAAAAAGGTTCGAGAAACAAGTCAGAGAACTATAGACCAGTGAGTTTAACATCAGTGATTTGTAAATTATTAGAAAGACTAATTAAAGATCACATGGTAGATTTTCTTGTTAAACAAAACTTGATAAACTTTGATAAATCTCAACATGGTTTTTTTAAAGCGAGGTCATGTTTAACAAATATGTTATGTTTTTTGGAAGACATCACTAAGTGTGTAGATGAGGGATCACCAGTAGATATCGTCTACTTAGATTTTCAAAAAGCTTTCGACAAAGTACCACATCAAAGATTACTGCTTAAACTAAAGGCCCATGGCATAGGAAATGGTATAATAAACTGGATAGAACAATGGCTGATTGACAGAAGACAACGTGTAGTAGTTGATGGGGAGGCTTCAAACTGGAAATCGGTATTGAGTTGGGTACCACAGGGATCAGTATTAGGACCTATATTATTCTTAATGATGATACAAAAGTGTTTAGAAGGATTAAAAGTGATGGAGATAGACAGCATTTATAAGATGATCTTGACAGATTGATCAAATGGTCTGAAAAGTGGCAAATGCTGTTCAATTTTGGGAAATGTAAATGCCTCCACACAGGACATGGGAACGAAGAGGTAGAATATAAAATAGGGGGGTACTGTACTAAGTACTACTGTAAAAGAAAAGGACTTAGGGTTAACCATTAGTGCTGATATGAAGGTTTCAGAGCAGTGCGGAATTGCAGCTTCAAAGGGAAATAAAATCCTTGGATTAATTAGGCAAAACATAACGTATAAGGAAAAAGAGCTAATAATACTGCTGTACAAAACAATAGTTAGGCCTCATTTAGAATATTGTACTCAAGTGTGGAGGCCATATTGCAGGAAGGACATAGATATGCTAGAAAGAGTGCAGAGGAAAGCAACTAAAATGATACCAAAACTGAGGGATCTTAGTTACGAAATACGCCTAAAAAAATGCGGTTTAACAACACTAGAGACCAGGAGATTGAGAGGAGATCAGATAGAAGTGTTTAAAATATTGAAGGGTTATGAAAATATTGATAGAAATTTTTTTTCCTCAGTTACGAAAGATAGAAGGACTAGAGGACATGAACTTACATTAGCAAAGGAGCAGAGTAGATTGGATATAAGAAAGTTTTCATTTTCACAAAGGATTGTAAATGAATGGAACAGATTACCTGCTGATTGTGTGGGTGCTAGTTGCGTGAATATGTTTAAAAATAAAATCGACACATACCTCAGACATAAATAAAAGGGTCGGACTCTCGATAAGCGAAAGGGCTTCCTTGTCCACCTGCCACCTAGAGACTAGAGTTAATTCTCTGGGTGGCAATCTTGTTAAATCTAATTGGCTATGCAACCATCGTTGAAGAAGCGTTATTAATATTATACAGCATTACAAAATAAATAAAGATCGGCCAGAGATGGATGCCACTTAAATATAGTTTTATATTTTCAAAATAGATCATTCATAGTCAACCCAGTCACGTGTGATGTGATGTGTCAGAATTTAGACCCTCACACGACGTAAAATAAAATCACTGCCACAGGCATATCCATAGTGCACATATTTGACAGGATAATACAAATTAGCTGGCATTGATGGTTACCTACCATGAAACACAACAGAGTTTACGACCTTATCGAACGAGACAAGTGTTACCACAAATCACTGCCCTTGTCAGTTTGTGTTTGTGTTGGGCGAAAAAAGGGTAGCGTATCGATATTACGTTAAACATTAGTCCCGCCACCTGTGGGGTAAGGGAGAACCATACGGTTTAGCGTCCATTTCCCAGACTCCGTGGTGTGGCGCCACCGTTTATCGCACACGGTTCACGAAGGCGAGAAGCGGCCATGCGAGACCATCCAATCAAAACAGAATTAATTATTCAGACCCCGCGAGGTGATGTCCCCCTAGCCGCACTTGTTCCTCAGAAGAGGACATCTAACATACAAATTAGAGGCACTGTCGTCAGTACTGCCACTTTCCCCAGCCCTTTTAACTCCCTTAGCAAAACATTTTGTAGAAATCTACAGCTAATTAATAGAGCGCAATTGACCTGTTTCCAGTTACGGACTATGATCAAACTAGTTGCCTTTTTATTAAAACAACAACAAGAAAAGTTTGCCTTTTACCATTGCATGTGCCATGTCACGAATTTGCCATTTATGGATAATGCTGTCCATTGTATGTTTTAAATGTTCAAAACAAAATTCCAAATCTATAATGATGAGTACAGAGTACAATGGGCTAATAACGTTTGATAAGGTAGGATGGGGCAGAATTTGAGGGGTAGGTCAATTTGGCCTGACTGGGGGACAAGAGAAAGGACTGGGGGGAGCATTTCTCCCCCATTTTGTATGTTAAAACGCCCTGGCATCGGGAAAGGGGTTGAGATCGGGGCACATGCACACACTATCTGTATCCAATTGTTGCCGACTGCAGCTTGGACAGTGCTTGGACTGACCATACAAATATCCAGAGTTGCCCAAACATGTACAACTTACACAGACCGGTCAGTCCTGGTATAACAGAGCGATTTAATGCCGATGACGTTTTGATAATACATATTTAATAGCAAAGCGACTGTATTGTCGTTGTCAACAACATCTGAGTATTCGTTCAAATAGTGAATCAATGACATTACTGCGGCACACTTTCCTCTGCATATGCAGAGTATCCTGCTTTTTGAGAACGCCAACGACCTTCTCCGTGTACCAGAGAACTAGAATACGTATTAAGTACTGGCATCGGGTGTTGAGACAACATATACGTCAAATATGTGGACCGTCGTTGAATGACTGTACGAACGATCTCGTTGTCAATAGACGTTACATATGGCTTTATTCCGGCTCGCGGGCACAGTCCTGCTGGTGACCTTACTAGCACTAGCAACATCAGGTTCGTCCTCATTGTGTGTGTGTGTGTGTGTGTGTGTGTGTTTGTGTGTGTTTCTTTGTGCACGGGTGGAAAAGGGGTGTCTCGTTTCCCCAAATTCTGCATACCCAGAATTCATGCACACACAGTCACACGAACTCTCCCGCGCTCAAACACACACACACACACACACGCAACATACACGCACGCACGCACGCACGCACACGCACACACACACACACACACACTCACGCATTCATACTTTTAATTTTAATTATCAGAGATGCCGCGGCACACTTGGGAAGCTGTCGCGGCACTGTTGAGAAGCACTGGTCTATGCCTACAGTGGTTTTGTTTTGCAAAATCATCTTCAGGACCACATCGTTATGGTTATCATCTGCATCAAAATACCATCGGTGCGCATTGGATTTTGGGGACACCTGTCCGCTTTTCACATAAAATAACCAGCTTAACTGCGTGTGGTTTTTGGCAACTCAAGACGATTGTTTCTCATACTAGTTTGCAAGTCTGGAGTAGAGTTGGTGCAGCGAGAGCAACTGGTTGGGATGGAGTGATGATAGTAGTAGAACACAAAGGCGATGGCCCCGATGATAGCGAAGTGGGTCTCCTGCCCCCGGTAGTTTGCATAGATTCAGGCTTACACTCACTTGTTTGCCAACTTACTTATTCGCTTGCCTGCTTGGTGGCTTGCTTAACCACTTACAATTACCCGCTTGCTTAATTGCTTGCTTATTTAATTACTTGCTTGTTTACTTACTTATTTGCTTGCTTGCATGCTTATTTGTTTGATTATATCATGCATTTAACGCGGTACATGGTGAGTTACTTACGTTGCTATCTGTCTGATAGTGTGGCAGCCAGACAAGTCCAACTGAGGCTGGTGTCCCTCTCAATGGTGTCTGACATTGTGGCAGCCAGACAAGTCCCACCGAGGCAGGTGTCCCTCTCAATGGTGTCTGACATTGTGGCAGCCAGACAAGTCCAACTGAGGCCGGTGTCCCTCTCAATGGTGTCTGACATTGTGGCAGCCAGATAAGTTCCCCTGAAACGGGTGTCCCTCTCAATGGTGTCTGACATTGTGGCAGCCAGACAAGTCCCACCGAGGCCGGTGTCCCTCTCAATAGTGTCTGACATTGTGGCAGCCAGACAAGTTCCCCTGAGACTGGTGTCCCTCTCAATGGTGTCTGACATTGTGGCAGCCAGACAAGTCCCACTGAGGCCGATGTCCCTCTCAATGGTGTCTGACATTGTGGCAGCCAGACAAGTCCCCCTGAGACGGGCGTCCCTCTAGATTGTGTCTGACATTGTGGCAGCCAGACAAGTCCCCCTGAGACGGGCGTCCCTCTCGATGGTATCTGACATTGTGGCAGCCAGACAAGTCCCACTGAGACCGGTGTCCCTCTCGATGGTGTCTGACACTGTGGCAGCCAGACAAGTCCCACTGAGACCGGTGTCCCTCTCGATGGTGTCTGACATTGTGGCACCCAGACAAGTCCCACTGAGACCGGTGTCCCTCTCAATAGTGTCTGACATTGTGGCTGCCAGACACGTCCCTCTGAGATCGGTGTCTCTCTCAATAGTGTATGACATTGTGGCTGCCAGACAAGTCCCTCGGAGACCGGTGTCCCTCTCAATAGTGTCTGACATTGTGGCAGCCAGACAAGTTCCCCTGAGACCGGTGTCCCTCTCAATAGTGTCTCTCAGTGTTGCATTCGGGCGACCTCTTCTCCGAGTGCCCCCGGGTTTCCAAGGAAAACTCGGTTAGCAACAATGTCACCGCGGTGTCTCACATGCCCTGCCAGACGTAGAGGTCGTTGCCTCACGGTGATGGAGATCCATGGTCCACCTAGAGTCTTAGACCCATCAATAATATTATTGTTAGCGGGGAAACAGGGTTAGTGCGAGCGGTGGAGTGAAGACCAGTTCCATAGCCACGATTATGAAACTTTCCAATTTACCCGTTCTCATTTTTTATTTACCCGTCCTGCTCATGAAAACCCCCGTTATACATATATTGGTCATGGGCATCGGAACATGTTGAATATTCAGGGGTTCAGACTCTTCGAAAAACCTTCAACTAACTACACGCCCTGTGAGGCTCGCAAAATACTAAAACTTCAATAACCGACCACGGTATCCAAAAAATAAAAATAACGTTAACCAAAGACCAAAACCCGTTATTTATAAAAGAAAAAACCCGTTGCGACTTTTCCAAAAAGCCGTTCCAATAACGGGACAACGGGTCTCTAACTGAGGTCCTGGTGGAGACGATAGCGCAGTTGAAGGTGATTGCTTGACGCTATAGTCGACTGGTGCCGAGACTGGTGGTGTTGTGGTCATCTCAATGCTCCCCCCTGTTCGCTGTTTTGTAGTTGTTTAGCACCTCTTCCTTGGTTTGTTCCGTGGCTGTTTGGTTGTCGTCGGAGTCGTCTTACCTGGCGAAAGAACTAGTCCTGTCTCACCCAGTGAATTCCTGGTATAGGTGGATCCAGGAGGCCTGGGGGCACGTGCCCCCCCTAGACCTTGGGAATTTTATTTGATTAGTATCATTAGTTACGACACTATGTTGTTCGCAACGTTGACCAGATGGCAATGTAAAAATGGCAATGTTGGTTGGTCGGTGTAACCTGAGATTGAACGAACCAAGGCAGACAGAATGCATTCGACTTACAGCTGTATATTGGTGTCGTCCAAAGCGACCGCTGGTTGGCTTAGTTGCTTCGTCGAGCTGACCCAGACACGCGGTGTCCCTCATTGGGGTTTTCATCAACGAGGTCGTGCGACACCTGGCCCATCCTTCCGTGGTCCACGACACATAGTATGAATAATATATTTATTTCTGTAACATACGCACGTATACATCAGCGGTCGCTGAGTTCAAATTACTGCGAATCAACATTGCCACAACAACGAGACCGCATGTTTTAGTTACGGCGTCAGGATCATTTCCGTTTCACCGTGACAATCCAACATGATGTGGGTTAGAGCTGGAGTTATTGTTGTCATATTCCCTGAAACTCAAACATGAAACTTTTTATTTCCAGAAGAAAGCTTTCAGAGCGGTAATTCATGTTGTACAATACTTCTTGTGTTGTATTAATCTCTTGTCAGTATGGGTGAAGATACGTTTTGTGAACTTCGCACACTCTGGTGGAATCGCTAGAAAATGTTACCAATCCTTTAATCGACAGTAACATGGCCTCATTTATAGATCCAAAGAAGGCAGTTGGTACTGTCATAATCTGCTGTGCAACAGTCGTCAGTTTTATGAATTTCGTGGTTATTTAGAATATCGTAAGAGGGATGCCTCGGGATACATCTAGGCACATATTGTGTTGGCAGATGTGGGAAAGAGTTGTCCTTTCAAATAGTTCGTTTTTGTATCCGTTATTGTGTATATTGAATTAATTAATTTGTTAGAATAATCGTGCTAATGTTGATTTTTAGAAGGCGACAGAGACCAGTATAATTCCGTCTGATGCCGATATATCAACACGGATCAAACGTCTCATTTTGATTATTGTTATCTTGTTGTTCGTCTTCTGTCTGGTTGTTGGGTTTATGATGTCTTGTTTTTTAATCATAGGCGGATTCAGGGGTAGCCGGGAGCACGTGCCCTCTTAGACCTTTGTAATGTTGCGTTTTCCCAGACCTTTTTGAATGCGCCCCCGTTACGTTTCCCTTAGACCTTTGGAATGTGCCCCCGTTTAGGTTACAATAAGCTGAAGCTACGGCGACGCGGCGAATTTTTTTCAAAAGCACCCCCCTCCCCCGGTCTTCCAATGTCATGATCGGACAGCGCGACTGCGGAGTCGTGCTGAAGTTTCGAACAGACCACCGAATATGAATATGAATTTACGTCGGCCGCCAGTAGATGTTTTTGGGCCTCCCAAGACTACCATCTCTGGATCCGCCCCTGTTACCAACGTGGCACCGATAATTAAATCTCACACCGTGTTCGTCCCAATTACAGCGCAGAGGAACGTAGCACTGAATAAGAATACGTTTGCATCGGACATTGCTATGCAACATCAGCGGGTGGTTGATGGTGACCATTCCGAGCACATCAACATGGCAGCCCAAAGCGGATGGGTGGGAGTCGACCTTGGACAAACGGAACGCATCGACAGCGTGCAAGTTTATCTCAAAGACGATCCCAGTAAGCATCGTGGGAATTTGTAA
This sequence comes from Escarpia spicata, assembly GCA_963995525.1. Classification (NCBI taxonomy): domain Eukaryota; kingdom Metazoa; phylum Annelida; class Polychaeta; order Sabellida; family Siboglinidae; genus Escarpia; species Escarpia spicata. Next base: position 51,161,388 of record OZ023210.1, on the reverse strand, counting down.
AATTTAAATTATTTGTATTATTTTATTTCAGTCCGGTGCAGTACCACTGATTCTAGGCTAACTTCTTATTTTTTTGGTCATGTTGTCGTACCGTGTGTGCGATTTTCAAGAATGGTACCACTTAAAATAATAGATCAGATAAATAAGTTAAAGCAACAATTCCAGAATGCATTGTTATTTGGATACATGTTAACAACGATAATTAGTTTCATATCCAATTATTGTTCTCTTTCTGTCTCTGTCTGTCTGTCTGTCTGTCTGTCTGTCTATCTGTCTCTCTCTCTCTCTCTCCCTCTCCCTCTCTCTCTCTCTCTCTCTCTCTCTCTCTCTCTCTCTCTCTCTCTCTCTCTCTCTCTCTCTCTCTCTCTCTCTCTCTCTCTCTCTCTCTCTCTCTCTCTCTCTCTCTCTCTCTCTCTCTCTCTCTCTCTCTCTCTCTCTCTCTCTCTCTCTCTCTCTCTTTCTCTCTCTCTCTCTCTCTCTCTATGTATATACATGTATATATTTGTAATGATTTCTATGTAATATATATATATATTACATAGAAATCATTACAAATGATGTGCCTACATGACCGAGTTGGTTCAAAGTAAACCAGTTTTGCTTTATTCTGTGTAGACCTGGTAAAGTCAGAAGATGAACATCAGCCTTAGGATCATCTTGGCAGTTTGGTAACGGAGTGGATATATTATTTTTGGCTTACATATTCATTGGCTATTTCTTTGCAAGTGAAAGCAAATTAAGCTCGGCTTGGCATTTATTTTCTTCCAAAGGGAACAATGTTACATATACTTCCCAAATTAAGTTGATTGATTTATCAAATTTTTCCATTAAATGTAATTCCAAAAATGTCACGTAATTTGACTTTTACTCACATATATATATATTCGGAATACTGTATATATATATATATATATATATATATATAGTGTTCCGAACATGTGTTTTATCTCGACACAAGGTGACGAGGCTGATTTCATCATCGGCGTGACGTTTCTGCAGCCACATACAAGTAATCCCCCGACGAACGCCTCGCTCTACGCGGTCTGTGCCCGACATGTCTCCGGCTCGTCGGACGGCTCCAGGTAGGTGACATCTATTAGCTGTCTCCATTACTTACCGCTTTAGACCTGAAATCGACCAAACCCGCCCGCAGTCCGGCACTTCAAATCGGCCAAACCCGCTCACAGACGGAACTTACCTTTACACTTCAAATCGGTCAAACCCTCCTGTAGACGCATGCTTCAAATCGGACAAACCCTCCAGCAGACGGACACTTCAAATAAGACAAACCCACCCGCAGACCGACACTTAAAGTCGACCAAACCCGCCCGCAGACTGAACTTACCTTTATACTTCAAATCGAACAAACCCTCCCGCAGACGAACACTTCGTATCAGACAAACCCGCCCGCAGACTGACCCTTCTAGTCGGACAAACCCATCCAAAATGACCGCCAAATTATTGTTGATGGCATACAGTGTGGTGGCGCCACTTAGCGGGTAGTTTTGAAACATATTTGGAATAAGACGAGGACGACCTAGGCAGCGTTGGGAAGATTGTGTAGATCTGGAGGGATTGGCAGGTGAATGGCGAATGAAAGTGAAAGATATAGAGGAGTGGAGACGATTGGCGGTGCAAGCAAGAACAGTGATGGGAAAAAAAAGAAACTAAAGCATCAGTATAAAGGATCAGTATCGAGGTCATCCTCACCCGGACGTACAAAAGAGGAGAACAACATTATTAATAATGCTTGATTTTATTACATCATATTTCCAAGTGTTTGGTTAAATAGGTCAGGTTGAAGTCTAACGGTTGAGGTCTAAAGGATTAAGGTCAATGATGTTCGTTGAGTAAATGTCATATTATTGAGATGCCTCAAGTCTCTGAATTTTCGATGTCAAAATATATTTAATGATGTCCCCACCGTTTCCCTGTTCGCGGATGGGTGTGATGTTCGCGGCGTGATGACTTGTCGTTCAAGGTATGTATTGTAAGACCTTATTTACAGCCATAGTTGGTGCCCGTAATAACTGTTGCCGTCACTGTTATAAATCCACAGTGCGTGTGTACATGTTGCACATGCTTTTTATTATGCTTTACTGGTCTTGCGATTATACAATCTACTCGACCGTTTTCAATAATTCCTCTCTCCTGTTGAGACGGTATATATTATATATGTTCGTCGTGTGCCGAGACATTGGGTCATTTGTTGACGTCTTAGTTTACGTTGTTATCTGCGATTAAAGTATTACGCAAGCTGAATTTTGTTTAACCTCGTTACTGATAAATAGTGCTGTGGCGGTTTTGGGTGTGGAAGGGTGTATTTACCAGACACACACTAACTAATATGTTGTAGACCCTGAACCGTCACAGCGCTGTTAGAATGTTTGCAAAGGCCCCGATATCGATATCTTCCCGTTCCCGATCGCGCCACGCGCACGGTTCGATTGCCCGACAATGGAATCGAGCGCGTGGCGCGATCGGTATCGGGATCGGGATCGGGATCGAGATCGGGAAGGGAGTCGAGATCGGTGGGCTTGTAAACACTCCCTATTGTCTCAACTATTACCGTGTGTTCTTTAACGATACTTTGTCGGCGACAGGTTGGAGTTTCCCTGTTCATTTCCAATCTTTGGTCGATACGTGTTCCTACTGATTACGAAGCTGAAAAGGAAGCTGAAAGTATGTGAACTAGAAGTATACGCAAAACGTAAGTAACTGTACGATTTGTTAATGGAAGTAGTAAACTTGTATGTGTATTGGTAGTTACCTTGTATGTGTATTGGTAGTTACCTTGTGTGTGTATTGGTAGTTACCTTGTATGTGTATTGGTAGTTACCTTATGTGTGTATTGGTAGTTACCTTGTGTGTATTGGTAGTTACCTTGTGTGTTTATTGGTAGTTACCTTGTGTGTTTATTGGTAGTTACCTTGTGTGTTTATTGGTAGTTACCTTGTGTGTGTATTGGTAGTTATCTTGTGTGTATTGATAGTTACCTTGTGTGTGTATTGGTAGTTATGCTAATCCGTTTAGAATACAATGTAAAGGCCAAGCTGTGTGTGCCATTGATGTCAGCACCTATTAATGAGGTGTCATTAATTGTATACAATGTTTAATGCATTATTTTAGTTAACAAGTGAAGTGGTAGTTTGCACTTTAGTTACTTAATTAAAACCATTATGTTGTATATGTGTCACAACTGTTGAGCCCTGTCAGTATTTAGGGTGGGGGCTGGAGATTAGCCCCACAATATGTTGGTAATTGTGGTGGTTGCTCTCCTCCTTGTTCCCTGCTGTACAGGGGTGAGAGTCAGGTACAGTCAAGCTGAACCACTCGCTGTGTTTTTCCTTCCTAAGTTTTCTGTCCATCGCTCCCTCTCTCCATCTGTCATCCTCCCCTGATTTTCTCATGTCCCACCTCACGCAGTCCTCCAATCTCAGCTGTGGTCTTCCCCTTTTTCTGTGTCATTTATGTTGTTCCGCCTCTGCTCTCTTTGCTATTTTTTCCGGCATCCATCCTTGCCAAGTGGCCTGCCCATCTCATCCGGCTTATCAATAATACACCTGTTACGCTGCATTGCATTCCAACCTCTTTTCTCAGGTCATTCGTCCTTCTTCTGTCTATCCTCTTCGTTTTTGTTATTCTTCTAAACCAGTTGTTCTCACAAACTCGCAGCTTCTGTTGTTCTTCTTCTGTCAGCACCTCTGTCTCCTGACAGTCGGTGTAATACGCACTCTCAGGACTTTACCTTTAAGCTATTTCGAGATTTTTCCATGACACCCTCTACCTTTCTCCAAGCATTTGATCCTGCTTTGTGGTGTTGGAGGTTTGTGTTGAGCACGAAGAATGACCACAGCAAGAAAAATCTCTAACACTACCCCGTTGAAACTGCAAGAAGACTTTCCAACACTACCTCCTCGACATCGCGACAAATCTTCAAACTCTACCTCCCTAGACACTGCGAAAAGTTTCCAACACTACACTCCTCAACACCCCGAAAAATCAGCAACACAGCCCCATCGACTTTAACACTAACCACCTCAACACCAGGCAAAATTGTCAACACTAACCCCGTCCACACCAGGAAAAGTCTGAGGAAGACTGCTGAAAGCAGCCGATACGTCACGGGAAAAAAATAAACTGACTCTGATATAAGTAAAAAATATCACTCATTTGAACCATTCAATCTGCTGAACCCCTTCACGCAAACACAACAGTATGTCCGAGTTAGACCCCACGTATCACAATAATTTACGTGCTGACAATACAATCGACTTGGTGAATGTGTATGCTACATTACAGCGAATGCCTTGATGGAGAACCTCGCTCTGGCTAAGCCAACAGTACAAAGCGGACAGGACAAATCAGCTGATGAGGCCGTCAACGGTGACATCAATACAAGCCATTGTTCCAATACGGGAGCTATGCTCGATCCATGGTGGGCGGTAGATATGCTGAAAAATACCATTGTCACGCACGTATCCGTGACAACATGTGGTAAGAACAATGTTAACGGCAACATAAGTATGTTCTCACTTCAGTGTCAGATATCTCATTATACATGTATACGTGTCAAACATGGGTGATACTCACCTGTAAGACAGACAATTGACACCCATAAGACACGCAAACGCATTCATACGATTATGTACTTCCGCTAATTTGATACGCATGCCGAGAGGAACCTCTCGGCGTATGAAGTAAGATACTAGCACTGATTAAAACACTCGACATATGTCGGCGTAGCTGACAGCTAACACATTCGCGATTGTCGTATCACTTAGTAGAACAGTATTGTTGAAAATGGACAAACCGTGATAAAGTTCGTAAGACCGTCTGTCACATTTAAGGAATTATGTTGTAGGTCAACTGTACGAGTTTGCTTGCAATATAAGATACTTTTGTTTGTTTTCCATTGGCAACAACATATCTGATGATACATATTGCTTTCGTTACTCCGAAATCCCTATTCATATTGACGTTTTTTTATGGACAAGTTGGTTGTTATTAGCATCGCTTCATCGAATCAAAATGTTATGATTCCAAATAAATAAGTTGGCTACATACGTTCGCTCGTTTACTTTCATTCGACTCTAAGTACTCGATGCTCTTCTTTACGTGCAAAGCAACTGGCCACAAATAATAATCGATTTCTGTCCAAACAGTCGATATGACGGACTTCGTTGTTGGTGTAACGGACACGCCGATTGACACCAGCCACCCGCCGTCAGACTACATGCTGTGTGCCCACTACAGCGGAGAACTGCCGGAGGGAACGACCACTCTCACCTGCCAGCCTACCTCTGTCTCTGGACGGTTCCTCTTCGTTCGTAGATTAGGGGCATCAGCCGCCGTTCTGGCGCTAGCGGAAGTGCAAGTCTACTCAGGTATTTTATGAGACTACCGAATTTGCCCGTCAACAATTGTGATAATTGATGGATCTTTTCATTAGGACCGCACTGATGAATAATTATTAATATGTGGTAGCCAAGCACCAGGTACGTGTAATTGTATTGCTGTATCACACACGCGCGCACATGTGTGCAAGAAAGCACGAAAGGGCGAACGAACCGCTTTAACAAAACAATAAAATATGTCTTATAAGTAGAACACCTTAACCAACATGGATACAGTGTAAATGATGATATACCAAAGGAACTTATCAAAAATCGTAATGTATTTAACAATGTAACAAGGCAATTAGTGAAACTTGGGGGTAATATTCGATGTTATCGATCAGTATCGTTTCTCTACTCGTAATTGTGTTCTCTGCATGCCATAGTCGTCTCAGCGCTGCCAAGCACAGACCTCGGTCAACTCGACCCAGACTCTTGCAGCGAGCGTCGCTCCGGTGACGTCATCTGGTCAGATCCCGGCGAGAGGAAGCACATCGCGGCCATCCGCATGCGCTTACATCCAGATGTCGGTAAGTTCCACGTTCAGAAGTTCCACTTCTGTACGTGGAGCATTGTACAGGGGCAGTGCTCGCAACAGTGTTTGCTTGTCACAAATGATATGAATAGTATTGTTTACTGCAATATAAAGCATAATTGATAACTTGGAAATATATTTATCAGGACACGCTCGTACGCACCATGCGCGCATGTACAGCCACAGTGCTCTATGTAAGTGTATCCGTGAATAGAATGTAACAGTCTACCTCTTTCATAAGAAGACAGTCTGATATACGGGTGAATCGCCAACATGGTGTACAGCGGTAATATGAAAATGCAATTACTAAGTTGTAACTATTTAAAATTATGTTATATCCTGAAAACGAGGTTGAACACGACAACGACTTCAATGAAACTGCAGTTCGGCATGAACAATGAATGTTATTTATAAAATGTCTACGTTGTAACGATGTTTGTTTATAGGCCCGTCGTTACCAACAGATTGTGCAGATATCCAAGATGCCGGCGCCGACACTGACGGCGTCTACACCATATCCCCGAGAGGACAACCACTGCAAGTCTACTGCGACCTGACGACAGACGGCGGCGGGTGGACGGTGAGGAAAACATTTTCGCACGTACCCACGCACGCACCCGCACGCACACCCACGCATGCACACACGCACGCGCGCACTAGTTATTTGGAGTTATTGGCTTACTGCGTGATGCTTCCGCAGTTGTACTTTCTCCAGAGGACGCTATTGTGGCTTAAAGTTTGCTTTAACTGGAAATATTTAGCAGCCAAAATTGGCGACTGCAGAAACGCTCAGCGGGAACGCGTTTAAAATTAAAAGTATGTCATGCCAATAAGAATTGCTGTGCTTGGTATGTTGGTCTATGAAAGGGTGTCACTGATGTATGATAACTTGTTGTAGTGACTGTTGAACTAGTGCATATATTTGTATTTACTTGGTTAAACTAATGCATGTATTCAAATGCCTACCGGAGTTGTGAATTTTATGTGTTCTCTGGGACCTCTCAGATGTTCCAGCGGCGATTTGATGGGTCTGTTGACTTCTACCGTGACTGGGATAACTACAAGAACGGGTTTGGTTTGATGAGTGGTGAGTTTTGGTTGGGCAACGACAACATCCACTGGATATCGATCAGCGGCAGGCAGGTACTGAGGATAGACATGGAGGCCTTCAGCGGAGAGACAAGGTTCGCCGAATACAGCGGTTTCTCCATCGATGCTGAGTCAAACAACTACAAGTTGCGATTGGACGAATATCTATTGTCAAGTACTGCGTGTAAGTACTGTACTATGAGAAGGTACCAATGCCAGAACACAAGCCTACCACGTATGGATAAACACACAATGACATATACACCCCTAATGGCTACGTAACAATGTTTAACGATTAAGAACTCTTGTTTTGAATATGATTTCTAAACACCATTGCAACATACTAATGCGTTTCGATGTCTGCGATCCGATAACATAAATATGTAACAGTTGGTCATTGAAATATACAATGCCAGCTGAGTTTTTGTGAGGGATATAATATTGCTACACACGGGTACATCCGGGAACTATTGTAATCACATGATTTCGTTCTGAGGCTAAACTAACTGAAGCTCTGCCATTTGGATTTCGACAACCAAATTCTTTCCCGCCCATCTTCCCTCCCTCTGCCTTAACGGCGTACAGGGGCTTACAGTGACATCCTACATTGGAATGACATTCACTATTAACAATTGTACAGTTATGATACTATTATTATGGATAGTTATAGAGGAGGTCCTTTTATTCTACATAGAACTATAGTTACGTCTATGCATCTTATGTGAATGCAAGTATATCATGTGATTAGTAAACACCATTTAGTAGTCGCAAGAAGAATATTATATGTTTAACTTTATTAGTATTAATTTCGGTTTGTTTAGTTTATAATTCATTCTATGTGTGTATAATCGCACATAACAGATTTAGAATGTCATAGTTATTGTTGATGTTATTCTTATGTTAATGCATATTACGGACAATACACTATGCTTTGAATTGTATCTCTAAAGTATTTGTGATTTGTTTCTTGACATCCATTTTCATGTAATAAACCTTCTATCTCAGCTCGGTTTCCATTGTATCTTGCACAAAAAACTATTGGTTGGGGCAACAATTATAAATAAACGACAAAGACAAGAACGCGAATAGCTAACACAAATGTTTTCAAGGAAGAATACATCGTGCCAACAATAACACATTCTGATCTGACGTGTGAATAAGTCTACATGTGATTGAACACGCGTTAGCATAGGTAGCCCATTATCTAGGTGACAAGTGTAGTTTAGTTGGATCCACAGGATAGCTATAATTGTATGCTATATTTTATTCTCCACGAGTTATGTCAGTTTCTTTACATTATTGGTATCAAAAATACGTATCTTTCCAATTGCTCTACAGGTTTGCCACGATGAACTCAGATAGCTTGTGTTCTTTCCCCTAACTCGTGGTGTGCTGTATTGAAAAACATAAATATGTAGACATTTTAAAACGGCTACATCCCAAAGCACTTACCAATACATGCAAACGTATCGACGGTGAATAACGGACAGCATGAGAGATGAGCAAGACCCCTAGTACGGTCATTGCGCTTTATTAAACTAGTTTAATCCAACTATAATCAGGCTACCGGTGTACTAGCATTGTACTACTATTTAAGAAAACAAATTATATTTAATAAAAGTAGCACATAACGCAACATCAGTATTGGATTAATCTAACATTAAACTATAATCGAACAAACGCGCGAGTGTGCGCGTGTGCGTATGTGCGTGTGTGCGTGTGTGCGTGTGTGCGTGTGTGCGTGTGTGCGTGTGTGCGTGTGTGCGTGTGTGCGCGTGTGCGCGTGTGCGCGTGTGCGCGTGTGCGCGTGTGCGCGTGTGCGCGTGCGCGCGTGCGCGCGTGTGCGTGAGTGCGTGAGTGTGAATAATACTTCGAGAAACCTTCTTATGCGTCTGTGTATATCTAGCGCAATCATGGGTATGGACATTCGTTTCTAGTTTATTTAACTTTCGTTGTACTAACACGTAACTTTACAGTTGTATGGTAACGATTTCAGTTGATTCTCTGCTGGCACACAAAGACAAACCATTCAGTACTAAAGACAGGGATCACGATACCTATCCCAATTCCTGTTCACGGACGTTCCTCGGGGCTTGGTGGTACACCTCTTGTCACAGTTCCAACTTAAACGGACACTATTACCACAAGGACGTCGTCATTCCGTATGCCAAGGGGATTACATGGTCCCACTGGAAGGGTCAGTATATCTCCCTCAAGACAGCGACAATGAAAATGCGGCCAGCTGGATTTACACCAGGTGATGCTTATTTATTTTTCGTCAAAGTAAATTACACAATTGGCTAGTATATTGCTATACACAGTATATGTATAAATTGTATATATATATATATATACGTATATATATAATTATGTATATATATATATATATATATATATTATATATGTGTGCGTGTGCACACACACACACTGCACACACACGTATATATATATATATTTATATATATATATATATATATATGTATATATGTATATATATATATATATATATATATATATATATATATATATATATATATGTATATATATATGTATATATATATGTATATATATATGTATATATATATATAATATCATTATACTTCAACTATAGTTAACGTTGATGCCGTACATTTCTTTCTTCTGCATTTGCCGCAGCGTGTTTGTAATGCCCGTAATCCAGTAGCTAAATCGGATACACACATTCACGAAAGTGATATTGATGTAGGACCAGTTACATTCACACCACATTCCACTACATGCATTAATGGAAACACTGGTCTTCAAATCAAGCTCAATAATTACAAATGCTGGGTATCGGGCCGCGATTATCCGACATTGACAAACATCTTCAAATAGTCATAAATAATGATTAAATAATAAAATATACAAAAAGTATAACGAAAAATGGTGACACACGTACCGACACTGACAGATAATAATCCGTGTCGGATACTTTTTATCTAGACATTTAGATCAACTGTAAATTGTTTATAGTTCTCATGGTGCTGAATTTCGCTGTGTATATTTGTATCGTGCCAGGTGACGTTACCGTGGCTGTGACTGATATTGACCCGACTGAGACCAGACCCAGCGACCTGACCGAGACGTCGTATCACGTGTGCGCCGTCTTGCCGAGCAAGTTTACTGGTCTCGCACGCTGTGACGTCACTCACGTGTCCGGTCGATACGTGTTCATCATGGCGCCACCGAAAACGAAACTGAAAATATGCGAAGTGGAGGTGTATACATTCAGTGAGTGCAACGATAATGCTTCTACTGATGTTGTTAATAACTTTGTAATGACTGTGTCCACGCATAATATTCACACACGTGAATGCGTTTGAAGTAAACAAAACCTATTATATTGAACATGCATTACTGTTTAATACAATTTCAGACATCATATTTATCAAACAAATCGTTGCTGTTATTACCACATTCGTGATTTACGACGTATTCGTCGAGATTTGCCTATATCTGTTGCAAAAAACTATTGCTTACTGCGGAGTACTAGCACATTTGACTATTGCAATTCCCCGTTTCACAATATCGCCCTTAAGAACATCATATCATTACAACGTGTATCTACTTGCTTAGCTAAGGTTGTGACTTGGGTCTCCGCAGTTTTCACACTCAGTGTCAATTCAGAGGTCTTTGCATTGGCCTTCTGTCTGATATCGTATCATTTTAAAATCTGTACCATTCCCCAACGTGCATTTTTATGTAAACAACCAGCATATTTACATTAATTGCTTATATCAGTAAGAAAACCAGCTCCGATCGTCTAGTTCTGATTAATGTTTTGTTCCCGTAGACAATATTAACATAGGGAATGAGGCTGTTTCTGGTGCTGCGCCGACTCTTTGGAATATGTTATTACATAACTCATTTAATAAACTATCTTTATCACCTTGCTTATCCACCTTAGCCCCCTGGCGCCTCCATCCATCTGTTGATAATTTTAATACGGCTTATCGATTTAGAGATTAACAACCCTTTTTCATGATGCGCCTCTGAGTTTATTTCCAGTGATTTAGGCAAAAACAGAAGTTACCTTATTATTATTAGTAGTAGTAATATAGGATTAGTATTATTACACGCACACACGCACGCACGCATATACACACACGCATACACTAACAAACAAACAAACATACACACGCACATACGCGCACATACACATGTACAGCTATACGCACCCGCACACTTCTTGGCATAACACCGATAATTGCGTTTCATTAAATAAATAGTAAAGACAATGTTGACATACAAATACATACAAAATGGTTAGAAGACATACACCATAACATGTACTTTGGACATTTCCATACTAATAGTATCACTGACGTCATTTGTACCGATGTGTGCGCCGGCAACATGCATAATGAATTATAAGTAAATATTTAGTTGGTGTCTGTACCGTTGAATATAATTTTGAACGTTTCGCAGCGTTGCCCAACGTAGCACTCGGAAAGATGGCGCTACATTCGTCTACTTATTCGATAATGGTCGCCGACTTTGCGGTGGACGGAAGCATAGCAACGTGCTCGATGAGTTATAGCGAACATGAGACTGCGTGGTTTGTGCTGGATCTCCGTGGCCACTATCAAGTAATGGACGTTGTCATTGTGGGAGGAAAACATGGCAGTAAGTAAAAATAATCATTATATCATCACCAGTGTTAAAAATGAACCAAGTCCCGTATACCAGCAGCAATTTACAAGCCCCACAATTTACGCCACGAGCCCGGTAATATAGTGTTTGCATTAGTGATTCACTGTTATGGTAAACTCGAATTTTGTGTTCACGGGAAATCCACTACATTCCCAATTCGACAACTCGCAATTAGTTTCATTGATCTAATTTAAAAAAAAACAGGGATAAGAAGCCTCCCTTAAAGAACATTCTTTTGTGTCACAAATCACACAAAAGCAATGAATAGTCATAGCTAAATACTTTACTGTGCAAGCTGGTGCATCTGCTTGAGATTTTATGCTAAATATCATACACATCAACCGATTTTATTCCACAAAATCTTGTTAATTTAGGTAATAATAATGTTTCTATTTCAAACAGAAGTTCATATGTACATACAATACAAGTAAAATAAAAAACAAAAAACAAATATAAGATATAAACACACATGAAATAAAAATAGATGGTTAATAAAATATATATAAAATGTGCATTCAACTTTAAGTATACAATTGGGTAAACATAGGACTCCTAAAATGTATATGAGTATACAAATAATTCACTGTTGAAGGCGACATAATACGCTATGCTATTATATGGATGAACGCATACGTTCATTATAAGATTTAATACAGTTTGTAGCAAACATAAAACTTGCACTATAGCGTGATGACAAATTGTGTAAAATTATAAAACTGTTGTTATTGGCAACAGTAATACCTTTCAAACTCTGTTTTTTAAATTTACAGCAAAGACTTGAGGTGTATATAGTACCACAGTAAGAGATAAATATGTAAGTTTTAACGGTAGAGCTGCAAAGGGGAAATTTACGTGCTAAGACGTTGGCCTGAGCAGCGTCAGAAAGGTCATTGTTAATTATATGACCCAGATATTTGCATTTAATAGTGTGAGGTAACGGACGATTATTGAGAGTGACAGGTTGAATATTTGTCATGTCCTGAAGTTTGTTGTCAATAACTATACAATATGACTTGTTGGCAATATATGTTATGTTAAACATTTCGCCATACTTGGCACAACAATCTGTTAGTTTTCTCAACCC